>JAVMKO010000018.1:0-600000 GCA_032164245.1 Sternotherus odoratus | reverse complement strand
CAGATGTGAGAGTTAATTAGTTAACATTCATACAGCGCCAGGGAGAAGTAAAGTGGTATGTAATGGCAAAGTGTTATTCTAGTCAACACAATCTGTAGAATAAAATGCAAAAATTAAAAATTAGTTTAAAAAATCCATGACCAGGAGAATTGGATTGTTTGTTCCCCCCTCTTCCACTCTCCCCTCCCGCCTTTAATTGTAGAAATACTGATCCTGCTGAGAGGCACCTGACCATTTGAGGGGAAAATAGCTCTTGAAAGCTGCAAGCAGGTTGGTTAGTGGTTGCAATCTACCGTTTAAGGAAACATGTCAGAACAAGAATCTTCTTCGGTAGGGAGGAGTGTAATATCATACTCCCTCTCTCCGTTAAAACCCAAAGAAGCCAGAAAAGAATATTGCTTTCTTAATAAATACACTTTGGACAGGAATTGTACAGGGATCTTTGAAATTCATTCAGATTTGGTTGGTTAGTTGGTTTGTACTGGGTTTAGCTCACAACTGACAGCAGTGTTAAAAGTTCTAGCATATTGGAAATCTGATTTTCTTGCAGCCAAAATCCCTTAGCCTCATTGATTCCCGTTCCCATTCAAGTAGGGTTCAAATCAACTTCATTAACAAAATGTCATTTTGGTATTTTATGTGTAAAATAATGTCTTGTGAATTTTTTAAAGCCAAATCCACTGAATTTTTTCAGTGGGATATCTTATGAAGGAGTGTTTGAAAAATACAGAGCAAACCAGCTTCTTTGTTGCATGCGTGGAGTCATGGTAATACAGTGAAGTGTTATTTGCTCTGACCTTATCTAGATGAATGAGCTTTGAGTAAATACAGTAGCTTGTCACTTAAGTGCTTATTAGGAGAATCTAGGTAGCTTAATAAGTGGTTTTGAAGGCAGTGGCTCCACCTTCGTGATGCTGATTTAGGAAATCAAGTCCTTTGGTTTCAGTAATATATCTGGTAATGTGCATGCATTTCTGAAGGGTTTCTGTGTAGTGGAAGCCAAAGGAAATGGTCATGTAACGACTGATTGCTTAACTCAACACTCTCTAGTGCTCTAGGGTGCAGGAACAATGTTCGACATAAGGAACCCTCTCAAGTACACATAACCAAAACCCTCTCTCCACCCCAATCTCCACCTGCCAGCCCTATCCAGACCCTGCACAAAGAAGCAGGTCTTGCAATATGACCTGATGGTTAACAAATGTGGACATTGGAAAGCCAGTGAAGACAGGAATTGAGCTCTGGCACCAAGGATCCTCACCTTGCCAGTGCTGAAATCCTGATCCAGTTGAAGTCAATGGGATTTTACCATTGACTTCAATGGGGCCAGGTTGTCTCCCAATACCCTCCTGATTCACCTGGGGGCTTGTGATGTGAGGCGTAACTAAGCAAGCCTTTAGCAGGGCCCTTGGGATCACTGTGAATGTAAATGGCATGTTTTGGCCAATGTATAGACTCCTGATCAATGGGAGTCAGAACTGGAAATGACAACTGACCCCGTGCCTCAGGGATGGGGCATTAGAGAGGAGAGCTTGGTGAGGTTTTACCTTGCTCCATTCGTTTTAGCAGAACAGAACCCTGCCTGCCCTGGCCTAGCTTCACATTCCCGGTTACTGTAGGAACCTGACTGGAATTCTTCTCTATATTTTGGGTGAATTCCGTTCTTATGAAGACATGAATAACTTTTCTGAGTCAGTCAGTGCGGGCAGAGGTAGCACAACCTTTTTATGGAGCACTTTGCATCAGCAGGTCACTTTCTCATCACCCCCATTTTATAGAGGGGGAAACTGAGACACAGACGGGGAAGTGACTTGCCCAAGGTTCCCCAGCAGGCCAGTGGTAGAACCAGAAATGGAGGCCATGTCTCCTGAATCCCAGTCCAGTGCTCTATCTATTGTGCCACACTGCCCCTCTCATGTTGATTGTTTCTACTTGAAAACGTCTGAGAATTCTACGCCACAGGTTCTCAAAGTGTAAAACAGGGAGGGCTGTAAAAATCTAGTTTATTAATGCTTTAAACCCGTGTAAATGTTTATGAAGTACTCTTCTAAAGTGTTGGTGTAATTTGATCTGGTATTCTGTTTTACCAGCAAGATCTATTCAGGGTATTGATTTTAGTAAATACCAACATAACACAGCATATAATGTACGGTAGATACCAGGCCAGTCCCTGAGCAGGCTTACCTTTCTTCTAACCTTAAGGTTACTGTGTGAACAGTGATTTCCTTCAGTAATGCTGTATCTTCTTTTTCTCCCTAGTGCCTATACGGCTGTTATGTCCATTCGTCCATCATCCCCACTTTCCACAGAAGGTGCTACTGGCTTCTTCAGGTAAGGTGACATAAGACTTCTCTCTTACTGTGTTTTGTTCTATAGAGTTTTGTATGGCTCTGGCTTTTATTGCCGCTGGAAGGTGATCTATAACTTTCTCTGTCTTTTGTCTGAAAGTGATGTGGATGTCTTCCAATTAATAAGTATCTATTCAGAGCTGTGAGATGATTTTTTTCTCACAATAACTGTTCAGCAACATGAAGATAACAGTTTAAACATCCCCTACACAGAGGGACAGCTAATGAGAGTGAGATTTCTGTGTTTCCTGAAATGAGATGATGATTTGGACATGAAGCTATTCACAGGCAGCGAGGAACAAAGAATTTAGACTGCTACATGAATATGGGATGTCACAGGAGCAAAAGAAACCCTATGTTGATTATTAGGTTTTTGTTTGAAAATCTTTCAGTGCAGAGTATGTGGCAAATCAGAGTCAAGGAAAGTCGGATTCAACCTTTGTCCTAGAACTCCTGTACAGTTTTCAAATAGTTCCTCTTACTGGTGTATGCCTAGTAAAGCCCCTTGGAAGTTTCAGGCTGAATTCTCATCATATTCCCACACTGTGCAGATATCTGTTTGCTGTTTAGAGGGGTTTTTAGAACACTAGGTCTGTGCAGGCTTGCACCTGAGTGCTGGATTGTGTGTGATAGTCCAGGGTTGCTGGCCTTTATATCCTGGTTAGTTATTGCTGGGTTGTTCAGAAGTGCTAGATGGCACTAATTAATTTTCTTCTTTTTTGTGTGGTATGTTGTGTCTTTTCGCAAGTCAGAATAAAGTTAGACAGAGAGGCATGATGCGTAGTCATTGCCTGGAATATCCAATCTGAATCGCCGCAAACTGCATTGAGCTGGGGGTTGGTATTCACAAGTTATTAGCCCAGCTGCCAAATTTTTCATTATTGTTGTTATGATGTGCAAACACATGCCTTTTAGCGGCTCATTTGATCAGTGTGTGTGGAAGAAGATCTCAAGCAGCCTTGTAGCAGATTATTTTCCCTCTCATCCAGTTTTCCCTCCCACAGTTTGCACATAATCTCTGTATTTTTATAACTGTTTCATTCAGACCTTTGAACTTTATTTTCCCCCTTTAAATTTGCTTACTATAAATGGTAAGTCAATACAGTGTGGTAACAGCATATGATGAAAAAATAGCATTGCAGCCTGGCCCCGTATTCCACCTGTTTCAGACTGCATCCTAATGTGCACCAGCTAGATCTAGGCGATTGAACACTAGTGGGTTTTACAGTGCATCAGCTCAACGACAGATAATACACAGTGCAGCATTCCCTAGAACTCACAAGGTTTTTGCCTCCTGGAGCTAGAAGGAAGTGCAAAGAAGTCGGTGTTACTGTTGCTTTGCTGAAAGGATAGTACTTCTGCTTTGAGATCCACAGATCTTCCATTCATGTCCTTTCAGGGACAGATACTCAGCCAGTGCCCTTTAAACATACGTCCGGTGCGTGCAGTAGAGTAGGATACAGATGGCCCTTGGAAAGAAGGGGAGAAGCCTTTTGTAGGTACAGCTAAAGGAGCCATTAAAAGGTCACTGTTCAGTGCACTGGTCTGAAAAAAATCACAAACTAAACATAGTGAGAGTCCAATGTGCCTTAGGCAGCAGACAGCTGTTTGTTTTATTATTTAACTTCCGTCTCTGCTGGTGTCTGTGTGATGGATGATGTGACACAAGAATC
Source organism: Sternotherus odoratus (assembly GCA_032164245.1). Lineage (NCBI taxonomy): Eukaryota > Metazoa > Chordata > Testudines > Kinosternidae > Sternotherus > Sternotherus odoratus. Next base: position 595,979 of record JAVMKO010000018.1, on the reverse strand, counting down.
CAACTGAAATTCTAAATTCAGTCAGAACTGTTCACAGCACCAATGTTTGCGTTCAGTCTCTCCCCCTCCACCCACCCACCCCTCTGCGGCACTCCTCTTTCCTTGGGTTACTTAGGTGCTCCCTCCCGGTACAGAAGGGACACAGTGGCAAGAGAAGCAGCCAGATCTGCCCCCGACGGCTCTGCCCCAGGATGCCCTGGGGGTTTGGTGGCGTGGTTCAGTACCTTGGGTTTTCCTCTCAGCCCTTTCACTTATTCATCACCTCTTTTTTTATCTGCTCCTTTGTTGTTGTTCCCGTTTGCCATTCCCTGGGTCTTCCCCTAACTCCCAGAAACACAGGGAAATCTGCTGAAAGAAATTGCTATAAAGAGTGAGCTAGATAAATGTATGAGAATAAACCTGTAGCTTGAATGTAACAAATGTATAAAAGACCATTTTCTATTAATGTCTCTGGGTAGAGGCTTACCTCCCGTCGTCCCATATAGTGCTAGTGAGCACAGATATTATAGTTTACTCTGTATTCATAGGTGCATAGTTGTCAGCCATGCTGTTACTGGTTCTGCACATGCCTTACCAGCTCACCAGAGCCCATTTCTATTTCATGAGTGTTTCATAACAACTGAAAAATCTTGGGGAGGAGTCCTTGTCTTCCAGGAGAAATGCACAGAGTAGGAACCTGAATATATCCTTTATCCCGTGTGTTGTAGGAAATGACTCAGAATCCCAAGTACAAAACTCCAGTCCAAGGTTTATCTGTGACCTTTGCAGGTGGAAGGTGCTAGCTAACAAGGTGCTGTAGCATCACACTGTCACACCCAGTGGGTAGGGGACTGGACTCCCCCCCCGACATTGTTTGTCTTCTTGAAATAATCATAGCTTCCTGCATGATGAGTTTGTCTGGATTGTGGCCTTATCCCTCTCAAGCCCCCTGGGGCCCTGCAGGATTATTTCATGTCTAAAATACTATTCTGTAGTTTTTCCCATCCAGTTTCAAATGTCTCAACCCATGAAGCTTCCATCGTTTCCTTTGAATGACTATTTACACTCTCACAGATCTCACTGTCAGGAAATTTCCATTCAGTCTAATCTACCACCCTAAACAATTCCTGTTCCCTCTCGGTGTTTGCATCTTTCAGACACTGCTGCACAGTGTATGTCTCTCCCTTAATTGTGGTTTGGTCAACCTATAGTAGTTCATGTTTAGTTCCTTTCCTCATAGGTCAGTCCCTGCAGCCCCTTAATCATTGTTATTGTCTTTTTCTGTATTTCCAATACTTCTGTCTGCATATTTCTAGTGCTGAGTTACCCGGCACTGCAGACAGTAATATTTTAGGTGCAGTCTTACTACCACCACATAGGGTAAGGTTACACTAGAGATTATAGCGCGTTTGGTTATAGCGCTTCCCAATTTAGCGCAATAGGTATTGCGCTACAGCGTGTGCACATCAAGACCCTGCAGCGCTAAAGAATAGACACATTTGCGGCACTTCTGGCGTCAGTGAGAGTACCGCAATAGGGCAGGTATCCCACAGAGCACCTCTTCTCAATCTGGCACAGTGCCTTGTGGGGAAGGGGGCGTTTTTTGCGGCCATTCTGCATCCGGTTACAACTCCCAGTGATGCTTTCTTTTATATCCCAGCAATCCTTTTAGTTTCCGGCCACCTCTGGCGCCCTTTCTCAACGGTTTCAGCATTTCTCAACGCTCCGTTGCCCGTTTTCCCTGTGCTGTAATGGATCGCAAACTGCTGCGGAGCATGCTGGCGAGTGTTGCCAGCACAACTCTCTGCGTGGCAGAGTTTTTTCTTGAAAGGGAACCTGACAGTAGTGATGAGTCTCGAGAGGAACTCGAGATAGAGCCGAGGAACAAATTGGACACTAAACTGCTCATTGCTTTAACGGACATGCTCACGACCGTGGAACACCGCTTCTGGGCACGGGAAACGAGCACTGACTGGTGGGATCGCATCGTCTTGCAAGTGTGGGACGATGAGCAGTGGCTGCAAAACTTTCGCATGAGAAAAGCCACTTTCATGGGACTGTGTGCTGAACTTGCCCCCGTCCTGCAGCGCCAGGACACCAGATTGAGAGCTGCCATCCCGGTGGAGAAGCGGGTGGCTATAGCACGCTGGAAGCTGGCCACCCCAGAGAACTACCGATCTGTTGGCAACCACTTTGGGGTGGGGAAGTCGACCGTTGGAGTCGTGCTGATGCAAGTGTGCAAGGCCATTAATCGCCTTCTGCTACGAAAAATCGTGACCCTTGGTGACGTGCGTGACATCGTGGCTGGCTTTGAGCAGATGGGTTTCCCTAACTGTGGAGGGGCGATCGATGGGACCCATATACCTATTCTGGCCCCCGAACACCTAGCTGACCAGTACATTAACCGAAAGGGGTACTTCTCCGTGGTTCTTCAGGTGCTTGTGGATCACCGTGGGCAGTTCACTGACATTAATGCAGGCTGGTCGGGAAAGGTGCATGACGCACGCATCTTCCGCAACAGCGGCCTGTTCAGGAAGCTGCAAGAAGGCACTTTTTTCCCAGACCACAGGATCCCCGTGGGGGAAGTGGAAATGCCCCTTGTTATTCTTGGTGACCCTGCTTACCCTCTAATGCCCTGGCTCATGAAACCCTACACGGGGAGCCTGGACAGCAGCCAGGAAAGGTTCAACTACAGGCTGAGCCACTGTCGAATGACTGTGGAAAGAGCCTTTGGGTGTCTTAAAAGCCGCTGGAGATGCCTTTATGGCAAGATAGACTTGGCAGAGGGAAGTATATCCGCGGTTATATCCGCGTGCTGTGCCCTACATAATCTCTGTGAGTGGAAGGGCGAAGCCTTCGGTATGGCATGGACCTTGGAGGTTCAACAACTGGAGGCCACATATGCTCAGCCAGAGAGCAGGGCTATTAGAGGGGCCCAGCGTGAGGGTACAAGGATCAGGGAAGCCTTGAGGGAGCATTTTCTGGCTGAAAGCGAGTTCTAATGGGAATTGCAGAGGAAGGGAGGGAGGTTGCGGGGTAGCAGTCTGTTAATCGGATAAGGCGGTTGCTTTTATGTACCTATTACACACGTGTGCACCGAATACAGAAACCCATTTATTAAAAAGAATTCATTTATTGAACAGCTTTCTCATAATCTGAAATAAAAGTTGAAAAACATTAAAGTTTGTGGTGGGGGGAAAAGGGGTGTGAAATCGGTTTCAGGGAGGAAGGGCGTGAAATTGTGGGAGCAAGGGGTGTGAAATTGGTTTGAGGGATGAAGGGTGTGAAATATGTTCGCGGGCGGAAGGGGTGTGAAATTGGGGTTGGAAAGGGGACAGTTACATATTGGTGTATGTCCTGGACTCATAATCTCCAATGCCCTCCGAATTGGTGTACTCCCCCAACCCATTCTGCAGAGTGCGGTCATGCCTGTTAGTAGGGGTTGGGTGCAGTGGATAAGGGTGCTGGATCTGCGGGGTGGTCGGTGAAGGGATGGGGGTTGGAGGCAGCTGTGGGTGGTAATAAGCAGCCAGCTGTTGATACTGGCCTGGAGGGGACAGAGGGCCAGGAGGGGAATGGCTAGGGGGCAAGTGATAAGGGGGGTGGCGTTCAGGGGACTGCTGCTCCTGAACAGCAGCGATCCGCTGCAGAGTCTGTATTTGCAGCTCTAGCATTCTAAGCAGCTTTTCAGTGCGGTAATCAGCACGGTCTTCGCGAGCCATCTCTCTCTCCTTCCTTTGTTGTTCCCTCCGCTGTTCCAAACGGCTCATCTGCTCCTCCCTACGTTGGCTGTCAGCGCGGTTGTCCATTGAAGCCTGTTCCAGAACTTGCCTCAGAACCTCCTCTTTGCTCTTCCTCGGTTTGCTTCGCAGTCTACTCACTTTTTGAGCCACAGATGCAGCTGGTGAGGATGTCAAGGGCAGAGCTGGGAAAAGTTACAATTTCAGAGTTAAAAGACAAGATCCCATTGTTTGCAACAGACACTCTTGGGGAGTCCCACACATTCCTTGAATCTTTTGTGCAGGTACCCTGGCCAAATAAGCCATTTCACCCACAGAGGTAACCAAGGATCGCCGGACATGGTGAGTCTCTGGGACAAACACTGTTTCCCTGCCTTTCTTTACCATTGTTTTGGGGGAGCAGAGGGCGTTACTGGGAACTGCGTTCTGATAAGCATTATCCCAACATTCTCTGTAGGTTTTCGTTCTGGAAGATATCTCTCTGTTGCGTGTGACGGAGCAAGAGAGGGCGGGGATTCTAAGGAGATGTGGCTTCCGCCCAGGCCCATACACGGCTTGCATCTGTGCGGCAATGCTTTCCCCCCCTCACCCCCGCTTAGAAGAGTGGCGTGGACTGCTGACCGTGGCCGGGACAGCGAACACGCTGGGGCTGCTGCGAAACCTCCGGAGGCATATTGCAAGAGCTCTTATGAGACCTTTGCAGAAATCACTGATGAGGATTACCGCGAGGTGATAGAGTACATCAATGCACTATTGCATAGGTAGCCAACCATGGAAGCATTCTTCTCCACCCTCTGCAAATCTGTCTGCCCTCCCCCCTAGAAACGTTTGCTGTACCTGTGCAAACCGTTGTTGGAACCACAGCACCTGCAGCCGCCAAATGCTGTGGCTCGCTCTGGGTGCATTCTGGGCTTGAGAACAGTTCCAGGTTGCATGTATCCAGTGATTCCTCATTGCCCTGGCTCGCTCCTGCTGACGTGTCTGCCTCATCCCCCTCCTCCTCGTCTGGGTCCTGCTGCAAATGGCCATGCTGATAGTCTCCAGCATCCATTCCCCCCCCCTCCCCCCTTCAGTAGGGGGCTGGGAAGAAGTGTCCTGGGTGTTCGCTGGAGCACACGTTGCATCACCACCCAGGATCGCATCCAGAGACTGGTAGAACTTGCAAAACACAGGGGCTGCCCCAGAGCGGCTGTTTGCATTGCGGGCTTTGCGATATGTAATCCTAAGCTCCTTTACTTTTGCCCAGCACTGCAGAGTGTCCCAGTCATACCCTCTGTCCCTCATGGCCCCTGATATCAGGGCATAGGTATCATAATTTCTGCAGCTAGACCGCAACTGAGACTGTACAGCCGTTTCCCCCCAACAGCTGATGAGGTCCGTGACCTCATGATCAGACCACGCTTGAGATCGCTTATTGTGAGGAGGCATGGGACATGGACTCATGGCTGAAGCAAAATGGTTACCTGAGGAGCACTCCACGCCTGGCTGCAGTAAACAGGAAAAGGATTTTCAAATTTCCCTGGGAATTTAAGGGGAGGGTCTGACTTGTGGTCACCTGAGGACGCGACAGAAGAGTTTTAAATGATGGCCAGAGAGGCTCTAATGGGAATTCTGGGCCAGGCTGGAGGAGGCTGGAGGCTCATTAACGTGCAATGGGTGTTCACATTCGCACCCTTGCGCTATAGCGCTAGCGCAAAAAGCCTTATCACGTTCGGAAAGGTGGTTTTACAGTTGCGCTTTAAGCGGAGACTTATTGCACAAAATGTGACTTGCAAGTGTGTAAGGTTAGAGAGTTAAAGCACTACTGGAGGCTTTTAGCGCTATAAAGCGCCAGTCTAACCATGCCCATAGAGAAGGGACACTCACCTTCCCAGTCACCCAGGAAGCCACTGTGCATGCTACCCAGAATCGCTTTCGTTATTTTGCTGCCCTATCATTAGCAAACTCATATCCAATTAGCTGTATACTAATACCACGAGTCTCTTTCAGCTTCACTGAGTACTGAGTTTCTCTCTCCCATTTAATAGGTGTGTGTGCTGACTTTTAGACAATCCTTCAGTCTGATAATTGATTGGAATTGAAACAAGTGAACTGGAAGTACATTTCTTATTATCCTATTTATAAAATGTAATGCAGTACATTTTGTTGTGAATGTTGTATGCTTTTATTCATAAACAAGGACACATTGTGCCTTCATTTTATAAGGAATAGGAGTTTGTGATTCATTAAAGCATCTTCCAGATGTAAATGGGCATCCTTCAATCATGCTCTCAAGGTTGTGCAACTCTGTAAAGAAAGGAGTTAGCCAAGAATGGATGACCCTCATTCTAATAGCTACACAATGCTTCTCTTCAGCTCCAGGATGAATACAGGGACAAGCAAGTTCAGAAAGAGAGAGATGCTACGGTGCCAAGAGAAACTTTGATGAGTTGAGCCCTCCTTATCACCATTTCAGAGTTTTGACAAGGAAGTAGTTTTGGGGGTTGGAATGTGAATGACTCCATAGCACTCCCACACCTCATTCATCATTTCAGATTTTAACCAATAGGCAAATATAATTGGCCTGATTTTCAGAGAGGCCAAGCACCTGACTTGTGTTGCAGGTCTTCTTCAGAAGGGCTTGATGCTGTTTTCCACAAAGCCACATGCCTGCACACAAATAGTAAATCTCGTAGGGAAAGAAACCTTACTGAAACTAAGTCTCTTTAACTTTCATCACATGCCTTAAAATAAACGCACATAGATGATGACTTGATAGCTTAACAGGACTGGGAATAGAATACACAAAGCTTTTCATTTCTAGTTCACAGATTTAAATATGGTATAGGATGGTAGCAATAAGTCAAATACAAAACAGTAGGCAACAAACATATGGGTAAAGGAATATAAGAACTGCCATATTGGTCAGACCAATGGTCCATCTAGCCAAGTATCCTGTCTGTGACAGTGGCCAGAGCTTAAGGGGATAGGGGAAACTGTCCATAGCAGGACAGTTGGAGTGATCCACCCCATCTTTCCCTCCTGTCTTCTGGCAGTTTAGGTCACCCCAAGCATGGGGTTGCACCCCCAACCATCTTGGCTTTCCTCCATGAATGTAACTAGTTTGTTTTTTAATCCAGTTATACTTTTGGCTTTCATAATATCCCATGGCAATGAATTCCACAGGTTAATTTTGCATTGTGTGAGAAAGTACTTCCTCTTGTTTGCTTTAAACCTACTATCTATTAATTTCATCAGGAGAACAGTGGTTTTTGTATTGTGGGAAAGGGTAAATAACATTTTTCTATTCACTTTTTCTACACAATCCATGATTTTATAAACCTCTCTCATATTGCCTCTGCTGTCTCCTCTAAACTGAACAGCCCCATAGTATTTTTAGTCTCTCTTCATATGGAAGCCCTTCCATATCTTCTTCATCTTTGTTGTTCTTCTTTGAACTTTTTCTAGTTCTGCTGTATTCTTTTTGAGATGGGGTTATCAGACACAGTATGCAAGTTGTGGGTGCACCATGGATATATATATAATAGCATGATGATATTTTCTATTTAATTTTGTATTCTTCTGCTAATGGTTCCTAACATCTGCCCATTGAGATGAAGTTTTCAGAGAACTGTCCATGGTGACTCCAAGAGCTCTTTCTTGGAATATGGAGGACTTGCTTCCTGACAGTGAAACTTCCCAAACTTCCCAAGAGAAACAAATTCTGCAATAAGACTGAAGTGGAAAATTACAGGCCGATTAGCTTGCCATCTCCAATACACAAAATAATGAAAGCTATTTTGAGGAACAGGTTAAGTGGTTACATTTACTAATTTAATAAAGGTCAATCAGTATGGATTAGACTGAAAAGACCCTGTCCAACCTCTTCATCTTCTGAAGAGATCACAGACAACTCTGTTAATAGCAACGCATGAGATGAGATGTCATTTATTTACATTTCCAGATGGTTTTGGATGAAGTTTTAAACAAACCCTTTGCTCTACCTGTGGGTTGTTTTCAGATGTTCGCTTCAGCCTCAGAACTGAACACCATGAGGACTGCTGAAAGAATGGTTAAAAATGTTTTTAAACAGTTTCAGTGAAAAGCCCCGTAAGGTTTCCTGGACCTGGAGTTCGTACTGCAATTTTCACCTCTGTCGTTCCAAGTCCCGGTTCTCACAATTTCTGGGTTCACGCCCACAAAGGACATTAATTTGGAAGAGAGGTCTAATCTGTATCGCTCATTAAAAAAAAAGTAACAACATTATAAAACCACCTCAGCAAACTGCAGATGTTTCTAGGAACATCCCCATATCCACTAGGGATTGGAGACCAAACAAGACTTAACTCTCTCAGACTTGCTTTTCTCAATAATACAAATGTGGGCAGATATTCTAAGTTCACAGGAGTATATTTGTGCTGGTTTTGCCAGGGCTGTGATGTTTTCATCAGTTTTTGTTGCTTATTAGTCAATACAGTGATAGAAACAGGCTAGTGATCAATACAGGGATGAGCATCAGTGAGCATAGGCCTCATTCCAGCTTCTTGAGAAGCCTTCTGTTTGTAAGGGACCTCTGTGACTGCTGGGTGGGCTGACTCAGAGGCAGGATCTGGATAGTTTACACTGGTCCCAACTGACAGCTCCCTCCATTCACAATTACTCTCATTAAAAAGACCAGGTTCTGCAAAATTCTATCTTAGCTCTGCTCAGGAGAATCCTTTCACATAAATAACTTGCTTTCATTATGTAATATAAATTGCTTCTTCCTGTTTATACGCAGGCTGGGGCTTCATACTGCTGCCCCCAAAGGCAGAATCGACTGAAAGAGGCATTTGTGGCAATAACATATAATAATATAAGATAAGATTAATCTATTTGCAAGTCTCTCTGAGGAGAGGAATTGATGCTAGACACAATTTTCTTTGTTTGTGGGTCTGGTACTCAATTCCCCTAACTCCTTTTCATTCTGCAAAGGATGATAGCTATTGAGAGCCATCTAGCCTGATGGTGGGTGGACTAACATGCTGGAATTCTCCATGCCAAGTGGGGCTCTGATGGTGACAGCGATGCTATCAGGAGGATATTTTGGGACCTGCTCGATTCTGGCATTTTATAGCTTCGTGCTGAGCAGGTTAATGAGCCAACTAGTCCTCTGACCCGTGGGGTTGCCAAGTGTAGGAGGGGAAAGAACTGCAGTTTATTGGCCAAGACATCTGGCTGTCAGTGTAAGGCACCACCTCCTTAACTATCAGTCAGAAATATTTGACCATGCTGTCAAATTTTAGAAACTGAATTACACTTTCACCAGAGAGGGCACAGAAGTCTTGGAAGCCCCAGGGCAGTAGCTACTCATTCACTAACTCTTCTGTTGGCGCAGGTCAATAGAAATCATGTTCATCACCAGGGTCTGATTGCAGGGCATATAGGTTACTTATGAGCAATGGTGCATTCGTAAAGAAACATTATTTCTCTTATAAAATACATACACATATTGTTCACATCTTTTCCCACCCATTCCACTTCCGCACCCGTTAACTACATGCCACATGTCCACCTCCCATTTATACTCCCAAGGACTGCTTACAGCACCACATTTCAAGCATTTTATTTTTTTCTTCTTTCACATTTTAATAGTATTTAATGCAGTGGTGAGCAACCTGCAGCCCGTCAGGGTAATCCACTGGCAAGCCATGAGGAGCTTTGTTTATACTTTGTTTGTAGCTGCAGACACGGCCACCTGCAGCTACAAACAGTCTTTTTTGCCCATCCTTCTTGGAATTCCCAGCATAGAGACCGAGGTTTGAATTGGCCATGGAGGCGGAAGTCCCCCCTGCCTTATGCATATGCATTACACTGCCATCTTCAAGTATGTGCTTATATCCTGTATCTTCATTAAGATAATATTTATGATATGTACAGCAAACCAGGGTGTCTTTTGAAGACCGTTCTCATGCACCGAGCCTACATACATGTGCGGTGCAGCCAGTCTTCTCTCCAAAGAATGGTAAAAGTAATTTAAAAGTCCACACTTGAGCTCTCTCTGTACAAAGTGCACTTTTCAAAGACTCTTATCTAGACCAAATTCTAGCCATGTTTGGCATTCCTTCAAAAAAAGGGATGTTTCCATATAACATTTTATCTTCTGACTTCCAGCTATTTCAGCAAAGGTGCTGTTTGTAAAAGTTGCTTGAATTGTTTATAATGGAAAAGCCTTGTCTTTCTTTTATTCTCCTGCTGGAAATGGCTGGACCACACTTGCTCATATTTACAAAATAATTCTCCCTTAGACAGAAATGAAGTCTAGAAAATTTCTTCTCTAGAGATAGAAATTTCAGAAATGTAAAATCAGCTGACAACAGGAGATTGTGATGGACACAGTTGCTTAATCTTAACCATGGCTGTTGCTAGTGCTTGACTTATAATGGCCCAGATTTTCAAAACAGCTCAGCTCCTACTGACAGACCTTATTACTGTAGTAACTACTCGTATTATGAGAGTGACCAAAGGCCTGGTGACCCATTTGTGAAGTACGAATGCAGGAGAGAGACAATCCTTGCACTAAGGGCACCTAAATAAGTGGGTCTGATTTTCAAAAGGGCTCAACACTGTCAGTGCGTGTTGAGTGAAGAACATCTTTGAAAATCTTTTCCCAGTCGTGGATGCTGAACGACTTGAAAACCTGGCCCAATGTGTCTGCTTTGTAGTTTCTGTTTAATTTTGATGTCAAAATCCTTTTGGCTCGGGACTGTATCTTAGTCTGTGTTATACGGGGCTGAGCACAGCGATGGAGCTCGTTAAAAGGTAAGGGTATTCATGTGAAAAATCCAAGGTGCTTATTCCATCAACACATTCTCATATGGGACGTGGCCCTGAAATACCCCCCTTTCCTCTAAGTCCCTGTAATGGGGTGACTGCCCCACTCCAGTGGATAAGGTTTAAAACAGCCCTGGGAAGGGCTATGGCTGGGGGCAGCCAGCTCCCAGGCTGAGTAGGGAAAGCTGGGCTGATTGGGAAGTAGGCTCAGCTGGGTGGCCACGCCCCAAACAGACCAGGCCCTTATAAAAGGGCTGAGGGGCAGGGGCCTGAGAGAGAGTCTCCTCTATCTGCAGAGGTGGACAGGCCTGGCTGCTGGGAGCTTGAGGAGATACCTAGAGGGAAGCAGGGCTGGGGCAAGGCAGGAGGAGCTGGGGAAGCTCTAGCCTGGAAAACCCCAGGCTGCAGGGCCTAGGAGAAGGCCCAAAAAAGGGTACTGGAGTTGCAGGGGGCAGCCCATGGCTCTAGAGGTAGAAGCAGCAGGCCAACCCCCCTTGCTGGTGATGAGTGGCAATTATACTGCAGTCTGCCTCAGTGAACGGGGGCAAATGGTGACTGGCAGTTGCCTAGACTGAGGCAAGGTGGGGATAGAGCGTGGGGGTCCCCCAGGGATGGGAGACGCTAAGATCTGAGGGGGTACTGCAGGGATGCAGCACCCAAGAGAAGAGGGCACCAGGGTCCGGGAGGGACTCTGGGCCAGAGCAGCAAGCGGGACATCGGCCTGCAGAGGGTGCTCCAGATGCTGGTGAGCTAATTCCCGGACGGACCGGCAGGAGGCACCGCAGGGGTGAGTCACTGCCCTGCTACAGTCCCCTTCCCAAATACTGTTTATTAGTTAGATGTAGTTTTAAGGATTTTGAATGTTAAACAGTTGCTTTTCTGCCCTAGAGGACAGCTGATCTAATTGCAATAATGTCAAGTGGAAAGGCAGGGCTTTCTTCTCTCGTTACCTTTGAGCTGCGGCTGCTGCAGAGTATTCGACTGATGCGGTAACATCGTTGAGAAGTTAGAAATGGGTGTTAATTTACGCAGGCAGCTGAGTGACAGCCAGCTCCTAACGAAAAGATGGGTGACGTTCAATGAAATAACAACCACAACAAGCAAGACACTTTCATCTTCCCGGGTATTTTCTTCCAGGGCCACGCCAGCAGATTCATACTAATAAATGTTTTTAGCATTTGCTGTTGCCAAAGAGAAATTGCCCCAGCCTAATTTTCAGGAAACATCATTGTTGTTATAAAATGGTGCTGCAGAGCTGTGATCGCAGGTCACCCATAACACATGCAACAGCTGCTGATTAGTGACAGGAAATCAATCTCCCTGGGTGGAATCGTCTGTTATTTCCTGCTTTTTTCAGATGTTTTACGCTTTCTTGGTAATTCTGCGTTTACATCCTTAATTTTTAAATAGGTTTTAGTAATTGTAAACTAGACCATTGTAATTTCTCTGCCAAAGATATTTACCTTCCAGCCTCCATGCACTGATGACCTCTCACATTTACTTGTTGAATGCAAATGAATGAACTGGTGTGAAGCATTATTTTACATTTTTTCATATTTTTTATTTTAAAATATTCCATTTCTAAAGCATATGATTTGTGCAAGAAACGATAAAGCGATTGTGTTAATTCCCTTTAGTAATTGTGATTGCTGTGGATGAATCTTTAATAGCACCTTAAAGAGATGCCACTGCAAAACCCTTTAGACCTTTAATTTGCCATATCATTAGCTATGAACTAGTTGGGAATGTCCTCCAGTGTCCAAATATCTAACTTAAACCCCTACAAGAAAACAAAACAGAAAATTTAATGGAAACAGCTACTAATATTTGAGGTTCCAAATCAAGCCAATGTCTTGTCCTTTTATCTTCCCATACATTGGCTGTGAACAGATGACACCTAGAAACACTTCTGAAAACTCTGTACATTTTGTTCCTACTGGATTACACTGATGCGCAAACAAGCAAAGTACACCGAAAGCAGCCACGTTCGTCCATGGTGTACTGAAAACAAAGCACCCATTTCACCTCATCCAGAGAACACATTACATGCTCAGTGGTCCAAAAACAATCTCAGAACCAAACTAGCTATAATCTAATTTTTTTTAAACAGAAAAAGAAATTTTAAAAATCGGCAGGCTATTGGAGATGAGCATTTCATTGCTTCTTTAATTACTTTGGGGTGGTTGACATATCTCTAGTGTTCATCTTTCTCCATGGTATCTAGTGAGGGAACCTGTCCCTGGAAAAAGCAGATATTCTGCAGTTCTTGCAAATTCTCAGCAAACAAATACAATTTCAGCCTAGATTGCTTGGAGACCATTTCTGGGCGCCCCTATGAAACTTGCACTACAACTAATTTAGACTTGGAAAGGAAAGCTATCTGAATGCTGAAGAAGCTGATCCTGCATGACAAGGCTGCCTTCCTTTAGAGGACTCCTCAAGGCTCACATGCACTGAAGTGTCAAGCCAGGTGCCACACAGAGCAGAATAAATCTTTTTATTTTTTGGCAGTACCTATTAGTTTCATAAAAGAAACAGAAATTCAGCTGTTCGCAGTTAGTCAAGTAAAGAAGCAGTATTGCTTAAATCTTTTCTTGGGTATGAATAATGTCAGGTCCTCCTCAGGCTCATGAAAAGATTTCAACAGTTAGCTACTATAACTGAATTCATTGGCTTGTTTGACAGTAAAAGGGTTGTAAGAACACAATTGCTGTGTATGTTTAGAGTTTCAAAATGACACCAGATTTTCTGTCAATGGAAAACAAGTCTGTTTATATTCACTATGACTAATGCAGCAGGAAATTTAGATTCTTGGCCACAGTCAATTTTTAAACATTGGCATAGTTCAATAACAAATTATAGAATTCCCTTCTGTCTATTGGTAATTAGCACCCCAGGAATTTAAAGTGCTGCTAGCTGCCAGGCTCCTATGGCTGGCTGCTGTTTGCAAAGATTATTGGAAACTCTCACTATCCTTTCCTGTTAATGCTGATGCATCTCCTCCTGCCTTTTCCCACTCTCGCATGGCAAATCTGCAGTCCCTGAGCTTGTTGGGTACTCTGAGCTGTTTGTTTTCCATCCTGACTCCAACAAATTAGTTTTTCCCATTAAATGAGATTTGCCCAATTTACTTTAATTTGATTATGTTACAATGCTGTAAATGGGGGAAGTGACATTACAATATGGGTATGGTCCCCATTTCTCTTAGGTTTAGAGTCACACCAGTCACATGAAGTCTGTCCTAAAGGGTCATCCTAAACGATCTTGTGAACTTCGCTATTGGTTAAATATAATCTCTTTCTAGAAAGATAGAGTTCAAATTGGTACCTTTTCTGTAAGTGTTGACTTCACAGTCCCTTAAAGGGAGCTAACTTGTATATTTTATTTGCTTCCCTTTATTATTTGTATCTCAAAATACCTTCCTCCTTTCCTTCAATAAGTGGATAGGATGACAAGGACAATCTTGACAAACAGAGGGTCAGCGGGGCAGAATACAGCTGACTTGACAAAAATATCCATCAATAGAGCTGGAGAAAATAGTGCAAAAAATAAAATGAATTATGAACATTCATTCAAATGAAACCTGCACATTTGCTCAGAAAATATTCATTATTTTATTCATTTTCTGTTAACACTTGTAGGAGTGAGTTTTTGTTGGCAAACTTCTTTGTGGAAGGGGATGCAGTGTCGTGAATACTGGTACGAATGGGTCTTCTTCCTGGACGTGTTTACGTAGCCATATTGACCAGTTACACACCCCAGACAGTGAATTAGTCATAACCAGTGTTTGAAGGCAACATGCAGGAGGATGTCTCTTCCCATCAACTGTTCATTGAATAAGTTCAAATGATATGCCAATTTGTAAATGTGAAAATTTGTTCGTAGGTAATTCACAAAGAAAGGTCAGGCTAATTTACTGAATTATGGTTAGCTGGTCATAGTGTGCCTAGCCCTGCCCAGCAGATAGCAGAAGCCCCAACAGCGGGTGGATTTAGGAGCAGTTGTCAGACAGTATCTAAGCTTGGGATGCAGTGAGCTGTTCAGTACGAAAGAACTTGTGATGCTCTGTGTTGGAAGAGATTGGGGCCCACACTCTGGGTCACAAGGATGTTGGCTGCAGAGAAGTTGCACAATTCCAGAGTGCATTGCCAAAGAAATCTGTGGCTGGAGGAAGTCAAAGGAGTTTTGTCATTGGCATTGCACATGTGTACAGCATTTTTTAGGAACTCCATACAATTCATGTGTTCCCATTTGGGCACAATTTGTGTGGATCACGTGCCAGCATTGACATGGTATAGTTTTGCCCTGCCAGCTAGTAGATTAGATTACTAACAAGATTAAAACAAAGCTTCATTCAGTTGTGCATGTTTTAACCATCTCTACCTCTTAGATTATCTCTAAGCAGTATTTAAAATCAGAGACTATAAACATTTTTTTTTTTTGCAATACATGTTCCTTTAAACTGTTTTTTTTCTGGATTTTTTCTGATACTTGAATATGTATCTGTTGTTATTAATGCCCACATTCTGCTATGTGTTTCCCAACATAAAGGAAAGTGTGATCCCTTCCTGGAAGACCTGCACATCTGAATGCTGTAGGCAAAAGAGAATCAAGGCTTGTAAATCCAGTTCAAATGTTTTCTTATGCTGTATGCGGCTGTCCTCAGAAATATTTCCAGTTTCTGCTCTCACCTTTGCATCAGAGGTCCTTTCATATTCTGGGCATGAGGCAAAAGAGCTCTTCCGTTTGAAAAAGAGTCCTGACAAATCAGTATCTCCTCATTATCTCAGAGCTTTTGTCTTGCTGCGTAAACAGCAGGTTTTGCCATTCGGTACTAAGTAACAAAAGACCGTTTAGAATTTTTGTTTTATATAAATTGGGAATATTAAAGCCTCATAAAAAATCTTGAGATTTTTTGCACAGTAATGGTTTTTATGTTGCATTGGGGTAAAATAGAAATGACAGGGTAATAAAGCATTAAAGAATGTGCACTGTATGTGGGCACTACAAGTATGTCCGACATTACTGGAACAGTGACGTGTTCGTCTCGGCACTCAGCAGAATGAGCCTTTGCCATTTTTTGTTATAGGGATAAAAACTGTTGGCATTATACTAACACGTTTTCCCGAAGTGGGAGTTTTAACCTATATGATCGGATTATGAGTGTATTGTAGGCTAACAAAGGAAGACGCCAAGACTCTAAAGGGAGGCAGTGTGGTCTGGAGGTTTGAGCACACAACTGGGACTCGGGAGGCCTCATGCAGTGGATTTGTTGTGTGATCTTTGGAAAATTATATAAACAACCTAAGACTTGATTTTCCCCGTCTGTGAAGTGGTGGTGCTAACTTCACTCTCTTTGAGTGAAGCATTTTCAGATCTGTCGTTGGCATTTATATTACCAATAGCATCCAAAGACCCCATTGTTCCATTGTTATTCAAACACGCATTGAGATACATTCTCTGCTCCTAAAAGTTCACAACCTAAGAAAATCTACAGATGAAAATATAAGTGCAAAGTACAGTAAACCCTCGATTTAACGGACCTCGATTTAACGGACTTCAGATGCAACGGACAAAATTTCTGAGCAAGTCTGATGCATCCAAAATCCATTTCTCATGCACTGGTTGCCGGTTCCCGGCTCCCGCCCGAGTCCCGCCAGCGGGCGGGCTGGCTGACGGTTCCCAGCTGCCGCCCGGGTCCCAGCAGCCGGGGCCCGGGCGGGCTGGCTGACGGCTCCCGGCTGCCACCTGGGTCCCAGCAGCCGGGACCGGGGCGGGCTGGATGCCGGGTCCTGGTTGCCGCCCAGGTCCCAGCAGCCGGGACCCGGGCGGGCTGGCTGACAGCTCCCGGCTGCCGCCCGGGTCCCGGCAGCGGGCGGGCTGCGGAGCTGTCGCCCCAACTCTGTGGCGGGCGGGCTGCTGCTCCAATAGCTCGGTTTTTTATTATTATTATTACCGTATTTTTCGCCCTATAAGACGCACTTTTTCTTCCCCAAAACGGGGGGGGGAAAAGTTGGTGCGTTTTATAGGGCGAATGTGCGCCCCGGTTCCCCCCTCCCCGCCGCGGGCGGGCTGCCAGGAGCGTCCCGGTTCCCCCCTCCCCGCCGCGGGCGGGCTGCCGAGGTTCCCCCCTCCCCGCCGCGGGCGGGCTGCCGGGAGCGTCCCGGTTCCCCCCTCCCCGCCGCGGGCGGGCTGCCGAGGTTCCCTCCTCCCCGCCGCGGGTGGGCTGCCGGGAGCGTCCCGGTTCCCCCCTCCCCGCCGCGGGCGGGCTGCCGGGAGCGTCCCGGTTCCCCCCTCCCCGCCGCGGGCGGGCTGCCGGGAGCGTCCCGGTTCCCCCCTCCCCGCCGCGGGCGGGCTGCCGAGGTTCCCCCCTCCCCGCCGTGGGCGGGCTGCCGGGAGCGTCCCGGTTCCCCCCTCCCCGCCGCGGGCGGGCTGCCGGGAGCGTCCCGGTTCCCCCCTCCCCGCCGCGGGCAGGCTGCTCCCGGCAGCCCACCCGCGGCGGGGAGGGGGGAACCGGGACGCTCCCGGCAGCCCGCCCGCGGCGGGGAGTGGGGAACCGGGACGCTCCCGGCAGCCCGCCCGCGCGGCGGGGACGGGAGAGCGAGGCGCTTTTTTTTTTTTTTTCCCTCCGGATTTTTTATTAAAAAACGAGGGGGCGTCTTATAGGCCGGAGCGTCCTATAAGACGAAAAATACGGTAAATAACGGACTTTTTGATTTAGCGGACACCCCCTCGCCCGAATTAGTCCGTTAAATGGAGGTTTTACTGTATAATTATTGATTCCAGTGTGTTATTGGAGGCTTCAGGTATTAATGGAGTATGAATTCAGGTCTGAATACTAAACCACTAATTGACTATGAGTAGAAAGAAACTTCCCCTGTGGGGAAGTTACTGCATAGTTGCCCGTTATGAAGTTTTTCACATATTATTTTGAAGCATCTAGAACTGGCAGTTGTCACAGTAAGAGTGTTTGCAGTAGCTTTTCCAGAACACTGGAAACTGCTTGTAACCAGGACTTCCTATTAGCATAAATGACCCCAAAGTTAATTTTAAACAGGCATCAGATATCATTTTCCTGATATTAATTCACTTTTGTGCTCTGTTGTACTTTAGTGCTTTGTGCTGATTCCTTTGGCTCTCAGTGAGCCAGAAGCCTAGCCTTTTGTGTGATTGGTTTCAAAACAGAGTTGTGTGTGACATAAAACCTAGTATGCAATATCACTGTCCACGTTCTCATGTTCCAGTTGTCTAGAAAATGCTGCTGTTTTTTATCTTCCACCTCATTCTGAAAGGAAAAATTACCTTTGTGGTTTTCGTCTTTCCTCTTTATTCAAGACCAGCTATGAAATTTGCCATTTGTTTACTCAGGCCAATCCTTGAAATCTGTGATCATCTGTCACCATTTACAGGACCTGACTGTTAAACCAGAAGATAAAGGGAAAAGCCAAAGGAAGCAGAGTGAGATGTAGTTCCTCAGAGATGGAAATTATTAATTAGTCTTATTATCCAGAACTTGTCAGTCTGCTAATCCTTCACTATGCAAAGTGCTTTATGCCTCCAAAACTCTGTTCTGTCAGCTTTGCTGAACAATTGCTTTGAATACAAAGACTAAGCAAAACAGTTTGGTTACCATCTTTATTTGTCACACCAAACAATTTTGTTCTCCCTTGCATGGGTCAACTTTGAAAAGGCAGGGAGAAACTAAAATCTCCTTAATTTACATTCTAGATTGTTTATAATTTGGGGCTTTTATCCAGTTATGCATGTTGTGTAATCTTCTGCAACCCAATAAAATAATTTTCTTTAAAGCAAAGGGGGATATGATCTTTTTCAGAGCAAAAGACAAAAGTTTGCCTCAATGAAACATTTCCTTTTAGCCTTTGAACACGAAGAAAGAATCAAGAGTAAAATATGAGTCAGAATTTGAAAACAATGAAAAAATAAAACCAGCATCACCAAAGTATAGATATTTTTTAGATCTCTTCTCTTTACAATGGGCTGCTTGTGACACACCACTGCTCCAGAAACTGGGCTCTGGAAATGTCTCCTTGGGCGCTCCGAACTAGAGACGTCCAATATTTGACATTTTCACTAGAACAAACTAAAAATGATGCAAAGATTGAAAATCAGAAAGTTGAAGGAAACACGAAGTGAAAGGGAAGCAAAGGAGCTAAGAAGATAAGAGTGAATTTGGTGCCCATACTGAGTGATGTTCAGCACTTCTCAGTATTATTTATTGTGTCTCCTGCTTGCTGTCCACTGCCCAGCTCTGTGCTGCATCATTACCCAAATTCCCCACTTCTTGTTTCCCAGACTGAGTGCTGCTTCCCACTCCCTGCTATTGCTGCCAGAGTTTGTTCACTGTTCATTGGCTCTCCGAGATGAGTACAGGTGTTGACAATATTAACTTTTAGCCCAGCCAATCTCAGTGAGGTTCCCCACCTTTCTCTCTTGGCAGAACAGTGCTAAAGTCCCTATTTTCCTAGACCAACCTGGATTTTACAGTCCTAGAAATGAAATCTAAGACTCCTCCACAATATGCCGCTGAAATATCTTTTACAGTTGTCATTAACATCAAAAAAACGAAAAGCCACCAATTTCTCTGTGAGAGCATTCGGCTGCTGCAGGTCTGCTATTTGTCATCCTCTCTTTCGATCATTTTCTGCATCTCCCCAGGGCATGTCAGTGCAATCGCATCTCTGCTATGAAAGAGAGGAGGAAGGAGGCCGACTGTCGCTGCCAACACTCATGATAGGCATTGAAAGTCACACACTGCGACAGCTGCTCTTGTTCTCTCTGACACACTCTCCTGTTTACCTCCTTTTAAACAGTCTCCTCTATTTTGCAGCTATACGGCATGAATGCAGAGCGAGCTGCTGGGCCTCTGAGGTGAACCCTCACCTCGACAGGCTTTACTTGACCTCTTAGATTCTGAATCTTGCCAGTGTTCATCGTAGCTGGAAACATTTGCAGTTTATGTAGGAAATGTGGCTTTGTGTTTGTCTCTCAAGTGTTCAGATCTAGCTGTCGATGCTCTTCCCACTGGTGAAGGTCCCTGCCTAACAGTGACCCCTTAATTCGTGCTGAATCTCTGGCAGACAGACTCTGCCCTGCGGAGAGTGCATGCTTGGGCCAGACTACTTTGGTCAAGGGCAGGTGCTGTGATGAGAGGTCCGACAGACATCCTTGATAGGTCTGTGGATGGAGAGATGCTCTACAGATAATAACAGGCATCTCATGAACACTGGAGTGGCTTTCCAGTGTCTAAACGAGTGGGCTTTGGGATGTCTCAGTCAAAGTGAATGTCCTGTTCCAGGGGTCCATGTCCAATCATCTCGTAGTAATCTCTTGTTTTGACCTTTTCACCTGGTGAGTCTTGGAAATCCGGAGAGAGAAGAGTGAGCAATGATGGATGATACGGCAGTGAGCGTCGGGCTGGAGCCCTCAATGCCACACTTTCTAACCTGGGGTAAAATCTTTGTAGTGAAAGTACAGTATTGCTTTTGGGGGCTGGCTGGACTATGCTGGAAACACCTGTGTAGCTTAAGTCTCTTTATTTAAATCAAGACTTTTAACAATTTTTTTTGTCAAATATTTGCATTCTCTGATGCAGTGATTCCCCCAGGGAATGACTGAGTTTACTCCCCAGTGGTTTAACTGTTTGAAAATGTTTAGACTCTCTTACAACTTTGTCATCTCCACCCATTTGACTAAAACTGAATCCTCTGGTCATCTCTGGCCAAGATATTTACCTGACGATAAGCTCCTTCCTTAAACTCATCGGTCTTGTTCTGATATTATTCTGTAAAACATATTCCAAAATCCCCTTGATTAGTTTTACAAAGGTAAATCCCCTTGATGTATTTAGACTAAGAAATAACCTCACCTGAATATCACACTGCTCCATGCGGTCAGTATTCACGGAGAGCTAGCAATCACTGTGTAGCTACTCAGTAGTTATTTATTTTCACCCAAGTATTCTCTCCTGGAAACAGGGAAGCTTCAGATGTTCCTCCCGAGGAGTTTTCCCAACTACCCTTTCCTCGGGCATAATCCCATTCACTAATTCTAAATTCCCTTAAATTGGCTTAACTCTCAAAACCTTTTTAATCTGAGTGATGGTTCCATGACTCTCCCTAGAGGCTGACCTCCATAATCTTGACTTCTAGCCCTCTGACTCATTCAGAGAGTTTCCTGTCTGTTCCCAAACAGGAATTTCACAATGGAAACCTGTGTGTCATGAGCAATTTATGTCATCTTCAGATCTTCAGCCTTTTTTACTCTCCAGTCTGTTGTTTCTCGGTAGAACTTTCTCAGGGCAACAAACTGTCCTGGTTAAAATTGGAACTGCAGCTCAGGCTGGGACATACTCTGCTCCTTTTATAAGTCAGGATATCTTCACAACACAGCTCAAGTTTTGACACCTGCAGGATGAGTTAAATGGAGACTGCAGTGAAACGCAGCAATAACCCTCAGCTGATGTTCCAGTGAAGGGAAGGCAGCAGCAATTTCATTACCTAGAAGACTGGAAACATTTTAGTAGGAATGTGCTTTATCTTTTGTAATGTGTTTATAAATAATGTATTAATATACTTGCTGCATTTTTCTGAGAATTTGGATAGGGAAGTGAAATGTATAGAGGGCAGCCTGTATTCTGAGAGAGAAGTACCAATGGCTCCATGATTAAAAAACAATTTCCAACCATTTTGAACATACAAACTTTATTTTAGCTGAGATCTCTGCTATTTTTGTATCGCCCCCACCTTTTAAAAAGAAAATCAAGGATTCATTCCCTAGATGTATGAGAAGATTGACATTAATTCAAGCAAACTAAAATGAAATCAAAGTATGTAGGAGTTGCTTAAATAATTTGTGGTCATTTCTAGAAGAAGAGATGCATTTCCCAAACTGTTTTAGGACGTGTGCTGGTTTCTAATCAAGAGGAATTATTAGAGGGGCAACATAAAAGAGTCCAAAACATGGACAATGCCTGTAAAATTCAAAAGCAGATTTTATGCTTTTGGCTCTTTGTGGAAACGATGTACTATTTGTACTTTACATGTGACTTGGGAGACTGAAAGCAGCATATCTGTCACTTTATAGTCCCTGTAATACTGCCATGTGCTACTTGCTCCGCTAACGTAACAAAGGATAGCAGCACATGACAGAACCAAGAAAACGTTACCAGGCGGCCATTTGTTTAAAATTCTGGCAGGGCTGATGTGACACTGGCCTTATTTAAATAGATGACGATTTGTCTATTTTCAGTAACTTATCATAAGCACCTGCACTGACTAAGACATATTTTTCCTCAATAGCTCTGAAGGGACGGGAAACAGGATTGGTTCAGCACTGTCAGGGCACCCTGCTGAGATGTGGTGTCTGCATGGGGCAGATTACAATGTTAAAGACCGATTCCAGGACTGGGAGTGGAGTTTGGGACCTGGTTGCTCACATGCACCTTCCACCTGCTTGTTTAGGGGGGTCTCGTGCATGTTTTCAGAGTCTGCTCTGCTTTCTGGATCTGTGATGCTATCACACCGTTTTTCTCACTCCAGGAACCAAATTGTATGAAAGCACACAGCTCCGCTGGAAATGGAATCAAACTAGACTAGAATCAAACTGGAATCAAACTAGACTAGAATGTGATGATTTTACTGTTCTCAGCTGCACACTGGCTTTAGATCTATGGATTTCTGAACATATTGTACTGTTCGCTTAAACTCCACCTTCACTGTAAAGAAATCATCTGGGATTGGGGTGCAGAGTTTGCAGCGAGTTAATGATGGAGCTTCCAACCTGTATGTCTCCAGGGCCCTTATACCCCAGTGCCCTGCTGCAATGAAAGTCGATGTTTACAAGCTAAAATTATATTTTACAAACATTCACATGAATATATTATGTGTTATCGCTTCTTTTTCCTGATGTTCTATATGCTTGGATCATCTCCTTCTTCCTATACACAAGTCAACCGTATTGTTTTCATTCAAATCCCAATTAAAATACTCTTCTAATACAAAATCTTTCAGCAGTCATCTTTCCTGGACGTGGACACTGCTTTGGTCTTGCACCATCACCCTGTACAATCTAGTAGTCCCTTTACACCAGAGCTTTCAGACTGATTCATATTTGGATACCAAGGGAATTACCCATTTGGTTACCCCAACATCACTTCACGGGGGCGGGGAGGGGTGAAGGCTTCCCACCAGGTGGTCTCTATGATGCTTGCTGTTAAAAATACTTGACTAAATTAGAAGCCTCTTACCTGCCATTTGCTTTGTTTTAGTATCACAAGGTGGGAAGGACACCAGGTCTTCTGGCTCTAGCAGAATCTGTTTATTTGTTCCCTCATGTAATACATAAATAAATTGCCCTTTATTGACCTTTTACTGCTTCCTATATGTAAATTGGAACATTACTTAAATGTAATGTTGATTTGATATTCCACATATCTCATGAGTAACATGAACTTATTAAATGTTGAGTTGCTGTATCTGCTAGATGAGAAATGATAGTTTGCACTTGGAGTAGGCAGGTCAAGAACTTTTGGAGTTTGTACCTACAGGGAGAAAGAAATGGATCTGTTTATGTAAAAAAGTAACAAAGTGCACCTACATCAGGATTCTTGTACTAGCTTTTCATGTATTGAACATTTCTGCAAACACTTAAGCTTGACTGTGCAACATCAGTGTGAAATATGAATCGTCCTCTGCGTGGAGAATTCAGGTCTCCCCTTAAAAAGGGTGAATTCAAAATGCGAAAAGGTCAGAAAAATGGAGAATTGGTTTTATTTCAGTGCAGTCTGGTTATTATGATTCTATTATTCTTTTCTTTTTTTTGTAATTTTAAGTATTTGTCAGACACCTAGTGTGTTCAAACAGGTCCCTCTTGTTAATTGATCTCTTCTGGTATGAAAAGTGTGGTTATTTTACACTGAAATCCCAAGCTTTTTCTACCCCACCACTGCACCCCAACCACAGTGAGAGCTTCCCTTTTGGTGAGCACCAGATGGAAATTAGTTGAAGTGGAAACATCAGATTCTGCCTTTTTTCCTTACTGTTGCCAAATTCATTTCAGGAAAATGCAGAACTAAGCCGAGAGAGATGGTTGTGCTTGTCACTGGCACTAAGTGTTTGCTAATGAATTCATCCAACTGAGTAAGGAGATGAAGGAAGGTTCTGCCAGTCTGCAGAGTTCATTAGCCAGCACTGTCCATCTGCAATGGGCATCAGGAAAAAATTAATAGATTCATAAAATATAATGCCAGAAGGGACCATAGTGATCATCTTGTCTGACTTCCTGAATAACAAAGGCTATAGGACTTCTGCAAATTTATTCCTCTTTGAACTAGAGCAAATCTTTTTGAAAAACATCCAATATTGATTTAAAAATTTCTAGTGATGGAAAATCCACCACAACCTTTAGTCAATTGTTCCAATGGTTGAGTACTCTCTATTTTAAAAAAAACTAGCTGAAATACCTGGCGTTGCTCGGAGTATTTGTAATTGGAAACTGGGATGTAAAAAGACTACAATGTTTTTTATTGTACACTAAGCTCTCTGGTTATCTGTATGAGCAAGGTGATTCCAAATTTACCCCAACACTAAGCTCTCTGGGTATCTGTATGATTACGTCATAACTATGTCACAGAGAACAGCAGGTGTTAACCTGCTGCCCAGCTGATGTTATGTGAGCTGTGTAGTTGATGTTAATGAGCTTTAAAGAATTTCACCCCTAGGGGGCGTAAGAGGTGAGATTTTAATTTTTTTTATTCTTACCCTGATTAGGACCCTAAAGCCTATAACTGTACCAAATTTCAAGTCTCTAGCTGAAACGGTGTGGAAGTAGTAAGGGAACATACATACACACATACACCATTTGACTTTTATATATATAGATCGATATTGTGCCTTCTTTCAAGTCTGAATCTGCTTCGCTTCAACTTCTGATCGCTCTTTAAGATCCACGTCTACAACAACCCCTCTATGAATGAACAAGACATTTATTTGTTTTTAGAACTGCCTGGTCCTGTGTCCATGCTTTTGTTGAATATACTCAAAATCTTAATCACTGTAACCGCTGTCAGTCCTCCATCCCACCCGACTTCTGTGTCTTCCCTTCATCATGCCTTGTCTGAAGCCAGATTGTGAACTTTGGAGCAGAGCAATTAAACATGACAGTCAGGGGCTGAGCTGGAGACACATGAGAAGCCATGAGAGTAATCTGCTAGGTATGAGGGTCATAACTGTATTTTGACATGGAGATTATATGCCTTGTAATCATAAAAAAGAGACTTTTACTTAATGCAAAGCAACTGCTTTCCGTGATACTAACAGATCTCATAAAATAATCTGAGGATTTTTAATATCAAGATGGAATATGTAAAGTGGCCTTGGTGTATGTTAGGGTACATATGATATACCACTCTTAGTGAAGGTTGGTAAAGGCTACGAAAAAATCCCCAGAGATCATATTCTACTCTATAGAATTATGTGATCACCTGGGAAGCCATGGGAGTGACATGTACAATACACCATAATCTGTTCTGTTTTTGTTGCTCTGCAGTCCTAATTATATGACTTTCAACAGCTACAGGAGGATATGAAAATCCCTTTGGGAATATGCATTCACTTGGCTATTTGATCTCAAATATGAGACGCTGTCTTGCTTTTGAATCTAAATATAAAGCCTGCCAAATTCAGGAAGAGAAGGAACTCCAACCTCAGTCACCTTCACGCCAGTGCTGTTTTGTGCCAGGTTACCGTTTAGTCCTCTTCAAAGTGATTTGATGGTTCTGTTTAATGTCATAGTGAAAGGGCAAAAACCTGAAGAAAATAGCAGTAAATGGCTTTTTCTCTAGACCAGGCATCATACCTGAGGGCATAATTTTCTGAGTCAAGGAAAAAGTGCTAGAATTCCCTTATCATAAATTTGTTTCTGAGTTAAACATCAGCCAGTTTTGCTCCTGTTTCATGTGATAGCCTTCAGAATGCACCAGTACTTCTGCTGCATTGATTAGACTAGCAACCAGATTTATTAACTATCTGCAGTAAGGAACCATGATTTACCGAGAATGAAGTTAAACTTCGTTTTATCAGTCAGATCCTTCCAAAATGCAAGTCTGAGATCATGAAATCAGGTTTCCCCAGAACATTATATAATAGCACAAACCAGCTCTATCAAATTACCCGTATCTGCACCATCTTCCCCTTTTATGGCCATGTATTCAAAGCCATTTGGGGGGAGAGGGTGGAAATTATCTGGGATCCTCACCTTCCTATAATGAAGGAAAAGAATGTATTTAGCAACATAAGTGACCCGCTCAAGATTTTTTCTGTCCTGCAGGCGAAGGCAGGTAGCAGTTTCTGGAGGTGAATCTTAGGCCACATAAAGGATTTTGGTTTTGTAGAATGTTTTGCCCAGCTTCTGTGGGGAGAAGGGTCTGTACAGTTGGATGGCCTTCATCTCAGTAGAAGAGGAACCAAGGGACTGGCTGGCTAAACTAGTCAGGACAGAAGGGTGTTAAGGGGGGGGGGGAGGGAGGATAAGATGAGCACTCATTTAGCACTAAATATTAGGTATTTCAGAAACTAAATGCTTTAAAAATGAATATGTTTAAAATGAATAGTGCAAGATCTCTACAAGGCAAAAATAGTTAAGGGGAGATGTATTCAAAATTATTTCTAAGCAACTATAATTTAACTGCTCCCATGTCCTTTTGTCGCTAAATTTGAAGTACTTTAACTTGTAAAAAGAAGCCACTCGTATGATTTTCTGTATAAAGCCATCATTATGATGGGCAGATGTTTCTCTGGGTTTATTTATTTTCTCTGGTATGGAACAGCATAGAAAATGAGATCACCTCAGAAAAGCTTTTTGCAATCAGACAAAAGTAAGTATTCTAGCAGACGCCTGCTGTCGTTTCAAATAACAGAATTCTTGCTTTAACATATATCTGAGTATCACAAAACTTTTGTTTTTCTCCCATCGTTCAAATTGACCCTTTGTTACAAGATAAGGTAGCCACATGTTACTATCTATTGTGAGCTTATGTTGTAATATATTAATATACTAAGCTACCTTTCAGGAAATACTTTCTGTCACTTTGTAATAAAAAATGTTGAGCTTAAAACAATTTAGTGATTCCTTTCATGTCTTGCTGGCATTCTCTCCCTAGACCATGCCATCATGGAGAACAAATATTTAACAATGAGCTCTTCAGTCTAGCAGAGAAAGATCTAACACAACCCAGTGGCTGGGGGTTGAAGCTGGACAAATTCAGACTGAAAATAAGGTGTACATTTTTAACAATGAGAGAACTTAGCCATTGTAATTATTTATTGTGGATTCTTTGTCACTGACCATTTTTGAAATCAAGATTAGCTGTTTCTCTAAAAGAGGGGCTCTAGGAATTCTTTTGGGGAAATTATGTGGCGTATGTTATATCCAAAGTCAGACTAGATGAGCACAATGGTGTCTTCTGGCCTTGGGATTTATGAATCTGAGAGAGGCAATTCAAATCAATTATTGAGATTTGATGGGATATGTTGCCAGGCTTTCAGACATGGATGGCAGGTGGTCTTCTGGTTAGGGAATGAATTGTGAATTAGAACATCTGGGTTCAATTCCTGGCCCTGCCACAGACTTCCTGTGTGATGACTGTGCCTCAGTTCTCCAGTTGTTGTGAGGATAATAAATTCATTGATGTTTGTTAGGTGTTCCGTGGACATGGCCTAGAGATGACAGTGCAGTGAAGGGGCCATATATTATAAGTGGAGAAAAACTAAATTCTGCTTTTCAAGAAAACAGGACACTGCACTGCTCCTGGGAAGCAGAGTTATAGATGGGCCCAGAGAGTAAAAGGTGTTGACTTGCTTATTTTTCAATTTTTATTTGTTAATTTTTGTTCCGGCATTTCTTTTATTTACCAGGAATGATTTTAACAGAGTTCTTGAGTTATTAGTAGATCTTTGTATTTCATCTAATTTAAGGCATTTGGGGGCTTGTATGTGTTTTTCCTGTTTTTCTACTTTTTCCCATTAACATTTGTTAGAGGCTATTGCGGCATTTTAACTTACAGTTAAGCTCACAGTTCGGGTCAATCTGTAGACCCAGTTATTACAACAGTGCTGCTGCTGGGAGCGGAGCTCAGATCCCCCGCCTACAAGTGTAGGGTGCTGCCACACATCCTCCTGCTTAGCAATGTCAGGTGATGTCCATAAGTGCAGAATTCAGATTCCTTGGGTAACACCCACTAAACAGCAATCCGTCAATAGAACAACAACCCCCCCCTCCCCCCACCACACACACACAGACACTCCCACCCTCCCAGGAAAAAATCAGGCATGAGTAGCCAACTTACCTAGATTTCTGTAGAACCTGAGATGACTAAACGAAAATGTATTGCTTAGTGTTTATCTTGACTAGAGCATAAGCCCCAGAGTTTCAGTTTAAAGGTACAACATCAAGAGAGTTAATTAAACCATCATTTGCAGCAAAGATTGGGCAGTCGAGAATTGCACTTGTAAATGCTGAAGCTTCATCTAGGAAAACTTGAAATCTGTAGAGAAAGAGACACAAGATTGTTGAATTATGTGCTATTGTCTGCAAAATAAACGACAAGTTACTATGTCTTGCACCAGACTATACGACTGGATTCAAAGCAGCAGATTTATTGAGCTGCTACTGAGGAATGAGAGATACAGGCCTGTAGATAATTGAAAAATCAAATCATTGTATCCGCCCACCTGACAAACCTCTCTCCTTGTGAGTGACAGAGGCTCCTGTTAATGTCCCAGCTACAAGGATTGCAAACACATCACTTCTCTCTGCTGCCATTTTGTTTGTCATTTGTGATAATTGTCATCTATAATTCAGCAAACAATTGCAGTCCTGTGCTGTTGTGTAGGGGACAGAGAAGGTTGCTGGGATTTTTAGTGTTCTTTATTAAATGAAAGCTCATTTAATTTACATTTTTCCTGCAACCTTTTAAAAGCCATTTGGGATAGATCCCATGGTAAATGAGGCTGCTTTCATTGCAGGCAGAAACTAAATTTTGGCTTATTAATCATACAGAATGTTTCCCTTTTGTCTTCGCTAACCTCACGGATGGCATTACAGACAGCCCAGAATCCAGTCTGAGCTCAGTGCTGCTTCCTCATGGTTACAACACATCGATACCGAAGCGCAGAGATGGTCCCCACATCCATAGGTCTTGCAGTTTATCATTAGTTGCATTTTTGGATTGATAAAATATACCCCCATTTTGGGCTTCCTACAAAAGTATCCACAGATTCGGTAGGGGTAGAAGAAGCTCGTGTTACCTCCACTGCAATGCTCTCTCCTTCCCTCACCCCCTCCGGTGGGAGGAATTTGGGAATCTCTGCTAGAGATTCCCACAAGTGAAACTGGTGCAAGTGACTGCAGGATCTGTGCTTGCCAGCGACTAAAGGGAGATGGGCGGGAGGAAAGTTTGGTGTGTGTTTTTTCAGTTCCCAGCACAATGGGGTTGGGGCTGCAATACAGATGATTAATAATCATCATTAGGGCTTGAGGTAGCACCCTGGGCTCCCCTCCTGATGGAAGAATTAAAGGAACTCCCCCCCCCCACAAAATACCCAATGCAGAAATAACCCAGGTAGAGAGAATTTGACCCTAGGGAAGTCTTTAGCTAAAGACAGTTTTACTATGTAAAGCATCTCAAGGTATAAGTTTATGTGAACTATAAATGAGTAACTGAGCAAATCTCCATTAATAATTTACTTGAGCTCTTAATCTGCCCACTGGAAAATACACTCTGGGACTTGGCAAGTGAGTTAAAAGTCACAAAGACATCTCAGTAAATGTGTTTATTTTTTTACCTTTTTAAAAGGTGGTTACATTTTCCTTTTCCCCTTTTAATCCACAAATTAGTAACTGACTCCTCAGCCATTTCAACTGTTCTGAAAAATCAGTTTATTCCTGATTAAATGAGTAACGTGTCAGATGTCAGCTCGTCGTTGACTATTTGTGATTCTGGTGGGCAATCACTTAAAAGAAACAGTCAAAACAAGAATGAAATCCCTGCAAGTTGCATGGAAACTACTTAAGAACACCGTCATAGAGACTCAAATTAAATGTATGCCCCAAATTAAAAAAACAACAGTAAGAGGATCAAAAAATGACAACATGGCTAAATAGCAGAGTAAATGAGGCGGTTAGAGGCAAAAAGGCATCCTTTCAAAATTGGAAGTCAAATCCTAGTGAGGAAAGGAGAATTAAACTCTGGCAAGTCAACTATAAAAGCATAATTAGGCAGTACAAAAAAGAATTTGAAGCACAACTAGCAAAAGAAACACAAACTAAAAACTTTTTTTTTAAAATACATAAGAAGCAAGAAGCCTGCCAAACAATCAGCTGTCCACAGGACAATCCAGGTGGAGTAAGGTGAGAGAAAGAGGTCATATTTATTTGACTTGGTTATTTACATTTACGAAGGGTTTTCTCAAGACATACAATTTTAGGGGGCTTTCTAAAATATCTCACATCTGGGGAATTTGCGTTAGAGTCCTTATTGAAATTTTAGTCATATCTGTTTTCTTCCATGTATTTCTCTCTAGTTTATACTACACCTCCTGGTTGTACCTTAAACCCTGTCACACAGATTTCCTCCCCCCCCCTTAAATAAGAGAATATTCCATACTTCTCCAAAACTCATTGCTAACACTTTACACACTGAAGTACTCTGGGGAGTGTTTGGGTTATTTAGCTTGATTAGTTTTTATTTGAGGTTTGATCACAAAACAATTGTGGTTTCTCTCTGTAGTTATCATGCACTCTGTGTTTTCTTTAGTCACAATACTATATTTTTGTGACTAAATATAACATAAATATATATAATGCTTTCGGTCTGCAAACAGGAACCCCCAGTCCGGAGTGTGGTCATGTAAACATGCACTCCGTTTCATCAAAGTACTTAAGTGCATATTTATGCCCCACTGACTTTAAAAGTTAAGCATGTGCTTTAGTGCTTTGCTGAATCGTGGCCTTACAAAGGATTCTTCTCAGAATATCCATATCCGATATTTAATATTCCTGAGAACTGCTGCCATTCTGAAACATTACAGCCAAAACCTGCCCAGTTCCTTGGGATTTAATCTGCATTAATCTCAATCAGGTTTTGCTCATCTCATGCTTACACTAATTAAAAGCTAGATGTATCTGAGAATAGGAAACAAACTAAGCAGCAGATATGTTGCCTCATCTGTTCTTCTGGGGACTTGCCTTATATGCATCACATGAACTCTTGTCAGAAAAGGAGCTCAAGTGAAAAATAAATTTCCTCCTCAGACCAAAGGAAGGAGGACGGAGCTACTACATCAGTCTTGATGTGAGAGTTGAGCAAGGTGCAGAAATCAGCCCTGAACTCTTCCTGCAGCTTTTGGCACCTGTACAAATAGCTTGGGTCTCAAATGCTGTTATTCTTTCAGTTTTATTGAACATTAAATCCATCACCAAAATATGCAGAAAGAAAAATGAATGCTACATCTCTCAAGGTCACTTACGTGGATTGTTTCTATGGATGTACTGTAGTGGCTTTGGGCTTTGTTGTAATAAAGCAGCATCAGTTCAGGAAGCCATACATTTCATAGCATGAGCTCCAAATCTTAGAGCAATGTTCCTCTTTTCACTGAAATGTATAGTAGTGCAACTAGACCCTAAACATACTGCCAACCTGTTCAGTGAGGCACTCGGATTAAGGGAAATTATCCTCATTACTAGATGTCACCTTCTATCTGCCATGTACTAACCTGTACATTAGAACTCTTTCTTCTTGGAGCCCCAGTGACCAAGTGACACAGGAAGGAGTAGCCATACGAGTAGGACAAGTTCTAGCATCTGTTGCACTCCTGCAGCTGAAAGTAATCCATGCACATGGACCCCAAATTCACAATAACATTTAATTTTTAACCCATCTAACTTTTATTTTCTGGTTTAACTTTATTCTGAGAAATTGGGGGAAGTTTGAGGGATGGGCAGGGGGAGGAATGGGGCCGTGTTTTGTGTCTCTTGTGTCTTCTCCATTAACGTGAACAATTTGTATTGTCCAGTGTCACTTCCCAACTGCATGGTGCCCAGTGTAGCTATATAGTCACACATCAGATTTCCCAGTAAAAGCGAACCTGCCTACAGGAAGCCTAGAGTTAGATGTGACCTGTTTGGTGGACACCAAGTAGGAGATAGTTCTTGGAGGAAGGGGAGGCAGTTATACCAGAAGCGCTTTTTGAAGACTGAACTGCACAAGACAGTGGGCAGACAGTGGTGGAGTTGGCCAGCACAATCTCTGTGTGGAAACAGCTGCAGTTCTGTCACTGAGAGATCTGGACCAAATGGGAAAATAAAAGTAAAATAAATGTGTTTTCTTCCCAATTCTCTCTCCGTTGACAACTTCACTTGCTTGTGCAGTTTCAGACAGAAGATGTGTGTGAAGCGAGTGCTCCACTGTCCCAGAACCACACCGCTCTCTCTGCTGGGGACTCTATGACACAGTCCATAGGACATCTCACAACAACACTGCACTGAACAGCCTGGCAGCCCAAAGCCCGTACTCAAGAGCACTTCCCACAGTGAAGGCTTGTGCAGCTCCAGTGTGCCCCACAGTACCTAAAAATCTGACCTAGAACTACCACAGTTTGGCGGTACATGGACTCTGAGCTCTCGCAGTGGACTCTGCTAAGAATGGGGCAGGGAAATGAGAGGCCAGAATGAAATGAAAGGTTTTAAACTGTAATTCCCCTCTAGTCCAAACCATCCTGTAAGGAAGGAGTCCAGGTTCTCATTCCTTCTTCCACTCTCCACAGAAAAGGATGCACTCACAAGCAAGACATCACTCTGAGTATATCCACCACAAAACCTCTCTAAAGAAGTAATGCTGACATTTTTAAAAGCCATTTTTTCCAATCTGTTTACATTTGCTTGAGCTTGACATGTACATATTTATCCATTGCTTAAGCCATTAATCAGGAAACAGGAGATAAATAAACAGATCGATGGGCCTTCTTCAGAGATGGGTCTTGGGTTGAGTTTCAGCGTTTCCTCAAAAATGTTACTTCGCGTTTAGCTTTTCAGTCAGCAATAATTTCAGCAAAAGCATCAGTCTGATAAAAGGGGGGAAATGAATGTGTTTGCAGAAGTAAATTACAAGCTCTGGGACACTGGGGTTTAGAGTAGACAATGAAGAGAAGGGTCTAAATAGAGTGATTTGTTACTACCTATCTCCTTCCAACTTCCTGATGGTCACCCTTTGAATTTTTGCCTTTATGTCATCTTAGGGAAACTGTCTGTGTATCCATGGAGAATTCATGGTAGGATAGCGTGGTATAAAGGTTTTATCAGCATGAGAACAAGATGATTTTTACCCAGGAACAGGTCACATAGGTCATTCCAAGTGAATGACTGTAAAACCTCTACACCTCACCTCACCATCATGCATTCGACATATGCCGTGTTGAACAGAACATTTCAGAAATGTTTTCAAGGGTTTTCAGAAAGGTTAGTAGGACTATTTTTAATTTCCCTCCAGCTATAAATCTGAGTGCCCTAGTTACTGTATGCAGCTGTGCAGATTTAGATGGAGAGAAAAGTTATAACTCATAGATATTTGAAACCTAACAAGTTACCTAAAATAGCTTTTCTATGCATAATAAAGTCTGATATCTTTTGACTTTCCAGGGGTAGAATTAGCCAGTGTGTGTTGGTTTAAACAACAGTGTATATCTTCCCGCCAGGAACAGAAAGAATGTTGACCATACTTACAGGAGGAGGGACTGACTGTATCTGGAGAAGCAGTGACTCTGAAAAGGATTTTTTGGGGGGGAGAGGGGGAAAGTGGTGGATAATCAGCTGCACATGAGCTCCCAGTGTAATGGCCAAAAGAGCTAATGAGATCCTGGGATCCATGGAGAGGGGAATCTCGAGTAGGAATATAGAGGTTATTCTACCTCTGTATTTGTAACCAAGGCTGGTGGGAGCCAGGTGGTGGGGCTGTGGACAGACTGCTGGGGGCAGAACTGCTGGCCCAGGGCTGTCTGGTGCACAGACACTCAGAGTATGACCTGCACGCTGGTAGGCTGGTTGGGAGCGGCCTAGGTTTGGAGCTACAGCAACAAAGATCCGTGAGGCACCCAGAGTTACAGGGCAGGTAGTGACACATACCCGGCACTGGTCTGGATTGCAGCCCAGAACGTGACATCCTCCCAGTGACCTCTGACTTCCTCTGCCTTTGGTAATGTAGTGACTAGGCCTGCGCTGTCCCCAGTTCCAGCCCAAAGCTCCTGTTTAGAGGAAGGAAGAATAAGGAAAGGACTGGATTAAAAAGTGCATGTGCTTTTTTCTCTTGAACGATATTTGCAGTGAAAACTGTGCATGGAATTTATACTCCCTCCATCTGATTTTGACTGGTTTTAGTGCACAAGTTCTGAGTAGAAAATGTAGGCAATAAAAATTTGATGTGGTACTGTATAGAGCTAAGCAGAATCTTTTTAAGAATTCCAACTCTGGAATATTTATTTTGTGTCTAACTTCAGTTTTAGTGCCTATTTCTGTTCTGCAGATGCCCTCTTTAACCTGTTAACCAGTTTATAAAGAAATCATCAGCCTCTCCGATTCATATTGAATCTGTCTGCGTCACAGAGCAGGCATGAAATGTTTCGTCAGTCACTGGGAGTGAAATTTCCAGTGGAAACCACAGCTGCCTAGAGTTCTCCATTAGGTCTGTCACCAAGAAAATCAGTGCTTTGTTTAAGCTTAATGAAGGGGCCAGGGGTCTTCAGGCTCACTTGAGCTAGGTGAATTAGGACCATAGAGAATAAAATATTACCAAGTCGGTGGGCAGTTCTGTAGCTGACAAGAAGATGGTGCACTTGATTTATATTAAGTTGTGAAGTCTATTGAGAAATAGAAGTAAATTTACTGAGTTTTAGTAAGGAAAGTGTAATAAATTTTGATTTATTATCCTCTGATGCTTGCACTTGCTTAGCATGCAAAACAAAAACCATGTAGGGACAATAGAAAATGGAGCTGAAATGGCTAGGATGAAAATTCACTATCTAAAGCTGAGAGTTGTCAGCTCCTGAATAGCTGTTTCTTGCAGGGGAGAGAACAAGTGTTTATATAAGGCTGTGGTTGACAAAATTGATCCTTCACCTTTTCAAGACAAGCTGGAATATTATTGTCCCTTCCATGAAACAGTTAAATATTTCTGGTTCTGCCCATTTCCTCCTATGGTTTTAGCCAAATCACTTGGACAAACATTTTTCCAATATAAGTTGGTAAGAAGTTGGTACCTCTGAAATCCAGGTCCAAAGTGTTGCAAGTTGGGAACCTCCAAAGTTGTTGCAAGAAAGGGAACCTTCAAAGCTGGAGGTGATTTTTGAAAACGTTGGCCTTAGTGTACCTCTCTATGAAAAAGAGAAAACACATGCCTACCTTCCATGGTTTAATATCTTTCAGTGCTGTGGAGATGAGAAGTGCTATATAAATGCACTTAAGATATATAATATATCAGGACACTGTGTATTCTGCAGTAGACTGTGCCTAAAAACTGCAGTAAGGTCCTGGGATTGTGTGCCAAATTGTAAATTCTGAAAGAGCTACCATATTTACGCCTTTTACTGAATTAAATATGCAAATGACTAGTATAATTGTGATGGGATTCTTGGGATGCAGCCTGGGACTGGGGCACCATTGTGCCCCCTTAACTCTCCAGCCTGGGCTGTCTCTCACAATGCCTTGCTAGTGACAAGCAGTGAGCCCCTCTAGGCGCCATGATCACTCAGCAAGACCATATGTGGAGTCCCCCCTCCCCCCCAATAGATTGCATGAATGCTCCCAGAACCATGCAGAGAAAGGCACAAGACAAATCACCACCACCACCACCCTGTACCTCAGGAATATACCATCTTGCACTGCTCAAGACAAGCTGTGCAAATGTATTAATTGGTTCACCACTTCATCTATGGAAGGTGGACATACACCAGCCTTTGCAAACCTGAGCAGGTTTACCAAACACTTCAGGCAAACACACTGGCAAAGATAAACAGTAAAACAAGTTTATTGGCTCCTCTCTCTAATTTGTTAACAGGAAAATGTTTTCCAGTTACAGGTTATTGGGAGGAAACTTGCTGAAATCTACAACAGGCCTTTTCCATCACTCTTTGTAAAGTCTCTGTCTCCTCCCATGTGAAGCTCCAAAGGAGAGATTTGTTTGCATGACTCATTAGACAAGAGAGAATCTTGCTTGACATAGAAACAGGCCAGATGTGTGAACATCTTCTAGTTTTCATCATCCATTCGGTTTCTTGATCAGATACTTACTGCCCCATTAAAGGTTCAGATCTGTAGATTGCTTGCCAGTCACATTAATTAACAGTTATCTAAGTCATTGTGAATCACAGGCAGGTGTATAAACTTGTATATATATTTTTCTCACTTAAACCTACAGTTTGTGTATTGTAAAAGAATACTTGTATAGCATCTTTTAGCTGGGGACCTCAACACACCTGTGTGGTGGGTAAGTCATAGTATCCCAATATTTATGGTGAGTAACCTGAGCCACCCACAGATAAAGTGACTTGCTTTAGGTTACACAGCTAGAGAGGGAGAACTATGATTATACGCCTTTTCATTCCTGTACTCTTATTTTGTACCATGGGACCAAAGTCTTCCTATGTTTTGAATTCTAAGTGAGCCTTACTTTATTGGACTATAATTTGTGAACATTATGTTGTGGTAACTTGTCTGAAACATGAATTTCCTTTGTAAAGGAAACAGAAATGGGCCATGTGGAAGTTTGAGTTTAAATTAACTTATGCGCAGAAGCCTCAGGATCAATTCAGTGGCTCCCCTCTCCTCGGGATGAGAAGTAAAGTGGAAGGCATTGTTAGAGTTGCCAACCCTCCAGGACTGTCCTGGAGTCTCCAGGAAATGAGATTAATCTTTAATTAAAGATTGTCATGTGACAGAACCTCCAGGCAGATGTCCAACCAAAATTGGCAACCCTCTGCAGTTTAGAACTACCTTCCTAAAAAGACAACTAATAGTGTTAGGGTTATAAAGGTAAAGCGGAAGTTTCTTTTTTTGCAGTCTAAATATCTTCTACTAGCCATGTTCCCATCCCAGATAACTGAACACATTCAGCTGTTAATGTAACAAAATGAAAAGTGATGGAAGGATGAGAAATCAAATAGTACAAAACAATTCTCCAAACTTAGAAACCAACGTTGGATCCATGTTTAGCATCTCGGGGTCATTGTAAAGAGCTTTAACAAGGTTCTGGAATAATGTACTGTAGGAAAACAGATTTTGTGGTCTTCAGCAGTAGACTCCACTGCATCCATGAGTTATTGTCTTTTCAATGCATTTTAACACAGAGCTGGAGGCTCAAAACATTGAGAGCTTCTTACTAACATTTAGTGATAAATTTTTGTCTCCTGTGAGTAAACAATCTGCTTCTTAGGTACTTTTTTTTCAATTTCAACGAGAGTACATTGAAGCCCTCTTGCACAAACA
Organism: Sternotherus odoratus; assembly: GCA_032164245.1. NCBI lineage: Eukaryota > Metazoa > Chordata > Testudines > Kinosternidae > Sternotherus > Sternotherus odoratus. The sequence continues at coordinate 558,921 of JAVMKO010000018.1, read as the reverse complement.
TCTATTTATGTCAAACGAAACTGTAGGGTTTGGGTTGTTTCTGTTTTTTTACTTCTAGTGTTCTCATATCAAATCCTCACTCAGAAAATACTGCTCTGAGGTGAGTGGAATGGCATGTTGCAGTATAAAATAGAGCTGTGCTTTTTTAAAGCCCACGATTTTATGTTTGGTGGCCTGGGATTTGATGGCATCCTAGTTGATTTCTGAATTGTTCAACAGACCAGACATCGGAGCTTACGGACATTCTGACCATTTGTCCTTCTGGTTATTCTTTCTGGATTATTGTCCGTCAGTTACCAACTGGAACAGGATTTCTGAAGGCTTATAAAGCAGGGCCATGTTACAGCAGCATCCCTTAGTGCTGCTATATTTTAGGCAATGTCAGAGTTTGTATTATAAACCCCATTTTTCAGAGGTTTATAGCTCAGCCACAAAAAATCACAGTGTGCTGGGATTATGAATATATCAGCCGCTTCCTGGCCAGGTAGATGATTCCTTCATGTTTTTTAAAAAATAAACGTGATTTTGGCCTTATTTCGAGAGAGAAAGTGTGTGCTCTTGTGTACATAACGTTTCTAAAGCCCTAAGTTAAAAGAAGGTTATTTATGTTGTGGAGTCAGACACTTGAAAGTTTGGAAGTGCCAAATTTATGCTTGCTCATGCAAGGGGTAGGGAGGGGCCCCCGCTTGCTCAGGGCCAGGGCCCCAGGAAAACGTAATCTGCCCCTGGCCCTGAGCAAGGGGCGGGGAGAAGGGGGGAGATGTGGTTTTCCCCCTACCTAAAATCAACATGTTTCGTAGGATCGCTGATTATTGGGAGACTCCCTGCAATCCAGAGATATGCAAGGCTTATGGAGGACAGGGAGATAAGTAGAAAGATGGGATCAGTCTTAACTTTTCTTTGTGTGGTTTGCTTTATATCGGTCTTAACAGTCTTCCATGTACTGTGTGTGTGCATCTGTATGTTAATGTATTTTAACTTTATTACTAGAGTGCTGCATTAATTTTCCTCCTGAATTCTGCCTTATAAGAAGCACCCTATAAAATTTCTTTTCAGATGCTGCAGTAGCAAGAATACATTAAAAATTGGTTTGTTTTTTAAGTCATATTGAATTATAACCTGCATGGGGCAAATTTCTACCATCTCTTTTCTCTTGTGCTTCCCAGCATTTCTAAGCTAAGTCCAACCCTAAGTAACAACCTACTATACAAGCATAAGACAGAATGACAGTGGATTTCATCGTGTATAATTATATGATTCTTATATTAAATCTAACCCTTAATCGGAGAACAGAGGTGGAATTCTTTCATGAACACGTCTGCATCATCTTACTAAATACTTGCGTCTTACATTCTTCTTCAAATTGTGTCTTATGGAATAATTGCATCTTTTATCACAGATTTTCAGGGGCAGTGCCCGTTTAACCTGTGTATTCACTCCAGAGATCCTCATTCCCCATAGCGCTATCTGGGCAAACCACCCAGCAGCCTGGGTGACCACTTCTGCTTTGGTCTAGTTTAGCTTTGAATTCTCAATGCTAGTTTTAGTTTAGTTTCAGTCTCTAAGCAGATCTCCTTAGTTATTGGGAAGTTTTCTTTTTAATACAGTCAGGGCTGGGCTGTGGGCAGCCTGGTAACCAGCCAGTTACCAAGTTGCAGTCAGGAGATGCGAAGTGGGGTGGGATCGAAGCAGGTCAGGATAATAGGGAGTCAAGACCCAGCACCAGGTTACAGACAGCAGGTAAATAGCAGAGTTGGGGACATACTAGGGTCAGCAACCAGAGTGTAGGGGCCACAGCAAGACAAGGTCTGGCGCAGAAGCAAGCAGGTGCTCTGCATCATTGCTCATACAGCTCCCCATGATGGCTTCCGAATAGACATACCAGCATCAGCCAATCAGTGGGCTGCAGGGGGTTGTGACGCTAGGCGGTACTTCCTGGAGTGCCTACCTTCACAGGGTCCTCCAGCAGAAACCCAGCCTAAGCTTCCAGTGGCAGACTTCCTGAATTTTCATTTAACTCATTCCGCAATGGCAAGTTTAATCAAGGAATTGGTTAACCTTTTCCCTCTAATCAGAGCCGACTCCCATACGGAATTTGAATGTGGTCCTTAATTGTCTTATAAAACCTCCTTCTGAACCTCTAGCTAAGTGTTTTCTGCTGCACTTATTTATGGAAATGGCATTTTTGTGGCCATTGCTTCTGCTTGTAGAGGCACAGAATTAGGAGCATTAATGGCTGATCCACACTGTGGGGGTTTTTTAAGTATAAAAAAATAAATTTGCCTGCATCCCAAGTCCATGCCTAAAATATCTTCTGATTTCCACTTTAACCAAGTTATCCACCAGAAGCCATTATGCTTCAGGAAACAGTCCTGTACTCATAGGTGGATAGACTGGGTGCCCTACATGGGTGTTTTTCATCTATAATATTTATTATTGTGTTTATGCAATTCTAACAGCTTCTGGGTACTCAGCAACATGACTATTTAGAATTCCTGCTATGCTATGGACAGCGTATTTCTTATTTGTGTATTATGAGACCTGTGAAAATTGTCTGAATCAACTAGAAACTAGCATCCTGGACTTTGTTTTAAAATACCAGCTTTGATGAACAGCACTCTTCATTATCCTCTCTGAAGAGACTGTATTATCCAGCCCCTATCTAATGGTACCTTCCCAAACGTGGGAAGAGGGGCTGGAACAATCATATTATCACTAACTTCCATCCTCCGTCAGAACCAAGCTAGGGTCACGAAGGGCAGCTTTGCAGGGAATGTTCATTTTTATTTTTCAGTACAGGACAATTTTCTGATGCCCCACCAGCTGATAATCAACTACCTTCCCTTTCTGAAAGGTCACCTAGCGATATCAATTGTCATGAAAAATTGCAACGTAATGCTATAGTTAAGACGGAGAACCAAAATGAAAGCCTCCTTGTCCTGTATGACTAGTGCAATTATTTTATAGTAGATTGCAAAAGCATCCCATATACGCTGAGCTTATTTAAGATCATGGTTCTAGGTAACAACACCTAACACACTAACACTAGACTGATCCAGTCTCCCTCACTAGCTACTGATGCAGTAGCATTTTGGAAACCGGTGCTTTATAACAGGGAAATATGTTTTAGAAGCAGACAATATATTTGTCCTGCTTTTTTTAAAAAAAGAAATCTTGGTTTTGCAGCAACCAGCTACATATATCTCTCTTGGCATTGTTTCCATGCACTCCTGAACTTTGTAACATGAACCCAGAGGACGGTAGAATAGATGGGAAGAGGAAAGACTAAAATACCGGCACTTGCCCTGTGGAGTCATAAAATGCAACTCTAGAACATTTGGGTTGTGCTGTATTAAAGGAGCCATGTAACTTTGAGGGGGAAATCACTTTCCCTGACCCAGTACCAGAAGTGCCGGAACAATGTGTACGTGCTGAAAGCCATTGAACCGAACTGCAAACCCTGTATATGATGGAAACAAATTCAAGCCAGGAGATGCAGCAGCGCCCCCAGCATCCCTAGTTCCAGCACTTATGCCCATTGCTCCCTTTCCAAAAGTATGTCACCAATGAGAGAATGGCCCTGCAGCTTCGAGGTGAAGCTATGCGTGGGGCAGAGCAAATGTACGCAGGCTACAGCATGCTCTGTGTGTTCAGTGTTTTTCCAGACCCAAGTGCACATTAGATTTCTGAAGCCAAGTCATATGGTAGCTACTTATTTTCTGAATCAGGCTCCTCAGATAGGTCTGCAGGACCTACATGGGTTAGAAAGATCTAAAATAGGGGAAGCTATAAGAACAAACTCTTCCAGGAGGGTCAGGCAGCCTCATCCACTTTCATGTGTAACCCCTTCGAACATAGCCACTAAAGCCATCTCTGTCTTGAGTTTGATTAAGAGAGTGCATCGTGCACAGATCCAGAGGACAGCTCGCTGGTCAGACCAGTTCTAGCAAAACTGTGTCGGATATCCAAGGAGGGCAGAATTTATGTTTTCACTGGCCAGGAGGGTAGTTAAACCACCCTAAGATGTGTGGTTGCTTTTGCAGATATGAAATACTTGCATTGGCAAGAAATAAAATATTGAGCATTTTAGATACATTAATAACATTGTTTTATAGAGATATTTTAACTAAATATAAGCAAGGTGCATCCAACTGCCCCAGTCTAGAGATAGGAGAGAGGCTTCTTATAAACTCATGAAAATCAGGAGCTCCATTTACCCCTCCTCGGAATTACCTCTCTTGATTGAATAAAAGCGGCTCTACAAGAAGAGTTGTCATATCAGAATTATTTGTAAATTTGGAAACGAATTTTATTTTCTCTTTGCAAAAATGAGTTTGAATAAAATCACATAAAGGCAGCCTATGAGGAGTGTGTCTGCTCCCAGATTCTGGTGCATCTTTGACCTTAGGGATGCTTATTTACTAGCTGTATAGTAAGAAGATTGAAATGCATCATTAGCAAGCAGCATTATGTGTTATCTGGAGAAGATCCTAAAGGAGTAAATTAGGAGAGAAACATCTGTTGCTTTCTCTTTTTGTTTTAGTGCTCAATCTGGTGCTGATTGTGGCCTTTCGTGACCTTTTTGTGTGTGCCCTCATCCTAAATATTAGACGTGCTTTGTTCATTAACTTCTGATGTGTTGCAATTGGGTGAATTGGCTCAGACATCATCTCTGACACCCAGAAGAGATTTGTTGATGTCTTCTTTCCTTCACTCTGTCAGGCAAGCTCTCAGAAATGGAGAGGACGGGTATGAGGGTAGGAGACAGGGAGTACCACAGCAAAGCGGGGATTGGTACTGTTGTGCATTTCTTTCCTAACATCACCCATACTCTCTTTTTATTGCAGAAGAATAGACATTGTTTTGAGTTTCTACAGAGTGCTGTGGGTGAAATCCTTCTCCTGGCTCTATGTACGAGTAGCCAGCATTGGTGCAAGAAAGTGTCACAAGAATAGGGATGGAATTTCCTACCCAGATCCTCCAATGAGTCTTAACTAGCTGCTGTTCCTCTGCCTTGGAACAGCGAATGGAAGGCACGTCAAAGGAAGGAGATGGTGCATCCTCAGCTGCTCCTGGATCACCAGGTAATGGCCATGGAGAAGCATTTTCTCCAGATGACCAGAACAATGTGACCTTCCCTGCTTGATGCAAGACCTTGGCACGCTTCCCTAAGCCTTTATGGCCTCAAGATCAGCCACTGCAAAGTGCTCTCTGTGGGGCTGCCCCATCCAGGAACTATAATAGTACAGAATGCAGCTGCTTACTTTTCAAACAGTGATGTGGGTAGGGAGCGCCTCACACTGCTGCTCCCTGGCCTGCCCTGATGCCTGGTCATCTCTGGGGGAAGCTATACACTGAGATAATCAGAGGTGCTCCTGCTGCAGCTCCCCCACTTGCTCTCAGATAACCCCAGTCTCCTTGTGCAGGTTGCAGGCCTGCTGGCTGAGGTGATGGGTGGCGGAGATCTTTAGATGGGGGGTTGGGAGAGTTTGAGCTGTAGTAGGTTTGCTAGCTGGTGGTTGGTATGTGGTGCAGGAGGGTAAAACGTGCAGCAGATTTGGTTTTGCGTTGATATTGGTAGGGTGTTTAGAGTCTAGGTTACGCCACGTGATCATACAATTCAGTGGCAAGGCCAAACAACCGCGTTAGGGTGCGTCCCTTTAAAGTTCTCTCATGCTCTTTCTCCCACTTACTCTGTCTCTTTAGCACTATGGTTCTACCCGTCTGCCATTTCTCTCAGCCCCTGCACTAGGGAACAGGCTCAATCGCACATACAAACCCTTCTCACCAAAATGTTCATATGGAAGGAGGCATCAAGATTTTACTTTGAGACAAGAGCCATTTGCATTTAAAATAAAGTACATCCCGCTGCTCTCTGACCCCTCTCTCCTCCTCGTACACAATAGCCCAGCGTCTTTCAGTGCCACTTCCGTGTCAAGCTGACGCGCCTTCAAACTGACTAACCCGCCTGCTCTAAGTGAGTCTAGAGCAGACTCCTTAGTCACCATAAGAACTGCTCTGCCCAGGGAAGGCTTGCCAGAAGGCCACTTTCCTCAGGAGCCTCCCCAGACAGAGCTCCCTTACCAAGGACTGGGACGGCAAACCGGGGCCAGTGGGAGCCGCAGTCGGCGAACTGGCAGGGGCCCGCTAAGGGTGCTAAAACCAGTGGGGCCCGCTAAGGGTGCTTACCCTGCGGTCCCGCATGCCGAGGTTGCCGATCCCTGCTCTAGGAGATAGCTAGTTGAACCTCACATTCTGTGCCCCATGCGGTTGAATACAGTATCAGGCATTTCATTCCTCTGCTATCCCTCCATCTTCCGCACAAGCACTTCTGAATTCCCTTAGATGATGGTGGCAGTGGTTCAGCTTCCTGAAATAAAATGAAGGATTTATTCCATCTCATGTGTAGAGACTATCCTACCTTTGGAAAATGGGTGTCTTATTTTCACATCACACCAAATAATAGCACAAGACAGAAAGAGAACAGAGCAAAACCTGTAGCACGTTGTGAAGGTGCTATAGAGATGTTTCATGTTGTTATAGCACAGGAAGTTAAAACAGTTGACATGGAGACAAGCAGAACAGTTTAGGAACAGTTATCGCTTCATTGTCACAGGGTTTCCAGGGTTTGTGCAGTTCTAATGAATTCAAGAGAAGCTGCTGCTAGGTTTTTTCTTTCACAATCATGGAAGGCTTCCCCTCATTTGCAAGGAAGGTGAGCTAGGGAAGGGAAGGGTGGTTGTTTTCTTGAATGTGAAATCCCCATCTGATGTGTTCAACTCTCCTGGCAGACTTTAGAGAGAGTGTTGATTTTGTACGTCTGTGCCATTTAACACCAAGTTGCAGCAGCAGTCGCAGTCACAGAGGGGTTTTGTTCAAGGCTTAAAACACTTGCTCAAATTAATGACCAAAAATGTCAGATGTGTCCACAGCTAATTATTCATTAAATGTGTAATTAGTGTGGGATGATCATGACATTTTAATATTATTAATTTTTATACTGGAATAGGAATTAAATTAGTCTGCAATCACAGGACTCCACATTGGGGATGGTTGCTGTTGTGTGGGGAAAACATTGGCCAAAGGTTGTGAGTTTAAGTGAGTGAATGGAATTACCCCGTTTTACGTGGATGTGTAAAATGGATTGCATGGCGCTGATGTAGAAGCAAGGAGAGCATGTTAACAGCAGGAGACGTGCTCAGCCCTCCTGCATCTCACGAAGGCCAGGTTTGAACTGGTTACAGGTGAAGAAGGTCTCTGATTATACAGCAGCATTTTGGAGATTGCAGTGCTGACCACAGAACCAAATGAATGTTGGCATAGTAAGTAAATCCAGAGGCTACTGGATTTAAGAAACATCAAGAGGGAATTAACCTTTCTCCCTATTATAATGGGGTTCCTGTAACACGGAAAAGGAGAAAGGATGAAGCTTTGTGAAGAGATTTACCCTGCAGCTAGCTACTGTTGCTAAAGTTCATTCTTTCTTAAATGGAAAGATACAGTCTTCATTGCTCTTCATCTTCACTCTTTAGAAGCCAAACGTTGTTACAAAAATTCATGAAAAACATAACATGCTGTTGGCTTCAGAGAGCACAGAGAATACAAATCTGGTCTCTGGGATTGTAGACAGCGGACTCCTCATTAAATGTATGAGAAAAACGCCCAATGATCTCCCTGCTTGCTCTGGTGGTGCTCAGACTCCAGAATACTGCACAGTTCACAGCAACAAGTCAGACTGGTTTTTAATTTCTACTTGTTGTGCTGAACTTCTGCACTTCCAAGAATCTGTCAAAATCACGACTTCGCCCTCTTTCCTCCCCGCCCTTCCATTTTCTTGGGGCCCATGATGACCACGCCTCTAGGTGAAAAAGGGGAAATGAAGAAAAAAGTTAATATTTGACTAGGGCTGAAATGATAACTAGAGCTCGAATGAGAAACCCTCTCAAATCATCAGAACCTCATTTAGACCAGGATACGTCAAAGGTGCTTTGGTTGCTTCTATGATGAAGCAATCTCTATTCCTGTTGAGTTCAGTATGAGAGAAGTTGAAAGAGCTGACACATCCGATGTGGGGGTAAGGGCTGTCTGGTCACAGGAATTCGACATAGAAGAACACCCTGTCCTTTAGATTAGTCAGAAACTGTTCCCTAGAGAGTTCAGTCCCTTAACCACAAAATCCATCTCTCTTCTCTATGTTTGAGTGGTAGCCGTCTTAGTCTATATCAGCAAAAAGAATGAGGAGTACTCGTGGCACCTTAGAAACGAACCAATGTATTTGGGCATAAGCTTTCGTAGGCTAAAACCCAATTCAGATACATCGAGTGGAAAATACAGTAGGAAGATATAAATATAGATATACACACAGAACATGAAAAAATGGGGGTTGCCATACCACCTTTAACGAGACAAATCAATTAACTGTGACGGAGTCAGACCAGAAGGGTCTAGGAGAGTGCTGGAAGGCAGGTATATCAGACTCAGGATGTGCAGGTCTCTGTTCCCTGGATAGCCAAACAAAGGCTACTCCAGGCCAATCAAGACACCTGGGGCCAATTAAGAAGATTCTAGAAGGCAGTAGAAATAGCTAGCCTGATTGGGACACCTGAAGCCAATCAGGGGATGGCTGAAACCAGTTAAAAACCCTCCTTGTTAGTCAGGTGGGTGTGGATGTCAGGAGCTGTGAGAGGAGGTTGTGCTGTTGGTGAGACTGAGTGGTAGACAACATATCATACGCACGGAAGGAGACTTGAGGTAAAGGTGAAGAGGAGTTTGAAGAAGCGGGGACTGCTGTGGGGAAGTAGCCCAGGGAATTGTATTGTGTTTGGTGGCTAAAAGGTCAGCCATCTTAGCTGATACTATTAGGGTTCCTGGGCTGGAGCCCGGAGTAGAGGGTGGGCCCGGGCTCTCCCCCCCCCCTTCTACCTCCCCTAACTAATCACAGTGATCCTCTGAGGCTAGCACAAACCATCGGGGTACCCACAGGGACAAGGCCAAAGCTTTGCCATATAACGTAGGCTATCATCAGCAGGAAAGGAAAAAAACTTTTGTAGTGATAATCAGAATGGCCAATTTCAAACAGTTGACAAGAAGGTGTGAGTAGCAGTTTGGTGGTGGGGGAAATTAGCATGGGGAAATAGATCTTAGTTTGTGTAATGACCCATCCATTCCCAGTCTTTATTCAAGCCTAATCTGATGGTGTCCAGTTTACAAATTAGTTCCAGTTCTGCAGTTTCTCTTTGGAGTCCGTTTTTGAAGATTTTTGTTGAAGAATTGCTACTTTTAGGTCTGTAATTTAGTGTCCAGAGAGATTGAAGTGTTCTTTGACTGGTTTTTGAATTTTATAATTCTTGATGTCTGATTTGTGTCCATTTATTCTATTGCGTAGAGACTGTCCAGTTTAGCCAATGTACGTGGCAGAGGGGCATTGCTGGCACATGATGGCATATATCACATTGGTAGATGTGCAGGTGAACAAGCCCTTGATGGCATGGCTGATGTGGTTAGGTCCTATGATGGTGTTCCTTGAATAGATATGTGGACAGAATTGACAACAGGCTTTGTTGCAAGGATAGGTTCCTGGGTTCCTGGACACTACAGTGCTAATAAGTGATGGTCACATAAACACCACCCTGTACTGGAAACCTATACTACATGCCTCCAGCTTTCATCCAGACCACATCACATGATCCATTGTCTACAGCCAAGCTCTAAGATACAACCACATTTGCGCCAATCCCTCAGACAGAGACAAACACTGACAGGATCTCTATCAAGCATTCTTAAAACTACAATACCCACTGGCTGAAGTGAAGAAACAGATTGACAGAGCCAGAAGAGTACCTAGAAGTCACCTACTACAGGACAGACCCAACAAAGACAGTAACAGAACACCACTAGCCATCCCCTTCAGCCCCCAACTAAAACCTCTCCAGTGCATCATCAAAGATCTACAACCTACCCTGCAGGACGATCCTCCACTCTCACAGATCTTGGGAGACAGGCCAGTCCTCGCTTACAGACAGCCTCCCAACCTGAAGCAAATACTCACCAGCAACCACACACCACACAACAAAAACACTACCCCGGAACCTATGCTTGCTACAAAGCCCGTTGCCAACTCTGTCCACATATCTATTCAGTCTCTAAGGCGCCACCAGCACTCCTGGTTCTTTTCCTTCTCGATGTAATTTTTAAATTCTAGTCAGTCCCTGCCCTTAATGCTATCTTGTGTAATGAATTCCAAAGGTTAAGTATACAGTGTGTAAAACCTGCATCATTTTAAATTTGTTGCCTTTCCATTTCATTGCCTTTGTTCCTATCCACCCTTTCTCATAATACAGGAAACATCTTATTAACTTCTGTATGTCATTGATTTGTACACCTCTGTAATATGCCCCACCTTGTTCATCTCAATTTTAATCTAAACATTGCCAGTCTTTTCACTCTCTCCTCAGATGGAAATTTTTCCATATATTTGTTCTTTTTAGTCACCCTTCTCTATAACCCCTCTGTTCCCTCTATATCCATTTTGAGCAGGGATGTTCAGAAATGAACCCAGTATTCTTGGTGAGGGCTTTCCATTGATTGTATAAAAGCAATTTAATATTTTCAACATTTGTTTTTTTCTATGCCATGATTTATACATCCTCACATTTTGTTTGCTTTTTTGATGACCACTGCATGTAGAGCAGAGGTTTAAACTGAACAGTCCTTAGTAATACCAAGGTCTTTTTCTTGAATAACTATGGTTGATTTAAAGTCTAGTGATTTGTACAAATAGCTGACATTATTCCTTTTAATTACCATGTTTGTCGTCATGTTGCCCTTACACATAGATTTGTTAAGTTCCTCTGAACATCTGACATAGAGTCTTGATTAATCTAAATAATTTTGTGTTATCTGCAGATTTCCTCAGATGGAAATTTTTCCATATATTTGTTCTTTTTAGTCACCCTTCTCTATAACCCCTCTGTTCCCTCTATATCCATTTTGAGCAGGGATGTTCAGAAATGAACCCAGTATTCTTGGTGAGGGCTTTCCATTGATTGTATAAAAGCAATTTAATATTTTCAACATTTGTTTTTTTCTATGCCATGATTTGTAAGTGATAGATTTGCCACCTAACAGTTTACCATCTTCTCCAGAATCTGTAAGCATCTTGCCGTTAGCCATGTGCCTTGTTTAAAATTGACCGTTTAGCTTCTGCCTTAGCCGGACAATCCACGACAATAGTCATGTAAATTTTCCTCCAAAAATTCTTTTTATCATTTTCCCAACCTGCGGCTGGAATGTCTCAGTCCTCCAGTAATGGGGCATGGTACAAATGAGCCAAGCAAATTAGAGATAAGTGACCTTATGTGCTTAGTCAGCCAGTTCTCAGTACAAAGACAAAGAGCCTTGTCAGTGACAGGGAACTAATAACTATTTTCACAAATGTTGATTTTTATGGCATGTTATTTTAGGAGAGTAACGATGAGCCCTTAGCTTCTTATATAACCTTCCTTTAAACAGTGGGTTGCAGGATGCAAGAAATTAGGCTGTAGCCTCCTAAATACCAAGCCTAGTTGTCTTCATTAATGTAACAATAAACTTGAAAAGAGCAAAGGCAAATACATTGGGTTCTGTTCATTAAGAGACTGGCGGGTTTCTGGCTTTGTTGTCTTTTAATATACCAAGAACAGATGCAGGTTGACAAGTGGCATCAGCCAAGGGACATGGCTTTATAAGGTTCTGTTGAAATAGGGCCTGGAAATAGCCAGCTGAAATCTAATTTGTAGCCAAATGGAATAAATTGGAACTGATAGTTATTCAATTAATGGCATGGGCAGCAAGGTGAGGTCTCCTCTCAAAATAGCAGAATAAGGGTTTCTTGACAAGAAGGTTGGGGAAAACAGGGCACGGCACCAGGTTTTCAATCAAATTCAGCCATTAATCACCAGAGCAGCAGGAGGGAGATGTGATTACTATAGGAAGAGTCAGCAAAGTGCTTTAACGGAAAGCTTCTCTACAGTGCGACGTGTGATAGAATCTAAAGCCAAATCACTACTGGATACGCCACAGACTCTACTTTGAGTAGAGTGCCCCCGAGTCAGGACTGTACCAGCCAATAATATAGGGATTGCCTGTGCGTCAGTCAGGCCAAAAATAGTCGGCTCGTGTGCATTGTCCCATTTCTCCTGGATGCACTTTCTCAGCACTGATGGGTAAGCTCTCGGGAGGACTGAGATACGTTGCACTGTCTTGGAGCCTGAAATTCCTCTTCAAATGATTTAAATGGGGATCCTGCTAAGCTAGTTAGTTAGCTAAGTGGTCTGAAGTCTGTTGTTTCTGAGGGTGACATTTGATGGCCACCTACAGTATCTTCACTCACATTTCTTGGGTGCTGTTTGCATTAGATCTCTTTCAGGTTTTGAAAGATGGAATCATGAGGTTAATGGATCTGAGCCATTATCCTGACTCTCGTTTAGCAAGAGTGTTTCTGTATTCCTTCGGTTGGATCGAACCTATCTGCATGCATTTTCTTACAACAGCAGGAACATGGATTTTCTAATGATTGTAAAATTGTCATTTTTTCTCTTGATCACTTTGTGCTGAGCCTTCAGAAGTATGGGCGTTGAAGATTAAAAACTGCCAACTGCTCAATTCCACTTCTGGTGAGCAATTGTGAAGCCCACATACCCGGGCGTAAGTTTCCCAGATAGGAGATCATTACAGCGCAGGTGGGGCTATCGGTGTAGTCACCAAGATCCTTGGAGTGTTTTGCTCTGCGCTGAGAAGTTCTGCCTGAGGATTGCTGCAGTTTACCCTTGCTGCATACAGAGAAGAATGGAAACTTGCCAGTGGATATGAGGGCTATGCCTAGAAAGGCAGCAGGAGATTAAAGGCTTTCTCAGGCAGTTTAATGAAATGTACAGGACAGTCATGGGGGAGAGCACGATGGGCCGGACGGTAGCTCTCCCAGGGGGAGGGAGCTGGCCGACAGTTGGAGATGACGCTGACCCAGTATTGCCCACCCAGTCATTAGGAATTGTCATGCCTCAAAAGTCATGAATGGCTTAAAAATCATGAGTTTAAAAAATTAGTGTTTAGGTTACTGTGTCCTTTTAACTGGTGGAACCTAAATGCACAGGCCTGGGTTTTTCTACTTCTCTATCTCCATGCAGCTGAAGCCTCTCCTCAATCTCACATGCTGATTTTAGAAATTCCTTTTATCCTTGAAGAGTTGGATTTCCTTGCTGCAGGAGTTTGGTATGAATGGACAGTTTCTGTGTCCTTTTATTGTTCTTCCTGTGTGCACTGAAAGCACAGAGTAGGAGGGTTGTTAATATATTCACTAGCCTTCTAGAAGACTCCCATGGTGCAGTGTTTCAGATGTTTGTATAATTTGCATAGTGATGAAGCTCCCAGAGTTCTCTTCACCACAAGGAGACCAAGAAATATTGAAGGTTTTTTTTATCAAAAGAACAATTTCTCCCTATGCAAATGGCTCAATAATAATATTATCAGTGCAGCCTCAGGCATAGACAAGCTGAATGGAAGAGAAGCTGAGTTTATGGTTTTCAGCATAATGATTTTAAGCTTTATCAGTTCAGTATAGAACTAGGAAAGGGAGACACATTTTACCTTGCATAACGATTCTTAGGGTAGAGGAACAGACTTCCATGTAGGGACATGCCAAAAAGGTTACCCAACTAGTAAATTCTTAATTCAATGTCAGTGGCTGAAAATCTACTAGATCTTCTCTGTGCTGTGAAGAGAACCGGGAAGGATAACTGTTAGTACTGTTTGCGCCCTGCTCTGTGTAGACCTGGTTCTTTCTGTGTCCCCCACCAGGAGCAAAGGTCTGAGTTTCCCCCTCACACATTCATGCTTTCTGGGTTGCAAGGGCGGTCACTGAACTCTTCCCGGAACAGAGCTGCTCTGCATGCACACTGTCTGTCATGCCCTTCATTCAGTGCCCAACTCTGCTCTCATGGAAGTTAATGGGAGTGTTGCCACAGCCTTCAGGGGGACCAGGATTTAGCTCACAGTGCAGGAAGCTTGGAGCTTGTCTGCAGCAAAAGACTCAGTTAATATATTACCACTTGGATTTTAGCAGGTCCATGGAAGAGGAGAACACTACTGTAAACCTCCTGATAGAGTCATGTCAGGAAGTGGGAGGCTTGAGACACAGGTTATCCTCTCATTACACAACCTGGACATCAAGCTCTGGGACTCAGCTGAATATAAACACTGGGGTCAACAACAATGAAACATGCACGAAGCCTGGACTGGGAATTGCATCCCAAATTTCAATACAAATACAGTGCAACATACCTCAGAAAATCATGCTGTGACATTTGAGCAGAATATTTATGATCCTTTAATCAAAAGGATATAATCTAAGGGTGAGATTTTACACAATGACATTGATTTGATACATGTGGAATCATTAGCAATTTGATGCTGTAAGTTTCTCATTATAAACTTCTGTGGAAGAGGAAAATTAATTTTTCGGTGCTGTCAGAAGTTCTCTAAGCAGTTCCTTTCCCTCCTGGATAACCAGATCGTAAATTCCCTGCATACATGCATTGACCCCCCCATCTCTCTCGAGGATACAGTAGTTTAAGTTACATTCTAATTAAACTTGTGTTACAGAGGAGAAACGTAAAGAGTAATGTAAAATAATAGAGGCATACCTACCTGGGTTTATAATGAGTATAAAACAAGACAGAAGCTAGTATAACAGAAGATTCCCTGAAGAGGGCATGGATTGGAATAGCTGTTCAAAGCCAGGCCTGGTTAGGAGAACAAATCTTTTTAGCTTTTATGTGGAATAATTTTTGCAAATAGGAATAAAAGAAAAATTACAGGGAATATTCTCATTGTAACATATTTAATATCTTGAGATGCCCCTGTGTGTACAAGCACTGTACTATCCGGTGCGAGGCATAAGAAATTGCATCAGTGTGAGTAGTCGTAATTTCTCTTCCTAATCACAGTGTCTGTTCTCTCTGAAGCCAGTAGCCACTTGCACAATGGATCCCTCCACTGCTGTCCCCCAGGCCATTTCTTTAGTGCAGTTAGAGACAGTTTTCAGAGCACATGACTATAAAGCACACCTGAGTAACAAGTGAATCCACTTACTTAGGGTCTGTCTTCACTACAACACTAGTTCGATTTCCTTGCAGTCGATTTTTTAAAGGAGACTGTATAGAGTCGATTTTGTGCGTCCCCACAAAGCACAGCAAGTCGGCATTGTCTGTCCACACAACTGTGGCAAGCGTCGACATTGGGAGTGGTGCACTGTGGGTAGCTATCCCACAGTTCCCGGAGTCCCCAGCAGGCACCATTTCGAGTGCTGCACTATAGGTAGGCATTTCATTATTTCGCGCCCTTTTTTCGCACCGCCGCCACCATTTCGAGCGGTGCACTGTGGGTAGGCATCCCATTATTCGCGCCCTTTCTCCGCGCTGCGCTAACGCCATAGCACTGCAAACATGGAGCCCGCTGATGCCACCGCTGCAGTACTGGCCGTTGTGAAGACCTCGCACATTGTTGTGGACTTTATGCTGCATCGTCTGCAGAGGAAGGCGATCCGGACACAACTGCGCTTTCCGGAAACTGACAACAGTGATGAGGAGATGGACCTGGACGTGCACAGCAGGGAGAGGGACACTGACGTTTTTGGAAGTAGGGAGACCAGCAGTCTGGAAAATTTGGTGGCAATGGAGCAGGCTCATGCTATGGAACGCCGATTCTAGGCCAGGGAAACAAGCACTGACTGGTGGGATTGCATAGTGCTGCGGGTCTGGAATGACTCTCAGTGGCTCAGAAACTTTCGCATGCGTAAAGACACGTTCATGGAACTTTGTGACATGCTTTCCGTGGCCCTCCAGCACAAGAATACCAAAATGAGAGCAGCCCTCACAGTTCAGAAGCGAGTGGCGATAGCCCTCTGGAAGCTTGCAACGCCAGACAGCTACTGGTCAGTCGCGAATCAGTTTGGGGTGGGTAAAGACACCGCACCTTTTAAAACTTTTTAGATAAACTCAGCCTGCTGCTGCTTGTGCTGGCTTGTGGGGTAGAGTGGGTTGGTCGCCAGAGCTTCCCCTCCCCCCCCGGGTTCTCACCCCGCATCTGGGGTGGGGAAGCTATGGAACTTGGGGAGGGGGGGAGGTGTTTAGACAGAGGCTGTAGAGGTGATCTTTGGTCCTGCTGAAGCTCCACCAGACACCGGAGCATGTCGCTTTGGTCCTCCATTATCTGCAGCATCGCATCCATCCGCCTTTCTTCGTGCTCCTGCCGCTTTTCTTCGTGCTCCTGCCACTTTTCTTCGTGCTCCATCCACCTCTCTGCTGCAGCCCTGGACTCTTGCCTTGACTCTAACAATCTTTCTCTCCATTCACTCTGCTGAGTGGCCTCAGCGTGAGAGTTCTGCATTAGTTCGTTAAACATATCATCACGTGTCTTCTTTTTACGCTTTCGTATCTGCGATAGACGGCGTGAGGGGCAGGACGGGGGATTCAGAGATAAATGTGCAGCTGCTGTGGGCAAAGAAAGGGACAAGGTTATAAGACAGATACATTCT
The DNA here is from genome assembly GCA_032164245.1 of Sternotherus odoratus. Taxonomy (NCBI): domain Eukaryota; kingdom Metazoa; phylum Chordata; order Testudines; family Kinosternidae; genus Sternotherus; species Sternotherus odoratus. The sequence goes on along the minus strand of JAVMKO010000018.1, from coordinate 542,351 downwards.
TACAGCACAATGGGAGTACTATTTAACAGTGAACCACAGTATTCACAGGCCTGATATGATTTCTGTGCAAGGTCACATTCCGCACCTGAAAATGTGACTGGATGGCTTTCATGTTCACACAAACATTCACAGAAGCATCTCACACACATGAGACAGCCTCAGCACGGCTACTGAAATCACCATGCAGCCGGCCATGGTAAGCTAAGCCATATTCTTTACAGCAGCGCTCCGATATTCCAGACTAACCCCTCCCTCTTCCCCCCACCGCGTGGCTCCCAGTGAACCGCGAACTGCAAAACAAAACCAAAAATCCCTGCCTGCTCTTGCTACGGACTGGCTCGGAGGGGACGGGGGTGTGTGGCGCGTTGGGTCTTCTTTGGAAGCAGCCGCGAGCAGCAAAACCATAAATTCCTGCCTGCTCTTGCTACGGGATGGGGAAGATTATTTTACAGCTGGGAACATCTGTCCCCTTACTAATTATAGTCTGTATTTCAAACAGGCAACCGTGAATGACTTCACTCTCCTTAGAATTTCTCAGAGAGATAGAGAACGCATGTTACTAGAGTCTCTTCAAAATCCTGGTCCATATGCTGCGATGCTGTGTTACTCAATGATACCAGACTAATTACTAATTTCATGGCATGGAATAGTTTCCTATCACGGAGGACCAAATAAGGCGGCTCTCCCCAGAAACCTGTTGCGTAAGGTTCATTGCTACCTGCTCGAAAGTTTCATGGAAATGTCCATAGAGGATATCCGCTCCATCCCGGAATACATTAACAGACTGTTTCAGTGAAAGGACCAGCAATGAATGCATGCCAAGTCCTTAGAGCAAGTTAATCATTAATAAATGCTTCCTATTAAAATCATGACTCATCTAATCCCTAAAGGCACACTCACCAGAGGTTCCTTCGCCGGTTGGGGTACCAGCAGCTTGGGATGGTTGGGAGAGTAATGGGTCCAGGGTGATAAACAGCTCCTGGATGTCTGCTAACAGGGTTTCTTGGCTTGCCTCCTGCTGCTCCGTAATATTTCCGTCCCCATCACCTTGGTCGTCATCTGAATCCTCCTCAGGCCTGACGATTATCCCATGGGTGGAGTCCACGGAGACCGCTGCGACAGTGGTGGGGGTGCCCCCCATTATCTGATTCAGTTCATTGTAGGACCAGCACGCCTGCGGCAGGCCCCCAGAGCGTCCGTTTGCCTCTTTGGCTTTCTGGAACGCTTGCCTCAGCTCCTTAATTTTCACGCGGCACTGTTGGGCATCCCTGCAGTGGCCCCTTTCCAGCATGGCCTTGAAGACCCTGGCAAACGTGTTGGCATTCCGTTTGTTGTGACGGAGTTCCAACATCACGGATTCCTCTCCCCAGATAACGATCAGATCCAACACCTCATGATTGGACCATGCTGGAGCTCTTTTCCTCTGGCTGGTCTCCAGTGCTGCTGAGCTCTGCAAGGCGTCTTGTGATGCTGAGCACTGCATGGTGGCTTGTGATGCTGAGCTCTGAATGGCGACTGACCTGTGCAGGTGAGCTCACCACGCTGACCAAACAGAAAATGCAATTCAAAAGTTCCCGGGTCTTTTCCTGTTTACCTGGCCAGAGCAGTGAGTTGAGAGTGCTGTCCAGAGCAGTCACAGTGGAGCAGTGAGGCTGTCCAGAGTGGTCACAGTGGAGCATTGTGGGACAGACTCTGGAGGCCAGTAACGTCCCATATGTCCTCACTACTCCACAATCGACCCAGAGAGGTTGATTTCAGCGCTACTCCTCTCGTTAGGAAGGAGTACAGAAATCGATTTTGAGGGCCCTTAAAATTGACACAAATGGCGTCCGTGTGAGGACGGGTACAGGTTTATTCCGACTTAACGACGCTAAAGACGACGCTAAGCCATAGTGGGGACCAGCCCTTATTTACCTAGGTCTCTGCTTCACTTAGATTAAAGTGTTTTAAAAGAGCAACCTGAATTTGACTTACCAAACCCATCAGGTAGATTCTCTGTCCTTCCTGGCATGCTCCTGTCCAGCCATCCACATCAATTAGCCCCAATTCCACAGACTGGGGAGAAAAGTCCCTCTCCTTCAGTCCAGATCAGTGGTGAGTCCCTGGCAAACTCCCCTGGAATGCAGGCTTTCGTACAGATGTGCTCCAGTGATACTTCCGCCCACACGGTCAGGGATTCTCAAGTTACTGGGGGGCTTCTCATCCCCAGAGCAAAGTCACAGTCCAGTTGAACTGCAGCTGTGGATCTGGGGACCACAAGAATACAAATAATAAATAATTGTTTTCAGTCCTGCTGCTGCAGGATGGAACACACAGGGAGGACGGCATGTTGCCCACCCCCAAAGGTGTGTGCATGTGACAAATGACAAGTGTGTGTAGTGATCTGTCTATGGTATGGGGAAGGTAAAGGGTCATAGGCAGCCCTCACAGACTGGGTGTAGATCCCAGTGCCTCTTGTGGGGAGAGTAGATATGGGCGGATTTCATTGCTTTCCATAAGGAAACTAACATGACTGTTACGGCTCATGGAGATTTTCTTCAATGTAAGGGTTTGGAACAAGTTCACAATAAGCTCTGCAAAATACGAGGATTCCCTGAAACTCAGGCAGTTTTCACACAGCTTCAGTGCTGTGGAGGGGATGAGGCATCAGCTGCTCTTTAAGGTTCAGGGTGTTGAGCAGTAAAAGCATCAACTGTTGTATAAGCTCACAGCTGAGATGTGAAGAAAATCTTGTAAAGCCAGTTGTTAGAAAGACAGGAACTTTGGAAGGAATTGGGAAAAATAGGTGAAGACTCTAAAATATGTTTTTCTTTTGGACAGTCAGTCTGTGCTCGACCATGATTCCAGGTTACTTACTGATAAGGCTTTAAACTTAAAGCAGACTTTTTCAAGACCTCCAGAGAAAACCTTACTAGAGATTTCAATCTATTTTAAGTCTATGAGCTTTGCATGTTAATGCCTTTAGGTCAGAACATGGATCTAAAATCTCTCCCATGCATAACCACCCTGGTACTCTGGCCAGGCTCCTGCTTTCAGAGAAGGGTCCCATACTCACTTTCCAAAATTACGCGATTCATGAGCCAAAACTTCCAGAGAGCAGGAAGCCAGAACAATACATGTGAATACCAAATGTTTAATTTCCTCATGGACTCGTCTGTGGAGTTCTTGCTATAATCTCTGTGTGCTTCATAAACATGAATGAATTTATCTCTGCTCCTGTGATGTGAGGTGGAATTATTGTTCCCATTTTGCAAACAGGGAACTGAGGCCCAGTGAGTCAGGTTATAGTTTTCAAATACTCCGCTTACTCTGGGTATTTGGCTTGAGGCACGTAGGCCCTGGTTTTTCAGAGTACTTTGCATTTCTGTAGCATGTCAGATGTTCAAAGCACAGCTCCGATTTACTGCAGTCACCGTTGTGAGCACTCTGCACTTCAGCAGCTCTGGGCTCAGGTGTCTCAAACTGATCGCCCAGAAAATGAGGAACACGCAGTTAGTGGCCCCCTGTGAAGTTTTTAGACGCGATTTACCCAGCAACGCGCAGGAACTCTGGCAGATGCAGGGATAGAATCCAGTTCTCCAGGGCAGCATTCAGCAGTTAGACCACAAGACGATCCTTCTTTTCCCGCATTCGCCTGACTCGTGCACAAGGGGGGCTGCATTTGGGTTAATTCTGGACTTCCTCACTTTGGAATGCTTGACTTGATAACAATAACATTATTTAAACATGGGGTTTTCAGGTAATTCCCTCCATATTTTAAAAAGCAAGCTGAACCCTCTACTCTGTCCCTGGAATTCCATCTTGAGAGTCAGAGGTATAAATAAGACCGTTAGCTTCACAGCGCAGACCTGACACCTGAGCTAACAGAGTAATTGTTACCAGGAGTAGGCTGTTCTCCTCTCTATGGCTCGGTCTCTACAGAAGGATGAGACACATTTGGCCAGCGGGTTTTCCAGCTATTTGTTGGACAGCGGAGGAATGTTGAGACTCAGGACTCCTGGGTTCAATTCCAGGTTCTGGAAGGAAGTGAACTCAAGTGCTTACAGACTGAGCTGTCCTTGTTATCCCTCTACTCCTACCCACTCGCAGCTCTTATCCCTGACCCTGTCCTCTGCTCCTACACCCCCTTCCCACTTGCTTCTCTTCTCTTATCCCCTGCAGTTGTCCGGTTGGTTCCCTCTTCTTCTACATGGGTTCCCCCCCCCCCAGGTTGTTCCAACAAAACCAAATTACAAAATGCTAAAAATACTCGTCACCCCCAAATCCTGAGTTGTGGCCAGTTCGAGTGTCTTGTTACAATAAGAGGAGCACTAAAAGGAAGGCCCATGTGAGCGGCTAAATGGTGCTTTAGAATATGCCCCCTCCCCATCTCACTATTTGTTTTAAACATTGACTTTAAACGTTAGTTACAGGATTTAACCCCGTTTCTTCCCACTCTCCCCCTGCACTGAGGGCCGCCGAAATGCCTGTCTGTTTATAGCGTGTAAAAGAGCCTTACTCCTCCAGCAGAAGGTGTAAGCATTTTACAGATGAGCAAAGTGCAGCTGAGAGGAGTTACGTGGTTAACCTCTGGCAATCCTGCTTTGTAATGAGTCTGTGACAGTGCCTGGAATCTAACCCAAATCCCCCGCTCACGCCTGTGCCTTGACTACAAGATGAGCATTCTCCCCTTGAGGAGCTTGGCCTTACTTTAAGATGCCTCATAAAACCTGATACATATTACGTTTTGTTTTTAAAAGAAAAGCAGCAAGACTCCATTTTAAACCAAACAGACGGCTTAAACCAAAATAGGAATGGGACGGTACAGGCAGCCTGGTAAGCAGAGGAGTCTGTCTCCCAGAAGACACAGGCAGAATCTGAATCCTGGGCATAGTTTGATCTTAATATGATGAAGAAGGAATGGTGATTGTTTCCTTGTGCTAGGTGTGATATTGACAGCAGGGGCTGAGATCTCATAAGGGCTCAAGAGAACCCCAGCTGCTCTCTGGTGTTTAATATTGCATGATAGCCTGATGGTTTCTTGCTGACAAAACTTCTATAGTTCTTAATATCAGCCTGTCTGCATTCATCAGCTACACAGCTTTTCTCTCCTGTTGGGCACAGGAATAGCACTAGACAGCAAGTGGAGAAAATGTAGGGAGCTAATATGATCATTTTTTAATCTGATCTGCCATACACAGGAGGATCAGTTATGCTGTGATAACTGAAAGTTATGATGTAAAATAGAGGAACACTAGATGTCATTTTAGTGAGGCAGGAGAAATATATTCCCAGCCACATTGCTGGTCCAGCGGCAGCGTTTGCAATAAGTGTGCTCTTATTGTTGCCTCTTCCCAGCCTGGGTTAGACTGTGCTCTAGGAGTGCACCGCATTACAGTAAACCCTCGATTTAACGGACCTCGATTTAACGGACTTCGGATGCAACGGACAAAATTTCTAAGCAAGTCTGATGCATCCAAAACCCATTTGTCGAGGGCTGGCTGCTGGCTCCCGGCTGCCGCCCGGGTCACGGCAGCAGGCGGGGTGGCTGCCGGCTCCCGGCTGCCGCCCGGGTCACAACAGCGGGCAGGCTGGCTGCCGGCTCCCGGCTGCCGCCCGGGTCACAGCAGCGGGCGGGCTGCCGGTTCCCAGGTCCCGCCCGAGTCCAGCCAGCGGGCGGGCTGCCGGGTCCCGCCCGAGTGCCGCCTGCGGGCGGGCTGCTGGCTCCCTGCCAGGACCCGGACAGGCGGGCTGCCGGCTCCCGCCTGCGGGCGGGCGGGCTGCCGGCTCCCGCCTGCGGGCGGGCGGGCTGCTGCTCCGACAGCTCATTTTTTTTATTATTATTAAATAACGGACTTTCTGATTTAACGGACACCCCCTTGCCCGCATTAGTCTGTTAAATCGAGGTTTTACTGTAGTATTATTACTGTTTGTAAATGGCTAGACCCCACAGCACTTACTCACATCAAATGGTACCTTGCTCCCGACTCGTCCATGAGGCTCAGTGCGCTCCTGATCCGGAGACTCATCGAAGGCCAGGGACATCCATGTGTTCTTGTGTTTTCCCCACAGTCATTGCCCCAACGGCCAACTCCCTTGCCAGTTTGCAGCCCCTCATTCCATCCATCAAGGGAACATCTTTCAGAACCCCTGAGTCCATGCTGAGAATTTCCCATCTCCGATCTGGTAATATTCCATGTGCCCTAGAGCACTATTTAGTCCTAATCAGCATGAACACCCCCTGCTCGTTAATATATCAGTGGACTTCCCTTTCTGGTGGACAAGGATGTGGCATGTGTACAGTCAGGCTTGTCATAAAGGGCAGTGCATTCCATACCATGTGTGCTCTCTTCTGTTCCCTTCTAGTTGTCTTCCCATCAAGCTCTGTAAGCCTCAGTGCTGCTATAGCCTAAAAGTGTCCAGGCGCTGCAGGTGAGTTTCTAAAAGAATGGACCCCTCATAGACTGCAGTAAGCAGCCGAATGCAGTCAGGGAATGCTTAGATTAGATATGCAAAACTTGAAAGGTGATTTAGTGCCTATATAATTTTAGGTTACCCATTAAAGTATACTAATTCCCAGCCGTGCTCTAGGGCGTTCAGCATATGGCTAGCGAAGTAGCAGTCCTAGGGCCGTGTGACATATGCTGTGCATTAGACCAGCCTCCTCATTTTAATGACTTCATCTCAAGAAATGTGGCCCTGGGCATGCCAGGGAACATCACACTCAAGAGCTTAATCCTAAACAAAGTAATGCAGCAGGCTTTCCTTGGGACTGCAGGAGCTGGGTTTGTACTGAACACGTTACCCAGCATACAAAAGAGACAAACGATATAAATGTGCCAAGGCTTAGCAGTGGGGCTTTGTGTGTCTAAGGGAGGCACCCTGCAGAACTGAACTGGGGTGAAACCATTCCCCTGTGGCCAGCAAGGAAATGGCCTTGTTGGCATCTGGGAGAGAGGAGTAAAGCCTCAGCAGCTGCCTTTTTTGCTGCACCTTGAAAGTATTGTCCAAATATCTGTGCGTGTTGCAAATGACACCCGGCCGCCCGGTGTGTCCTTCCCTGCTCAAAATGAAAAACATCCATGCTCTCCGGCTCGTTTTTATATCTTCATAGGTGGTGGGTTTCCCTGGCCATCTCCTGCCCCTCTAGGACACTCGCCTTCTCATGGTGCTAGCTACCACGGTTAGTCCTGGAGAACCGGTGGTAGGTCTCAGTGCTGCACTGCTGAAGTTTCAGGATTCAAACCCTGAAGATACAGCATCATGTTTTGGTGGGGGAGAGAGGGTAAAAGTTAAGTTATAAATATCAGACTTTGTTTCTCTACCTTGATGCAATCTGGCATTTCCTCACTTTCAGGTGCTTGAGTTTTCAACTTAAATAATTTTCTTTTAATATATTTTGTGGGTACACACACGCACACACGCGCACACACACACACACACACACAGATTTATGGCTGCCTATAACATTAATTTTGAAAAAATGTAAAAACAAATTCTGATGTGTGTCATTTAGATTTGCTCCCCCCCCCCCCACACACACAAAATTATGGCCCTGGGGAGTCTGTCAGCTGCAGAAAGCTGCACATTCCACCTTGCTCAAGAAAGCATCCCGGAGATTTCAGTATCGTTCACTATCAACAAACTGCCTGCTTAAAAAGAAAATATCCCAGCAAAAGTGAAGCCACCCATTTGGAGTGACCCTGGAAGACAGAAGCTTCAGTTGATCACGTTCGACTCTGGGTCCGAGATGCCGGATGGACAGTCTCTAGTGCGTGTGGTGAATGAATGGATCGCCCATCGCCAGGTTGTATGCCAAGGACCTGCCTCTATGCCTGCACGGAGTCATCTGGCAGCTGCACCTTCGGAGAGGCCGGTTAACACAACCTGCACTTTCTGTGTGGCTCGGGGGGGCGGGGCGGGGGGGGGAGGGGAGGGAACATGAGGCTGGGAGATATTTTAAAATGGAAGGACTATCAGGACTAGAAAAGATGAAAATCTGTTTTGCTCTCCCTGGACTTCTAGCTTCCTCCCCTCCAGCCAGCTGGCAGAACTTCGCTAAGTATTTGAGATGGTAAAGGACTTAAACTGGATTACTTCTGGATATGAGCAATTAGAATTGTAAATGAACTATCATCTGAATGCTCTCCTGGTGCTGATTCTGCAGTGATATGTGACAGTCAGTGACAGTGAGGCTAAGAAAGTCAAGTTCAACAAAAGGAAACTCCTTTCTGGTACCTAGTTAGCTACTTTACAACATATGACCTACCATGAGCCATACCTGGCAAACTGTCTCTTCTCCATGGGCAGGAAAGCTGTATGAAGTTCTCCCATATGTCTCAGACTTGAGTTATTTGTATTTATTGTAAGTGTAAGTAATAAATGGGGAAAATACAAAGTAGGTATGAACAAATATAAGACCAACCCATTTAACAATATATCAGTTTTAGTTAGTTACTGAGCTTTCTGTACAGTAATATATTTTAATCAAGGTTTAGGGCACATTCTTTTTAACTGTGTCAACTTAAAAATCTTTTGTTTCTTTAGAGTACTGTACAGAATTTTAATGCACTGGTATATTTAAGGAATACACCTCAACTAATATTAATGTAAAGGGACAAATCTATGTTAAGGCAGCAAATGAATTTACTGCACAATAAATATAAAAATATCCATTTAGCTATGCACATAAAACAAAAACCCTTGGCAAGTCACAAAGCCAGTCAGTAATCGGGATTTATCCGCCTGTCAGTGCTCCAAGTGCCTGCACTATGGACTGATGGGCAGGAGGAGAACACTGCCAAGAGCAGTTTGAGGGGTACCATTGCCTGGAAGTGAAGTGGCCGGAGACAGCTCATGCCTTCTCAGCAGTGAATCCTTCTTTGCCAGGGAGGGACCTCTTGTTACTGCACAAAGGGTGGTTCTGTTATGCAGGGTCAAGGTGCAATTTGGGAAGCTCATTCAGAGGATGCAAAATCTGTGTGTGCCAAGAAACCCAGCTGTGCTGTGGCTGACTGTTCTCCACTGTACAGCAGGGATTTGGAGACTGGGTTAGTGGACATACGCACGCACATGCACGTTTGAAAATGTTTCTTGTGACTACTTTTGTGAGATTGAAAGGCACTAACAATTTGCATGAAATTAACCAGTGTGTTAAAAGCCTCCAGCCTAATGTTTTAAGGTGGTTTTTATTTGTGTTTCACTGATGTGTTCAACTGATCAAAGTGACTGTCAGTGAATTATTAAATATGAAATCAACTCTTCGGCACAAAGCAATCTCCCTGTCCCTAGCTGTGAAGGAGATATGTTTAGAGGGAAGGGACCACACACAATGAAACATTCACCAGCACCTGAAATTGCTTCCCTATCTGGAGCCATGAAGATCAGAAACTTGCTCTCTTTCTAGTTGCAAGAGGGCGAGATTGTCTAAAATGCTGTTTTCTCACAGCAGAGATCAGAGAAAGTTTTGCAGAAGCTTGGGGAGCTTCATTCCAGGAAAACAGCTGCCTTCAGTTTCCAGTCATACAAACACAACTTTAAGTACCACGTTTTTCACAGAAGGAAAGGAAAAATCTGATGCACAGAAATATCCATCCAGCCAAAAAGTGTTTAGCATCCCCGTTGGTTTCTTGGGGATATGGTGGAGTCCTCTTTGTCTTAAACTAAGGAGCCACAGAATTTTCCACATGACTTCTGCTACTTTATGATAATCACTTAAGGGTTCCATGTCTGTGTTGAAATTGCTTTCTGGACAGTTTAAGGCTAGTCCCGGGCTATTTATTTGGCGTTAACAAATATAGGAGGCCACCAGTGCTGCTGACAGGGAGGATTTATTTATAAATATACATGTGTTTATTTTAAAAATAACATTATCAACCATTTACGCTCTTCTCTGTGAAGAGTTGGTGCCCTGGAAGCACAGTACGTTGCTCTGAGCAGAGCTTTTTGAAATGTGTTTCCCCCCCCCCCTCAGATTTTTTGTTCTGGGCTACCTTCAGCTCCTCCTTGGTGTGCAGTTCTCCTCAAAGACATTGTTAATTAGGGGAAAAAAGACAACAAGCAGTAAAATATGCAAATCCTGCATCTGATCCTTGCACCAAGGGACATTTTCAACAGGTGTTTGTGTGAGACTGGCCTCAGTTTCTTCCATATTATATTAACGCCTATATTGCTAAACAGAAAGGATGTGAAGATTCCAGCCTTGCCTTTTGCAGTCCTCTTTGACAGGTGGAGTGGATGTGTGTCCTGGGTTTCTACACACCAGTATTCATGCTTTCTCTGTGGCTTTGCAAGCAGAATGCTGGGTTTATGGCCTTGCAAACCCAGCCAGAAAAAATACTATATGGGCCTTATGCCACCCATCCCATCCCAAAGTTTTATGGAAATCCAGTGAGTCTGCATAGGCCAGTTTTCTGCTGTTCTAAAATAACCGCCCCCAGTAACAGCAAACCCATTATGGGATGGAGTTCAAATGCCCCTTGCAAACTCTTTTGCGTACTCAGCCCTGCCCCAGACCTTTGCTGCAATCTGCATTGGTTAAACAAGTTTATAAAGAACAATGAGGCCGGAGGGCTGCAGTTGACAGGAGCACCATGAATGATGTCAGCTCAGGTATTTAGGCTGAAGCTTACCATATGCACAGTACAAAGGAATTTCCTTCATGGGAATATTTGATTAGAATAAAGGAAGATCCTTTCAGCAAGTCCCTATGAATATCTAGTGATCTCTCTTGCTTCACTTTGTATCTGAAAACGTTCTGAAGTTGAGATGTCGATAGAAAGAAATCTTCATAAAACAATGCCAAGGAAGAAATGAAACCCTTTTATCTGGTTCCTAGCCAGTCCCCGGAGGTTCCTGAGACATCGGATAAGGGGACTACAAGGTCATCTGACGAGAGCTAGCTTAAAAAGGCTTCTTCTTTTTTGTAATATCTGCATGAGCAGTTAACTGAAGCAATCCGCAGAATGTTTATGGCTGGATTCTGGCTTCAGAATGGATTCAAAGGTGTGTTGTTTTTTTTAAATCCATCTACAAAATGCCTTGAACTTTAGTACTGTTGTGTGCTCGAAATAATGTCAGTCTTTTAATGTCTGATGCATTGGGTGCCTGCAGGGGGATCAAAGGATTTTGAAATGGCAGGAGGAGGGGAGGGTTCTGTGGGCATTAACAAGGATCCTTTTGATCCATGAAAGGGGAACACCTGCTCACTACCAGGCAGAAATTTCAGTGTAAGCTCAGGAATCGTCAGGGCAGTGTCATATCTTGAACAACAGTTGGGAGCTGTTATACATAGCTTAAATATCAACAATACCCAAGCCACCTAGACAGCCAGGGGTAATCCAACCTGCCTGGGACCTGAAAAGTCTGGGCTGCATGTTGCAAACCAGAACTGAGGCCTATTTCCGTGTGATCTCACAAGCTTCTGCTAACCAGTGCTGGTACCTGTTACATTCCTGGTCCATCTACCACCTCCTAGCTACTTGGTAACTTCACTTCCTCGCGGGCTGGCAGAAGCCATGCCTTAGGGAAGATTAAAGCTAGTTTATCAATATAAACCCAATTTCCAACCCTATTCCCAACTTCCCCAAAAAAGAAACCAATCTGCCTGGATTTCCCAGTGCTATATTTTACAGGGGGAAAGCATTTTTCCATGAAGCTTTTAAAGAAATCAGAAATGGAAGTGGGGGAACTACAAAATTATATGTCAGGAACCTGCAGTAGGGTGTGTATGACCCCCCAGCCACAGGGTGTGTATGTACCCCAGACAGAGAAAGGGCTCGAAAGTGCTGGGATCTAAAAAAGAGGAAGAACTTTCTCTTTCAATCTAGCTCAACCCAGCTCAGCCTATGTGTGAAACAAGGCCAGGAAGCCAAAGAGGGAGGACTAGGAAACTGAGCATCTTGTTGACCACAAACTTTGTAAATTAGGGACTGTGTTTTTGTGCTATTTAAAGCAGGCCATCCTTTACTGATTGGTCTTTTTGGACCAGGCTGGAGAAAGCCCCAGTCTTGACTTCTCATATGTGAGTCCAGGGTAGAGAAATGCTCCGGGACAGAGGAATATGAAACTTAAAGCTTCAGGACACAGTACTTTGTCTCATTTTTTATTTCCTAGTCATATTGTGCAGAACTAATTTCAGATGTAATTAATTCTGTGTAGCGCCACCCTTCACAGTCTTTGATATCAGAGAATTTGTAACCAGTGTTTGTCTTGATTGTTGATACATTTTTCATTCACCTTGTGCTCTGTCCTCTCATCATTAAACTAGACTCATCTAGTCACCTTCCAGGTGACAAGGACTCATTGGATATTTTCTGAATACTAGATTCAGCTCCCCGGCCCAGCAGAGGAGTACATGGTCAATCAGTAGAAAAACAAGTTGGTCAGATTTTAACAGTGTTGTTGTTTTTCCTCTGCTTTGAGCTCTCTGCCCCTCTTTTCCATAAGGTTCTCCCCGAGAGCTGCTTTGTATCTTACACATGTTGGGACGCAGAGGTGCTGAGTGCCATGGTCTGGGCCTGTTCCTGATTCCTGAGAACAAGCTGAACTTTGCTGTCAGTTCTTGGCGTCTCTTCTCTCTCTGTCAGTGGTACAGCAGAGTAATATCTGCTGATACAAAGCCATGCATCTTGGTGTGTGACAAATCACTTTTTAATTGCTTGAAGGAAGAAATCCATTAGTCTTCCCTTTACGTGAGAATAATAATAATAATAACCTGCGAAGCATGAGCTGGATGAAGTACGAATCTGTGGGCTCTGCTGCTGTTTTCAGTTTGTATCAATGTCCGGGCTCAGAGTATTAAATTTCAATATGACAAAATGGAACTGTCTGACACCTCAGAGTGGTTTGCATGCATGAATCACATGGGGAACAAGCGCTATAGAAACAGGGAAGAGCATTTAAATGGTGCATTAATTCTCCAGATGAATTTGTCACGTCTCATGCAAAATCCATCTCCTCTTAAACAAGTTCCAGTAATCAGTCTGCTCAGCAGCAGAGCAGAATAGAAGCAAGTAGGTTTGGACCCTTCTGGGCACAACATCCACCAGCTTCCTTACATCTCATGGCTTCCCACGCAGAAAACCTCAGAGCACTTCTTCGTGTTAAATTATCGTCCTCCAGCTTCGTTTAAACGTATTGCTATGAAAAAACGCTCAAAAGGTCTCTGCTGAGCTGTCACCAGCTGTGGTTTCACTGACTGCCTTGGCTGGAGTTGATGGACATTTCAGACAGATTTGGAGTTTCTTCAGGTATCTTTTATTGGAGGAATCCAGTTATGACAAAGATTGAATCCCCAAGTACCTCTGTGTTATTAAATTTGACATTCCTACTGCATCTAACTAAAGTATCATTAATACAGAACCCTGCTCCAGCAGATCTGTCCGTAAGATACAAATTCTCTTTCTGGGTTAGCGGCATAGATGATGCATTTGCAAATGTCCCTTAGTTAAAAAGAAGGAGATTAGGTCATGATGTTCCAAAGCTATTTTTAAAAGATGTTAAAGCCCTTGCATAATTTAGTTGTTTTGTCACCACTATTGTATTTTACAAAAGAAAAACAATAAAGAATATTCTCCATATGACTTTGATCCATGAGAAAAAGAAACTCCATTTTTAACAGGCATCTGCAATTGTAACCATCACTCTGCTCAGGATGAAGCTAGAAGCTCATTATGTTTTGAAATAGAGGACAAATTACATTTTTTAGCTGATTACCTTAAGTGATTAGGTTTATGATGTCCCTGATTAGTCAGAAATTTAGGGGAAATCATGAATTTTAGATATGGTAATTGGCAACTAATTTTCTTCCTGGAGATGAATAGCACATTTCTTTTAGAGACTCAGTGTCCACTAGGATCTTCCTGTTATGATGCTAGATTAAGTAGTTGTGAAGTTCTAAACTGATTAAACTGGAGTCAAGCTGTGCGGGTCACCAGGAAACTATGAACTATTTAACCATGTGATATATGGCTAAGAAACCTCCTGGACACAATTTGAGAGCAGTGGATCTCACACATGCTCACAATGTGGCAATTTGCTTGCCACGTTGCAGCCACCAGGGGCAGGCTAAAGAGAGAGCTAGTGCCCCGGCCCGGGCACTATGTCCACATTCCCATTGGCATCATTTGTCAAGCAAAGAGCCCCCCAAATCTCCTTCTGGGGAAATAAAACTCCCGGTGGTAGTTTGCTCTTTTGAGAACAGGAGAGTGGAGATTTCCATTTATTTTGCTGTACCCCTAAAACAATAATAATCATTAATAATGCATTAAAGCCTTCCTATGCATAGGCATTATGATGCTGTCTTTAAATGCATGACCATATACTACTTTTCCACTGGGACCCCATTTTCTACAGACACTTGGGAGTTTAAATCACACTGAAAGGCAATGGGACTTAAGCTTGAAGTCACTAAGGTACTTTTGGAAATTTTACCTTAGAACAAACTAAATTATTAACATAGTGTTAATAACTAATACCTAGTCCTGCCTTGAGTGCAGGGGACTGGACTAGAAGACCTCTCAAGGTCCCTTCCAGTCCTATGATCCTACAATTCTAAGATAGCTAGACCTGCCAAATAGTGTTTGAAGAAATCGGTAGAGTAGTAAAAATAATGCGGATGAATACTCAATAGGGATACAATATGTGCTATTTCATGGTCATAACATAATCTCTCTTTATCCGAGGAACAATATAACTGTCTATTAAATAATAATTAATATTGTGTAATCTCTGTAAAGAAGTCAAATTCAGCACTCTCTTTATAGTTTGCTGTATGTAGATTACCAAAAAAATGTAGATCGTCTGCATTATCAGGTCAGCTCTCCAGCCTGAGATAATACCGACTTTTCTTCTGCACAGAGGCGATCTTGGCTATTTTGCCAGATCAGGAATTTTATCTTTAATAAATATTTCAGTGTAAAAAGAAAGCTAGGAGAGTTTGTCTGTGGGTGAAGGTTAACCCTGAAAAAAATCAACGGGTTAAGTTAAATTCTAGTGGTACCTAGTCATTGTGTTGGTCCTTTGTAAAGGGGAATTTCACTCTTACACTAACTGCAATCCGAATGTCATGTGACAGCTATAAATCTTTCCTCATATTTCTACTCTGTTTTTATAAGGAATATTCATTTTTGCAGTTGGGGATTAGTTTAACACCTGAATTTACGGAGATTGTGGTATGTGCAAAGAAATTATACTACTATAAACATTTCGGATGGAGTTTAATTGTTCAGATTTTAGTAAACAGTCCCTAGTTCACTATCCAACCTGTAACATGAAACGCTTCTCCGGTCACAGTTCTTTCTTGCTTATGGGACCAATAAATGAATTCACATTTGCAAGTTAGATAAACCATTGGAATGTATTATTGATGCAAACAAATGAGGGTTCAGGCTCTAGACAATACCTAATGAAGCTGACTTGACACAGGCTGTTCCCGCTGAAGGGTGCCAGGTTTCAGTGCAGAAAGATTGATGCCAGTTTTATCCCATAATTATCCTGTGGCTTACACTCCTTTTATATTTTACTTGCCTAGGCACAAGACTTAGACACCACAACAGGTAATTAATTATTGGCAATCCACTGGCAGCTATTAAAAAAAGATCCTGCACAACTGATAGCATGTGGCTGTATCTGAGCTTTCATCTTTATATTAAGAATCAGAGAGGTAGCCGTGTTAGTCTGGAATAGCAGAGGTAACAAAAGTCCTGTGGCACCTTAAAGACTAACTATAAAGTTTTGAAGCATAAGCTTTCGTGGGCTAATACCCACTTCGTCGGATGCATCCGACGAAGTGGGTATTAGCCCACGAAAGCTTATGCTTCAAAACTTTATAGTTAGTCTTTAAGGTGCCACAGGACTTTTGTTACATCTTTATATTGACTCAAAGCCCACGGAGTCTGGATTTTTCCTAGTGAATTTTACTATTCAGAAAAAGGTTGTGCCATATGTTATCTTTTCTGAATGAGAAATGTGTTTTTCAGCTGTGGATTTCACCTATTGCTAATAACCTTAATTAACAATCCTTTATGTATATATCTGGATTATAAATAGACCATTCAGAATTAAAATAAATACCAATTCAAAGGTTGGTAGAGACATAGGGAAAATACCTTCAGATGGCTTCTATCTGTACCTATCACAGATGTGAAAATGTTCGTTTCCTGATAAGTTTCCTTTTCCCTCAGGGCAAATGGTTTCCTTGCTATTACATCTCTGAAAGGCATATTCTAGGGTCTCAGTTTAATCCAGAAAATACATCTTGATGCTGTATGGCACAATGCATGACAAATCTGCCATGTACACAGCTCAGTCCTGCTCACTAGATAATTCCCATTGTGAAAATGAGTGTTTTCTATCCATTTCTTAGGGTAATACCCAAATGAACAGTATTGTGTCTTTTCTAAAGATATTTCTGACCTTGGCTAAGTGCTCCAGAGATTGTGCACATGCTATTCCCACAAGTATATGTGAAGTAACAATGAACAGCTCACCCGTCACACCACTATCCTGTCATAACAGTGGTGGGTATCCAGGGCCAACGCAAGCACTAGGCAACCGCCTAGGGCGGCACGATTTGTGAGGCGGCATTTCGGCAGCAGCTCCTCACGGGGCTGGTGAACCATGCAGGGCAGCGCTCCGTCCCTATTTGGGGCGGCGCTCCTCCCCTCCTTGGCGGCATATCAGCAGAATTTTGGCTTCGCCACCTAGGGTGGCAAAAAAACTGATGCCGCCACTGTGGGTATCCATTAGTTAGGATCCTCTGGTATCTTCAGGTAGTTTACACGGTTCCTTGTGACGCCTACGCTGAAAACTGCTGGAGGGTCTTACAGTTAAGGCACTGGTCCGGGTGGGACTCAGGAGATTGGGGTGCAGTTCTCAGCAGCGTAACAAATTCCCTGTGTAACCTTGAGTGTATTACTTAATCTCTGGGTGCCTCATTTCCCCCATCTTCAAAATGGAGATAGTGCTCCCCTGCCTCAGGGGTGTTGTGAAATACAGTAATGAATGGTGCTGAGACATTTGAATTCTATGGCAATGGGGCCATACGAAAACACCACTAGCTAGATGTATGGGTATAGAGAGACTGAGGCTGGAGGATACTATAAAGTTTTGTTGCTACAGGTTTGAGATAATGACATTACCATTAAGATCTTCCCAAAGAAGTGGCTATAAAAACACCCAGAGCATCTTTCAGGATTTTTTATTTTATTTTATTTTTTGTCCTCTATCGGGGAAAAAGCCAGAATCCAACTGCAAGTGATCAGATCACATCCCAACTCACTGGCTGGCAAAAAGAAAAATGCTGAATAACTTGGTGTAAGCAAGCGGGCACTCACCCCGGCGGCGCCTCCTGCTGGTTGTCTGGGGAATCAGCTCTCCAGCCTCTGGAGCGCCCTCTGCCAGCCGATGTCCCGCTCCTACTCCGGCCCTGTGTCCCTCCCGGGACCTGGGTGCCCGCTAGCTGAGGGTGCTGCACCCTTGCAACCCGCTCAAGTCCAAGGGTCTCCCCTCCCCGGGGAACCCTCCACCCACTATCCCCACCTTGCCTCAGACTTGGCCACTGCCAGTCACCATTTGCCTCTGCTCACTGAGGCAGACTGCAGTATCTTGACCTCTCATCACCGGCAAGGGGGGTTGGCCTGCTGCTCCTAATACTAGCCCTGGGCTGCCCCCTGCAACCCCAGTACCCCTGGGTCGGGCCTTCTGCTAGGCCCAGCAGCCTGGGGCTCCCAGGCTCGAGCTTCCCCAGCCCCTACCGCCTGGCCCCAGCCCTGCACCAGTCTAGGTACCCTGCTTAAGGCTCCCTGCAGCTAGGCCTGTCCTCCTCTGGAGACAGAGGAGACTGACTCCCCTAGGCCCCTGCCTCTCAGCCTTTATACAGGCCTGAGTGTTTGGGGCGTGGCCACTCAGCTGAGCCTGCTTCCCAATTAAGCCTGGGAGTTGGCTGGCTCCCAGCCACAACCCCTTCCCTGCTCTACTCCAGCCCTTCCGGGCAGGGAGTGGGTGGTCACCCCGCTACACTTGGCAATGGGTTTTGTCCTTACAATAGCTGCAGCTTTGCCTTTTCATATTACAACTATTCTTTCCTGACAGCGCAATCCAGAAAGCGTAGCAGATTGTACTTTGTACAGATCAGCTTGCATCCATTTTCATAGATACTTGACGGTATGATGAAACATTTTACTTTTTAGATATAACCGAATCATGGGTTCAGTCAGCTGTGATCTTATTCCCATTCTTCCCATTGGTCCGGCCTGGCTGCCCAGAGAAAGTAGTAGAGAAATGCACAGTTCTCCCACTGACAGTGAGAAAAGTGATGCCCAACATCGCATCGGGCAAAGAGAGCAGGGAAATGTTTTGCTTCAGTTTCTGGGATGTCACCAAATCTTGTAGCAGAAATGTGGCGCACTGAGGCTAGTGGGTATGTGCCGAGAGAATGGGTGCAGTGTTGCTCTAGACTCTGTTACTGATTGGGGATCATGCAGATTTTTTTTGCAACAGCATCCTAGTTCCCTTCACTGGATATCAGTATCAAGAGAACAGTCAGGGCGACTTCACTACAGTGTCTTGCTTACTTGTCTGTACTTCAGTCATTTCCTTAATTTACTTTCAAATGTCATTAAGCTGGACGTTTAAGTTCTTCTAAAGGTGATAACTTGTTGATGTCTATGCCATGGGGCAGTAAGACAGAATCAGGCAAGGTTAAGGGAGAGCATTTGGTGGTAGCTTCACTTCTGGACTCTGCTGCATTGTTATTCAGTCAGCTCTGGTTATTTTCAAAGATGAGGCAAGAAAAATGAGTGGGCTGAAACCATCAGCGTCTCCTGCTGCCTACGAAATTATTGTTCCATTGTGCAGCAAGTGCTTACAGAGACATTTCATCTCCAAAGTTCATAAGATGAAACAAGATTAAAGGGACAATGTGTCAGGAGCCCCAAAATTTACTCTGCTGTAAAGATGACGTGATTCCATCATACTCAGTTCTAAAAGAAAAAAGCTTCCGATAGGATTCTCAGACCTGTACTGAAACTGCTGGCACATTAGGGTGCTGAGTGTCTGGGACTGTGCACCTCACAAAGTCCTGTCCCAGTTCTTCCAGCTTGACTCCTGTAAGCAGGGATAGAATTGGGAGTGGGTGGTCTGACTGTCCAACCAGCAATGCAACAAGCCAAGAGCCTTTCAGAAAGAGTGGCAGGGTTAGGTACAGTTGGTAACACTTTTTTACTCTTCCTGCATGTCGTCACTGATGAATCTTACCACTTAAAATTAATTAAAACACTTCAGTCCCAGACAAATAGATAAATTCTCCAGCCAAGTGACAGAAATGAGATTTTAATTTGGATGGTTTTATTCAGTAAATGCCCCAAAACTGAGCACTTTTCAAAAGAAAACTGCAGATTTACTCCAAGCCTTTGGGAGCAGAAGAAAGACTTTTTTTTTTTACAGTTCAAACACAGAAAGAAAATCTCTTCCTCTCTATAGAATCGTTTTCTACAGAAACTCCTCCCCCCCCACTACCGAAAAGATGTTTCCCCCCACTCTTTGATATAACTCTTCTGAATTTTTTCCTGTGCTCTACAGTGGATTCCTGCCTAATAAATTTAGCATGATGATGTGATGGTTTTTTATTAAAGAGCCCTACAGCTAGAAGTGGCAGGGTCCCTTAGCACCCTATAATCTGCCCCTTGATGTGGTACATCCCGCCTGCATTCTTGTCAAAGCGGATTATCACCATCTTCAAAATGTCAGGGAAGAATTTGTACATGAACATTTGACTCTTCCACTTTTAACTTCCTTTTCCGCTGCATCAGAGACTATGTCCTAAATATTATCGCTTTATAGATCACATTGGGGCTCCCTCTAATTATGGGATATGCAGCATGAAAATACATTCCTTTCAGAAAGACATTAATGTTAATGGCAAGGATTGATTGCAGCTCCTTTGACAGACTTGTTTCTTTCCTGAGATTGCAAAGCAATGTGATAGTCCCTGGGTGTTCAGGCATGTTTAGAGTTACACCAGAGTAAAACTGGAGTAATACAGTGGTGAATCAGGCCCACAGTTTGTAATTTCAGGAATCCTGACTCTAGGTGCCCCATGGAACACTGGAGAGCATTGTTAGCAATTGCGAACAGCCTCCTGACATGGGTGTGTATTCCCAAACTCTTCACACCAAACAAGAAAGGATGTGATCTCCGAATTCATCCTTGAACACCACCACCAGAAGAGAGAGAGAGAGAGAGAGAGAGGGTTACACTCCAGACCCTTTTGCTCCTTGTAATTGAACTGAAAGTTGAGACTTCTTTCTCCACAACCATCTCCAAGACACTAAAGGTGAAATTCATCCCAATGCAGAGAACCAGCACAAGAGTTCTGCATCCCTCCGTCCGCTGGCAAAACTGGCATGGGCTTTGTGCAGTTCCTTTGCATGGGGTGAATTTCACCCTGATTACCCTGGTTACATTGTCTGGCTTGTTGATTATACATTGGTGCTGGATTTTATCTTGTTGCTTTGAAAAGCCTCTTAGAAAAGTTTTTATGAAAGATTTCAGGGCCACACAGGAACTAGTGACATTGTTCTCCATTGTCATTAGTCCTGTACCCCGACAGGAACTAATGGCTCTCTCTGAAAGTCACATGTCACGTTACTCTGATATTCAAAAGTGAAAGCTCCTCTTCTCCCACCTCAATGGTTAGAGGAAACATCCTCCTGACAGAAATAAATTACAGTTAAGTAACCAGTGAACTGTTGGAATGACCTACAGACCCGCCACGTGGTGGGAGCAGTTAAAATGGTACTGAGCTGGACTCCCTTTATTTGGGGAGTGTAAAAGGGATTCAGGTGAATGTATCAAATGCCTTCATCTCTAGAAGTCACAGCTGGAATTTTCCTGCTTTCAGTTTTAATTCTCACTGGTGCCAACTTGAATTCATAGATCTAATTGCCGGCTCTTCCCCCTGTTCAGGTGACAACCAGTTGGCCAGTTGGTAATGAATAATGCCTCAGGTTAAAAGCTTCACGGGGATAGTTATATAGTCAAAAAGGTTACAAAAACTATTGTTAATGCCTAAACACTGAGGTGGAACTACAGCAACTTGATTAATTGACTAAATCACAGGCTTTGACCTACCTCTCAGAAGTTTAATGAATTAGTTGATTAGTTACAGAAAGTTGCTTTGCTACAGAAAAGCAGAGGAAGTCGCTGGTTTTAGAAAATGACCCACACAGCTAGCTGCCAGGATTCTGCCTTTGGCAGATGACAGTTCTGTCCCTATTTCCTTACGACATGGGGGATAAATGAGATCCCAAGAAACTATACTGACCGCAGTGAGAAAGGAGCATGTTGTTGTTCTGCAGCCGGCAGTGCATGTGACCTTCCATTGCATAGCAGCATCTTTACCCTGACCCAGCTTAATTTATTTATTCATCATTCAGTTGTTTCCATTTCCTTCCCTACTCCCTTTCTTCTTATAGCTCCTTTTCTGTTCTGATGCACTGAAGGAAATTGGTGCTTTCCCTTCTGTGTCAAGTCGTGCTTTGTAATCTGTATGAAAGTCCACTCTGCATGTGCTACATAAGGATGACCTGGACAAATAACTCTCTGGCCATGCGATTAAATGTGGTTCTATATCCAAACAGTTCTTATCAATAGTAATCTTCTTTTCTTAGAAGAAAACTGAAAACCTTGTCAGAATTATTGATGTGGGCAGAAATGTTCTGAGTTAGGGGCTGGGATAAGGTTGGTATAATGGCCACAGGATATGATTTAGTCAATAAAACAAATTGGTTTAAATGAAAATAGAACAGCGATTGCGAGCATGTTTGAGAATAAAGTAATTGCAATCTGATGTGAACCTAATATAAATCCCAGTTTGCTGAGAATTATTACAATATATTATTTATTACACTAAAGCTACAGTATCAGGGTGATAGCTGTGTTAGTCTATATCCACAAAAACAATGAGGAGTCCGGCAGCACCTTAAAGACTAACAGATTTATTTGGGCATAAGCTTTCGTGGGTAAAAAAAAAAAAAGAACCACTTCTTCAGATGCATGTTTTGTTATCCCATTTTTTCAGTTTTCATCCTTCTAATGCATAAGCCTTTGTAACTGAAGAGTCTTTAGTTAGTGCATGAAGTGCAGCATGGAGACTTCATTGTCTCTCCATTGTAGACTTTAATTTGTCCGGTTCTGGGATAGATTTTCCTTGTTCTTCAAAGGTATTTCATCGGGTTGAGAGAAATCAGCCTCTAATATGTTGTTAAGCAGAAAGTTCCTGGGAACTCCTATTCTAATTGATGTGAATCCTTCCTTTATCCTTTTATAAAAAATGAATTATACTTCATGTCTGGGAAAGGTACTCAGGGTGTCACAGCAAAATATAATGTGGGACAGATTGTTTAGCATAAGTAGTTACTGGGAGTGGACCACATGCACCCTGATTGAATTGGCCTTGTCAATGATGGTTCTTGTAAGGTAATTCCCTCCTCTTTATTTATATAAATATACATGTGCCAGTATATTTATGCCTGTATTTGTAATTTTCATTCCATGCCTCTGAAGAAGTGGGGAGTCTTTAGCCACAAATGCTTATGCCCAAATAAATCTGTTAATTTTTAAGGTGCCACCGGACTCCTCATTGTATTAAAGCTACAGGTTTTTCACTTACATTTTATTTATATATAATACGTTTAACACCTTTCCCATGGTACACATGCATACTTGGAAGGTACAGGTTAGATATGCATTCACTGTTACACAGTTACTGCACTCATCCAAACAATATTGTAATGGTATTTTTATGTAGATTTATAAGGATAATGCTAATCTACACCAAACACGGGCACAAAATGGTGCAGTAACTCTGATTTTGGTTTGTTTTACTGGAAAGTAACTGCTGGTAACAGTCTGGGATTATCATGCTTAATCAACAGTTTTACATGGTTATGTTAACCTAAAATGGGCCTGAGTTTGAGCTTTCTACATTAAGGGGAAAAAAGTGAATTTGAGCAGTGAAATGGAAACTCAGCAAGAGGGCTACAAAGAGAACCCCATCCAAATTTGCAGCTAATGCCTTGATCTGTATCAGCAAATGTAAAGCTTTCAAGGTTTGGGAGTAGAAGAATACCAAAGCCAGCTGGAAGAACAGGAGTACTTGTGGCATCTTAGAGACCAACAGATTTATTTCAGCATAAGCTTTCTAGGCTACAGCCCACTTCATCAGTTGCATAGAATGGAACACACAGTAGGAAGACCTATATATACATATAGAGAACATGAAAAGGTGGAAGTTGTCATACCAATTCTAAGAGGCTATTTCATTAAGATGAGCTACTAAAGCCAGTTGGGAAAATTGGAGTTGAAAAGGGCACTGTGAAAACCCTTACATGATTTGGAAATTGAACATTATAGACTGTGTCCCAATTTTGCTTTATTTAACTCAGGAGCTGGAGAAGCTGATAGCAAGGAAAGATACTGAGTCAGCAGAATGGGAGGAGAGAGAATTTAATTTGACTGACTTTAGTGGGAGTTGAGAATGCTCAACACCTTTCAGGATCCAGAGAGTATCAAGACACCTGTAACACACCATTAAACCAACAGTGATGGTGTGGCGGGGTGACCACCCGCCCCCTACCGGAAGGAGCTTGGAAAAGCCCCAAAAGGGGTTTGAAGCTGGGAGCCAGCAGGCTTTTCAGGCCTGATTGGGCATGAGGCCCAGCTGGGCGGCCACGCCCCAAACACTCCCAGCCAGGATATAAGGGCTGGGAGGCAGGGAGGCAGAGGGAACACAGTCTCCTCTGCATTCAGAGGGAGACAGGCCTAGCTGCAGGAGCTGAGCCAGGTACCTGGGTTAGGGCAGAAGGAGCTGGGTGGGCTCTAGCCACGAGCCCCAGGCCTCCGGGCCTGATACAAGGTCCGACCCAGAACTACCAAGGTTGCAGGGGGCAGCCTAGGGCTGGAGAGAACAGCAGCAGGCCAACCCTCCTTGCTTGTGATGACAAGCCATGATACTGCAGTCCGCCCCAGTGAGCGGGGGCAAGTGGTGACTGGCAGTGGCACACTCTGAGGCGAGGTGGGGATAGGGGGTAGAGGGTTCCCCTGGGGAGGGGAGACCCTCACACCAAAGGGGGTACTGCAGGGGGCAGCACCCACAGCTGGAGGGCACCGGGGTCCGGGAGGGACACGGGGCCAGCAAAGGAGCGGGGCATCAACCTGCGGAGGGTGCTCCTGACGCTGGAGGAGCTGATTCCCCAGACGACCAGCGGGAGGCGCCGCGGGGGTGAGTGGTGACCCCGTTACAGATGGGTTAAAGGTGCGGGGGGGGGGGGGGACTTCCTCCAAAATACATTGTCAGACAAGTGGCTGCAGGCTTTACAGATGCTTGCAAAGGAAACAATTCAGAGGCATTCCCTGGAAGAGAAAGCACCTGATGAACATCCATTTTTGGATTGCCAACTCTGTGTAAATTGCTGTTTTCCCCGAGTATAGTCAATTCCTTTGGAGTGCTGTGTCTGTTGCCGCAGCATTGTAAGCTCCCTGCTGGCTTTTTCTTAGGCACGTGATGTCAGTTGCTTGCTTTGGTTGGTTGCACTCTGTTTTGGTTGATTGCAGACCCTTTTCTGGGATGCACAGCACCCCTCGTATAGCTGTCAAGGTCTCAGAGAGGCAGGGTATGCTCGAGTGCAACTGCAAGTTTTCTGTTCCCTTTGGGACCCTAGTACATCGTATATAATCAGGTGGTGGATAAATGGGGACTGACGGTATTAGCATTTGGGGGGTTGCTAATTATACTAGTAGTTGCACTTCTAAAATGAGTTTCTACTTACAGCTTGTTCCAAAGGCAGTTGTGTGAAAGCCGTCAGACGAAACTAGCTCCTTAGGGGGTAAAGCAACCCCCAGTTTATTTTAATGGTTTCTTGTCAAATAACTGATTGGAATAAATGAAAGAGCTCTTGGAGCCTGAATATTTCATGTAAAGCTTTCCAGTAAAGAACAGGATTGACTTGGAAATGATACTTGTGATCTAAACACTTTAACAGAGAAAAGATCAGGATATAATTAGTAGCAAGCCATTTTTCTTTCATTTATTCTTAGGTTTTCTGAGTTCTAGGTTTTCTGTTGGGTGTTAGGACTAAACAAATTGGTCATAGAGCCATGGAGTTTAAGGCCAGAAGGGACCAGCAGGGCCAGAAGGGACCCTGTCTGACCTCCTGTATATCACAGTCCACAATCACCACCCCCCAGCAGCATGCTAAGCCCCTATCCCACACAGACCTGTGTGAACCATCTGGATATTGCTGTTTCTGACATCCTGAATACATTCATTCCAAGGAGCAAAATAAATGCTGTGTCAGCTTACTGATCCAAAATGCTTGGCCTGACCAGAGACAACATCCTAGTGTCTTATGCTGTTATCTCCCTCACTTCCTTAGCAACTGGCTCTAGCTGTCCATGGGCCCCAAAGTCTCAAGTTGCAGAAAGTGAAAACTCTTTATTTGCTTCTATTTTCACTCACCCCTTGATCTCCTGAAAGGCTGGGACTCAGTTATTCAGTATCCTTGTTTTGTCTCAGAGATCCATCATGGAGTATGTACCATAAAGGAAGGCATAAGTTAAAGGAATTAGTTAGGGAAATGGACTGGACCAGAGAACTCCAGGATCTGGATGTGGAGAAGGCTTGGAATTACTTTAAGTCAAAGTTTCAGGAACTATCCCAAGCAGGGGTGGGGGAGGGAGAGAGGGGAATTTTAAGGAAGAGTTGCAGACCAGATTGGATGTACAAGTACCTCAAACAGGTGATTAAGAAAAGAACAGCCCACAAGGAATAGAAGATGGGATGGATCAGCAAGGAAAGCTACCTCTTGGAGGTCAGAAAGTACAGGAAAAAATGAGAACTGCCAGAAGCCAAGTGAGTTGGGCCTTGCAAAGGAAATAAGAACTTTTTACCATTGGGTTTATAGCCTGATAAATAAAAAGAAAACAGTGAAAGAAGTGGGAATGCTAATTACTGAGGATGGGATGGAGATTAAAGATAATCTAGGTATGGACCAGCATCTAAACACATGCTTTGTCTCAGGTTTTTATAAGGTTAACTTGTCAGGCAGGAGGGAGGATACCAGTGGATTTCCTCAGGGGTCGGTCTTGGGACCAATCTTACTTAACATTTTCATTAATAACCTTGCCACAAAAAGTGGAAGTGTGCTAATATGGAGGAGCAGCGGGGTATCGTACAAGAAGTTTTGGATGACCTTGAAACCTGGAGTAAAAGAAATGGGATGAAAAGTAACAGTGTAAAGTCATGCACATAGGGACTAACAACAAGATTTTTTGCTGTAAGCTGGGGACGTATCAGTTGGAAGGGACATAGGAGGAGAAAGATCTGTGCATGGAGGTGAATTTCATTGATGAGCAGAATTTGGAAAGTGTTGTGGTGAGCTGAGCACCATGTTTCCAGGCAGGAGAGAGGGTATGTGTGTGTGTGCGTGCGTGTGTGTGTGTGTGTGTGTGCATGTGTGTGTGTGTGTGCATGTGTGTGCGAGAGAGAGAATTTGTGGTGGTTTATTTTCTTGTAATGTAGGTCCCCATGCCCTCCTGGTCTTTTCATATGAGAAATGAGCTGACAGTTGTAAATTCATCTTCCAGAGGATCATGAAGATTCCATAAATCTGGTGTCTGTTTCAAGTGGTGATGATGATGCCATGTGAGCAGGCTTCTCTGTCCTCATTAAATTCTGGTGCATGATATGAAGCCAGCTCGTTCCACAAAAATAAAATAAAGCATGTAGTATGTTCATCAAAGAGAGTTGTGCAAACAATGGCCCAATTTTCACACGCCTTTAGAGAATGGCTTCCAGTATTTTTCATTTGAAAATAGTCAAAAATGTCTGTGAAGAGTGCTTTTCTACCTGGGCCATAGAGCTGAAACACTGTTTTTGATAGAGTAGCAAATGTGATGTGACCTGATATCTCTAGGGGAGAGACATGCGGAGCTGGTCAATAGGAAAGAAGGTGGAAAGGAGCAAACTATTAGACAATGGCAATGCTGTCCCTGGCATTATCATGAACCTCGAAAGTGTTATTGCAGATGCTCAGAAAAATAAGTCACATGAAAAGCTATTGCAAATGCTGATTTAGTCATTAAATGGTCCATATACGTATTCTACCACACTAGTACACTTTACTTCACTTTAATGACTTCCGACTGCTTGTCGAGCAGCTCAGAAACTTTCCTATTTAGCTAATAGGAAGAAGGTGTGCTGGAGTTTTGTAGCATTCTCCTGTAAATCCGAAGTCTCCTGGAAAGAGAAAAGCCATTAATGTTGCCTGATGGTGCACTGCAGTAAAACAGCAGAGTCAGAATTAGAGAGTAATTGCTGGAGAAACACAGTGACAGTCCACAAACCGTGTTGCTTCTTGGTGAAAAGCATCCTTCCTCAGACTCTGTTTTCTGAAAGTCGTAGCGCACATTTTAGTATTAGGAGCAAAATCAAATAGCTCTATGCATTGTGGGTAGCGCCCAATGAGTGTCACATGGCTTGAATACCTCACTCCAAGGAGGGAGGGAACTACCATTTTCAGTTCAGCCACTTTCTATTTTTAACAGTGTTTACAGGGTAGATGTTCAGACTAAAGTTTCAGAATAGCTGAATGATCAAAACAGTCATGCAATAATGTCAGAATTGGAGCTGTAGAATTATTAGTTGCATGTGTCAGAATGGTATAATTATACAGGAATAACCTCAGCACACTAAACCTGTAAACCTGGTAAGAGTTAATGTTAAAAACCATACAAGCATGTGTGTGTTCACCTCTCTAACAAATTAATTCAGCTTTCTGACTCAGAAATCCCTCCCAGATTGGCAGAGCTGCCTCCGATTTACTCTGGGGAATGTATTAGCTTTTTAATTTAGTCTTCTATTTCTAGAAGAACCAACAGGACCCTAGTTTGTTTAGAACTGCAGAAAAATGATGGTTTTGCTTGACACTCAGTTCCATACAAAAGAGCAAGAAAATGTCTCATTTTAAAGAGCCCTGTAATTGCTTATGGGGTGGAGTGAGTGCCATAAAGAAAAGGTCAAAAGTAATGTTGTCTGAGTTTATGGATAATGAAGTTGCCCCATGCAAAAATAACAATATGCCTCTTTCTCATGTTTCAGATGGGGTGTTTTCAGGCGGATTTAAGCTGCCCCAAATCGATTTTTTTTCCCCCATCTAGAGGGTTCTCCCACTATGGCAATACAGCTCCCTTCCTCTTCTACAACAGGAGAGAGTCTTCCTCCTCTCCCTGTCTTTAGATTAGGAGAGTGCTACCTTCCCTTCTTCTCATCACCTCCCTGGTAGGACCCACCTGAGGAATCTGAAGTGTGAGGAGCAGAAGATGATTGTTCAGACTCCCAGGCTCCCTTCCAGGACATGGAATGAGAAAAGTGAAAAACTAAGGAAAATATCTTGCATTTAGCTGTGATGCTGGGAGCACCTTTCCGAGACCTGTGGTGGAGCTCTGGGTAGCTCAAAAGCTTGTCCCTCTCACCAACAGAAGTTGGTCCAATAAAAGATATTACCTCCCCCACCTTGTCACTCTAAGGAAAACAGAGGCAGAGGCAGGCATGAGGACAGGAAAAAGTGGACGGCAAATGAAGAAGAAGAATAAATATGGGGGAGACAGATTCTGATCACCTTGCTCTGCAAAAAAGTCACACTGCAGTCAGTGACACAGCTTGTGGAGTGAGGGTGTCCAAATGTGATCTACAATGCATAACACCGAGAATAATGTAGAGACCTGAACTGACATATTGCACTAAAATCCACAGTGGGGACCCTCTCTCGCAACCTCCCGATTCCTTATCCCCGGGTAGGGACAGGAACCATGACTAGATACTTGCAACAAATAAGAAATGGCAAAAATGATCCAGGCAGGTCATAGACACATGTACCATTTATGTGGTAGTGACATAAACAACATGAATTTCATTTGACCAGTTCCAGTCATTTGCCTCTCTAAATCATCCCTACCTGGGGTTCTTTTGACATTTCAAGCCTCTGCATAGCTTTGAGATGGCCACCGTTTGGGGGGAAAAAACTAGTTCAACAATGTTTCCTTCTTTCCCCAGAAGTGTGTGTTGGGGATTGAAAATTACACTTACTATACACAGTCCTGCAGCAATGAGTTTTAAGATCTAATATCTTGCAAACTACCTCAGTTGCACTGCACCTGATTTATCTCACCAAAGAGCTGAAACCATTCATTGCACTGAAAGAGAGAACTGGCAAGCAATCTGGGTCATAGGATATCAGTTCTCAAAATAACAATATCCTGATTTATAGAACAGCTACCTTAGATGATTCTAGAAGTTTTCTAAACAATTATTCTAATATTTCTAACACGGCTACCTAATAGACTAGCACGGCTACCTCTCTGATTCTAATATTTCTGTCTCTCAGAGACTTGTATGTGCTTATTAAGGCAACCTTGGAAACTAACAGTATTCTAAAATAACTTTCATTTAAGGGTTTATCTGTATGGGAACAATTAGGAAACTTATTCTGAACTAACTTAATAATGCACCACACCATCATGTATCTTGGTGATGTACTTAGCACTAGTCTACATGGAGACACAAATTAATCTGAATTAACTTGCAGAGTGGATTTGTTAAACCATACTAAATCTCTGTGTGTGAATGCTTTTATTAAGAATTAAAGTGCCCTTAATTCAATTTTAACTTCCAAAGAGAATGTTTGTATGTGTATAGACACATAATTTACTGGATTTATTGGCCACATTACTCATTTTTCTTGTAAC
The DNA here is from genome assembly GCA_032164245.1 of Sternotherus odoratus. NCBI lineage: Eukaryota > Metazoa > Chordata > Testudines > Kinosternidae > Sternotherus > Sternotherus odoratus. The sequence continues at coordinate 512,567 of JAVMKO010000018.1, read as the reverse complement.
CCCCCAAAACATCGGTGTGGATGCTTTTATTTCGTTTTAAGGTAGCCTTAATTTGGTTTAGTTTAATTCATTAAAACAAATTAAGTTAAGTTTAATTCCGAATAAGAGCATCCACACTAGAGTTTTATTTGGTTTAACAAATCCACTTTTCTAGTTAATTCAAATTAACTTTCCCAGATACATCAAACAAATGCATGATGGTGTGGTGTACGATTAAGATTTTGTCAACGTTAATTTGGTATGACCTGCCTGTCTTGCCTGAACTTTTCCCATGTTTGAATAATGTGGTCTGGAAAATCATGATATAATCACATATGTAACATTGTGTGTGTGTGCATGTGTAGACATATGATCAACTTCCCTGTGTTGCACCATGTATATCTAACTGACTCCTTCTCCTTTTCAAATATCCTTAGTCCTTTCAGTGTGGGCATGCTTTCAGCTCTTCCTAACTGCTCATGTCTTGCTTTGCAGCCTATGTGGAGCTGTTCTGAATTAGGGTCCCAGTGGAATGATGATTTCCCTACATTCTCTTTGTCTTCCTAACTGCTCAGAAGTGGGATAAGCCGGGGAGATCAACCTGACACCTCGGTAATGCTCTCGGTAAAAGAGAGAGAGACTCCTAGGTCTGTAAGGGAATATCCACCTCCATTCTGCTGCTCTTGGATTTTTGTTGTTTTAGAGAGAGTAATACTGAATGGCAGTAACTCCCTCCTGAGGCCCAGAGAATGAGCTCCGCGTTCACTGCCTCTTGATGTCAGATTGCTGTTCCCTTCCTCTAGGAAACGCAGCCACATGTATTCAGGGACGCTTCTTCCTCCCAAACTTGCACATACAACAGTAACTCCATCCTTACTGAGTGACCCAAAATGTAACACAAGGTTACATTCACGGTAGCGGTCTAGGAAGCTTACATCTGATCCAGTTCACTGGGTTTGTCTCTAGGAGGTGCAATACCTGTTGAGAAAGCCCTACAAATCAAAGTGTAGTTCCATTTCAAGTCCTGTAAAATGGTAAATGGTAATTCTATAAAATTGTTAACAACATTATTTTGCAAACAGCTCCATTTATAACCCTGTCTCTCCCTTTCCATTTACTTGTTAACTGCTTTTTAAAGAGGCTGCATGTGCTGTTCATGTGAGGCTTTGTTGTTCTCCTGTACTGTTGTTAGAACGCCACTGACCAGGCCCCAGAGACCCTCCCCACACAGGGAGTCTGGGACAAGAGCCCTGAAGGTATGGCTGCACTGCAGTAAGAGGTGTGACTGCAGGCTGGGTTACAAAAAGGGACCCTGTTTTTATGCTCCCAAGTAACCAATGGGAAACATTCCCTGGGTGCAGATTTCTTACAACAGTCAGAGGCCACATGCAAAAGAAAAAATAAGTCCATGATGATCCCGTGTATTAGAAAGGGGATCACTCGTTCAATAGACAGCCGTCAATACATGACTTCTCCCTGAAAGTCACTGCTGGCACTAGAGAGGTGAATATTCTGTGGAAATAAGTGATCAAGCCAATGATGTCTAAAGTAAAGATGGGCTACAGTAAACAAGGACTGACCATAAAGTCTGGGATCTGACTCTCAGCATGTTCATACGCAGGGGAACATTCCCCATCCATCTTTTGATACTACATTGCATTATGCTCGTTCATTTTCATGTCCTTCTTTTGACTAGATCCCATCTGCTTCATTACTCCTCTTCACAGGCGTGTGTGCGTATCCTTTATGATATGGGTGAGTGGGATTTGAGCTGCTAGAGCGCATTGCTCTTTTCCTCCCTTGTTTGTGGGAAATGGGGACACAAGAATGTAAAATAGCATTCGGCAAACTGTAGAGAGGTCCTGGCCTAGCTAGACAACATTAGATGAGAAGGGGCATTCATAGAAATGAGAGAAATGTGTTACTTTGATAATCTATTCCTGGAATGTCTGAGTCATTCCTCATACCAGGGCATGTCAGACACTGTTAAGAAAACTGAATTATTTTTATGACATTACGAGATAAACCATTTAGCCATAGAAATGCCTTTCCCCAGGAGGTGGGAGCTCCCAAGGTTACAGATACTTGTAGGGAGAACAGGTGCCAACAGGGCTAGGAAGCACATATCAAATGTGTTTACTTTTGTTCTACTCCACTCAGTGAATTGGGCACCAAATACCTTTCCACTGACTACTTAGCATAGGCTGGGAATTTCCACAGCTGTTTCAGATGCGCTATTTGGTTGACACCCTGAAAATGAAATTCATTAAACGACCTAGCTACTGCCTCTTGGGGAGGTGTATTAACTATGTGGACAGGAGAAGCTCTCTCATAAGCATAGTAGCATCTTCACTAACATGCTACAGCGCTGTACATGAAGATAATCCCGAGGAGGAGGAGTACCCTGGCTGGATTGCAAGCAGGACCTAGTGGAAGAAGTAGGTTTCAGTTATATATAGTCATCATTTTTATATTTCCCCATACACTGCTCTGAAAATAAACCAGCAATTTCTATGATATGAACTTGTGACACTGAACAGTTACTTGAATGAGACTATATTGGGAAACAGCTCAGCATGGTGCTCTGGCAGAATAAACGGGCCTTAAGTGGGTGTAAATTGCATTTACATTGCCAGAGTAAAGTAAAGGTGCCTTTAGTGTAAATTAGAATAAGGCCCATTGACTGACTTTGGCTCTCTAAGCTGAATAAGAGACTCCTTCCTGTTAGAGAATGGCAGGTGCTACAGGAAAGGATCTAAGTGCAGTGGGAGGGATGACTATTTATAGACAGTGCTTGCTCTATTTTACTCACGTGGAGGGGTATGGAATAATGCCAAGTCAGTAAGATCATGTGAGTAGAAGGAATCCGACCTCAATAAGAATACTAAGGAAGGAAACCGGGCTGAAGACTTTATGTAGGAGAATAATTCAAATTATTAAGTACTATTAGAATGAATGAGGATATTGCTGTCTGGCCCCAAACCAGACTATTGCTTAGTACTGAAAGTTTCCCCTGTTGTGAATTACACCAGGAGGGGCAAGGGCTAAATACACAATGTCATGAGGGGTGAATTGATGAGGGAAGAGTGAACACCAGTCTTTGTGTAACTACAGAGAGCATGCAGCAAACAATAAAAACACAAATATAACAAACAGTCCAATCTGGCCATCTGCAGTCTGTTTCCTCTGCCTCTTTATTCCAGTGTTCTTATCTTTATTACAAACTTCCATGCAGTTTCAGGGGAAGTAAATTTTGAGTGCTTACATTACTAGGTTCTGCTGCTTTAGCCATTTTTTAAAAAGGAATATACATTAGACAACTGTTGTTCGGCATATCTTATGGCATTTTGCCGGAGTTTGAATATGTAAAATTACTAAGCTGTTTAATTCAGCACTTTCTGCATAGTTTGAAAACATGACTCTGATTCTGGCTTCTTGTATCAGTAGTGTGGAAAAATCACTGCCGTGTGGATAATTTAAGCTGTTTGTTGGTAATGTAGTAGAAGTTCTATATCTGTAACATTCATCTAACAAGTTAGCTGAATAGCTTTGCACTCCTGTACAGTGCAGTACTGCATCTGGACGTTTGTCAGCTCCTTCCTGACAAGTTACCTGTATTCATCTGACAAGTTGCTGTAATTCCTCTGTCATGTTACCTACACTTCCCAGAAATGTTATCGCCTTCCTTTTTGAGATGGCACCTGCAGCCACTGAAAAGATAGTTGAGTTCTGCTATGTTACTAAACATCCTATCTAACTTGTCTTGGCACATAAACTCCTATGCAGGTGAAGAATGACTTTATTTTCCTTCAATTAACTATTAGCCTTAAATATCTCCCCCCCAAATCTTGCTGGCTTATTGGCACTTCATTTTTTAAAAAATTCTCTCAGAAAATGAGTGTAGCTGCTAGGTATTAGTGTCACCGTCTGGTTTGTTTACCGGAAGTCTGGGAATAGCTTTGGCTGTGGTATGTCTTCCTCATGCTGATACGGTGTTTAGCAAGAAACAAGGGATTCCAGTGTTTCATCCATCTCCTTGTTAGAGCCCATCTCTATTCTCCATTGTTTCTAACCCTCACAATGAGGACAATAAAATCTGTTCTTTATATTCAAATGAACACACATGTACTCCCAGCATCTTTCCAGACTGACACATCCATCCCAGAAACAAGCTATGTTTTAAGCGATTTTTTTCCCAGGGTAGTAGAAGGGAAGCTCTGAACCTATCTTGGCAAAACTGTTAATATTTTTAGTTCTTCAAATCTGAAGCATCAGGGCAGGAGCTGATTTCCACATGGCTCAGAGAGGGAATTTCCTTTCGCTGTGTCTAGCATTGCATTGAAGCATTAGGAATTAGCCACTACTGGAGTTGGAATACCAAACGTGATGTATTCTTATGACTTATTGATTTGTTTGTTCAGCACTGACAATGTGCTCAGTGCTGTAGTTAGCACAGAAATAAAGGTTCCTGGCTCCCAATAGCTTATAATATAAAGACAGATCATGGCAAGACAGAGCACGCTGGGGAAGTAAGAGGTGGGATCACGTACAGCCTTTGTTGTTCCTCCCTTGGTATGGCTATAGACTTGCTTCTTGCAGACATCATGAAAGAACTGCATTGTGAAGCAGCATGAGGGCTAGGAAGAAGCAGCGATCAGGTGAGCCAGGAGGGTCATTCATTCTACATATAAGCAGCAGCATGCATAAAGGAATGGGGAAGGAAAGACAGGAGGCATCAAAGCTTCCATGCTGAGCAATATGGTCCCCCCAATGGCACGGTTCCCTTCCAGGCTGAGATTCAGGAAGTTTCACTAATTCATTTTTGTAGAAAATGTACTTTCTCACCCCACCTACCTGCAGTCTGACACCCATGTATGTTGGGAAGAAAATACATTTTATTTCTTAGTTCCATTGACATGATCTGTGCCAGGTGACATTAATACCTCTGTCACATGATTGTGGTTAGTATCCTCTGATTCCATTGGTTACTCTTACAAACATGGGCATTTGAAGCTCCCAGCTCCCTCGGGTTCATGAGACTTGGTTCTCTCCTCACACAAAGTCTTGGCATTTGAGGAGGTGAGTGGTGAGCTGCCCTGATTAAAGTTTAACGAGGCGTGGTATTATCGAAGGCCCCTTAGAGTCTATTCTGCATTCCTCAGTGGATGTCTCAGCGAGTTTTGCGTGGGTGAGTCCCATCTCTCCTAGCACCAGGTCAGCCTCTCTGACAGCCTGCACATGGGGAGTGTGTGACTCAGGCCGAGGTGAGGAAATGGGGAAGGAATTAATTTTGTCTCCAGCAGCTGGAGCCGGGGTTCCCTTTTAGTTGTTATTTGCATACTTTAGTCATTGGAATTGAATTTGTGCCCATTAAAACTAAATTAGTGCTGCCTGGAATTTCAAATCAACTCTGGCAGAGCAGCCCTATTAACTCTATCACAGCTCTTGCTCCGGATCCTCTGTTCCTGAAACACAGACACACAATTTGTGCTGGAATCGGCTACAAAATTTTGCTTATTGTTGGTGTTGGGGTTAATGATAATATATACTTTCAGGGGTTGAAAGCCAGCATAGTGCAGCCCAGAGCTGGTTCAACTTTCTGTGCTTTACAGCAGACATGATGTAAATGAATAAATAATCAGCTTGGTTTTCAGGCCTTTTAGCTTTTTCAGCCACAATTTTGTCAATTTGTCCCCACTCTCATCTCTTAAAATCTTTGTTTCTCTCACCAGATTGTTCATCCTAATCACCCCCCACCATTCTGACTGAGCCAGAATCAGTAATAAAAACAGCCCTCCTCTATGATAAGTCTATAGAATTTAACAGAACCCATAGCATTGTATGGGAGTCAAATAGGGCTCTGTAGAAATTACTCTAAAACGCTATAGAATTTAATATAGAACAAAATCTCTTTGGGTTTTTTAACCATCCTGTAGAATTCAGTAGTGAGGTTATAGTCTTTATTATGGGATCTGGTCTGGTAAATTCGGTCAGATTTTCCATAAGGGTAATTTCACACTATAGTCACCAGTCAAACAATACATTCTTTCTATACATCTGGCATGAGGGGTGTTCTCATATATGGTGGATTTTTTTAAAGCTAGCATATCATTTCTTTTGGGAGGGACCTCTTTGGGGGAGACAGCCGGACATCCTTGTGTTCAGGGTGACCTTTGTGCAGTCACAAAGCAGGGAGTCTGCTGGCTCTCGTTCTCTTAATGGGAGGATTTTTCCTAGTTTCCTCAGATTAAGAAAAAACAATTGTGTGTCTAAGTAATCATTCAAAGGTAAGGAAAGACATTCTCTGCATGTAACAGAGAACACAGCTCCCTCTGGTGCCCACTTAAGAATATTGAGGTTAATGGGCAGAAGGCCCAATGTTAATATACACTTAGAAGTGTGAGGAAGAGGGAAATCCTGTCCTGAAAAAAATAGCTACAAACAGTTCAGTGCCTTTGTGTGTCTTGGCTCTGAATGCCTTGACTGCTTTTGCTGAAGGCAGCACAGTCCCGTTCAGAGGGCTCTTGATTTCAGTGTGCCACAGTTCAGAGACCTCTGTCTTTGTCCCTGCTCCCTTCCTTCCCTGGCTAGTATCTGAAGGAAATCAGGCGGTTTTTCCTTAGGAAATGGCTCATCTGGTTGATACTAAGACATGGTTTCATTCAGTGACAATACAAACAGTTACTGTAGAGTCTGCATATCTATGCCCTGGTTCTGAGCAGAGGAGACTCTCCACATGAAGTGACACAGGCCCTCAGCAGAACCACACACACAGCTGGATAACATCTGGCCATGTAGGAGGGAGAAGCAACCTCCCCTCCTCCCAGTTACTTGGAAAGAGTTGTGACTTGACTTGCATCTCTCTATTTCCTGTGAAACACGGGGCTTTCAGTGTCTTCTCTAGGGCTTTCACTCGTGCCTTTCATTTTTGGTGGTCTCTTGCTGCAGTCTTAGCTTCTTCCCCGGGTCATTTTGATACCTTTCAGCTCTGCTTCTGTTGTACATTTCCAGGTTGTGTTTGGTCTATCACTACCTCTTGCCCTGGGGATTCCAGTCCAACCCCTATCTTGTTGTGATGTCCATTTCTAGCATCTCCATTTTCATTCCACAATGTCCTGTCCTATTAGTTTCTGATATGTCCTATCCAAACCTCTTCATTTGTGATTTTTTTTTTCTGGCCACCTGATGCTGATTATTTGTCTAAGGCATCTGTCATAAAAACTTGATGTTTAGATAGCAAGGTCTTGTTAAGTCTCCAAGTTTCAGCAACATATGGTAAGACAGTTTAAAAGGGGTGGGGAACCTCTGGCCCGCGGGCCTTATACGGCCCGCCAAAGCCTTCCATCCGGCCCGCGCGCGTCCCTGGCCGGCGGCTCCCCCAGGCGCTTCCCGGCCCCTTTGCCGAACGTGGAGCCGCCCCCGCCTGGCCCGCGACCGGCCCGCGAATTATATTATAAAGGTCCAAATGGCCCTTCGCAGAAAAAAGGTTCCCCACCCCTGGTTTAAGTGGTGTAAAAGTATTCAAAGTTTTTAGCTCACAGGGAATGTGAGCTCAGTGTTTCTGTTTTTCCTGATTGGCTTTGGAGTTGCGAAGGCATGTCTGGTTTTGAGTATTCTGCTTTAAAGGCTTCATCTGTTCCTCCTGTTTTGCTTATGATGCTGCCAAGATACGTGCAGTGTCAGACCTCTTCTTTGTCAGTCCCAGAAAACGTTATTGGTGTTTTGTGTGTATTGATTCTCATGGTTTTAGTTTTCTCAGAGTTGATTTTCAGCCCTACTGACTGCACAGGTCTGGAGATCATTTGTTTTAGCTTGCATATCTCTGTGGGTCTGGGACAGCAGATTGATGTCGTCTGCAAAGTTCAGGTCTTCTAGTTTGTGTGTGAAAGACCATTGTATACCGCTTGGTTGTTCTGTGATCTTTCTCATTACCCAATCTATTACCAGTAGGAAGGTCATGGGTGACATAAGACATCCTTGACTGATGCCAGTAGTTAACTCAAATGGCTTAGTTTGCTTTTGTGTATTACTTGCTATGTCATATTTTCACGGAAGCTCTGAAAGTGTGGAAAGAGCTTTAAGGGGATTTATTTCTATTTTGGTATTTTAACTACAGAATTTTCCAAACTTAAACATTATGGAAATATATAACTGATCCTTTGTATAAAATGACCTTGAGGGACAAGAAATGCATTCTTCTGAGTAGTTTGGAATCCATAAACCTCCGGACTTTTCAGTTTATTTTCAGGTCGTCTTGTTTGTTTGTTCGTTTGTGTTTTATTTTTTCCTAAGGGCATTTATGTAGAAATGGGATCTTTATTTCTTAGGATTCATCTGCTGCTTATTCTTCCTCTGATGCCATATCTATCATTTGTGACATCACAATCTTCTTCATAGCAGTTGACTAAAATGTCACGGATAGAAGGCAATGGTGTTCAGTGTGGAATTCGCAGAAAGAAGAGGTCAAAACTGACCAAGCAAAGAGCCTGTTTTTGTTTTCATGCATATGCCCTCATTGATGAAAGCTGGCTAGGAAGAGGAGACAGCTGAGGATTCTATATTGAGGGTGAACAAAAAGTTTTCAGAGTTTTCTAGGGAACATCAGTGATGCAAAAATAGGGGTTGGTCCTGCTTTGAGCAGGGGGTTGGACTAGATGATCTCCTGAGGTCCCTTCCAACTCTGAGATTCTATGATTCTATGTCAAGAATCAGGGTGGTAGCCGTGTTAGTCTGGAATAGCAGAGTTAACAAAGTCCTGTGGCACCTTAAAGACTAACTATAAAGTTTTGAAGCATGAGCTTTCGTGCATCCGACGAAGTGGGTATTAGCCCACGAAAGCTCATGCTTCAAAACTTTATAGTTAGTCTTTAAGGTGCCACAGGACTTTGTTAACTCTGCTATGATTCTATGCACTATCAAAACTGGACAGGTGAAGATTGTGTTATTATCCTGCCAATACTACTCAGAGGCATAAGCAAGGAATCAATGTTTTAATTTTTAAATCACATTCATGTCTATTGTTTCAAGTAGAAATCCTGAGACAGTACCTAAAATAGTTGCACATACCCTATGTCTGTGGTCCCACGGAGCAGAGTGCAGCTGTGTGTGTGCAGAACATTGTATTGATCAACTCATATTTCTTAACCCTTAAAATACTGAATCTACTAATCTACTTGTGCCCTGACTTAGAGATTTTTGCCAGCATGTGGGGCTGTGTGCCTGCTGGCCCAATAGCCAATATACTCTTGTGTTCAATCTGAATGTTTCAGCTACTTTCAGATTGACTAATGCAGAACCCAATGGGTTTTGAGTTTCAAGAAGGAGAATGAAGGGGACCTCTACATTTTGGACTGTTAATCAGTGTAATCATATAGGTTTTGTTTATCCAGCACCAGTACCCAAGTAAAACCTCAGTGCTCCAAACTTAACATGTGCCGTGAAGATGAGAACTTTGGTGCACAGACCAAAGATTTTAGATAATAAGAATGGATGATCTGAATCAAGATTCTTCCTTTGCCTTAGTGTCTTCAAGAGTGTGGGGTGCTCTTCCTTAGAATCTCTGGCGTATGAACCTGTATTTAAGAGAAGACAGGAGAAGCTGAATAAGGGAGGGGTATGCATCATATGGGGGACTGATAAACAAAATTCTTTAAAGGTTGATTTAAAGTGGGCAGCATAACTCTTATGTAATTCCTCTGAATCCAACTAATGCTGCTTCAAATGGATGTTGAGAATTATTCAGAGGAACGTGACTCTGAGCTTGTCATCTAAGCGATGGTAATATTCCTTCAAAGGAGGCACATTTGCAAACATTGTTAATTATCTGGGGAACGGTTCAGTGTTGAGACTGAATTAAGGGGGAATGGCTTATATGTGGCTGAGGTTTTGACTGAGAGATGGATTATAATGTTCTAGAACAAACGGCTTCTCTTCCCCGTTACAGACCTGGCAGTGAGATGTATGGAATTAGTCTCACTCTGCAATGGGCTTCCGCTGGAGCAATTCACCAGAAACAAAATTATGGAAGGGATTATCTGGGTGCGAAGGAGCCCTCAGAACGGTTCTTGGCTGGCTGGTTAATCAGAAATAGCTCTGGATTAGTATCTAAGAATCAGCCTTTTTGTTTCCAAGAAAGGCACTGTCCACTTAGCTGGGTTAAATGAACAGACGCAGCTAGGAGGGGCTTCAGGGGAAGTTTAGAGAGGGTGTGTGAGAGGCTTTCCTTCCAACTCCAGGTCTGTGTGTGAGTTTTAAGATGGCCAGCGACAGAACAGAGGTGATGACCTGCAGTGGAAATGTCATGTTTTCTTTCCTGCTTGAAGCCAGAAGGGATTTCCCATGAATAAAGTGCAAGTCGGTCACTGTGCTAGAGGAAAAGAGCATTAGATTGGAGAGGCAAGTACAGACACTATTGAGAATGAGAGAAGCTGATTTAGAAAACATCAATATCCCCAAGTCACAGGGGAAAGGAATTGGCCACCAATGAGTTGGAGAGAGAGGAAGTCATAATCAGTAGAAAGGGAACCAATCTCTTTGGGCACAGGCTGCCCAGAGGAGTCAGGACAGCATTAAACTAATAACAAACAGGGAGAGTAAAAAGAGGGATGATATGTGCATTCATTTAGCATAGAATTGAGATTTTTTGAGAGCAAAATTAGCCAAGAAAAAGGACATGAACATAACCCATGCACCAGTGCAAGGAGCCTGGGTAACAGATGAGGAACTGGAATTGCTCATTTATGAGGATAAATTTAATCTAGTTGTTATGAATGAAAACTGGTGGGTTGATTTGCATGACTAGAATGTTAAAATCAATGGTTATAATCTATTTAAAAGAAGGATCAAATGAGCAGAAGGGGAGAGGGAGTAGCAATCTCTGTCAAAAATGGCATTATCTGTTTCTGAGTCACTGATAACTTGAAAGAAAATGATCTTGAATGCTTATGTGTCAATGTCCTAACAGATAAAGCACAAGATGGGGTATTAATTGGTGTCTGCTAAAGACCATCAAATCACAGGAGGGTCAGCGTCTTATGCACATGTCTGTAATGTGTGATCATGGAGGACTTCAGTGTTTTGTGAGATATGCTGGAGGTCTCATGCTGCCAATGCAGAATTTTTAAAGATTATAGATGACTATTTCATAATTCAAAAAGTGTTATATCCAATACGAGAAGAATTCTATATTAGACCTAGTCTTGACAGATAAAGAGGAACTGATCACAGAACTAAAAATTAATGGCACCTGAGATACAATGAATGGGTGCGGGGTGATGGATAATCAGCTGAACATGAAGTTCCAGTGTGATGTGGTGGCCAAGAGGACTAGTGTGAACCTTCTAAGCATAAACAGTGGAATCTCAACCAGGAGAGGTATTTTTGTGCATGAGCGTGTGTGGAAGGATTATCATTGAAATGTTATGATTTTAAACACAAGGTCATACCAAATAACGACAGTGATAAGGAAGAGACCAAGGCACTCAGCTAAACAAAAAGGCCACCTAGTTCAGACAACATTCAAGGCCTCTCTATCCAGCCCTGGTGATAATATGAATGAGATTCCATTCCTCACAAAGCAGGCCATTCCTCTCCCCTTGTCTCTAGCAATCTTGCTGTCATATGTCAGTGTGTCGGGCTGGTGGTGTTAGCTCTTAAACCAAGGACATAGAAACACAAACTAAAGAAGAAGAAATATTTCAACACTTTGTGTCTGGAGAAACTTTCTCCCAGCCAGTGGGACCTCATCGCCTGGTAGGCCGCAGCCTGAAACGGCCTTGGTGCTGGCTCCTGGGGCCCCAGAGCCTCGTGGGACACAGCCCGAATGGCTCTTGGTGCTGTTTGGAAAAGGCACTTGCAAGCCTCTGCCGACAGCCACAACTGAAATTTACAAGAATTCTAACGACGCAGCTTCCAGCCGCTGCTCCTGTTTCTATGGCAACGGATGTCGGAGCAATGAAAATGGGGCAAAGGGCTTTAAAATAATCCCAGTGATTGATGTCCTGCCTGTGAATCTGAGGTGGTTGGTGGGAGTGACAACATGCCTGGGTGAATTATGGGCACTTCTGGGTGCATGGATTGCACTGTTGAAATCTCATAAATATCTGTCATGTGAACTTTCGTCAGTTCCCCTGCCCCATCCTGCTGGCCTCTCCTTGTGCACTAAGGACTCTGAGCCCTTTAGAAGGGCTTCATGAGGCCCTGAGATACCAGGATGACGAGCACAGTAGGTGAGCCTCAACAGACACACCCGAGGAATGTGCGATGTCATTTTGTTGCTTTAAGGCGAGGGGGACCCCCTGCGGAGAATAGTGGCGCGCTCGCTGTCTTTCCAGTTCCCCAGGAGGGAAGCTACGCTCATGCTTGCAGAGGTCAATGCCAAAGGCCACTGGGGATAATGGTCCAGGGATCTTTCCTCTGCCTTTCCACACTGTCAGCCTTTAGACATTTAAAGCTTGAATCACCTCTCACTCATCACCGTGCTACCAGTCCCTTGTGTTTGGTAACCACGAGTTAGCTCCAACCAGTTTGGCTTTAAAATCATGTATGGCGCCCCCCTATCCACCTGGTTACCTCCGCTAGCACCAAACTCTACACGTTTGGATGGACTGCCCTGGGTTCTTCTGGATTCCACCTCCCACTCAACCAGGTGTAACTTTATTTTCTTCGCATATGAATTTATTTGACAGTGTCTCCAACCCTCTTGCTCCTTCCTGGCAGGGTCAGCAGGCAGCTTGAAAGGAAAATTCCAGCCACGGGCTAACCCCCACTTACTTGCCAGATAGTTGGAGACTCCCAAGAAATATCACAAACAGTTAAAATATATTCGACGCAGTAGTTCTATTAAACAGGAAGAAAATATGTCATATGTCGATAAAACATTACTCTCAAGGACACTGGTGCCCACGCTGATAATACCCGTGACTTCTCCCAGTCACATGACCTGATACAGAAAAAGTAAAATTAGAGTCCTGTTGGTACACATACTTCGTAGGGACGCTTGATGACCTGTGACCACAATCTCTTCTGTGCAGCAGTTAGCAGCTTGGCTGGCTGGGCTCAGTACAGCCCGAACGACTCATGTGTGGGATAATGTGGTAAAACCTCTGCTGGTTTAGTAGCAGCAGAAAATAAAATCTTCAAACTCTTCCCCCCTGCCTTGAGAACACAGTTCAGGGAGTGGGATCTCCCGTGCAATTTCCCTACCATGTAACTAAGGATGGTGACTCTCAACTCCACGACAGAGCCTCAGGTTCCCAGGGAGCTCTGCACTCCTCAGTCACTGCGGAGGAATGATGAGAGCCGCAGGCAGGAATCAGGCTGCTGTTGCTCCCACGATTTCCCCTCAGCAAAGCGGTGCAGGGCTCAGTAACTCTCCTGCCCCGGCCCCCAGACCAGGAGCCCTGAGCTAGCAGCCAACGCAGCAGTGCCATGGAGTGACTGATCTCCCCTAGGGAGCTGGGGCCTAACTCTGCTGGGTTGGCGGGGGAGTTTTCCCAACAAAACTCTACAGACTGGGAGTCACCTTGAAGAGGAAAAGAACCAAGCTGAGGGATTTTGCTTCCAGGTCCCCAGAGGCCGGTTCTCAGAAGGATCCTACATGCAGAAATGGGCCTCACCAGCCCCCACAGCCCTTTCTGTGACTGGCCCCAGCCTGCTCCAAAAATGGCTTCTCCCCTCTCCAGAGCTCCCAGAGGTGGGGATCTCACTTCCTGTGGGTCAGGCTAGCTGCTCTTCCTGGGTTTTCACTTGTCAGTAATGTGACTCTGCCCTCTCTTTTCTCTCAGATGCTGCCCCTCCCCGAGTAGGCGCCCTGTCGTGCCAAACGGGCTCTCCTCTCTCCCCCTGAGTCATCCCTTAGCCCCCCTTCCTTCCAGGGACAGCCCCCAGAGCCCAAGAACCAAGGTCAGCTCTCGACAGTTACTCGTGAGATTTTAAAAAAGAACGAATGTTGGGTTCTGTCTTTTGCCTTTTTGTGTTTCACTTTTAAGACTTAGGGTTTCCAGCTTTGCTCCACATTATTGAAGGCTAGAAATTAACTTTTAAAAAAAAATAGAAGCTGAAAGTTCCATGTAATTCCAGGACTCCAAGAGCCGGAGCTGTGAGAAAGTCACCAAACATTGCGAGACTCGCAATAAACTCACTAGAGTTGGCAAAGCTACTAACATCCCTCTTATGCCTGTGGAAACCCATTGATCTCAGTGGAGTTACCCTGACTTACAAAAGCAAGCTAGGAGAATCAGGCCCTTTATCTCTCTAGGGAGCACATTATCCCTGCATGGCTTCTGCCACAGACTCCCTGGGTATGTCTCAGTCACAGGTAAAGATCTCTATTTTCGCTTTCTCCTTTAGGATTTTGCATGGTCTTGCTGGTTGAGTCTGCAAAGTATTAGTGCATCACCAGCCGTTACTGCTGTTTAGATGAGTGCATAATATTGATCACGGACTTTAGTCGGGGTTAAAAAAGCCTTTTGCTCACCCACTAAGCTGGCAATTCACCTGCTTGCAGAACCCTTCCCACTCCCCATCTTCCTTGCTCCCCTGAAATCTCTGTAAATTGCATCTCCCCTCATCCATCCTTCCCCTGCTCTCCCTGGGGCCCCAGCCAGGCAGTGCCTTGTTGGGCTGTGTTCTGCCTGTGAGTTTGCATCACTTTCCTTGTCTTCCAGAGCTCAGCAAAGGCATGTTCTGCCTGCTAGGCGAGAGCAGATGGGACTGGGGAGTGCCCAAGTGATCTCCACACAGCAGAGCTGTTTGGGGAAAGTGAACGCTTTGCCGTGATGCCTGCCAGGCCAGTTCTCAGGATTACCACAGGGTCTCGTAAACCCAGCAGGGCAGCTGGTGTGTTGTGTGATGTTCTTCCTCCCGCTGGGGGCAATGTGTGTAGGCTGCATGATGAGAGAGCAGCAGCTCCCGGTGTGGAGTACTGCAGTGGTGCCAACTGCTTCCCGCGTGCAACACAGGAGAGAGCCAGCACGAAGCTGTAGAGACGCTGATCTGCAATCCGCTGCCAGGCCCAAGATCAGATGGGCATGCCCCTAAAAAGAGCCAGCAAAGCTGCCCGCGTTGTAGGCAGTAAAAAGCAGTCTGGAGAGAGTTAGAGCAGCCAGAGGGGTGCTCTAACTGACACCATGGCCGTCGGTGTCTTATGTACCTTGTGCGGCCAAGGAGGATAGACATAGTGGAGTCCTACTCCATGACGCCACCTATGCGCGGGGGGGAGGAGAGGAGGGGAGTCAGCTGGCACAGAAGCCCCCTGCACCAGATCCATGCCAGCAGGGAGTCTGCTCTCGCAGGGGCCTGACATGGGAAGGCAGCTGTGGGAGGAGGAAGGCACAGGGATCAAGATGGGGGTTCAGAAGACAGATGTGGGGTGGGCTGGCCTTGGAAGTTTTGAGTTTAATAACA
Source organism: Sternotherus odoratus (assembly GCA_032164245.1). Taxonomy (NCBI): domain Eukaryota; kingdom Metazoa; phylum Chordata; order Testudines; family Kinosternidae; genus Sternotherus; species Sternotherus odoratus. The sequence continues at coordinate 497,183 of JAVMKO010000018.1, read as the reverse complement.
ATGCATGGCTGGTACATTGAGATATTTACAAACCAGATCCATGGGTGACACCATTGCTTGCACCAGAGCTCAATCCGGTCTACAAATTAACCCTCCCCATTCCCTGTGCAGTCAGTAAGGTGTCCAGTAAAATAAATCCTCCCCTAGTGCCTGACAGTGGATGTAAGCTCTGGTGTTGTGGACAATTCCTGTAGAATGCAGTTCTAAGGGTACCGTCCCCATTTACAGTGACTGACGCACAAAAAGATTGTGACTGGCACCAAGTTATATGGGGTGACTGAGTGGCAGAGCTGTGATAGGGCTCAGGTTTACCTGTCTCTCAGTCCTGTGCTCATGGGACTTATTGAAAAACAAAGGTCGTGAAAGAGTGGCCTCCTCTGTGGCGCTCATGGATTTTGAAAACACGTCAACTGGCATTTACCATTGTGCTCTGCGGTGACTCGAGAGATTTCAGGGGATTTATCATAGAAATAGCATCCTTCTTTGGCTCTTGAATTGCTGCTGTCATTAGAATGTAAGTTTTGTTTTCATTCTAATATGGAACAAGCCTGAGCAACTTTTGTAGCTTTCTTGCTGCCTGTGAGGAGCCTGCGATAATGTTCTTTGAATTGCTAAGCAACCGCAGCCCATTCTCTCACATGGAGCAAATTGAAACATTGATTTATCTATTTGTTTTGCAACTAGCACTAGCGGCTTCATTACTCCATTCCCTAGGGACACCCTCCTACACGCTCGGATTGGAAATTAACTCTTTTTACAGAAGAACGTACATGGATTTGTTTTTAATTTGACGAGAATCCAGAAACAATCGTGCTTTCTGGCTAGGCATGTGCGCGCGCGTGGGAGTCTCGACTCTGCTTGGCTGTCGGCTGCCTGCAGTGCTGGAGATTGGGTTTGTGGGGCTGACCCAACAGCAGTGTGTCATTTGAACGGTATGTACCAAGCACAGGTATACGATTTATGCTCATCAGACCTTTACTACAGCACCTCCAAAGCCAACTGGTGACCAGGGGACACACAGACAGATGCACACACAAAGCCAGAGCCAGCAGCGATGTAAACAGTGACTTGAGTTGCACATCAAGTGCAAGTGAGGAAGTCCAGTGAACCAAATCTCTGTGGGTGTGCAAAACAAGGGGCAAGTTAAAGCAAGCAGAGGACCTGTCCTGATGCTGCCAAATTTTATGCAGCTCCACATGGGATGTTTTATACAAATTGTATAATGAATTAATTTACAAACTTGCAAATAATTTGGGTATAACCATAAACCTCAGCATTAGAAGAGTCTATGGATTTAGTGCTGGTGAAAGGCATCGGAGTGACAGCTCTACATATCTACAAGCTTCTGCATAAGACCCAGGCCTGATTTGTGCAGGGGTGGATCTTACTGTGGGGGCAACATGGTTAGTTCAGTCTTCATGGCCAGGAACCTCTCTGCTGAGTCTGCCAGTTAGTTCAAAGCCTGTTGGTGAATCTGTCATGGGGGCGCTGGAATTGAAACTTGCCAAATTCATCTCAGATGAGAGACACCAAACATCCATAGATAGGGTCAACTCTTAATCCCTGTTGAACTGATCGGGATTCAAACGAGTGACCTGTCAGTATAATGTAGCCTATTAGTAGTACCTTGAGACATCCAGTTGCCTAATTACTGCTAACTTAAAAGGGGCCTCTGTCTCCATCCACCAAAAAAAGTTAAAAAATGATAAAGTTGCAAATCAAGGATTTAAAAGTTAGGAAATACATGAATTAATTTCTGCCTCGTTATGCTCATTGATTATGATCCCGTCTTTAATTACATGTTTGCCTGATGTTTTCCAGCACAGGACTTCTGCGGGGTTTGAACACAGGATGGTCAATGCCTGAGCATTGAAATGTTTACTTAAGATAAAGGAGTCATGTGTATCAGAAGTGAGCTATTGTTCTCCGTGGGGGGGGACCTGGCACATGCTTTGCCGGTGTGTTGCACTACTGTATGTGGGTGCGCAATGAAATACTGGGCTTTGGGATTCCTGGGTTCTGTTCCTGATTCTGGGAGCAGTGGGTGGTATACAGCTGTGATTAGAGACAGCATAACCAAGAACAGATTTGGCTCATTCATTCTGAAGGACAGTACGGCTAAGTGGATGGGTCTGTCATACTAGAGAGCTGGGTTCCATTCCCAGCTGTGCCTGAAATGAGTTTATGCAACCTGTCAGATACCTGATTTGTAAAATAGGGGGAAGCTAGTTTCCTGCCTCCTAGGATAGGGGTCTGAGGGCACATATGCTGAGCAGGAGATTTTACCTGAGTAGACAGGCATGACAGGGCTGCCAAAAGCTTGCGTGTCACATGAGATGCCTGGCACTTGGCACCTTCCTGCTATTGCTTGTCCTGCTGCAGCCTCTTCCAACGCTGTTTCGTTTATACCACTTGGAGCTAAAACAAGATGTTTCAATCAGTCCTACGTAGCAGTTGCCCTTAATGATTTCAAAATCAAAACAGAATATTTCAACGATTGCATTGTCATCGTAGTGCATGTTATAGAAGTGCTCATGATTAACTACTACAGACGTCATTAGATAATGTAAACAGAATATACACATTTTAAGAAGTAAAATTCAAAATGAAATGTCATTTCCCAAAACAAACATCATTTTCCCCTCAGGAATTTTTGTAGAAATTAACCATTTTTTCCTTAACCTCGTTTTAGACAAAAATGGTATTTTTCATCCCAAAACATTTGACAACACATTTCTGATTAGCTCTACTCTTTACCTAGCCTGCATTTGTCCATGGAGTTCCACAGAGTACATTCCCTTATGCCAGTGGTGGGCCGTCAGGGCCTGCAAGGCCTTCTCTACTGGCCTAAGAAAATATCTGAATCACAGACTGATGTTAATTATATTTTGTCCATGAATACTTATTAAATATTTCCAAATGGTCTGTCCGCTTCCTTTCATAGCTTTTCCCCTGGTTGTGCTGCTTCCAGACATGTATTTTCATATTAAAGCATTTAACCAATCACATTTCAGCCATCATTTGTTGCTAGGCAGGGTCAAAGTCAAAGATGTCTGCCTGGAGGCCTTCATAATCCGTTCTGCGGGCCCTCTAACAGAAAAAAATGTCGATTAAACTGTTGCTTTAACCAATCAGATTTTAAGTTGGTGACACCAGGGCCCTCTAGCAGGCGTAAGGCAACGTCACCGTATTCACACCCGTTGATTGGATAGTCAGATAGCGTACCAGCCAAAGCTAGCAAACAAACCGAAATATAGTTGTGTTGGTGTAATAGCTATTTTATCACCCCACAATGGCTGAAGGAGAAGAAATTGATTTGGTGGCAGATTTACTGTCAAGGCCATTTTCAAGACGGACTTTTCAAGAAAAGCTGGACATTGTTAAGAAAGGTCGGACAACTCCGAAGCTAGCAAGCCTGTCACAACCTGGAAGAGGATTTGTCCGCCACTTTCAGTTTACGAACTACGAGCGGTACCCCTGGCTCACAGGGTCCGAATAACACTGCAAATTGTATTGCTGGGAGTGCTTGTTATTTGCCACTGATCGACATGGTGTTTGGAGCCACACTGGTTTTGTAAATTTGACTTGCCTAACCGAGGCAGCAACGATACACCAAAGCACTGCCGGACACTTACAAGCAATGGTGCTTTCCAAAACTTTTGGTGAAACCAGAGTGGATCTACAGCTGAACGAGCAAGTGCGCAGGGAAACAGAGCTCCACAACGAAAAGGTGAAGAAAAACAGGGAAATCTTAAAAAGACTGATAGACTGTGTCATTTTTTTGGGCAAGCAGGAACTTTTATTTCGAGGACACGATGAAAGCACTGGATCCAAAAACAGAGGAAACTATGTAGAGCTTCTTTCTCTCATTGCTGAGAGCAACACGGATTTACATCACCACCTGTCCACTAATAAAGTGTTTACTGGGACGTCGGGTAAAATACAAAACGACCTGATCACTGCTATTGCTGAAGTGATGGGAGAAGAGATAAGAAGTGAAGTTAAAAAAGCACCGTTTGTGTCTGTTATGGTGGATGAGACGACAGACGCGAGTAACGCAGCGCAGCTCGCACTGGTCCTGCGTTACGTAACGGGCACAGGTGTCAAGGAGCAATTTGTCAGATTTGAAGATGTTACCAGTGGGAAGCGAGCCGATGACATTGCAGCTCTTATCATCCAATTTTTGGTGGAAAATGAATGTCTGGGTAAAGTTGTGGCACAGTGTTTTGACGGCGCAGCGGTCATGTCTTCTGGATTAAATGGAGTGCAGGCTAAAGTTAAAGAGAGGGCACCTTTGGCTTTATTCATACACTGCTATGCACATCGGCTCAATTTAGTACTGACTCAAGGGGCCTCAAAGCTCAAAGAATGCAAGATCTTTTTCGGCCACCTCAATGGCCTTGCTGCATTTTTTTCTAGATCGCCTCGGCGCACGCAACTACTGGACGAAATCTGCCAGTGGCGTCTCCCTCGTGTGGCACCAACACGGTGGCAGTACACATCCAGAGTGGTCAATACAGTCTTTAATAAGAGAGATGCTCTAAAGGAACTGTTTGATCACATTCTGGAGCATCATGACGAGTATGATGAGGACTCAGCACGCTGTGCTGATGGATTTAAAGCACGTCTGGATGATTTTGAGTTTTGTTTTTTGCTTCACATATTTAACGGCATTTTTGAGTATTCAGACGTGCTCTTTTCAATACTACAGGACAAAAAACTGGATGTGCAGTTTTGTCTGGCTAGGGTAAAGGAGTTTTGTGACACCGTTGAGCGAGAGAGAAGCCGATATGAGGAACTCTACGAGGCCACTGAACGCACCGTTGGCGCTAATAATTCAACTAGTGTTCTTTCTCCCGCTGGGGGCAATGGGTGTAGTTGGCGCTAATAATTCAACTAGTGACTTATTGGTCCCTGGTGACTTATTGGTCCTTGGTGACTTATTGGTGACTTATTGGTCCCTGGTGACTTATTGGTCCTTGGCGCTAATAATTCAACTAGTGACTTATTGGTCCCTGGTGATGCCTCTGGCTATTCTCAAGTGAAATAAACCTGTTTGTTGACATCCATGTAAACCCTATTTAAGCCAGTGTCTGATGAAAAATCGGACACTCGCTTGATTTCCATAAGTGGGGTTTGGCTCAGTGCCTTGAAACTGGCTTTCCAGTGAGTAGCAGGTATAGAATGCTCCTCTTATCACGAAAAGGATGCTGCCCCACAATGGCTCCTAGATGTCCTGTCTCTTCACAATGACTTTCTCTTTTTTTTTTAACTGGCATCTGGACTCAAATCTCTTTGCTCCAAAAGTAATGAGGCCAGATGACTAAGAACCTGCCTTGTTCCTCTGCTTTTCTGGAACTCTGGTGTTGTGCCCTGTTCCCCATTGGTCTCACTGGACCAAATTATCCGACTGCTACATAAAATCCTTGGGATAGGGCTGGGGGAGGAAAACACAGAAGATTCTGTGGCGAGCGGTCCAGATTGTAGGAACTTTGCCATTGATTCCACTAGAGCTTGGCAAAAGGAACGATGTGTGATCCCTTCAGCCCTGCTCTTAGCATGACCCCCCCCTTCCCCAACACTTCGGAGGGTTCTGGGGATGGGGGATATGATGCCATGGAGACAGGCAATGCCTCCTTCCACCCATGGAGCCAAATCTCTAGGCAAGGAGAAGCCTCTGCTTGTGGTCCTGAAAAGCCAAATCCCCTGAACCAAGTACTGGTTCCCAGTTAGAAGTGGGACCTGGGTGCTTGCTCCTCCCCTGCCCATTGATAGCTCTGTGGTAGGAGAATGACCTACCATAGGAAGGGAAGTCGTAATAAGCAAGAAATATGGAGAGTGAAGAAAGTGGTGGAAGGACAACAAGTGTGATGAATCAAATTTAATAAACTAGCAGATAAGAGGCTCTATTGATTGGATCCTCTGGAACTCACACAGTGTCAACAAACAAAAGGAATAATTGTTCATTAAACTCAGATCAGGAGCCCGATTATTTTCAAATAATCTCCAGGAAAGTAACAGTAATTAATAGTCTTTAAACTGCAAGCGGGTGCTGCTCATCCTCAGATTACCTCCTGGTCTAGCTGTGCCTCCAGCTCTCAAGCTGCACTCCCAGTGGCCATTTCTCACATGTGAAATGCATTATTAAAATGCACTTAAGAAAAACAGCAGTAAATGCCTTCCCTTCGCAGAGCCGGCTGCCTCTGCTGCATCAGACAGTTAGCTGCTGAATGAAAAGAAATGATGAAGTGTGAAGTTATTTAGAGGCTGGGTTTGGCAGGGCAGGATGTGCTTAAAATGAAGATGTTGCTGACTAATAGAAAAAGAAAAGAGAGAGCAGAGATAAAGAAAAGTGTGTGAATGCCCTGGCTCATCAGTGCTTGTGGTGTGAGCTAATTGTATCTGCTTACACTTTTCATAACCACCAGAGTCCTTAGCAGAGGACGGTGCCAAGCAGGCATCTAGAGACAGCTGGTCTGAGTTCTTTGATCACTGGACTGGGAACCAAATGTTCTCCCTGGTACAGGCGGCCTCGGTGACATGGAGGAAGATGACTCACTTCTCTGCTTCAGTTTCCTGTCTGTGCAATGAGATGACGCCATGCGTCATCTGAGAGGGGCTTTGCCTCCTGGCTTGCTCACGTCTGTACAGAGTTTGGACATTGTAAATGGCTAGAAGAATGTAGTTGTCATCGTCTCTCTGGTTCATAAGAAATCCAGTATGTGCTGGAGTTTAGGGTTATTTAGCCCTGATTCATATAGTGACGGTAGGCGTGTCCCTCTCTGAGTCTTCAGCAGATGACGTTCAGGTTTCTGTGAGAACTTCCATGCCCAAAATGCCTGGGCTGGGCCATCCAATAATTCAAGCAGAGGGCTCACAGGGAGTCATCTGACTATTTCATCTGAGGATACAGGAAGGAATTATTCAAATACATTTTATTTAATTCAAACTAAGGCAATTTTCTTAACTTTTACCACAGGCTTTCTAGTGGGTCAGACTCACTGCAGCATAATAGCACCTCAGCATGAGGGCACCAGCTGGCGAATGAGGGATAAAGTCTCTTGGATGCTCTGTGAGTCCAAGGATTCAGCTGGATGAATGGTTCTAAGGGCGCCTATAACAACCAAAACTGTGAACTGGCAATATTCAACCTGGGCCTTTCGTACTGAACGCTAGTGCTCCGTGAAGGAGAGCTGAGTCTGCCTTCCTCCATCCGTTATTTTTTAATTTAAATAGGAAAAAATGCTGTTCTAATTACCATTGTGTCCTAACACCCCAGTGTAGCGCAGAGGGGGTGAGTGTCAGAGGACAGCTTCAGCTGGATGGATGTTCTCTCTCCCCGTCTGTGTTCAGAAAATCGTCAAGTGAAATGTGTGTGAAGTATCCTCTTCAGTAAAAATTAACACAGCAGCCTGACTGGTTCTATCTTTCACTACAGATACAGGCATCTACTATTTGGAGTGTCAGGGCCACATGGTTTTGGTACTTTGGTTCCCTTTTTTGAACCGAGCAGTGTGTACATTTTACTTCTGTACTGTTTGAGGTCAGAGAGGCTGATTTCACCAGCTCCCATTAATGTTTTAAGGATTTGTGGGATATATTTGATATTTTCTGAAGATAAGCTGACAGGAATTGGGAAAATGCTATAAAACGGTGGCCCGTGTTCCTGTTCTTATCTGACTCTCACCCTTATCAGAGCTTTAAAAATATACGCGATAAAGCTCTTCCAAAGCAGTCAGAGCAATAATGCATCCTCTGGGAATGTATGCTAAGGAGCCTCTCCTGCTCCTTAAATAGCAGGTAAACAGTCACTTCACTCAGGATCCGAAGGGCTGTGTCCTTGGGAGGGGAAACTGGAGCTCCTCCATCTCAAACTGGATTTGAACCATACGTGTGGGGGGAGTTAGGAGCAGCCCTATCCTCCGGAGGGGCTGCATGGAGAGTAGGTCAGGACCTCCCACAATATGATCCACAGGTAGCTTCCAGTGCTCCCTAAGTAAAGGATTCAGAGTAGATTTGTGCAAGTAACTTACTTTTTTATTTGTTGGTAGTTCCAAAAAATCAAAGAAAGAAATGGATTGGCTGTGAACTGAACGTGACATTTTCAGAATTTTCAGCAATATACAAAGAAAATGAAAAGCGGCCCCAGAAACCAACGTCCACCATCTGTCAGGACAGGAGCAGCAGACAGCAGTGGTGCTCTTCTCCTGCACACCCCCACGGCCTGTGCCAACATGTCTCCTGTCTGACCATGGGGGGACCCACACCCCTTAGGAGTGAGAGAGTAGACCAGCATCAAAGCACATTTCACACTGGCCACTGAAGTAAAGGTCTTTTCTAATGACCTAGGAATGAAGGCTGAAGCCAGAGCCATTTCTTGAAAAATCTTGGTGCATTTTACCCTGTGATTGGCTGGGGTGTTTCACTGGTGATAATACGCTTTTAGCACATGGGCAGTTGCAGAGAGTAATGTATGACACCTAGTAGCAGGGCAGGTGCAGGCTCCCTGGCATTGATTAACTGGTACACTCAGCCACAGCCAGGGGATCACATCTTTCCATTTTGATGGCCCTAGAGCGTCAAACAGAAAGGTTATACTTATACTTCATATGATAATGAATAAAAAGCCTAAATCTGGCCCGTGAAAATGAATGCATTCTCTCTAAAGTGCTTCAACATTAGGATGCATCTAAATCAAATTATACAGTGTGGGGTAAATTTCCACCACTGCGCTAGCAGCTTTTCCTAAATATTAACTGTGTATGATTCCGGGCTGAATACCCTTCAGAGTTATTTAAGAGGTTCTCATGTTTCCATTTTGATGATATGGTTCTAAATTATACATTAAACTTCTCAGGGTGAGTAATGCCTCACAGCTTCCCCATGTCAGACTTAATGTTACTTACTCGACTGCAGCTTCATGTTTACATGGAGAAGGCAAACACACTGCTTTTCTCTTCCATTTATCTTCACATTCAGCACTAGGATAGAAACAAAAGCCCGAGATATGTAACCATTATTTGTGTTCTCTGGTGTTTCCAAGGTTTGGCACATACTAACAGTTGGCATGTTACTGCTTAACTCGCTTTGCCACCTGTCGTAGCCCTGCTCTGGCTTTCAGGTTCTGATCCAGTTTATCCTATAGTTTGTTTTACAGGAATCAGAGTTCTTTCTAATATTTTGGAACTAACCAGCTCTGTATCCCAAGATTCAAAGGGCCTGGTTCTCCTCTCAGCGTCCCAGGTAGGAATCAAGAGTAATGCTGCTGAAGTCATTCGAGTTACATGAGCATAAATCTGGTGGATGTGCAGAGAATCAGGCCCAAAACTTTCTCTGGTGTGGAAGCAATAAAAATGCTCAGCATTAGAGCTAAAGAAGTGGAGGCAGGGAGAGCAGAACTGTTATCATCACAAAGTTCTCCTCTCTTAAGAGTACTGAGATAGGGTGAATTTCAGGTGCGTTTTTCTGCCCTTCTCATGCTCTATTTCTGAAGCACAGACATGGCAGATATTTTGTGAAAGCTTGTTGTCTTTATTGTATGGGAGCAGAACTATGCTTAACCTGTCTCAAATGAGGGGGTCACCCTCAGCTGGAAGGACCTCGCTAAGCCAACGGTTTGAGTGCCAGACCCCTGGGAAAATAAGGGGTGGAGACACATGTCCCATCCAGGAGGTGTGGACTCTCCCTAAGGGAGCCCAGTCTGGTTTAACTGGTTCCTCGCTACTGTCCTACTGTTCAAAGATAGAGTTAAATAGGCTTCATTAGGAGCCTTGTGTGATGTTAAATATCACTTGTGGTGGGGTAGTGTTCCTGTCCAGCCCACAGAGAATTAAAAATCACTGAGACTGACCTACAGACAGGGCCAGCCCAACCTCTAGGTGACCTAGGCAGTCGCCTAGTGCAGCACGATTTGCTGGGTAGGATTTTGCCGCCCTTGGCGGTATTTCGGTGGCGGCTCCTCCCCCCCTCGGCGAAATTGCGGCGGCGGCTCCTCCCCTCCTTGGCAGTTCCTCCCCTCCTCGGTGGTATTTCAGCAGCGGCTCCTCCCCTCCTGAGCAGCATTTCGGTGGTGACTCCTCCCCTTCTCAGTGGAATTTCGGTGGTTCCTCCCCCTCCTCAGTGGAATTTCGGTGATTCCTCCCCCTCCTCGGCGGAATTTCGGCGGTGACTCCTCTCCCTCCTCGGCGGAATTTCGGCAGTGACTCCTCCCCCTCCTGGGCACCATTTCGGCAGTGACTCCTCCCCCTCCTGGGCACCATTTCGGCAGTGACTCCTCCCCCTCCTCGGCACCATTTCGGCAGTGACTCCTCCCCCTCCTGAGCAGCATTTCGGCGGCGGCTCCTCCCCTCCTCGGCGGAATTTCGGCAGTGACTCCTCACCCTCCTCGGAGGCATTTTGGCTGGGGCTCCTCCTGTGCTCTTCTGCTTCTGTTCTGTCCTCAGCGGCAGGGAATCTTTTTTTGGCTTCGCCACCTAGGGTGGCAAAAAAGCTGATGCCGGCACTGCCTACGGAGGTCACTGCAGAGAGGCAGGTGGCAGCAAGAGGTGACTGACGGGCAGCCAGTGAAAAAGGCGATCAGTCGATGAGCAGTCATCAGGGTGGCCAGAACCAGTGTCTGGCAGGGCAGCCAGGCAGTGAAGAGCAGTGGCTGGTGAGGTGGCCAGCCAGACCAAGTGCTCAATTGGTGGAGCTAGCCAGGTGCCTTCTTCCCCACTGACCAAGGACAGCCACTCCGAGTGGGGTGTGGTGAGGGAGCAGAGACGGCAGAGTTAAGGAACTTTTGGTTGTAGAACTCAAGAGCATGAGGCTGAAGGCAATGCCCCACACACTCTGCGGTGGGTGTCCTGCTCACAGTTTTAGGTTTATGAATTCTGCTTGCAGCATTTTCCCTAATTAATGTTGGGTGACTTCCCTCCGTTCATTAAAAGCTTCTTTGATACACTTAGACTCTATGCTTGCATGTGGGGAGGTATTGCCTTTCAGAGGCACCCATGGGTGTTGTGTAATTTTCCCAGGTTTCTGGGAGGGGGCTCGAGCTGGTTCTGTGTTGTATTAAGTCCAGCCTTGGTCGCTGTCAGCACCACCTGGGGGGGGGGTATGCAATATCAACCTCATTTGTTTACCCCAGTGAATGATCCTTGGAAAGCACTCTATTTGCTTAGGGTCATTCTTCTTTTCTGTATGACCCAGACACCTCGCAGCAGATTAATCAGGCACTCATCAGTGGATTGGCCAAACTATTCAGTGTATATGAAAAAAGGTCCTCAAAAGGCTTTTCACATACAAAAATGATCACAGCAATTTATTATCTATGTCTTGTCTTTAGTTGACAAGAGGCTGAATAGGGTGTTTGTTGTGATTTTAGGTGCTAGAGACCTCTGAATATGTTGCCTCTCTCCTCCCCCTCCCCCTCCCCCCCCCCCCCCCCACGACTACATGCGGAGACTGATGGTGTTTGGTTAAGTGCTGCTTTAAAATTGAAAACCAAGCAATTTACCTTCAATGGCTTTTCAGAATTTTCTGCGACAAGACACAGTTAAGAAGAAATAGATCCCTTTCCGTTTTAAGTGCTACATATTAACATTGGTTTCCTCAGTGAGATTAGTGGGTTTAGCTGTTGGAATTCAGCTCCTGCTCTCGCCTTACAAAAACGGCTTCTTTTCTCTCGATGCTCATGGTGAGCTTGTTTCTAGGGCTACATCAATTTGTTCTCTAATGTTGGTGTTGCACAAGGATGGGAAGGCAGGAATTCCGAACTCTAGCTTTCTGTCTTCCAGCCTCCTTGTGATGTGTTTCCTTTTTTATTTCTTGTTCTGGGTTTTAAATAATTCAGTTCCCAAAAATCTAGTGCCACTCCTTGTGTTCCAATATTGCTGCTGTCTACCTGTGGTCTATCTGCTTCCTTGGCCCCATTACTTTAACATGCAATTAATTATGTAATTCTGTAATTCTGATGCTCTTTCAAGCACCATTTCCATGATGCTGAACTTCATTTTCCTCTGATGTATAAATGATTTGATCCATTTTGTAGGGAGCAGTGCTGCTCACAAGCCACGCTCCCACGATTCTTCCTTTGTTGTTTTCCTTTGTAGAAATGACTAGATAGATGTCAAGAATCAGAGAGGTAGCCATGTTAGTCTGGAATTGCAGAAGTTACAAAGAGTCCTGTGGCACCTTAAAGACTAACTAAAGTATTGAAGCATAAGCTTTCCTGGACTAATACCCACTTCTTCGGATGCGTGCGGTGCGGACACTTCCACTGCATGCATCCGGCGAAGTGGGTATTAGCCCACAAAAGCTTATGCTTCAATAATTTAGTTAGTTAGATGTGTGACTCAATACTGCTCTTTCACTAAATGCCCCCATTCAAACCTCCGAATCTGAGCATTTTCTTCAGAGCTGCAGCACATTCCTACTATTTGTGTCACCTCAGCACCCTGTTATGTTTACATTTCTGTGACAAAACACTGTGTGTTTTCAGCAAAAATAATCTGTGTAATTATGTCTGATTTTCAATGTCAGGTTCAGCTCAAATGGTGATTAGCCCCATCAAAGGCAATAAGAATGGAGAACTAGTCTGGTTGTGCCGCAGACTGGTTTTTTTAAGGTTTTGAAAGATGCCATTTTTCTCTATTTATGAATTTAACTTTTGCTGTGAAAACCCCAGTATTAATGTTGAATTGAGATAGGATTTAACTAGGCTGCTGTGCATTGGTTTGGTTTAAGTCGTCGTCTCCTTGCTCTTGTTTGCACAGACAGGATAAAGCTGTGCCATGTGATGTGATTTGCAGCATCTCTGCGCCTTTCTGTTTGGCTAACGTTACATGAAGTGAAATCTTGAAATGAAGCTTCAGTATGTTCTCTGGTCCCTGAGCCTTCAGCTTCTAAATTCTCCTAAAAAACTGTCACCCATTTTTGTTGCAATATATGTAAACACTAGAGTTTCTTGAAACAGCATTCGCCAACTGAAATGCCTCCCTGCGCATTCCTCTCTTATTGCAGCCTCTGCCATAAAGTCATTGCACATTTGCAAGGACTAACCATGCTTGACAGGCTGTGATCATAAAAGGACACCGAGTGGAATGAGTACTGAAACTTAATATGCTCATCATCACATCAGTAGCTATTGTCTGCAAGTTGCTGTATTGGAACTTGCTTGTAAGTCACTAAACTACAAATTGGGAACAGTGCATAAAAATCCTAGACAGAAACAAAAAAAACCAATTCAGGAGCGGGAGCCCCCAAAACCAGGAAGACTTTGAAACTCCAGCTAGAAGGGAGCCTGCTCAGCACAAGGAAACACTGACTCCTGAGGCTGCGCTAGCAGAGCTTTGCATGGGAGTTGCTTGACAGCAAGCCAGGAAGGGAATGCACTTGTGTGTGGCCATATGGTCATCCACACAATCCATTGTGCCTGACGGATTTGCGGTAGGTGAATGGATTAACTGGGTGGAAAGTGAACAAAAGCAGGAGATGATACAGGCACATTTGCACCAATACTTTTCCATTTTAAAACTGGGTCAGCAACTACAAAAAGTCATATGCACTTATAGGCGAGTGAAACATCTGGTAATAGGTACAGCGTCCATATAGATTGCTTAACCTAGAGCTGAGGAAAGAGAGCACTACCTTGTGACACAGGGACCTGGATGTTGCAGCAATAGAGAGAAGGAACAGTCATGTCTCTTCATTCATGTTAACGGCTCTCAGCCTATATGCAGCCTGCAGCCTAACACTGGAACAACCTCACTATTGGTCTAAGTGGCCCAAATCTATTGATTTTAAAGTTGAGTTTTCCCTATTTATTAGCCCTTCCTCCTTTTTCTCTCCTCCTCCTTTCCCTAATTCAGTCTTTACTTTTATTTTGCTCTTTCATTTTAGCTGTTTTAATCCTTAAAATAAATCTCAGGTGCCCTCCAAAGGGGTGTCCCTCTGACACAGAGTGGAAAGTTCTCTTGTGGAAGCAAATTCTTTCCTCCCCTTTCCTAGACTTACTTTCAATTTGAGATCCATTTCTCACCTCCAATGCAACTTACAGCCCTGTGACACAGTGAGTGAGCCCTCAGATGAGGAGCAGTGGATTGGATGCACTTCCAAGCTCCTCAGTACAACTGGACAGTGATAGACAAACTTTCCGTCTCCCCATGTTAAATGTGCATCTTCTTTAGTACTTCTGACACCTTGCCCCACAAATAAAATACTGGACCAAGAGAATGACGGGTGCCTTTAAATCTTGTGTCCTGAAAGTGTTTTACAACCACTCGCCAATTAAAAGGGGAAGAGTATGCGAACTTGTCCTGGTATCAACAGAGAACAGGCTTCATACTCCCTTTGGAGCCAACTGTTTGGTAAGTCAGCAGAGAGGAACTTGAACTCATTGAGAACTATTTAGCCCCCTTACTTTAGCAAGTTTTTTTTTCCTGTGAAGCTCTTCAGAGCAGGGAGCACTTTAAAGATGACAAGATTCAAGAGAGATTAATTTGTTATTGTAGTCCTTTGGAAAGTGCAGTTGCACAGAAACGAAACTCCTCGGTCGTAACGAAGTTCAGATCAATTAAAACAATTCACTTTGTTGCTAATGATTTCAGACCATAGTAATTTATTGGTGAGTAAATGACTTCAAAAGCACATTCATTCAGTGACTGCACAGAAGGAATTTTAACAAGTTCTTGGATAAATTAAGTCTAGAATTTGGTAACAGACTTTTATTGTAAAACATTTAAAGTAGGCCTGTCACACAACTTTAAGGCTTCAAAGTTTCAGAAAACAATTAGAACTTCTAATCAGCTCTTCAGTGTCTAAAGAAATGCAAATAATAAGGGTAGTTATTGGGCTGGACTTGTAAACAGGCAACGAGTTAAAAACAACTCTTGTTCCTTGCAGAAGTTGAGTATCTGATCTCCTCACCCATTCCCTGGCAACTGGAAGCAACACAAGTTGTGTGTGACTGACACTATTGTGTCATAGAGTAAATTACATTTAAGGGGTTTAGATTCGTAATAGTCACTAGTGCTTCCTGATGTAATGATTTTTTACATTATTAGAGGACATTGAAGTAACTCAGGCTTTGTTGAGCCCTAATCAGGACTGACAAGAAAATGCAAGTACTGAACCTTATTCCCTGAGAAACGGTATTGGGGAAGTTTATCCTGACTTGATTACACTTACTGAAGTTCCTTCCTGACCCACCCCTGGGTGCTGGCTGAGTCACTGGCATGCTGAGTCATTCTACAAGGAGCCTGGGTGAATCGGACTTATTCTATGAGTACATCTATGCTGCAATTAAATACCCACGGCTGGCCCAGGCCGGCTGACTAAGGCTCTCAGGGCTTGTACTAAGGGGCTGTTTAATTGCGATGGAGGTGTTTTGGCTCGGGCTGGGGCCTGGGCTCTGGGACCCTGCAAAGTGGGAGGATCCCTGGGAATGGGAAAGTTCCTGAATGAGGAAAATATAAATATATCAAATGGTGCAAGTTTCTGAATGCATGAAAGTGAAACTCACTTCTAGCGGATATGCATCTGTATCTTTGAAGCCTACATGCTCCATAGTGTAGATGTTTATTTTGAGATACTTTTTGGGTTGTCTTTGTAGTACGGGAGCAGTCGTCCCTCTCCCTCTGGCCCATGGGGATACCACCCCACCTCAGTATGTCACCAGCATCATGGCTTACTCTTGGGGGAATTAGCAGAGTAGGCGCAATGTCCCAGCCTTTGAACCAGGGTTAATTCCCAATGGGCAAGAGGCTCTAGGCAGGGTAGAGTCGGTAAGCAGTCTATAGCGCTAACCTGTAGGCAGGGGAGGCTGCCACTCCAGGGATGAGGTGCCAGGAGTAGGGAAACACAGGCTCGCCCAACTCCACTGTGTTCCAGCCCGGGGCTCTAACATCAGTGGGGTGTCCCGCCACTGGGTCAGCAGGGATCCTCCTGCAACAGGCTGACTGTCTGTTGAGGGCCGGGCCCTAGCTGGGTGGAGGGAGTGGTCCCGCCCCTCCGGCTCAGAGGGAGGCTACGCCACCTCACTACAGTCTTTAATTATTTTCTTAATTAGTTCAGCTGAAGAAATAGTTTTCCTCCTGGCTAGCAATTTTCATTGCTGCATTACAATGGACTGTCAGATAGTCAGATTCACCTCAACTAACCAGCTAAACCAAATGACAATGCTGCTTCTCTTTTACTTGGCACCAATTTCAGTATTTACTTAAAAATTGTAGTTTGCTGTCTCTAGCTACTGCAAGAAGTGTGAGGCATCAGACTGTGTCGCAGGGTAGCATAGCAATGAGGTGCTGAGAGAGTGTTGAAGTGTCAGGGCTTCACATAATGGGCTTAAGGTTAAGGCTGGGCTTCTCCAACTCGTTCCCAGTGTGAACTGCATCATAATCAAGAGATCAGCTCATGCACACCTCAGCTCCTATATCCAGTCACATGGACTCTCTCCCCCATTATTTGTCAGATAGAATCTCTGAGCATCTACAGCAATTGCTTACATGGAAAAGTGATATTAGGAAGTTGATATATGTTTAGTGTCTGTAATGCAGCCACTATAAGGTGAGCCAGCACCATGTAAATAGCCAGCTCTGCACAGACTACCGCAAGTTGGGAACCACTGGATTCAAGTGTTAAAGGTGAAGAGAAGCCTATAGTGCCTCGCTGAGAGAATTGCAAAGCCAAAGAAGTAGATTGTTCTGCCATGTATCTTTAGCAGGGGTATAAAACAATCATTAATAGAGAACAGGTGGGATCAGCAGTTTGAGGATTTTGGATGGAAAGCCACTTTATCTACGTACAGATTAACGTTATTGTTCAGCATGGCGGTTAAAGAGCATTTAATGAGCAATTATTTCCTTCTGTGTTAAAAAATAATAATTATTCAATGCAGGTGTATTTTTGTAGCTATCTTTTGAAATAGTCCTGTTATAGAGGGATTTAGCAAAGAACATAAAGCTTCAAATTAAGAGTCCGTGCTAGTTTTCTCAGGGTCACTTATCCTATGGACACCCCCGATACAACTTCAATTTGCCCACTTGGTAAAATTGGCTGTCACATGCCAGGGACAGCCAGATTTGTCAAGCCCCACACAGTTTTCCTTTATTAGTTCTATTGGGTTTATTGCCTTTCTGGAGCTCCAAGGGTTGGTGGTTGTTTAGTAACAAGCACCTGGAAAATCATTCAAGTTGACAGTGCACTTTTAGATTCCATTTTTTTCTTGTTTCTGTATCTATAAAAAAGGATGACTAGATGACACAGTGAACTTGGTGGGGCATTTGTGATACTGAAAACGATGTCTGCCTTTCACTGTAGTCCAAGTATCATCCAAACACAATAGTATATTCACTGGGGATAATTTTACGTGTAACTCTGTGTGGCGGGGTGACCACCCGCCACCTACCAGAAGGGGCTTGGAAAAGCCCCAAAAGGGGGTTGAAATAGCCTGGGAGGCTAGCCTGCAAACTCCCAGGCTGATTGGGAGTTTGGGCTCAGAGGTGTGGCCACGCCCCAAACACTCCCAGCCAGGATATAAGGGCTGGGAGGCAGGGAGGCAGAGGGAACACAGTCTCCTCTGCATTCAGAGGGAGACAGGCATAGCTGCAGGAGCTGAGCCAGGTACCTGGGTTAGGGCAGAGCTGGGGCAGGGCAGAAGGAGCTGGGTGGGCTCTAGCCACGAGCTCCGGGCCTGATACAAGGTCTGACCCAGAACTACCAGGGTTGCAGGGAGCAGCCCAGGGCTGGAGATAGCAGCAGCAGGCCAACCCTCCTTGCCTGTGATGAGAAGCCATGATACTGCAGTCCACCCCAGTGAGTGGGGGCAAGTGGTGACTGACAGTGGCACTCTCTGAGGTGAGGTGGGGATAGGGGGTAGAGGGTTCCCCTGGGGAGGGGAGACCCTCACACCAAGGGGGTACTGCAGGGGTGCAGCACCCACAGTTGGAGGGCACTGGGGTCCGGGAGGGACACGGGGCCAGCAAAGGAGCGGGGCATCAACCTGCGGAGGGCGCTCTGGACGCTGAAGGAGCTGATTCCCCAGACGACCAGCGGGAGGCGCCGCGGGGGCGAGTGGTGACCCCGTTACACTCTGCAAACCTCAGCTCTTTGAGCCATGTTTAATACCTTCCTGTCTCTCATGTAACAGCAATATCATTTCTGTGAAATGTGTGGATTTCAGACTTGGTGATGGGCTGGGATCAGAAACACCTCTCCTGCCCACACAACATCAAGATGATGGCTGGGGCTGGCAATGGTGTAGGATGTGATAGATGCATTCCTGGGATCCACCAAGCTCCGGATCTTGCCTCGTTCGTTGCATTATGTGCAGTCAGCACCACGCCGGAGAATAAAAGAAAGAAACACAGGAAAGGAGAAAGTGTCCTGGAGTGTCTCCTTCAGATACATGCCCTTCTCAGCCAAACAAATGGGGTGTACAATAGTAGGGAACTGACTCAATGACAGCCTCACAAATCCTATTGAGGAACAGAGCAAGAAGATGAGGAATACTTGTGGCACCTTAGAGACTAACCAGTTTATTTCAGCATAAGCTTTCGTGGGCTATAGCCCACTTCATTGGATGCATAGAATGGAACCCAGGAATCTGTGTCCAAGTTCTGCAGGGGTGAACTTTTAATTCTTACTCCTAATATTTCTCTTTGTCTTTGCAGTGCTGAAGGACTTGTAACTATGAAGGCTCAGCTTAAGGGGCCTGCCACAGCCCCCAGATAGTCCTCCCCCTTGGAGTACAAACCCAAAATGATATGACATTCGCCTCTTCCCTCAGTGTGGAGGGGTGTGTGCACAGCTTCTGAGGGATCTCCATTTTGAAGAGAGAAAAAACATGGCCAGGCCAGCAGATTTGTCTCTAAATCCGATATTTCCCAGCAGAGGTCAGAAACTCTGTAATTTCATAGTACATTCTGGTAATGAGGATAACAAAAGCCCAGAGAGAGACTGAGTCATCTACTCAAACACACAGCTCTCAAACACAGAGAACAGCAGTTCACAGACAATGCAGAAGAGAGTTCTCCATGTGGCTAGTAGATATTGTAATGCATGTGAGACCATCACACAGGCCTCTAAATATCCTGAGTTGTGTTAGTCAGGCTAGAATCACAGGCCAGCACTGCACAACTGGCCTGCTAAGCCTCCAAACAGGCTTCTGATAGATTCTCTCGCTCTCTGCTTAAAAATCTAATTGGGTGTAGCTTCTACTTTTGCCATCTATTTGACCTGAGCCCAAGGGCTAAACAAAGGCTCACCTTGTTCTGCTTAACTAATACAGGTACTGAAGGTATCGACATCCTGTCATGTGCTGGAAGATTACCCAGCTGCTCCCAAAGAGCAGCTCTGAGGCTGCAAAATGTGCTGAAGGGCAGGTGCTTTTCCTTGGCTGGCCTAATGACATCAACTCTTGCTAACTACAAATAACCACAGGACCCCCAGAGAGCAGCTGGGCTCCTGCACTAATTCCAGGGGTTGATACAGGATAGAATTCTTTTATCCTCTCCAGCATTTCCCTGTCAGTGCCCAAAAGCCAATTTCATTCACTCCCTGCTTTCCCACACCTGGACGCAAGTTAGCATACATTCCCCTGTGGAGTAGGGAAAGACCCTGACCTGTGAAGGAAAATATGAGCAGACAGGAGCTAGGAAAGGATCTTTAAATCCAGCGAGCTGCATGGGCATTAACAAGGGCATTAAGTCCAAAAACAATGAGTCAGCACTCCTGGCTCTTGGCGTGCATGAGAGTAGCTCTGGTAATTGGGCTGAAGTTTTATGATGAATTTGCTGATCTTCCTGGGGGAATATTTATTTTCCCCTATTTATTTTTACTCTGTGTTAACTGAGGCTGCCTGCCAGGTCGGTCACTCTGGCATCCTATCATCAGAAATTGTCCATACCCATCACATGCTGTTTTTTCTGCCACTCAGCACCCAAAATAATGATCCTGTTTGAGCCGCCTGCATGCTGCCTCAGCTCTGCTTTCAGTGTTAAAACAAAAAGCACATTTTCTCCAGTGGCAGATACAGAGAACAAATTTAGAATTGGGATTCCATTAGCCTCTTTTCTTTCTGCAAAACCACCTTGTGGGTGAAGTGGTGCAGATCCCTGGGGAGCTGAGTTTGGCTACTGATGCTGTTTGCTATATTTTCTCCTAGGTGTACACATATAACATTAGCGTCCTATTGATGCCAAAGGGAGTTAAACACCTGAACTGAAGTGAATAAAGAGCCCTGATCATTCATAAATTTACCTGTTTATTGCCTGATTCTGCAGCTGGTTTTCACACACAATTCCCAAGGACTTCAGGGGAAGAATTCTCATGATGAGACACTGCGGAATCTGTCATTAGGAATGTAGCACAAACAAATGAGGTACATCTTAGGAATATAAATTTGGCTTTTAGTGGGGTTTGTGGCCCAGCTATTCAGCAACGCGGAATACAGCAATAGAGAGCAGAGTTCAGAGAGTTGATTTCATTAGCCCTCTTCTTTTAATGTGAATTTTAGTACTAGTGAATGGTATAGGATTGATAACCTCCAGACCAACAGAGACCCCTCCTGGCCCACTCCGCTGGCTGATCCCTCTGCTGAGAGAGAGTAAAAAATGGTGTTATGCAAGCACTATGCACTATGCAATCATCAATAATTGTCTAAAGCTGCTGTGTACTACTGGTGTTAGCATGATGTGTGTGTGTGTGTATAAGAGGAATGTGTGTTAGTGCACAAGAGGGAGAGAATATGGGAAGTGTGGGAATAGTATTTATATTTATTTATCACATTAGCATCTAGCTGAAATACTCTATCTAAATTCAAAAAGAACAGTCCTGTGTTGTGCTTACAGTATGGAGAGGTAGGGTGTGTTAGGATGTGTTATAATCAGTGAGGAGTTGGAGCAGGATTAGGAGATGGATATGACAGAGACACGCATACAGTAGCTCTCATTTTCATTAACTAGCAGCATCAGCCTCTCTGTTGTTGCATTGCTAAGGAGAGAAGGTCAATTGCTTCCAGCTTTGGCACGAAGTCAACATCCCTGTTGCTCTCTTGATCATTTTGGTGTCAGGGCACCTCATTTCCAATTAATTGAAATTGCGTCTTTTTCCGGTGACAGTGCAACATCCTCAGCCTCAGTTGTGTCATCTGTCAGACTAATTAATAGATACCAATCAGGGGACTTGAATCTGATCCTTCACCCTTCAGGACAGGGCTTGAGAGCTCTGCAGTTACTTCTCTTCAGTAAGATTTTCAAACTATTTGCACCAGTAGTATCTCAAATGTAACCTTTCATCAATAATGCTGATAGACTATTGATTAAGCACTCATGCTGGATGAAGCAGTCATCATTGTGGGATAAATGACCATGTTAGAAGGTTAAGCTGCCTGAGGTAAGCCTGGGGGCACTTGATATCCAGAAGGTCAGTTAGTAATTTGAGGAGTGTGACTGCCATTTACAGACTCCTGAACACCTAAATAATATTCTGTAGAAAGACAGAGTGTGGACTCCACATTGCAGATATATGCAAAGGTCATTGACATGCTGCTGACGGGGGGGGGGGGGTGATTTTTCACATTTGTTAATTCACCTCCAGGAAGCCCTGGCTAAAGTCTGCGGAATAAAATACTTTTAGAACTGAGCAGCTAGAGAAGGGGGTTTGGGTTCAGGGAAGGATATTTCTTTTAGAAAGTGATCAATCAAATGAGGATGTTTGCCCTCAAGAATGGGAAAGGTTTCCTGGTTCTACAAGTTCCATTTTCAGTGGATCTCGGCTTGACCTGAGCAGTTAGGAAGCTAAAAGCCAATTTGAACCAAGAGCGCTTCATCATACTCCATCTAGACAAGGCCTCCACAGCTATATATGGCAAGAGGTGACATTTCCTTTCACATGAAACAGAGGAGTAACTCCATGACCTGGATGGATATCAGGTGAGCTCAGAAAATCTAATGCAAACCTCACCACTAAGAAAACAAACAAAACAACCTGTACTATACTGAAGCCGCAAGGACGGCTAACACGGAGTGAAAATCTACTGTCACCAGGTGGATCAGAGAGGAGGGTATTGTGAAAGCCTCTCTGAGCAGCAGAGAAAATGCATGTGTTAAGTTATTGATATAAGTAGGGTGGTAACTTCATGTCATCTCTGGTAGCAATCTGCAGGACAGCCAGTTGGGGATCTATGGTGGTAAACACTGCAGGTGAGACAGCCACATATATCCTGGCACAGCCTATGGCAAGAGCTGTAAGGTCTCATTACTCTGGACTGTCTGGGGCACGTCACAGCTTCAGGACTGGTAGAAAAGAAGAAAGAGAGGGGTGGCATTTCTTGTTACAAGATGCATTTTCTGTCCCGGAACTCATCCCTGCTGCTCCAGGCTCTCATCGTATTAGTCAGTTTACAGTAGAAAAAGTTCTGAAGTTGCTGGTCCAGCTGTTTTCCCCCCACTGCGAAAGTCAGTCTGTCTGGTGAGGCTTCCAATGCACCAGCAAGCCCCCCTTATGTAAGCATGACCTCCTTCAAAAGCTTACTTGCACTGTCTCTATCTGCTGGCTGGGAGGAGCAATTCCCAAGTGTCTGCATAGGGTGAGAAAAACTACCAGAAAGAAAAGGCTCAGGTAAGACATTATGAACATTGATAATGCATGGGGATTAAGAGAGCCCTTTAAATTAATATTGAATGACAGGAGGAAACTAATTAAAACATTCTTGTAGATTTCATATCAGTAAAATGAATTCTAAGGGAAATAAGCTACAGGAATCTCACATCTAACAACTAGCTGGCTCTCCTTATCCAGAAATAAAACACATTCTTAAAAATTGCTTCAAATGCCGCTATGTTGTATCTTCCCAACGCAGCTTTGATTTGGACTCTCACATGTTTATAGATGCTCACTTTTTCTGCCAAAAATGAAGCTTGACTTCAGAAAGAAAAAATAAATGTAATGTGGAAAGGAAAAGAGTGTGTCAGGATCACTGACACTGGGTTTTACTCTTTGCTGGAATGACTAGAGAGTCACAAGAAGATCTTCAGATAATGTGTAAGTTATATAGCAGTGATACAAGGATCACCCCATTGAATCAAAAGTTTCTCAGGACTCTCAAAGCCAACATTCTAAAACTATTTCAAATATTATTAATGTTCTTCCTCTGAGATTTTTATTGCTAGTCACTGATATCAACAGTAACAAATTTAAAGAAACTATAAATGGCAGAGCCCCCAGAGATAGAGTAAATGAATTAAATAAAATAAAATAAAAAGACTCTTTTACCATGCACTTTACAATGAAGATCAAATATTAAACAGCATTTATCTGATGTATCCCCAAGCACATCTTCCCAGCAGGCAACAGACTGACGTTCACATCCCTTTCAGTAACCTTGAACCCCACAGCCCTGTGCTCACTGTATGGTGTTGCTACCAGTAATATGAGAATGAATGAGAACGTTGGGAATAGATTGCATCCTGGTATGGGGATAAGTAACAGATCAAAAATACAGAGAACAAAAAAACATGCTTGTGAGACTTAATAGAGGTCACTACTCTGACGAAGGCATCATCCAAAGTAACAAAAGACAGGAAGCAGCCATTGGAGTAATAGAAAAAAAATCTTTTTCGGTGGCACCTTTGTTGTTGTCCTGGGTGCTCAGATACCCTAGTGACAGGCTCAGTATAAGAACCCGAGGAGAACAACAGAGCCCACCAGGCAAGGTTGTTAAGGCTGAAGTATGGATTTATTTCAACACCTGCTGTCGATGGCATCCTAAGAGACTAGCCTGCCAAAAATAACATGCACTTTGATGAACTTAATGACCTTCCTCACTGCCAAGCGTGGTGCTCTTTGCTGTGAAGTGTTCAGTCTCCTGGAGTAAAGCATGTCCCAGGTGCAATTGCCTCAGCAGCCCCCAAAGGCTAATATAAGAACAGGCCTTATACCGCGTCTCTGCATTTAAATAGATGTTACTTGAAGAAAGAAAATCCTGGGTCAGGGAAAACTTAGTCTTGTCAATGGCAGAGAAATTTTGACCAATAGCTGACATAGATGGAGTGTATGCACAATTGTCCTGCTCCCCTCAGCACTGATGAGTACTGTGTCCAGTTCTGAGTACCACACTTTTGGAAAGATGTGGGCAAATTGTAGTGAGTCCAGAGGAGAGTGACAAAAATGATAAGAGGTTTAGAAAACCTGACCTGGTTAAAAAAAAATGGGTATGTTTAGTCTTGAGAAAAGAAGATTGTTATCAGGTCATCCTGCAATCTTCACATATATAAAGAGCTGTTATAAAGAGAACAGTGATTGGTTCTTCTCCAGGTCCACTCAAAATAGGACAAGAAGCAATGGGCTTAATCTGCAGCAAGGGAGATTTAAGTTAGATGATAGGGAAGTTAAGCTCTGGAACAGTCTTTCAAGGGAGGTTGTGGAATCCCTGTCACTGCAGGTTTTTAGGTACAGGGTAGGCACACACTGTCAGGGATGGTCTAGGTTTAGTTGGTCCTGACATACTGCATTGGCAAGACTTAATGACTTCTTGAGGTCCCTTTCAGCTCTACATTTCTATGGTTCTGTGATAATGCTGGACAGGGCACAA
Organism: Sternotherus odoratus; assembly: GCA_032164245.1. Lineage (NCBI taxonomy): Eukaryota > Metazoa > Chordata > Testudines > Kinosternidae > Sternotherus > Sternotherus odoratus. The sequence continues at coordinate 472,612 of JAVMKO010000018.1, read as the reverse complement.
GGGCAGTCAGGAGAGACTTAGAAAGGGCGGGCTTTCCGCTGTTACAGATGTTTCACAAAGCCCTTTTATTGGTAGCCACGTGTCAATAAGTCAGACCTATTTCACTAATATATGGTCCAACTGAGGGCAAGGAATCCATGGTACTGTCTGAATGACTGAAAGTTGTTCATCTTCAGAAAGGAGAACACACACACAATCCCGCACTCTTACCCACACAGACCCTTACTCACACACAGTCTTTCACACTAACACACACTGCATTGAGTTTTTGTGCTAGGCCATCAGGCTAGGAACTACTTTTACTGTATTTGCATATACAGAGAAATAGCTTAAAGCCTGAGAGAACTTAAAGAGCAAGACTGAGCCACAGCAGGTCTCTGAGCTTATCATGGGCTCAAGATACTTTCTTTTGAGTTTTTCTCATTTTCCCCTTGGAAATGACAGTTTCCTATTTCTTGGCCAAACCATAACACCAGCAATAAAAAAATAGAAGCAAAGTATCTTTAGCTACATTTTTGATTGTTCATAACATCGAGCAATATATTAAAATATAAAGGTTAACAACATTCTTGAGGAACTAAAACACCAGCATATTAGAGAAGAGATTGCACAAACGGAATTCAAAGTGGAATTTCAAGCAGTGCATTCTGTTGATATAAACCTTGAGAGCACTTGGTGAATGTCAGCAGAGCTTTGAAATTAAAATATCTCTCGTTTCATACCATCTATTGTTGCATGTATGGCTTGGGTTAGTTGAGGAAGATAGAAGCCACTTGGGGCATGCTTTATAATGTTGGCATTTCTAAGAGATGATGAGGATAGAAGTGTTTTGAATTTAGCTCTGTCTCTCTGAGCCTGTTTGAAATGCAAAGACAGAATTTTGTTATAAAGTGACAAAGAGAGAAGATTCTGTATCTGTGAGCAATGAAAACAAAAGCAGAGTCCTTGCAGATGTGAGCCAAGGGGGCTGTGGTTTAGGCTGGCCCCTTGAGTAACAGGAAGAAATGAGTCTGAAAGCAGCAGCAAATCTTTTCCAAAATAACACTGAATGAAAAATGAGGTTTACATCATTTTCATCATATACAAAACCTAGTGATTTACACTGACTTACACATGAATTGTCAGTGATTAACTTATGTATTTGTAATTGCTGTCTGGCTGTATGTGTAAACCAACATTTTGAACTTGTTTATACAACTATGGAAGTATATGTCAATGTTCGTGTAAGTGGGTGAAAGTTATGCCGCCTAATTTGTTCTCTATTTCTGTCAGGTCTCAAAAGCTAAGCAAGATCCCATTGAGTCGGGATTTAGTTGGGAAATCTTGAAAGAACCCCTGTAGCAAGTACTAAAGGAAGAGATACTGGGGATTCATGGGTGGCACTTTTCCTTCTAAGTCAGCACTGAATTAGTGCCCCTTTGCCTTGTGGTGACCTTGTGCTGCTGGATTTACTGTCTTTTGGAGGCAATGCAAACTGTTGTCATTAAAAATCAGAGAAATTTTCAAAAGAGACTAGCTGGTTGGATATTTTCTGACAGAATATTTGTTGTTGGAAAATGTTGACTGATCAAAATCTAAATGTTCTGGTGGTTTCTGGTTTCCTGTCAGTTTGCCCATTTTGTAGACTTCCACAGGCCCCTAGGAGCCCCGGCTGGAGGGGGAAGCTCTCAGGGGCAAGTCTCTCTGCTCTAAATGGAGGACAAAATAACAGAGATGGGCTCAGAAGGGTGAGAGAAATTGTTCACTTCTGCCTCATTCCTTTAGCTCCTCTGACTAGTTCTAGGTTTGGAAATATAAACAGAACTTTTCTCCTGGAAAAGAGATTCTGAAATCTCTTTCCCATGCAGGAGTTAAATAGTGGAGAGCTAGAACATAGTCCAGCAGTGGGAGCTGGTCTTGCCTGGCTTTAACTATACTGGATACTATAAACTCAGTAAAAGTCTTATAAATACCAGAAGCCTTCCCCATCGTTTTCCCTCCCCCTTGTCATATTGGGTACCATGCTGCTCATGTCTCTGGCATTTGCACTGGGCACTAATGTGGTTTTGGCTCTCTCCTTAGCAAAGTCTTCTTGCTTTTCTCCTACTCTTGGCACCTGCTCACAGCATTGGCAGCATAATGTTTGTCTCCTTCACTTTAAATGCTTCTGCTGGAAGTTTGGCTTCTTCTGACGGATTCCAGCAGTTTCCTTTGGTATTTTATAGTGCTTTCCTAATTTGCTGCCTTTTTATGACGATAGTAAAAGGCCACACATCAGGGAATGCCATCAAAATTGAAGAAAACTTCTTTTCTCTTCGTCAGCTCAAGTTGAGCATTGTAATTTACATGAGAACCTTTTGGCTTAGGGTCTTTACCTCCCATGGAACAAGTTTCTTCTCCCATTATGAAAAAGAGATAATTAAAATACTTCCCAGTTTCTTAAGAGATTAAACAAGGATAGACTGTGTCCTATTGGAAATGCCAATGTGAAGCCCTCTCCATTATCAGGATTTCAGTTTAAGAGCATCCATTTTTATTTGAAGGACATATATTTTATCTCTGCCTTTTCCTTTGTTTAGAGTTTGTTGCGAGATCTGCAGTTTAAACTGATGCAGGTTTATTCCATTAATCATAGAAAGTTTTTTGTATATGAAAACAGAAATGCGTGTCCTCATTCTTCTCAGATAATCAGCCTTCCCCCCTCACCACCTCAATCTTCCAAGCTTCATATGATGAAAACCAGTAGCTGTGTGATTGTAGACAACCTTGACAGCAAGCTGTAGACAAAGTGCCATTAAAAATCCAACTCTATTCCTCTCCCTTTTTCTTTAACTCTGGCTTGCCCTATGCAGTACATATTCCCTGTGGTATGCTCCCTGCACGTCTGGCGGGATGTAGACTGAAGCGGGGAATGAATAAAGCTGGGTAATGTATAACAGAAATGTTCTTTCTTCATTCAGAGTGATCCTCAGCCTTCCATTCCAGAGTCCTTGGTGCTGACCTTTCCTGAAATGTTCAGTAAGCAGATGTCTGGATTGCGGAAACTGTTACTGCTCTGCTTCCATAGGTTGAATCACAGATACTAGAATAGGGAGTGGCGTCCCCACATAAATATTGTTGCATAAAGGCAGGTCTTTGGGTAATTCACAAGTGTCAGAACTGCTCATCAACGCGCTAAACTATCTTTATTTCTGGCACTTTGTCCGAGGCTCCCACAGCCCCAGTTGTAGCTGTAGCTCCATGGCTGTTTTTCAAAGTTTGTGCAATATGATTGCAGAGTATTAATATAATTCACCCTGAAAAGTCCTTCCGCTCTCACCCGACCCCCTCAGGAAAAGGTGCTCAGTTGCATATAGACCAGGCTTGTCCAGCCCGTGGGCCGCATGCGGCCCAGGACGGCTATGAATGCGGCCCAACACAAAATCGTAAACTTACAACGTTATGAGATTACGTTCACAAATAACGGAGTATTATTCGTAATTCGCATTATAATTGCAAACCGTTCGACCAAAAAACCGAAAAACTGATAAAATTGACTAATAAAATAAAGAGCGAGAGGACTCTAATGTCATGTAAAATGAATTGTGACAAAGAATTTGTGTATAGTAGGCATAACGCGTGGCCCAAGACAACTCGTGTGGCCCAAGACAACTCGTCTTCTTCCAATGTGGCCCAGGAAAGCCAAAAGATTGGACACCCATGATATAGACCATGATAAGAGATGGCCATATCTATGAGGGGGCTGTGTCCTTTGACACCCACACCATGAAAACAAGTCTTGCTAACCGCTTCACACCTACCCCTTCCATTGTCTCAACAGGCTACATCCCTTCCAGACCTTCAGTCATGGTGGAATGAAACATTTTCTCTGAAGTATTTAGAAAGGACCCTATGACTTTGGTAGCCTAGAGACATTTATAAACAGAAGCACATCAAGAGAGGCCTGAAAAGAGATTTTCTCTGCACTCTCTCTCTGTGTTCTGTATGCTGTTACCGTTGCTATGGGCCTCAGAGAGCCTGTTAGACTCTGTGGGTATCAAGTCATCGAGGTTCCAGGTGAGCAGTTCCTGCTGAGCTGGGCATTCTAGATGAAGAAAGCCCCTAGACTTTACAGTTCCAAATCATGGCAGAAATGTCTAGTCACTGTCAGCTGCCTGTGTAACTTAGTTTCCAACTGGAGATAGTGACACAGATTAACAGAAATTTCCATTATCACCACAGATTTATGAAATTGTTAGTCTTTGCAAATACCAGCATGAGGAAAAGGTAGCAGAGAGCTGCTATTTCTTTTATTCCATCTTGGATTTCTGTTAGTGACATACCAAGCAGACCCAAAGTAATTTGTCATATTTGTTAATAGCACAAAAGACGGTTCCTTTAAAGCTAATAAGCAGCTAAAAATTAATTTCTTCTTAGATTGCCCCAACCGTGATAGCTCTGCATTATTATGTACCTTTCAATGTTTAAAATAAATAAGGGGAAAAAATAACCAGACATCAATGTCTAGTGGCAATTCTTGGTGGTATACATGCTGCAAATCGACACTGCTTTCAAAAATGTGAATGCGCATTTGATGATACATGAGGGAGGAGCTGATACTTGTTTTAGACTGTAACTCTGCCTTTCTTTCCAAAAGTCTGTTCTGCTGCCACTCACATTGTTTAAATGCAGAATCCTAAAAGCTGCATTGCACAATGGGAGCCAAGCCGTGGGTTCCTTCACTTGCAGTGAAGAAAACATGACAGAAATGCAATTAAGGTTGAAACTTATGTGTGCGTGTGTCTGTGTGACCTCATGACCCACTGCTGCGCAAGTGTCTCTGAGCTGGAGACATGTCACTGCCTCACAAAGAAATACACAACGGAACCTGCTTGTCACCTTTAATTTTGGAGCCTATGGTTTACCTCTGCTATAACTAAAACAGATGAAGGAAAGTAAGTAAGAAACTAGATCCCTGTTATTCACACCCTTCAGTGTCAACATTTGGTCCTTCTTCGGTTAAGGATGTTGCAAGCTCTAGTTCAAAGTTAAGTTCTGACCGGGATTTTTAACTAAAGCTAGACATACATTTTGAGGACAGTGTTCAGTAGTTGCAGCTGTGCACGCGCATCAGAGAGAAAACAAACACCATACAATTTTCAGTCGTGATTAGATGATACAGGCTGCTACAGATACGTGTTCTTCAAGTGTCTGTGTAAGTCACACACACACTGAGTGGAATCTGACTGTATATAGGAGTGTGGCGTATAAGCAGGACTCACCCCATTCAAAATGTGGAGAGAAGAGGTACTTAAAGCCTGCTAAAGATTGTTGTTAGTAATGTTATTACTGTGACCGGAACCATTTCCTAGGTATAGTCTGCATGGCAAAATGTTGCTTTTTGTTTCAGAGATTCAGAGACCAATCAGAAAGCAAAGGATATCAGTATACATGATAGTTTCAGCCAGTTAGGACAAATGGCTCTTTTCTAGTCTTTCAGCAAGATAAGTTCCTTGGGAGAATTGTTCTTGGCATGCCTGTGTCATGTATATTGATGAAAGGCAGTAAATATACCACAGCTTGGCTGCTAACCTATCATTTTACTCAAGAAGAATACCCTTACTGCCAGGCCAGTGACAGAGAGTGTCTGTCTGTCTCTCAGTTCTCAGATAGCCCCCAGCAGTGTAGTATCTGAGTACCTGACCAGCTAACAGTCCCATTGATTCATAGAGCAGAAAGCCAGAAGGCTTTTTCTATGTAAAATAGTCCATACATCCCACTCAATAATTTTTCAGGGATAGCCCCCAGCACTGTAGTATCTGAGTACCTGACCAGCTAACAGTCCCATTGATTCATAGAGCAGAAAGCCAGAAGGCTTTTTCTATGTAAAATAGTCCATACGTCCCACTCAATAATTTTTCAGGGAGACCGCTATTATTATTTTTATTTTTATTATTTATCATTATTTTATTTGTATTACCATAGAGCCTAATCAAGGACCAGGGCCCTGTTGTATTGAGCACTGTACAAAGAACAAAACAAACAAGTCTGTTCCCCAAAGAGTTTACAATCTAAGGATAAGATCAGAAACGACAGTTGGGTACAGATAGGCCGATGAGGGAGTGCAACAGACGATACTGGGCAGTGTAATAGGTCGTAATCTCCGTGCAACAGCAGCCCAGCTGATGTGTGTGCTACCATTACCCTCTGTTGGGTGGATGGATGTCAGGCTTGGGTATAAGGAAAGACTCCCTCAGTGATCCCTGACTTTTCCCTAGGCCGTACTCCTCATTAATTGGAAATGGTGAGGTTGTGTTTGGTCATGGCGGCAGCTCAAATCATGGCTACATCCCCAGAGGCCAACTTGGGCCTTCTCCAATGCGAGTTAAATGCCAGCCATTCTCATTTTTACCACCTCTCTTTTCTCATGGGTAGTTTTAAATCATTTGTCAGGGCTTCAAATCTTATTTATGTTTCCTCCTGGTGTATTTGTACTTAATAAGGTGAAGGTGATTTTGAGGTAAAGACAAAAGCAGCTTTTAATCAGACACTAGATGTTAAACCCCCTGCACTCTGGGACTGACAACAGTATCTCCTTCATGATGTGGATACTCGCTCTGCAGTAGGACTGAATGAACTGTTCCTGTCTAGATCCGTTTCCAGTATCTCAACAGAAACCGAAAAGTTGTGAGAGGCAGAGACAGATTTCAAGACCGTTTCCTTATTGCACTCTCCTAAGCGTATCGAGATTGAGGCTCTGCCATTAGGTACTGTTTGGGATCTTACCTATAGGAGGTGCCTTCATAACCATAAAGGACAAGGTATTAGAGATTGGGGTTTGATTCATGTTAGTGTTCAGAATGTCTTTCCAGGAAGGTTGCAGGGACAACTTGGTATTTCAGGCAAGGACATTGCTTTGCATCCTTCTTGTTTAGGAACGTGAGAAAGAAAAGCATAAAAAGCATTTGGAATTTGCCGGTGTCATTAGTGTAACAGGTACAGTGAAGGCAGAGTTAACCTGCAAGCTTCTTCCCCATACTATCAGCCAACCCCAGAAGCTACTGGAGGATGAAAAAAGATAAAGGGGGATTAAGAAAGAAAATAACAAAAGGAAAAAACTGTATTTTTTAATCCAAACCTTGCCCTGCAGTGTCTCTATAACCCCTAGTCATTCTTTTGAGACATAAAATGTAGAGCACTACAATTACGTTAGTGATTACACTTTATCTTTTCCTACCAAGGTATTAAAGAGGAACTGGGGAGCACATTAAAAAAACATACAGCCCTATTTAATCATGATTCCCTCTAAAACAATTGCAGGAAATCTCACTATTATAATTGCATGATCATAAAAATCACTTTTAAGCTTTTCAAGCTTTGCACAATTCATCATTTGCCTGGTTTGCAATCTGGAGCTAAGTCAGTTTAGTGAGCCTTGGATTGTTTGTATCTTAGAACAGCACCCCCTGGCTGCAGTAATGCTATCCAGAGAGCAACAGTGATCCAAATTTCGATGCTCCTCCCTGATTTAAATGAACCTTTGATATTACAATCCAAACCATACTCCAAATGCCTTTCAGCACCTTCTTCTACTAAGGCTGTGACAATCTCAAAATCCCAATTTCTGGGCCAGATAGTCCACACAGAAGGCCACAGATTGCTGGGTCTGCTGGGCGTATGGACAAAGCTATAGATATGATGGAGTCACCTGTTCTTGCTGCTTTCCAGGTAATTCCCACTCTGCAGACCTGAAACACGCTGACCGCTGCTACTTGCTTCCCCAACTCAGAAGGACACTTTAATCAGGAGACCACACACCTTGTCCTGCAGCACAAAGAGACCCCGGCTTTTTGTAGGAGTGATAGGGCAGTCTCCAGAGGCAGAAGAGGGCAGAGCCATAAAGAATGACTGGCTCACAGCAGAAAGCAGTCACATTCTGAAATGTCACCCCTGCTCAGGGCATGTCACACTTATGCACGTTCACCCCTTTCCTGTTTGGGTGACCACTGGTTTGTCCACAATCTTCCCTCGGAAGTTTTATTTCAGGTGTTGCAGTTCTCCTTCCCAAGTGGAGCCGACCCCTGACAACTTCTCCCCGGTGTTGCGATCATGGAACTGAGAGATACACTTTTTAAAGTAAATGGCAAGAAGATACTGTCTCAAAGTAGCAACAACCACCAAATACATGATTTCCACTTTCAGCATCCCCACTGTAAACAATTGTTCCAGCCCCTCTGTCTTGGATCCCGTATGGTCCTTGTCACTGGTAGTATCTGATCCCCAGGCTTCTTCCTTCCTGAATATGGAGACTGCCATCTCCTCTAATCCTGAGATTCAAGGTCCTGAACTTGTCCGGGTTGGCCCTACACCTGATGCGTTGCCTTGCTAGTCCTCTTAGCCATGTTTAGTAGTTAGAAGCTGACTCCACCCACTTGTTTGCTGATTACATCATCCTATTCCTCAGGAGAACTCCTACCCCTGAAACAAAGGTTTGTTTGCATTGTCCCTTGATTGTGTTGTGCAGGGCTAATTCCCATTAGTGTTTAGAGAAGTCACTCACCCACCACCCGCAGTTATATTTCCTTAATTATTCTAATTCATGTTTAAAATCTGTTTGTACTGAACTCACTGTGTTTGACAATAATGCAGGATTCTTTGTCCTTGGTCTGCGCTTGGAGCCTCTAGTAGCTTGATCATGAAGGGAACTTTTAGAACTCTATTTGTGGTATCAAACTCACTTCCATGGCAACAGACTGAGCTGTCACTGCAGGGAAGGATGTTTCAGTGAGAGAAGGGATTCTCTTACCTTTCATTAACAGCCAAGACTGGGAAAACACCAACAATTCATGAAAGGGGAACACAGAGTAAATGTACATCAGATATTCTATAAATGTTACTCCACACAGTAAAGAAGCAAGAGGTGGGTTAGAGATAAATAATTAGCTGAGCCGAAGATAAAAGGAGGCAGCTGTAGTTTCTCATGCGTTTAATCCTTAGGAAGAAAAAACAGAGGCAAATGACTGTGGACACTATTAGTACTCCTCTCTCATCCCTCCAGCTGGTTCTTCTCTGTTGTCTGGACAGTCCTAATTTAGTGGACGCTAATCTCAGGAGCTTTGTAAAGCTGGTGAGATACAAATCCTAGAATCTCAGGATTGAAAGGGACCTTGGGAGGTCGTCTAGTCCAATCCCCTGCTCAAAGCAGGACCAATAGGAGATTTGATTTCCTAAATGTTTAATTTGAACGTTTTGATAAGAACAGCCATACACGCTCAGACTAAAGATCCATCGAGCCCAGTATCCTGGCTTCCGGCAGTGGCCACTGCCAGGGGCTTCAGAGGGAATGAACAGACAATGAAATGAGTCTCAATGACAGCGAAAGAGATCTTAGACTTCATTAAATGCCCAGTGGCTGCATGGCTCAGGCATGGCAATGCCCTTTTGTCTCTACATAACTTGGTGACCTGCCCCTGGTAATAGTGAGTGAAAGTTCTGTGGCCTTTATGAAATGCCCTGGAAATCTGAGTCTAGTTCCCAGTAGCAAAAATGCTCAGGACAACTGGCTGTAATTGGCCCCCATACTGCACGCTCCTCAGAGGGGCCAAGCATTGAATGGGCTGTTGACCATGAACTTCCCTCTTACTCCCAAATGTCGCCTCTCTGTCATGAGAAACACAATCCAGACCTTGCATTGTGGTGTCCTGCGCCTTTTCTGGGCTAAATGAAGGGCTTCTATTCAGACTGATACTCACCTTACACAGACATCACCTTCGCGGGTGCTCCATGGTGCTTCGGTAAATAATCGTGACTTTTGCATCTCACAGAAACCTGGGGATTTCACACATGGCCTCAGCCATCTCAAACCCACATGGCCCCTGGTAGGTCAGGAAATGAAGCAGCTGGCTTACGGCTTCAGAAGAATACAAGCTCCTGAAAGCCACTCCAAGGATTCTGGGTAGAAATATCAAAATCAGATTCTGGAATTACTGGTTTAATCATCTATAAAACCCTGTAGGTGTTTTGTGGCTTTTCACAATGTAGCTCTAGCAGCTACAGATACAGTCAATGATGGCGTAAAAACCAGAAGGAATGAGGCAGTTAAGCTTAGTACCACCTATGGAAGAGAACCCACATAGCTTCCTTTCTGCTAAGTCGATTTGCCGAGCTTGGGGAAGGAAGAGGTCTCTTATCAGGATTCCTTGTTTCCTCAGAGCTCACAACTGCTTGAAGTTTCTGTGACACCGGTGGGTACCCTTCTTAGGGGTCTCTGGGAAGATTGTTTCATGGGTCTCAGAATTATTGCAAAAGCCAACAGAGGTGAATGTTTAGAGATTTATTAATACATTAATGCTACATGTTTAATAAATCTCTTTGTGTTCTGATGACCCCTGTTGTCCTTTGCTCCTGAAAATTGTTTTGAAAGAAAATAAGATTCCACCTTCTCTGTTTATGCAGTTTGAGACACAAGATGAAATTTTAAAGTTAAATCCTTGGTCTGATTTTTATTAAGAAATCTTAGAGTGGAGCTGGCTAGAATTTAATGCCAGAGAAGCTATTGAGAGCTTCTAGGGTGAATTCACCCCTTAGATGCCAAGAACGGATGCACAGGCATATATTCTCCTCCCAAATCCAATTTACAAACAGCTAGTCTGATCCCTTTCCCAGCAGCTCAACATTCCCATGACACCCCCGCTCTGTAGCCCACCCACTCCAGATCTTCCTTGCCAGCAGGAATTATCCTTCCTGCTACCCCAATTTAACAAGCACCTGGCTTGATCTTCCGTTTCTAGTTAAAATGCTGCCCATAACACCTATAGGATCCAGCCCTCCACCCAAACAATAACCCAGGCATTGCAACGCCCTCCACGCAGTCAGTTCCCAATCTCCCGCCCAGCTTCAGATCCCCCTTCTCTACTGTGGATTGCCATGTGGGGTAGGTGTAAATGTGAACAGCAGGCTGTTATTTACCAGACTGCTTTGTGGCAATATCGTATAAGTTCAGAATCCAGGGTAGGAAGGAGCCACTAAGGAAATTGTGGACACACAAATGAGGAGTAACAATAATGTTTTATTTAAAATTGCTTTACACACCAGAGCAGAAAATTTAGACTGAAAACAAGTAAACTTATCACAATTTACAATTAATAGAGGAAAAACTTAATATGCTTGATAAGTAAAAAGAACTAGAAGGCTAATAATTAAGAAATAACTATAAACAATACCCACATACAAAGGTACAACATTTAGTAATGATTAATACTTACAAACAATACAAACCAATGCATGATGGCCGGCAAACGTAGGAACTCTTTGAAACGCAAGAGCTGAGAGGAATCTTCGAGTCTGGTTAGGACTCGGTTACGACATGACACTGGACAGGCAGAATTCGGATCTTCCCCCCCCCTGCATGCTGCAGGAGAGACACTAAATAGCTGATTTGACATCACACTAGTGTGACTAGGAAGGGCAGAAATGGAAGCTGTGTCAAAACTTAATTGGCTAAAATCCTGCTCTATACCAAATAAGGTGCACTGGTATCTTAAAGGCTATTTCCGTGTTAAAAGTTGTTTTTACTCGCCGATTCTCTCCATTAGGAAGAGGTTTAAGCAAGATGAATTACATTATTCTCTTGCAAGTCCTTCCTGTTATTTCGTAAAGGAGAGGCCAGGGCCCATCTACCTTTCCTCCCAGGCCTCTGAACGCTCCCACTTTTCTAGGTGCTCAGATGACCTCTTTCAGCTGTGGATGACTGGGATTGGCTACTCTGAGGTGTGGCTCTTTTTCTTTTTATTGTTGCAGCCACTCTCATCAAATGTGCTCAGCCTAACATAATTTCATGCACCAGTATGTGCCTATAAGGTAAACCTGAGACATTTTGGCTTTGATTGTTGTTATGAGAGACTAATGTATTCCAATACTACAGCTACCGGGCTGGCTAGCAGTAGCGTGACCTCAATTAGGAATTGGTTCAAGGATAAAGATGATACTGGGATTCAAACCAGTAATCTTGTCCAAAGCCAGGGCTCTCCTAGTTGAAAGGAGAAATCCCATGACTTCAGTGTATGTGGGTATTTATGCATTGTCTAGTCTGTGCCCAGATTCGCCTCTTGATTAGACCAGTATAAATCCAGAGTAACTGTTGTGACTTCAATTGACTTGTTCCAGATTTACATCACCAGAAATTATGGCAGAGTGTGACTCTGAGTCTCCGTCTGTCTCGTGTATTGAAAGATAAGGGATTTTTTTGCTGAATGTGTACAGTATCCTACTATCAATTTAGTGTTTGTATCACCCAAACTGCAGGAGGCCTTTTAGAATAACCATCTATGAAAACTGTAGAAACTTTACTTTTTTATGCTGTTTCCCAGGTGACATTCTGAGAGGTATTAATCCTACCACCACAGTGGTGTATATGAAATATTTTCAATCTTCGCTGAAACTTGATTGCACCTTTCACCCTTTTGAATGATCTGAGGAATATAAAGCAAACCTCATGAATGAATTGTTGCCAAAAAAAAAAACCTCTAGTAACTCGGACGGATAGTGAAAGGAATAGACAGTTGTGTTTCTTGAACAAATGAATTCACTTATTCATAGCAAGTGGCAGAAATTATAGAACATTTTCCACCTCTGAGTAGTTTCTAACCATTGGGTTTATAGGCTGCATTGAAAATAGCAATGATTGTATTTCCTAATAACCTACTGTGCACAAAGGGAAACCCTAATAGCTCATTAGCACCAGCCTTTTTGTGAGAGAACTGGTCAGCTGAATGTCCTTTATTACTAGCTTCTCCTAGCTGGACAGCCTGGCCATTTTGGGATGATGGGAAGTGGTATTTGGTTTCTTTGACATGTCCACACTCTGGAATTTAGTAGGACCAGTTGCCTGATTTGAAAATGGTGGTTTTAGTTTATATTTGTTACCACACACAGGGGCTTTGAAGCATGAGTGCCCCTCAGAAAAACCCATTAGTGTTAGTCCACATGGGCAGCTAAAGACCTGGGTCTATACCCAGGAGATCAAGAAATGTATTCCCACTGATAGGCAAGAATGGGTCTGAACTTTGCTAGGCAGCAGAGCAGAGAGGCCCCACAGACTTGGGCACTTCCCTGTAAGCACAGACACTATCTAGAAATCTAATGACACACAGAGTTTCATTGGTCATGAAGGAGCAAATCCTGCCCTATCTTCCATGGGTATGGAGAACTCCTTATAGCAGAGTCAGTGCAATACTTACTGTGTGTAAGATACGTTTTAGGGAGACTGCACAGAATGTGCCCACTGTCTGCATGGCACAGAGCTAAACTCTTCGGACCCTGGCATACACTTGCACAGGAGGGATGGCAAGCCAGGGTAAAGAGAATGCACTGTCTACATTGCAACACAATGAGAAAGGGGGGCAGAAAGTGTCAGTCATGAGCCCCGAGAAGATGCACCACTGTGCTGTGGCCTAGGGGAGAAAGGAGGCCAGTGGCCACCCTGTGGGCTGATTCACAGAAATGGGCACTTACCGCATGATGGATTTCCAAGATTAGCTCTTTCTGCTCTCCAGTACTGAACTAACAATCCCAGCATTGCCAGAGGATCTTCATCTGGGGCTGATGCTGCAGGGTGCGGAGGGCTTAGCAGGTTACCAACATTACATTTGCTTCCTCCACCCTCCTCTACCCCATACATCAGTAGGGAGTAAACCCCAAACACAACCACATAATTAAAGCTGCGGGTTGAAGCTAAGTGGCTTTACAAAATATGACTAAACCCTGATAAGAGAATTTTAAGAGAGAATCAGGCTGTAAAAGCTCTAGGAAGATCATGCTGGGCTGCAGAAGATCATTAAGTAAAATTTATGATTTAAAAATAGTAAAGGTCCAGAAAAGGGCAATGAAAATGATTAGAGGCACCTGAGGGGAGGGGCTGTGTTTTTATGAGGAGAGCTTTAAAAGCCTCTGGACTATTTGGTTTGGAAAGTAATAGGAGCTAGGATAGAGCCATAACAACAAAGGGACTAGAGAAGCCAGTCTGGATTGCTAACTACCCTCTCCCATAATACAGCATCGCAGGTCTGATAGGGCAGTGAATAAATTAAAAACCACCAGAACTTTTTATGCGGTGAATTATTAATTTGTGGAATTTACGGCTGCAAGAGTCACTGTTTGTCTCAATAGAAACAAGACTCAGATATTCAAAAAACCAAAACTAGGATCTACAGTGGTGCTGCTGTAATCCTCGCTTGTCATGGTACAACTGATCTAAAGCTCAGGTCTAGAAGAAATACCCCCTACCTGGAGTACTGAGATGCCCTGTGGTGAGCCATTGCCATTCTCTGCAGCACCTGGCAGGGCACTCGGGTGGAGTTATGATACTGTTCTGTAGACAGGCCATTGTACCGTCTGCCATGGCATTTCCTAGATAGACTGAGCCTCGGGATGCTCCTTGACTGTCAATGGGAGCAAGATTGCACCCAGAAACAGGTTGGAGTGAAATCAACTAGAGAACAACTGCATGGATTAAATCGGTATAAACAGCACCTTGATGGCCCAGCATAGCTCTGCCCATCCTTGCTTAGCCAGTTTTGTCTTTTCACATTGTCCCCCATCAACATCACTGCCAGAAATGCTAGTCTTGGCACACCATGTGTCCGTTCCTTCCAGGCCTGTCTCTGTGCTTTCTCCCGCAGTGCTCTTTGCAAGCCCCCTTCCAGAGCTAATCCACAGATCTCATCCTAGGATTCAAGTGCCTCCCGGAGAACGTGTCTTGTCTAATGCCTGTAGGGAACACACTGGCTAAAAATGGGCAGGTAAAGGAGTGATGATATTGTAGGATAACGGTAGCATAGGAAAACAGTGTATCTGGGTGTAACACTCATTGCCTGACTGCTCCTTCCACCTGCCCTTGTCTGTCTCTGTTTTACATTGTAAGTCCTTCAGAGCAGGGACTCTTCTGTACCACTCCATGTTTTTAATGTCCTTCGTAGATCATGGGCACTACTAGGAATAGATAATTATTTCCGGTAGAGACTAAACTGACAGGAGCGCCATGCTCTTGTATTGAGTAAATGGCTGGTGTTCCTATCTTTGATTGGGGGGTTTTCCCACAGATGCCTGGTGTTCCTATCTTTGATTGGGGGGGAGGGGTGTCCCACAGATGCCTGGTGTTCCTATCTTTGATGGGGGGGGGGGTTCCCACAGATGGCTGGGGTGAAATCTGCTGCTGTTCATCCTCTAACATCCTTGTCTAATGTTGTTCATTAGACGGTAGTGTTTATTTCCCTTCCCAATTCTAGTGGTGGGTTTAAATGCCAGACCTTTCTCTCATTCAGGGGTTATTTCCCCAGAAACTATCTCCAACCCTGAGCATTTGTGATGCAGAAGCCAGCTGCTGGTGTGGCTCCAAGCCTTGACCGGATTGTCATTGCTGGGGAGTGAAGCACAGTCTCTCAGTATATGACATTCTCAATAGCTGCAAACGTTGCATACTAGGGCGGCCCAGAGATGAGCTTTGATTTTCCCATTCTCTCTCTCTCTCTCTCTCTCTTTTTTTTTTATTTGCCGTTTTTGTTGTTGTTGTTGTTTGTGGTCATTGCCTTTTCTGTCTGACTACTGGAGACCTCCCCTCCATGGAGCTTCCAAACAGTAAGTCTGTCCAGTGGGGAGCAAACATTGGGCTATTGTTGCAAGTGAAAAAAAAAATCCCTCCC
This sequence comes from Sternotherus odoratus, assembly GCA_032164245.1. NCBI lineage: Eukaryota > Metazoa > Chordata > Testudines > Kinosternidae > Sternotherus > Sternotherus odoratus. The sequence goes on along the minus strand of JAVMKO010000018.1, from coordinate 456,956 downwards.
CTCTCTGCCAGGCTTCTGATGCAAAAGCTCTGAGGCTGTTATATCCGTTGTTTCTTCATTCCATAGTGTGTCATCCCCTTGTGCGGCTTTGGGGCTCTATTTTATGTGCTTTTGCACCCTCACTGTTTATTAAAATCTGGGTGCAGGAAAAGCTTTGCAATTGTGCATATACAGTAGTAATATGAAAAATATCATCATAAAATGGGCTGGTGGAACAAACAATCGCTGATTTACTTTGCTAATTTAAATTGTATGCAACGGTTAGCATTGGGAGGCTGTGCCTCTCCTCCAGCAACCATGCTGGGAGGTCTGCAGCACTATTACACGCTATTATTAGTTTCTGGATAATGTATGCATTTTCACTATAACACAAGCCTTTCTCCTTCATTTTTCATGAGAACTGGCATTAGATTAATGACTAAGCCACAGAAGAAACGTAACGCCATGCCAGTCTGATTTATTGACCACTTAGCGTTGATGAAGCTGCAAACAAGAGTCAAACAGATGTTGCAGCTGCATTTTTCTTTATCAAAACTAACAGCCTTTTGCATTTTTAACCAGTTCTTGTAATGCGCTCCTGCTTATACCACAAAACCAGGGATACTGCAACAAATTACTCTCCCCTTCCCCAGAGGGCTCCCATCTGGCCCTGCAGAGACGGGGGCAGTGTGTGTGCAAGGCTCCCACTTGCCAGGCAGACTTACTGCTCAGACATGGCAAGTGACAGAGGCTTTGTGACTCCAGTGAGCAGAAAGCTGTGTGGAGTTGCTGACATACATAGCATTAAGATCAGCAAATACGCTATGCTGTGTATCTATTTCCAGAGCCTTCTAAATTCCATATTGATGGCCGGCCACAGTTTTATCTAGGATTTCCTGTAGACTAGATGTAAGGCTACTGTTCTCTTTTCTGACTGAACACTGGTGTGTTTCCTGCAGGGGAGTTGTGACTGCAGGTGGAAGAAAGTTTTCCTGAAGTTCTGTAAATAGGGAAATGGTCAGAAATCAACCCCTTGGTCCTGGAAGGAGGAGGAACCTGGGATTTTTTTCATCCTCATAAACAATCCATGGTTCTTCTGGCTCAGAGAGAGCCAAACCACCCTGTGCCCATCCACTGCCATTGGTGATCTTAGTCTTCACATTCCTTCTTGCCACTGAAGACGGCAGGGTTGATATTTAGCACTTTACAACGTAAGCCACAGAAAAATAGAAGAGAAGAATATGCCTCCTTGGCTTCATAGTAACAACTTGAGAACTGGGTTTAATTTGGAATATCCGTGGGGGGTTGTTTCAGAAGGGAGGGGGGTTGTTTCAGAAAGGACAAGGCAGTCGTGAGTGTACAGAGGGTGACTCCGTTTTCAAAGCTTCTTATTACGCAGCACAAGGTTCTGAAGAGCTTCTCTGGGAAAAAGAAATCTGCCACTTCTTGGAAGCTAAACTTCACTAATGACTGAAACTTGACATTTAGTTTCTGATGGTAGCAATAAAGTAGTTCCAGCTCCCAGGCATAATACAGATTAAATTATTAGGGATAAACGCACTATTGTACTGTACATCAATCACTCCTAGCAGCTAGTGCACCTTCCGATCCCCCTTATTGGTTCAGTTGCCTTTTCATCCTCAGACTAAGGCTTCTTGGTTTTGACTTGTTGTGAGAAGTTATTTCTAAATCAAGTTGCATTCACTTCACCAGAGTCTCTCCTCCATTCCCATTGCTGTCAATGGAAAATTACCGTGCGGCATTCAACATTATAAACTCTTCTCCCTTATGTTCATAGACTCCTAGGTTCATAGATTCCCAAGTCAGAAGGAACCATTGTGATCATCTAGTCCAGGGGTGGGGAACCTCCGGCCCACAGGCCTTATACGGCCGGCCAAAGCATTCCGTCCAGCCCGCGCGCGTCCCTGGCCGGTGGCTCCCCGAGGCACTTCCCGGCCCCTTCGCCGAACGCGGAGCCGCCCCCGCCTGGTGGCCCAGGGCGGCTCCGCGCTCAGCGAAGGGGCCGGGAAGCACCTGGGGGAGCCGCCGGCCAGGGACGTGCGGAGGCGGCTCCCCCAGGCGCTTCCCGGCCCCTTCGCCAAACGTGGAGCCGCCCCCTCCTGGTGGGATGCACGCGGGCCGCCAGGCGGGGACGGCTCCGCACTCAGCAAAGGGGCCGGGAAGCGCCTGGGGGAGCCGACGGTGCCGCACGGCCACCATTAGCCGGGCGGGGTAAGGAGGAGCCGCGGGGAGCCAACAGTCAAGGGGGTGTGGGGAGGTGTGAGGGGGAGGCTGGGCTGGGGGGCAGGCAAGGGGGTGGTGGGGGGGAGGCCAGGCTGGGCGGGCGGGGAGGGAGGCAGGAGACTAGTCTGGATGGGGTGGGCGAGGCGTGGGTGCGGGAGGGAAGGAGATTTGGTGGTGGGGAGGCTGGGCTGGGCGGGCCAGGCATGGGGGGCAGGAGGCTGGGTTGGGAGTGGGAGGGGGGAGGAGGTTAGGTTCGGTGGGATGGGCCGGGCCAGGCAGGGTGGGGGAGGAAAGGCGGTTAGATGGGGGGAGGCTGGGGGGAGGTAAAGGAAGATCACCCCCTACACCCAGGCTGATAGCGGGAGCTGATTGGGGCAGGCAGCAGGACCCCTGCTGGCAAGGGGCCAGCGGGGGAAACCCCAAAGCAGTGCAGGGCTAAGCACTCCGCCTGCCACTGCTTTGGGGTTTCCCCCGCTGGCCTCTTGCCAGCTGGCGTCTCAACTCCCATTGCCAGCCTGGGCTTCCTGGGGCGGGGGGAATATAGTATATTCATTACTATAAACTTCAATTTTTTTCCATTCGTTATATTTTATTTTTGTATAGCTGCCTTCTTCCTCTGTGAACCCAGGACAGGTTTTAACCGGTATAGTCTTCTTCTTTGATTATGGCTTTTTGGGGTTCTAGTAACGTGTTCTTAAACAATTCCCAATTATCATTCATAGGTTTTTGATTAATTTATTTCTTCTAGCTGATTTGGCTCATAATTTTCAGATTTGTGAAATTGGCCCTTTTAAAGCACCATATATAGATAGATAGTGGTTTTGACTATATTCTGTTACATATTATAAATGGTGACTTGTACCTAAGCTACCATTCATTCTGTGGCCAGTTCCTCTTTTATTGTGAATACTAGTGTAACAGCCCGTGTACACGGGCCAAAGTGCTTAATGCTGTTTGTCCGGGCCGTCTCTACGGCGCGCGGTGGCCATTTTGTGCCGCCGAACTACAACTCCCAGCATGCTGTTTGTCCGGGCCATCTCTACTGCGCATGACGGCTTCGGACAAACATCCTCTGGCCTTTTATTATATAGGATAGAATCTCCCCTTGTTGGTTGAAACATTTTTTCAGTTAGGAAATTGTCATTTATAATCTTTAGGAATTCTAAGGATGTGTTAGTACTGGCTGCATGAAACCTCCCGCACATATCCCTCAAACTGAAGTCCCCCGTATTCACACAGCTTTTTACCTACACATTATAGATAGGTGCATAAAGAGTCAGTCAACCTGTTTCCCAGTGTGATTTGAAGGTGTGTAGCAGACACCAGCTAATGCTCCATCTTGTGCTTTATCTGTTTGGACATTGACCCATAAGCATTCAAGTTCATTTTCTTCTGAGTTATCAGTGACTCAAAAACAGGTAATGCCACTTTTGACATAGTGCCACTCCCCTTCCCCTTTTGCCCTCTTGATACTTCCTAAATCTATATATATAAAAGTCAAATGGTGTATGCGTGTATGTATGTGTGTATGCGTGCGTGCGTGTGTGTATGTGCACTTACTCCTTCCACACCGTTTGAGCTAGAGACTTGAAATTTGGTACAGTTATAGGCCTTAGGGTCCTAATCAGGGTAAGAGTCGAAAATTTTTCAAATCTCACCTCTGACGCTCCCCAGGGGTGAAATTATTTAAAGGCCAATCACATCAGCTGGGCAGCTGCTGTTCTCTGTGACATAGTTATGATGTCATAATACCCCCTCCAACGGACCCCGCACTCGCTCAGCTCTCTGCCCTCTCCCCCCTCCAATGGACCCCGCACTCGCTCAGCTCTCTGCCCCCTCCCCCTCCAACGGACCCCACACTCGCTCAGCTCTCTGCCCCCTCCCCACCTCCGACAGACCCGAGTTGGGTTTGGTCGGAGGCTAAGTGAGGTAGGGGTGTTGGGTTTGGTCGGGGGGTGAGGTGGGGGTGTCAGGTTTGGTCGGGGGTGAGGTGGGGGTGTCTGGTTTGGTCGGGGGGTAAGTGAGCCGGGGGTGTTGGGTTTGGTCTGGGGGGGTGGGAAGGTGTCGGGGTGGGTGAGGGGTGAGGTGTGGGTGTTGGGGTTGGTCAGGGGGTGTTGGGTTTGGTGGGGGGGGCAAGGTGGGGGTGTTGGGTTTGTTTGGGGGAGTGAGAAGGGGGGTCGGGGTTGGTCGAGGGGTAAGTGATGTGTGGGTGTCGGGTTTGTTTGTGGTGGTAGGTAGGGGTGTCAGGTTTGGTTGGGGGGAAAGTGAGGTGGGTGTGTCAGGTTTGGTCTACGGAGGGTGAGGTGTGGGTGTTGGTCAGGGGGTGTTGGTAGGGGGTGACGTGGGGGTGTTGGGTTTGGGTGGGGGGTGAAAATGTGAGTCGGGGTTGGTCAAGGGGTAAGTGAGGTGGGGGTGTCGGGTTTGGTCGGGGGGGTGAGGTCTCGGTGTCAGGTTTGCTCTCTGCCCCCTCCCCCCCCCCGCCCCCCGACGGACCTGAGCAACGCCGGGTATTTTCGCTAGTAGGTTATAATAATTGTTGTTAACATTCCAATAGTGGACATCATCCCACCAGTTTTCAGTAATAGCAACTAGATAGAATTTATGTTCATAAATGAGCAATTCAAATTCCTCTTGTTGATTACCCAGGCTCCTAGCATTGTTGTATATGCAATTCAATAATTTCTTCTCTTCATATCCTTTGATTCCTTGATTGATTTTTATCCTCAGTATCTTGATCCTGTGCTAAATGAGTGCTCCTATCGTCCCCTGTTTTTATCTTCCCCTTTTCTTATTACTTTAATGCTCTCCTAATTTTTCTAGCCAACCTCTTCTGAAGAAGATTGGCTCCCCTTCTACTGAAGTGGAGGCCATCCAAACTATACACCCCCATTTCCCCAGCGAAGATGGACAATAACCAACAAAACCAAAACCCTCCACAACACACCACTTACCTAGCCAGCAATTCATTTCCAGATCTTCTGTCTTCCTTCACTCTCTAAGATCTGAACACATAAAACACTCACTGAGGTTGCTATGCTTTATTGTTCAAAGGGATTTTATTTTCTCAAATCCCAAGTCTCTTGTAATTATGAAAACTAAATCATGCTAAACCAATACATTCTCCAGCATTTTCTGCTAACATCGCTCATTACGCAGCCTCCGTGGCAAGTAAGTTAACCACACACATAATCAGGATCCAAAGTGGAACAGGTTCAAGCATCCCAAAGGTACTGACACATGGCTCTCCTGTGCCTCTGGTAAGGATGCTGCTGCTAGTAGTGATCTAAGGAATTAGAGCAAATTATTTTCAATATTGCTGCAGACAATAAAAATGCCATGACACCATTCAGAAGGAATGCAGGAAGCTTAGTCTGGATTGTAGATTGCACTGTTTTATCCCTTCCTTGAAGATAGAATCCAAATTTTCAAAAGAAATGTGAATATAAACTTAAAGAAGGGAAAATATGGTTGTTCCTATCAATTCCTTTAGCTAGGTGTAAGTGATAGAACAATATGTTAATCTGTGACTAAGAGGATTAATGATGAAACAGGGGCTCTGGTGTCTTCAGTATAGTGTTGATGCCCAATTTCCTATCACCATCTCATCCACTGGTCGGGGAAGCTGAATGACTCACTTAGTGCATGAAATGGGGCTTGGAGGAGGATTATCCGATCAAGACTCAACCTAGATAAGTCTGATGAAGCTTGCAGGTTGAGGAAGCAACTGGAAGAAATAGCTTGGACTTCCTTGGGAAAGTATTCCAGGGCAAGTGTTCACAAGCTGAGGCTTTTGTTGGCTCTCCTGGTGTTTCTGGATATCTTAGTAGTACTGTGGCTACTGCCGCTGGTTGGGCAGCAGGTCATTAAAGTACTACCCAGGTTTGTAGGCTGAGGTGCTAGAATTCAGCAGGTATTGCATCAGTCACTATTTTCCTATCAAAAGAGACCTTTCTGCTCTTGTTCTGCAGGGCAGAGCTGTGGTGATCGAACCTTCACTGAATTATTGGCATGTAGCTTGGATCCGAAAACACTGGTGTGCATTTGCATCTTATCTACATTTCATCAGCTGTCCTAGGGCTCCAGTCTTGAGGTGACATGTCATTATTCTAAAAACAAGCCGCCTTGTCCAACATTCCAGCTTCCCAGAGTGCTCAACTCAGCATGCTTCCAATAACCTCTGAAGCTGGAATGTTGTGTCTTGCAGTGGTAGTTCGTGTGGCTGTCTTCACCATAGTGTCATTGCACCCTGCCGATCCCTCTCATCTTGTGGCTGATTTCACTGGTACCTGATGCTTTAGTGGTGATGCTACATGGGGTGAATATCGCAGAGAAACAACCTCTGCGTGCTGTGAAAATACAGATCACACATGACCCTTTCCTGACAGCATGGCTTGATGTATGTGAATCTTGAGTCTAACAGCTGTGCCAATATATCTATGCCACCCTACAAAGTTAGACACACAGAAACATAGACAGGAATCATTGATATGGCTTGTCATACACCAACCAATAACCTGATAGAAACACAGCCTGTCAGCCCACAGCTAGTGACTCATCAGGGTGAGATTTTTCAGATGTGTTCAGCATTGGCCTAAGTCTGCTCCTTTAAGTCAATGACTGTTTGACTATATAACACAAATGATAAAGCAGTTAACAATTCATCATTCCAAAACAAAACATTGAAACATTTCTTTCCAAAAAGGCTGAAATGTCTCATTTTTCTTCCCAAATGAAATTGTGCCAGAATTTGCTTAATTTCACAAAGTGTTTCCTTTTGAATGATACCACATTACAATGGAATATGGTTCAGTCAAAATGTCTCCAATCAGCTCTAAGTGAGGGTAGCACAAGAGATGGAAAGCTATAGAGGCTTTGACTGCTACGTCACTGACTCATACCTGGCCCAGATGAAAGTCATCTGTTAAAGGATTGTTCGCAGTGACTGCGTGAAATTGCAGTGGTGACCTTCGTCCCAGCTCTATTGGACAGGTGGTATCCTTGTTTGCTGTCTCAACAAAATGGCAGGAAATGAGTAGTGCGATATCGTGAGCGTCTGCAAGATTCTTGTCCATTAGAGGGAGGAGAGCTTATTTACTTCATGGTCCATTCTCAAGGCAGGTTCATTAGTAAATTGTCCTTTAAGTGCTAGAGTCTATTGTTGCTCTCGTTCTTTCTTCTCTGTTCAGTAAGAAATTGACTCCTATTAGTACAGCCTTTGCAGACACGTGGCAGTTTGTGTTCCTGCTCCAGTGTGGAGCTGGTCTCTAACAGCATTAATGAAACATTAGAGTTTTAATTAGGCCATTATCCTATTTATTTTTATAAATAATTCCAAAGTAGTCATTAAAGTTTGTGAACTTAGGAGTAAACGACTTTAGGGAAAGAAATCAAGTTTTCAATCTTGTTATTATCTATTGTACAATCTCCCTGGGACATTGTGAGGAAACTACAATGGTTGTTTGTGTTGTTGTTAAGATGATTCATTTACCCACATTGTAATAAACATTCTGTTAAGTTTCTAGTTGGAAAGTCTGTGTCACTGCGGCAGAACTGCCGTGCATCAAAGAGAGGTTGCATTTTCTTTCTTTCCCTCAATTCCCATGGGAAGGATATGAGCTGAGAAAATGAATGGGGCATTAAACAAACCTGCAGGAGTGGGTACCCTGTAGTTGTTCAAAACACTCCTACACAGAAGCTCTGCAGTGTTGTTCTCTATTCCGATTCCAAATTTCTTTGGCTTGATCTTTTCATCACAAGCATGCAAAATTCTTCAAAAGGCAAGAAATTACAGGCCTGACTGAAAGGAAGCTACGCTCAGGGGCACTGTGTAATATTGTCAGTTTCCTTGACTTTCTCCCTCCATTTTCCTGCAAATTTACTGAAAGTGTGGCTCTTATTGATGTTCTCATGCATATTTCCATATATTTCAAATACTCTAATGTGAACCAAAACTGATCAAAGCATTTGATCAAGCAAATGATTCATGTGCCTCTTAAACCAAAGCAAATTCTGTGGCAGTTGTGACTGGTGTTTGGTGGAGTCTGCAGTTGTTGATACTGTAGTGGGTTGGAAAGGATTTGTACTAAGCAAACAAAGATAACAGTGAGACTGCAAGCAAAGGGACTCAGGAGGGAGGCTGCTGTGTGCAAAGAACTCTATCTCATGTGTTGTCATTTGCAACCTCCTCTAGAATGGCTGTGGTCTCAGGGAATTAATGTACAAAATGGCGATGAATTCTGGCTTTTTTCTGAGATTGAATTTTGAATAAATAATAGAGTGACGGTAAAGCTACCTGCTCTCAAAGAGGGAAAGAAGACAGAAGTGACCCCCAGGTATTTCTAATCTTTGTTCTCCTGATCTCCCTTTAGAACCCTGACATCGTATTGGTGCACTACCTGAATGTACCTGCCATAGAGGACTGTGGAAAACCGTGTGGTCCCATCCTGTGCTCAATAAACACAGACAAGAAGGAATGGGCAAAATGGACGAAAGAGGAACTCATTGGACAGCTCAAACCGATGTGTGAGTACTTGAGAATTTTCAACTGCACTGGCAGAAGGGGGCTCGTTTTCTGTGTGTTCCTGCAGAAACACCAAGTGTGGGAGATGTTGCAGACAGTGAAATGGCTCAGCCTATTTAAGCACTGAACATACTATACACATTACAGGGTGAGGGACAATCTGGAGACTATTTCTCCACGTTTACATGTTTTATGTCCAGCTAGTCAGAGGCTTGGCTGGGCTTCCCTTTCTGCGGGTGCAGCTTGCATCCACAATGTTTGTACCCATCAAATGAATTGCAGGCACTTGTCTGAGCACTCACTCCGTGGACTACATGATCTGCACCCAGGGGGAGACTGGGGCCTGCAGTTCAGTTATAAAGTTAGTGCTCACCTAAGGGAACAGCCCCCTTTGGATACCTTCGCCTGAGTTCTCCTTTGGAGTAATACAGTTTGGTCCAAACTGCCTGGCCTGGGCACAGGGCCGCCTGATAAGTCACAAAATAAACTTGGGCACAAATTTTTAAAAATGAGAGAAAGCGAGTCCCAGGTGTCCTTGGAAACATCGGAGTCTTTCCCATGTTGTGCTTCCCCAAGTAACTGCACTTTTGAAAGCCTGCTCCCTGGGCTGGGGTATTTTGGGGAACAGATTCAGGATGTTTCGAAGTGCAGTGTCTGTGCAGCCCTTTGGTGTTCAGGTTTTTCAGGGCAGGGTCTTTGTACGTCGTAGATATTAACTTGCAGTCTTGTGACAAATCCTCTGTTCAAAGCACCCAGTCCCAACCCCTCTTACCATCTATCCCCACTTGTGCCTGGTGTGATCTCAGTGTTCCCCACCTGATGAACCCCTCAGAAAGGCATCTCAGACCTTCCCAAAAGTATCTGGTCCTGTCCCCATCTCTGCACAGTTTGTCCTAGATACAAAATTCACTTGTTACCTTGCCTCCCTGCCCCTACCAACAGGGACCTGGTCTCTACTGATGAACAGTTCCCCTAGTTTACAGGTGTCTTTCCCCAAGAGATACTCAGCATTTGAAGTGTTTATATAGAAGATTGATGTGGATTGCTGTTGCCCACAGATAGCTTTTATTGAACTGACTTTAATTTTATCAGCAAGGAGCCTCATGCGGAAGTATCTTTCAGGTGCAAATTTTCTGATGTAAACAGCTATTAAAATAAGAGAGATTCCCCATTCCCTCAGTTATCTGCACTGAAAAATATTTGAGTCAAATTCCTTGGTGATCAAACTCTATTGATTTCAGCCCTTTGACACTAGGGATGAACTTGTCCCATAATCTATTGCTCATCTCCATTGGAGACTTTGGTTTGAAACTAGTTTTGACCTTGCAAGCTCCATTGTAGAATTCTGACATCTCTCCCTCATGCCAGCTGAACAATTACTAGAAACGATTGTTTTGGGACGAGTGTCAGTAACTGTTTTTCAGACTTCCGCAAGCTAAGGAAAGAGCTGCTTAGGAGGATTGTAGTGGTCTGCCCTGCACACAGGCAGCTCCATCGAATTGCCCTTCGATGGCTACAGTTAAGGAAAGTGTCATCAAGTAGAACCAGACATGTTTTTAACAAGTGCTCTTGCAGTTTGCTGGTAACTAGCGTTCACTGGAGTTGAGAGGTTCTGTCCTGTAAACATGGGCTGAGAGGGATGATTTCTAACCTGTCACACTAACAAGTGGAGATGGAGTCACAGTCTGTGTACAGACCTCACTTGCAGGGTTGCAAGCCAATTTCCTATACTATACGGTTACTAATGACTACACTGGCTAGGAGTCTAGTGAAGGGACAGCAATACTCTTGACAGCTTCATGTGGGACAATAGGAGTTAAAGGGAATTCAGCAAAGCTGGGATGGAAGTCGATTCGGCGCTAGCACTGGGAAGTTCATTTTCAGGAGTTTGTGATGAGACTTTTCATTTTCTGAAATAAAACTTGGCAAAAGTTCTTAGCCCAAGTACAAAGTTAAAATAATGAATTAGTAAATAGTTTTCTGACCGGACCTTCATGTCCATGCCTAAATTTGCCCTGTTATTGAATAAGAGAGTCCAGAGCTGGTCGATTAGGTGTGGGGCTTGTCTTGGGAGGCAGCGTGCTCTGGAGGGAAGAGCAAGAGAGTGCAGTCAGGAGGACTGGGGTTTGGATCCTGGCTCTACGGCATACAGTCTGTGTGGCCTCACAAAGTCACTTCACCAGCGGGGAAATGATCATCCATGGCGTCATGCAGTGTAAAGCTCTGCAGGAATTAAATGCCACCCCACTGAATTCGCTGAGTGATCTGTGTATTTGCAGCAGTGTGAGACTCTCACCTGAGTCGTCAGGTCAGATGGGTCCACTAGTCCAACCCTTAGTGCCCTGGGGGAGGTAACCTGTCATACACTTTCCATAGATATAGCCAAGCTTGACTGAAGAGCCCAGTATGAATAGGCCATAACTACCTCACTGGGATAATACTCTGCTCTGGCAGGCTGCTTGCTGTCCAGAGTCAGGAAGGGCACCGTTTGAGCAATCAGGCTAAAAAACACGGATGCTTTTTTTAGTGTCAGAATATTTTAACCCCATTATCAGGACAGACTTAATTTGGAAAGAGAGGACAGTACAGAATAGGCACAGAGGGTCAAATTCTGCTCTCTGGTGTGAATCAGGAGTAACTCCATTGGCTTCAGGTAGACTCTTGAGTCTCCTTGGTGTTACAGAGCGAGCTCTGTCACTTCATGCAGATAATCTGCCTATCAAACTCCCTCACACAGACAAATGTCTGAGTCATTCAGATTCAGCTGGAAATGTTTCCCTCATTCCCATCGAGATCATCTATTTCTCCTTCTCAATAATAGAACAGCAGAGGTTCTGTTTAGATTGTATCAGGACTAGACAGCCTAGGGACTAACTCAGCATCACTGAGGACTCTTCTTTTTCTTTAATTAAGCAAATTAAATACAGAAATCTATGGACAAGGGAACTTGTGTGGGAGTGATCAGTTCTGTTTTTTTCTGGTTTGTGTCTTTTCAGCCCTGATTCACCCCTTTAGCTGGGTATTGCAGGGGTCTATGGATAAGTGTAGGATAGTGAATACAATTAGCACTGCGCTATGTCTGTGAGATACAATTTAAACTTCACCTGCGATCATGGGTTACGGTGTTTAATGTAGACTTGTGTTTTTTGTATGTTCTGCAAACTCCTACACGGAGAGAGATCGGATCAGCGGGAATCCCAGCTACCATGGTACAACGTTCTTCTCTTCAGATATTTACACTGATAAATCACATGCTCTGTGCCACCCATATTCCACAGGGTGCCAAAGCTGATGTCACTTGAGAAGTTTACATGTGTCCCGTTCCCAGGAATATAGGTCCCAATATACATAGAAATAACTTGTTTGCAGTCAGAAAGAGAAATTAGGTAGAAGGTAGAACCCTAGAGGAGAAAATGAGTTCAGCAACCATAATACTGAAACTAAGCACTAATGTCTGACTCTGCAAGTACCATTCCACTACTTTTGATTCCTCCAACAGGGTGCTGGTGTCCTGACAGACCCAAAACAGTCAGAAGAGAATGTTTGCTAAACATAAAACAAGCGATGCAGATTTATGGCTTATTCCTTCCTAGTGTAGTGGCCACACTGTGACTTTATCTGGTCTGCATCATTGCTGACTCTAGGATTGTGCAATTTCTTCAGAACTTTCCAAACTCTGAGACCTTTTTATTGCGGTGAGGAGGACAGGCAGTGGGTTCTCAGGCATCCCTATCAGGCGGGGGACAGATCTCTGCAGCGCTTCAGTGCTATACCTATGAGAATGGAGGCCAAGAAGGAATATTTTGGGGGTCATAAATGAGTGGTCAGGTGCCCCCTCGTGACAGCCCTTCAAGTGGCCTCTCACCTCAGTTTCCCTTCTGAGTCCCCAGTAACTCCATATGATCTTATCGCCTCGCCCATAACACACAACTCACAAAACAGAGTCCATATCACCCCCACACCCACCCGAGTGCCTGGAATCTTTCAAACCCAGCTTTGTTCTCACCCTATCTGGACTCGTTCTCGGTCCTCCTCTGCCAGACAGCCACCCTGGCCCTTCCGCTCTGTCCAGCAGAAGTCCCACAGCCTCTCTACTAGGACCAGCCTTGCCAGGGGCGAGTCCATCACTCCCTCTGGGCCTCTCATGGTTCCATTGGGAGCCAGCTCTCTGGCAAGATGACATACATGGGCAAGCGGCTCCACAGCTGTTCCCTAGCTTAGAGCCAGCAGGCATCTCCCTCTGCTTCTCTCTGGCCTTCAGCCCTTTCCAGTCCTCGTTCTCTGGCTTAGGGATGTCAGGATGGAAACCCTTCTTGCTGCTGTTCTGGATCCAGCGCTCTCCCAAGAGCCACTTTCTCACTCTGGCACCTCTTCTTTCCTGTTCTTCCGGACTGAGCCAGTCTGTTCTGACTTTCCTGGTCGCTTTTACAGCCCCAGTGCTGCTCCACTGTCTTAATTGGTCCAGCTAGGAGCACCGGGACAGGAACAGGAGAGTCGAGTCCAGTTTCATTTAATGGGCCAGCTACCCTGTTACAGGAGTCATGGAAAGAAAAAGGCCCACAATGCCCTTAATAAATTCCTGTATCTGTCAGTACAATCACTGACCCTAGTGTGAGTGCCAGTCAGCCCGTCCTATAGCTGCTGCTTCCTTTCATACTCCAAAGAGACAAGAATGCGATAAGTTGCTCATTTGACCCAGTTCCTTCCCTTTCTTTGCTTCTTTTCCTTTGTCTCACAACGCTATCTGGACAGGCCACAAATTACAGGATGGAAAGACTAGATATGCTGATCAGAAGACTCCAGGAACTGATTAAATTGCACTGAAATTCAAGGTGTGGCTGAGATCAGACTAAAATCTTAATACCTAACAAGCAGGGGATGTGGCAGCCTGTTCAAAAACCTGCAGTGCATCAAGAAAATTATGTGAAAACTACGACAAACTAGCCATAAATCTAATAATGCTTGGCTCTTTCGTGTCTCGGGAGGGAAGAGTGAAGTTCTGCACGATTATTCAGTGTGTATGCATATACACGTCTCTGTTTATGGATGCACATACTGGGAAACGCATCCTTGGAAATATAGCTAAAATAAAAGCTTTTGATTCCTATCAGACTTGAAAAACATAGAGGGCACAGCTAACTATGTTAAGGGAATGGAGAGGGGTACTTGTTGCCAAGAAGGCATCAGATTTGGCTCCAAAATTGAGCATGCCATGAAATTTTGATGCCAAACCCATTAACTTCATCACATTTCCACATAAATCATAGTCTTTCAAAGACTTCACAGTTTGATTTCCTGGTGTTTCCAAATTCCTCTGCCCTAAAGCAGATTTGTCAGTGATTTAATCAAAATGTTGTGCATAGTATCAGTGATGAAGTGAGAGTCTAATTTGCAAGCAGTCACCTTTTTACCTGTTGCATAATGCAGATCTTATTGTTTTATTCTTTTGAAACTCAAGCTTCTATGATGAGCTTTGATTTTATTAAATCCCACATTTAAAACAGCTCTGTTATGACAGAACTTGGCTGCACTCGGAAGTCAGAAGTTTAATTACTGAGACTATGTACCATCTCCACAGGGATGTTTTGGGTCGGATTTTATAGTTCCTGTAACTATGATTTTACTTCAGAGTTGTGAAGGGAAATTGCAGTGGGGAGAACTCTCCTTCCAAGGAGAGAGAGGGCTATTCCAGACCGTAGACCAGTGGGAAAGGAACATTACAATTCTGCTTGATGACTCTAATAGACATTAGATGGTTACCTGTGGTCCCTTTAATCCTGAGCTCCACACAGCTGACCCTGTTCAGCCCCTATCCCTGTGGGTAAAGAAGGTGCTGGGGAAATCAGAGTGCACTAGTGCAGACTAAAGCAGAGTCAATGCTACTGCAGCTAGAGGCCGGAAACCTGTCCCCTTGATGGATCTGTGCCGGGGGAGCTGAAAATAAAGTGGCAGATGGCTGCTGGGGAGGGAAAGAGAGGGTTAGAGAACGTCAGCCAGAACAATGAACCATTTTCCCTGAAGTGCCATGCGAGTCTCTTTGGGATGAGGATTTTGGCAGGAGGGTCAGTCTTTTTGTAACTGACTTGGTTCCTCTCTCTTCCCTGTGGTGACATTCCTACATTCAGTCAGGGCGTCAGCAAGGACAAGAACTAAAGGTGTTGCTTCTGTACACCCAAACTCCCAGCCCTGGACTTCACATCAGCTGTATGGTTCCAGGGACATACTGTGACCTTGGCCACTGTGAAAAGGTCCTTCTCGCTGGCCCCTTAACAAGCCCTCCCTCAATAACTTGCTCCATACAAAACTGCAGAAATGCTCCTCTCCTTGTTCTGTATCTGTGCTTGAATATTAAGGTTATGGATGAAAAATGGCCCTTTCAGTACCACCCGACAGCTCCAAGAGCTTTGTTGAAACATCATTAACTTGTTTTAATCTAGTTGGTCTGAAAACTAATCAAGAGATTGAAATTAACCCATCTGAACATCCATGAAGGGTAAATACTCGCTTGGAAATGCTCTGAGGATTTTACTTCCATTTAAATCTCCAACTGATTTCCCTTACTAAAATTACTGAGATGAGCCTGTACACACAGAAATAATCAAGTGGACTTCAGTTTTTATTATTTGGGATCCCGGGCCTTGTTCTGATAGTTGAGTCATCTGCATTCGCAGCCGGACACTCGTCTTAGCTCATGGTTGTTCAGTCAAACTGGATTATCCCTAGTGATGTGTTAGGTCTCAACCCAGTGACTCTCTCAGTATTTCCCTCTAGATTACATCACATTGCAAAATCTCATTATGATAGATGCAGAGAAGTTTGGTGGGGGTGGATCTGCTATTCAAAATCTTTAGATGGATGAATCCATCTAGAGTTAGGAGATCAGAATGCAGGTGCTGTTCATATCATTTAAAAATTCTGGTATTAAAACTGCAATGAAATGTTATCATAGAAAATATAAGGACATATTCCAAACCAGGGGTTGGCAACCTTTCAAAAGTTGTGTGCCGAGTCTTCATTTATTCACTCTAATTTAAGGTTTCGCATGCCAATAATACATCTTAACGTTTTTAGAAGGTCTCTTTCTAGAAGTCTTTAATATAGAACTAAACTATTGCTGTATGTAAAATAAATAAGATTTTAAAAATGTTTAAGAAGCTTCACTTAAAATTAAATTAAAATGCAGTGCGATCCCTGCAGGTGGCCAGAACCCAGGTGGGGTGAGTGCCACTGAAAATCAGCTTGCGTGCTGCCTTTGGCACCCGTGCCATAGGTTCCTGCCCCGTTCTAAGCTATATACTAAAGGCATTTTGTTGGTGATAACACAGCTGTTGTATCTTAGAGATGGCAGAGTACAAATTGGTCTCCTGAGCTGAAAGTGTCGTATGGAATGTTTTGCTTCTGAAGATACCTGTTGGCATGGGACCCCTGTAAGACATTTATACAGAATGAGAACTGATCATGTGGCAGGAGATTTCTCTGGGAGTTTTGTTTCTGAGACACCTGTAAGTCATTTCTGCATGTCTGTGATGAAGCCTGGCTCTCAACTTGGCATTGCCCTTAATTGTTTTCCTCTTGTGCCCTATTATCCTTGATTTGAGGATTCTCTGAATAGATCAGCAGATGTCCTTAGAGGCATCTGGTGTTGCAGACAAAATACTGGGGCAGAATTCGACACAGCAGAACTCGACGCAGCAGAACTCTGTATATATACATACCATATGATCAGCAAATCATGGCCCTGCTCGACAGTGGAGGGTCTCTCCAAATTCTCCTCCCTTTTGGCTTCCTCTCTCTCTCTGACAGCAAATCATGTCCTGAAGGCTTGCAGCTGGTGATTTCTGAGTTCTGATCCTTCTTCGTGTCCACTATAACTAAGAACTAAATTGTGGTCTCTAAAATCAGATGTTTCTATCCCTTAACTGACTATTGTGGTGATAATTATAATAACACTTCCTTCACATAGTCACAGCTGGTGAAACTTTATTTCCTTGAGAATGAAAAGATCTCACTGTTATACAATCAAACACACAACTATCGTGCTTATCCTCACATCCACCCATTCTCTCCGGACATGCTCAATTCTGGCTCTGTAAATGAAACACCCCAATGCTTTTGGTAGTGACCTAGGACCCACCACAATCTGTGCTATCACATCTGTGGGGGCCAGATAGTGGGACTACTGGTGTCAGAGTTGAAGACTAAATAAAAAGCTTAAATTAAATTCAGTTTCAAAACTTGATAATTCTGCCATCCAATGAGAATCTATTTTCCGTAGACATCCATACACTGTTAAGTATTTAGGCCCCAAATGTAGACTGTCTTCAGGTGATCAAGGGGGTGATCTTGCAGTTTTACAAAACTCTATGCAAATAGAAACGTTTTCATGCTTTAAAAAAAACCAAATCTATTAAAATAGAGTATGGGAGGATTTGAAACTTCCCTTGCTGCTTGCTGGAAATCTGAAATGCGGCTACAAAGGACTATTTCTGGAGAAGCAGAAAGTGACCATAAACAGAAAGTAAAGCTTAACTATGTAGTCACAGCTGACCTAAATGTGAAAAATAAATTAAATATGTAAAATAGTTCCAGTTTTAATAATCTCAGTTTTTATCAGTATCACAGAACTGATATTTTGGTTGGCCTAACTCTTAGTTGTTTGTTATTATTATGAAAAAACAATACAAATTTAATTACAATACTTGTTATTTTATTCCATATAGGATCTTATGCCAGCCTCATGATTGTAGAATCTGAGCTCCTTCCAATAGTGTGACTAATATCTGTCACATGCTGCTTCTTTTATTCTCTCCCCAGGGGAGATGTGTGCAGTAGAGTGTTTTATTTTGGAATATTTTTAATCTAATGGATAGACACATGAAGCTGTCTGTATATGTTAGAGACGACAAGGCCAAAGAAATGTACCCTTTACTTGGAGCAGAAGATGAGGGCTGTGAATTCCTGAGGACGTTCATTCCACAATCCGGGATCAGTCCCCAAGGAAGCTCTGTCTCGTGCACTGACAAGCTTTACCTGTATTGTAGAAAGTTCCATTGTCCCAAAGGAGTGAAATTGGTGACCATAGACTTCATCCCAGAATTTGAGGCAATCTTTTAGATTAGATCACTTAGCTGTATTACCATGTAATAAACCTAATATATAAAAGTGGGTGTTCATAATAATGAAGCAATACCTCCAAGAGCCAAACAGTCCCCCAAAGAGACAGATGTATCACAATATCAGTTATTGCAAAGCCTTTTGGACATGGGTGCCAGTATTATTTCTGTATTTTGAATACTGACGATATTTGGAAAGACTTTAAATTATTCCTGTTTCCAGTTAGTCTTGCATTCTGGATTGTGGACTGCTATTGAATGCAGTGTGTTCCCCAGATGGTTTCCTAAATAATTCTAGTTACAGATGCTTATAAATAGCTGTTGATTTGGATTATGTCCTGAGTTCATGATGCCTTCACTCGGTACAACACAGATGGGACCTTTGAAAGAGCTGGTGGAATATATTCAATGTGTGGGTGTTGGTGGAGTGGGCAGAGGTGCTGTGGTTCTTTCACTCTTCTTGTTTGTCCTCAACAGCTGAACAAGACAGCCTGATGCTTTCAATGAAACACCCTCTTTATTAATAATATTTTAACAAACCTGTCTTCCAGCAGTATGTTGTTAAAAGGCTTTGGCCACTGAAAATGTTACCAAAAAATTATTGTCAAAAGAAAATCCACTCAAACAATCTGACATTCTTCATTCCGTCCTGGGATTGCCTAGGTACAATACCTCGTTTGGCAATTAGCTCACATTGCTTCCCATGCGCCTGGTACTTACGGACACCTGTACATCCCGTGACTAATGGACAGTTACTGTGTTGGGGAGTCTTGTTTTCTCTTCATTATTCGGGTCAAAGACCAAAACCTCCACTATTTTTGTTCTTGGACTGTAATCTTGATAATTATAGAATACCATGAAGCAAAACCAACAAAGTCTTTCATTTCCCATGAAAACAAGGAGGAATTCATTTTCTAATCAGTTGGTGCCATCTGGTGGCCAGTGCCAAAACATTTCCCTTTGGTTGGAAAGAGCATTAGTGCGACACCGTGCTGTTTGTTTGGAAGCACCTTAAAGAAAGGCTCCCAAAGGGTTTAATAAAATAGTGTATGGGATAAATAACATCTGCCTAACTCTGCTCTGTTAGTTCACTGCAGTTCAGAGGGCTTGCACCAGTGTAAGTAAGAGCAGAATTTGGTCTCATTTGTCTAGGGAGTCCATATTTCTCGAGGGTTACCGTTCCTGTCTGCCAGTATCCCTTTGACTGGAAAGATATGAAAGCCAGTAGAATTCTAGCAGAACCCCTCTCCTTCATGTGCCCTTTCCCCCAAAACAAACAAACTACTTTTCAGGCCTTCCTTATCCATCACAAAGAAGGACACAATACTATTTATTTTTCCTTTGCGGTAACCTTTCCTTTACATGGGGCAATTGAGAGTGTGCTATTACCTGTTCATTTCTCTTTCTTGCTGTGAGGTTCACAGTTAGACCTCAGCAAACAAAGAATCAGCTGCTGAGCCTTTTGTATCAGTGTTGAATATACCAGGTTCTAGTTTTGTCAAGTCTGAAGCAATCAAATATATAAATAAGCCAACCTCAGCTCCATCAACCCTACAGACCTTCCTATTCTCCCCCATTGTGTGATGTTTGCAGATTCCCTGCCCTAAAATGAGCTCCCTTGAGCCTTCCTGGATAGACCTCCTCTCCAACCTCCAGTTTTGGTAATACTGCTCTAGTGGAATTCTCCATAGATAATGTCCTTGATGGGTAATCCCACCTCTTAGCAGAAAACAAATAATTTCTGACATTTTTTATGAGCTCAGAAATTGTAGTTATGAAGGCCAGTTTGGGATTTGAATCCAAATGTGAGGAAATTAGGACTGTTTATGAAGCTCTTCTACTGATCAGGCCTGCATTTGGTGTTGAAATCATAAAGTGCTTGGAAGTCTGGCCCTTCAGATGTGGGGGCGGGCGGAGCACCATTCTTCAGGCAGGCCTGGTTAGGGGCAGAATCAGAACCCAGCAGCTGGCCTGGTTCTCAATGGGGTGGCAGAGAGGGAATTCCGTTCTTCTCGGGAGGCTACAGGGGGATGTTCTTGCACACTGAGCGCTATTGAAAATCTGCTTCATAGAGCAGACAGCACTGGAAATTTTCCTCTTCATGCGAGTTACAAGAAACAAAGAGTTAAATGTGGCATGCCTGGGAGGCACAGAGGAGGCGCTCTGTCCCGTTCCTCCTGGCCTGCCTTGTTGAGGCCCAGCCACCTGATGACACTCTCCTCCCTGCACCCAATGCTGGTGAGAACCACATTTGTTGTTGTTCTCAGTTGACAGCTTCTTATGCCAGCTGGAGCCGTCACTGATGAGAGAAATCGCGCTCTGGCAACTGAGCTGAAACCAGCCAAATCATTCTACCTGATTGGGAGAAACTGGCTTGTTCCGACTCATCTTTACTCTCCTTTGTCTTTGCTGAGAGAGAAGTGCAATAATCCACACTGGAGGTGGGAACAAGCCACACAGATCAGGTCAGGTCCTGAACTGCCCCAAAGTCTTTCCAGGGTCCCAGTTTCATTTTAAGTTTGTCACTAAATGAGGCTTTTCAAAATGTTAAAATGTTCAGTCTGCTGTAACGACAGGCGCTGCTCTGAGGAAAGCCCAGCCCCCGCCGCTGGGAGTACAGTACTACTGCTCTTAGGAGTCAGCCTTTGCATCCAGCTTCCCTCTTTCCCCTGTAATCCTGACGCATGGGGCAAAGATGGATGGTGATTATGCCCTGTGATGCTGGCAGCTAGCGGGGGGGGGGGGGGAGGGGATGGCCTCCTGTGACATTCCGTGCTTGACGTAGGCATGGGTGGGAGCATGAGTGAGGGATGACTGCTGGGAATCCCAGGGCTCATCAAAGTTGTCCCGGGAACATTCAGAGGATCTACTAGCAACAGTGAATGCCAGGGTCATGGCGCCATACATGGAAATAGAAGAAGCCATGAGATTAAGCCTGATGATTTATTTGGGGTTCTTGGATCAAGCAGGAGACGGGTTTATCAGAAAAGGGAATTTGTGTCAGACTATCAGGAGAGAGAATGATGAGCGGGTGGGAGATGGATTCAACCAGTCTGCTTGCACTAGACTAGAGCAAAGGTGGATGACTACCTACAATGTAATGACCTGAAGAGGTTTTGTGCTTAAGTATCGGTATGGGAATTTCAGAGAGATCTTTGGCCGATGAAGCTTTCGCTTTCGGATGTGCTGGTGCTTTTTTTCGGGGGAGGGGGGGTCTATAAAAAACATTTTTTTAAAGTGAAAGCTACAAGATATGTAGTGTCCCTGCCAACTGAGCATTAGCAAACCAGGTATGAAATTCTGAGTACTGAGAAAGGGACTGGCTCAGTTATAACAACTTTGTCCTGATTAACATTGTTAGTAAAATTTACTTTTTATTGTAGTTGAGTATCCGTAGATTGCTTAGAAGAAAAATTTAAGGCCACGATCTCCGGTGCTGTTCTCTGGGCAGTTCTTGAAGTTCCAGTGTTAAATGTAAAAGTTGCTGTAGCGGTCAGTAAAGCTGCATAAGTCTCGGTTCCCTAACTTGCCCCCTGGGGCTAGCAATAATCAGGCTTTGTCCCTTCTTGACAGATGGGAAGAATGCACGTCCCCTGGGGTCCATGCTGTTCTATGAGCTAGGTTATAAGAAGCATTGCAAAGGTATGCAATGAGCACCTTTCCTGTGTCTCATGCCAGTGAGACATCAGGCACATCCTCTCTGTGCTGAACTCAGGTTTCATGCCATTCTGCTACCAGCCCAGATGGTGTGTGGATGCACCAGGAGCACTGGCAGCCTGACTGACAACACAGGTACTTCAACAAACAGTTCCAGAAACGTTGCAGCATGTGCTGGTGCTGCAGATTTCATGCTTGCAAGTCTGCAGCAATTTGCTCTTTACTTGGCATGGGATGATCACCTTATATGAATAAACATCCCTTCCATAATAGGTCACAACCAGAGCAAGGCAGAATGCAAATGTTTGGCTATGATGACGTCCTCCTGGTCGTTTGAATCCCTGGATATGCACCTGAAAGACACATTTACCTGGTTTAAAAGCCAGACGTTTAGGGTGTTAGGTCAGGTTTTATCAAACAGAAGAAAATGCTCCAGAATGAGGATTTGGGAGCATTCTTCCCTGCAGTAAACAGATCTGGCCTTGTTTATTACAAACTGTCCACCTTTTTCTGGTAACTATTTGCTAAGTACCAGCAGTGCACTCAACACTTGTCAGAGCAAAAATAAAAATAGTCCCTTCCCTGAAGAGATTCCAGTGTAAAGGACAGATGGGCAGAACACACTCTGAGAAACCAGGCAGGAGAAGAGTTTAGGTATGTAATGAGAGAGTTTCCTGATCTAAATCACTTCTTCAGTGTGTTGTTGGGGCAGAGGGGGATTAGCATCGGGTTAGTATTTGGTAGCACTGTAGAAGTGAATGCTCAGGTGGGGTTTGAATCAGGAAAGGGTGGGGGGTCTGTGGTGAGCAGGAGGAAACCATTAGTGCATTCCAGGGGGGGGGTGGAGTGGTCAGATTGAAAGGTGAAGAAGGTAATTTTAGCAGCTGGATTTTGGACGGCCCCAAGGAGGGATGTTACTCAAAGAGGCCAGAGAGGAAGAGGGTGCCGTAATCAAAAGGGGATAGGATCAATCAGTTCATGGATTAGAGTTTTCTCTGTCAAGACAGAAAGAAATAGGAGGGTTTTCAATATTTTGTGGGGAGGATGCTGTAAGAGTTGGGGACAACATGGGTGTGTGGGGAGAGGACAGAGGCATGAACGACAAGCGCAATAGTCTCAAACCTAGACATGTGCTGGGGATGGGTAGTGGGCCTGGTGGCAAAGCCAAAAGTAGCGAAGAAAGGTGGAAGTTGCCGGGATTGAGGGTGAAACTAGGAAGCTAAATTCTGTCCCTAATAACATTTCCTTTGGCTTCAGATCTTCCTTTTTGTCGGTTATTTGTTTGGTAATTCACTTCCCTGTGCTGCTGCAGATCAAAGAAAGTCCTGACGGTGCTAATGACTGGGTAGCTATTGAATCAATACTGGAAGGTCATTTTGATTCTCTCCTTCCCCACAACAGAAACGGCAGAGGCTTGGAGGAGTGGCCCCTCCCTCTTCCGGAACAGGCCGGAGGCACTTCTGTGAGCATCTCCCTTTGCAGTGCTTAATGGTGAACATTCCACCAGCCCCAGTTCTCTGTTTCTCAAAACACCCCTCCCTTGTATATCTTGAGCCACTTTGATTCCACTGGTTCCTAACATCCCAGACAGAGGCGGGGTGTCAGGGAACAGGACACTCACCACACTTCACAACAGTGCTTTCTGGAGGGGAAGGGAAGAATATTGGAGTTGTTTGCAGGATTTATTTAAATTATAAATAAGTGCAGAAGGAATCTGCACCAAAATTAGAATTAAAATACTTTGCAGAATTTAGCTGCATCCTTTTTGATTTCCACATTCTGACCTTTTAATCAAATAAGCTTTTAAAGTGGTTTAACTTTTTAAGTCTTTAAGAAAGGGGAGGGACATGTGTTGTTTTTTATTAACCTTTCTTTCACAGTGCACTTTTTCCCTTATAGAAATCTCCTTTCCCGCTGATTCATTATGTGTCGGGAAGCCAAGCGTGACATGTTAAAAGCCATCTTGCTAGTATTTGATATTCAGTACTAACCACTCACCATCTAATAGGAGTTTTTTCTTTAAAGGGGAAGGGAGACAATCTGCATCTTGGATGTGCCAAGACAGTAGGTAATTTAAATTAGGCATCCAGAGATTCTCTGCTTTCAATCTGTCACCCTTCACTGGCTTTTCATTTTATAACCTTCCTAACATAAGGGGGAGGATAAGCACCAGAAGAGTCACAGCACCTGGATAGAGTCTGGAGCTGGAACCTTGCTCAGTCAGCAAGTGCAAAGCTAGAGATGGAACTTTTCCACTAAATGCCACCTGTCAGCAGAAGCCTGAAGCCTCATTGGCTCCTCCAAGAGCTAAAGATCAGAAAATGCAGCCAATGAGATCACTGAGAAATGCAATCCCAGAGAAACATGCAACCCCTTGATATGATGTCAGACTATGAAACTTGGATGTTCCCCAGGAAAGCTCACTTGGGAATGCTATAGATATGTTCAAGATCAAAAGCTTCAGCTCCTGCCTGCTTCCTGCAATAGATCCATGCTGAGTTTCTTGTAATGGAAGAATCTGAAATAATAGGCTACCATATGTATCCAGCTATAAAGCTGTCTGTGTTCCTTAGCTTGCAGCTCACAACTTGCTTGATTCAGGCTTCAGACAAATCATTATCTATATATAAACCATGAGACATGATTCAGTTCTCAGACTTGCGCCCTGTAATACCTTGCTCAACACTGGATTTAGCAGCAGTAAGGAGCAGTTCCCGATACAGTTCTGCAAAGCAGACCTTTCTGTGGGCACTAGTATACACACACTTCACTGCCAACGCAAGGAATTGCGGGAGAAACTGAAAATATCCCACTGCAAAATACATTTCTCAATATAACTACAGAGCAGGGACTTTATATAATGTAGAAAAATCCTCAGACATCGAGGCATACAAGTCTACCCATACCTCGACGACTGACTGATCAAAGGCCACTCGGGCTTAGGTTCAGCAAGCACTGGCACAGTTCGGGCTACATTTCGGGTGCAGAAATAGACATTGGTCCCGGTGCAGAGAAGAGCATTTATTGGGGCAGTGTTTGACTCTGCCGAGTCCTACCTTGCGGAAGCCAAGTTCTGAACTATGTCCAATCTAGTTGCCTGGGTCACAGCTCACCCACTTACAACTGCCCAGGTGTGCCCCGAGCTGTTAGATCACATGGCAGCATGTGCCTGCGTGGTGCAGTAGGCATGGCTATGCCTCCTACCCCTTCCGATGGGCTGGCGTCAGTCCACTCACCGGGCAGGCACCACTTCGACTTGTTCTCGTGATTCCTTTGCCTGTCTTAGCTTCTCTGACTTTGTGGAGAGACCCACGTTCTGTAATGAAGGACGTGCCTTTCACTGCCCCCATCCGATAGTAACCTTAGTTTGCACCCCTCAGACCTGGGGTGTGGGACCCACTTCGGCAGACTCAAGACTCAGGTCTCTGGTCCCAGGAAGAACTCTCCATGCATGTAAACATCAGGGAACTTAGGGCAATATGCTTGTGCTCCTTCCCCTGCTCTCAGGCAAGGTCATGCTGGTTTTGATGGACAACAGGACCTTGATGTTTCATGTCAACAAGCAAGGGCGTGCTCAATCCTCAGCCTTGTCAAGAGGCCCTCTGACCAAGGGACTTCTGCGTGAAGCACGTCACTCACAGTGAGGTGTCGCACCCCTCAGGAGACTAGACTGCACTGGTGGATCACCTCAGCAGGACATGAGCAAGCAAAGAAGAAAAAATGGTTAATAACCTTCCGTAACTGTTCTTCAAGATGTGTTGCTCGTGTCCATTCCATGACCCTTCACTTCCCTGCCCTATCTCTCTGTTGTTACTGGCAAGAAGGTCCTGCCTTAGTGCAGGGGGATTGGCTAGATGACCTCTTAAGGTCCCTTCCAGCCTGACATTTATATGATGCTATTAATTCAGTGATTCCAGGTTAAGGCTTTGGGGGCTTGAATCTGCAAGAAACCTTCTTTGCTGGAGTGTCCCAGAATGCTCAGCACCTTTATGAGCAAGACCTAGTGCTTGAACCAAAAATTGTGGAAGCTGAATGGACAAAGTTAAGGGGGGGGGGGGAACTGTGATTCACCTTGCAAATGATCTTGCCAACATATAAGGCTTCTGAGAAACTAAAACCACATTCCAGAGCACACAAGGAACATTAAACAAAAAATATATAGCAGAAGAAGGCATAGAGAAGTACTAGAGGAGATAAAATGAAAATAACTTCTGTAAAATACCTTTCTCCAGCATATTTCACTGAAAGTAGCTTCTCATTTTGTTAGGTAGAGAAAAACTATTTTATATGAGATTCTGCATCTGAAAAATTCCAGGATGAAGTCATAATTCTAAGAGCTAGTTTCTTTGCCAACAATTCAGCCCTCCCATTGGCCTGACTAGCAAACTAGCCAAGTGAAGCTCACCAAAAAGCTGCCCTCAACATTTCTACAAATGACTTAAAATTTCCTATTGCATTAGTAAATTGTTGGTTGGTAATTTTATATAAAACTATTTAACTCCACTTTCACATTCTGCAGTCAGAAGATAGCAGAATGCTGCTCTAGCACCTGCGCAGTTATTTGAATCAAACATAGATACTGCCATCCGCTATCTTTGCAGCTTACTAGTTTCTAATAAATGTTAAATACACTGTCAGGAGAGTTCTCACCACTATTTTATTATCACTCACCCCGTGTAATGAACCCCTGCCAACAGGAAACTGAAATCCATTTCCTCCTGATATCTTTTTTCTCCTTGGTGTGTGTTCACTGGTTTATTATAGAAAAGTTGCTCATGGGATTAGGAAGAAACCATCTGTACAAATGCCATGGAGTTTGCAGACAGATGAATGCAAAGAAGGTGGGTAAAATTTGCAACCTCATTCCCCGGACCAGGTCTTTGTTACACCATAGTTCTTGTTGGGTAGTACACTTGTGTCAAGGTGTGCCTCCCCACTCAGAACTCTAGGGTAAAGATGTGGGGACCCACATGAAAAAAGAAATAACCCCCCCCCCCAAGCTTATTTTACCAGCTTAGGTTAAAACTTTTCCCCAGAACACAAACTTCTCCTATGTCTGGGCTTAGAAATACTGCCACCACCAATTTAAGCCCCCAAAACCATGGGTTAGGGTCAATCGGAACCCCCTTAAATACCCCCCAAATCTCCTCCCTTTACCTGGGAGAGATTTGAGAAACAAAGACCAAAACCCTCACTTTCTGTGAGACGTGCCCGATCCAAACCAGGATCGATCCAATGGAACCAAACAGTCAGAGTCTTAAAAGAAAGATTTGAATACAAGAAAAAAAAAGCATAACTCCCTTGTACAGAAATTAATAGAGAAACAACCCACTAGCACCACACAGTATAACTGATCCCTCCCTGGGAATTCTTCCCCTGCCAAAGCTTAACAGTAAAAGAACACCGTGGATCAATTATCAAGTGATACAGTTCAAGCATACAATTCACTTACTACTGGACTTGACTTATTAGAGGATTATAGAAAGGTAGGAAGAGACATAGATGTGATTCATCCCATAGCCGGGCGAACAGCAGGAGAGACAGCAAGAGAGAGAGAGACGAGCCAAAACGAAACTAAAAACTCTCTTTTTGTCTCCGAGGTTGATTAGCATCTCTAGTACGTCATTCCCTCTCAGGTTACTTTTAGATTAACCCTTTACAGGTAAAACAGTAATTCTAAGCTACTTTATACTTATGACAACTTATATCGGGTGTTTTAAGCTATTTAAATAAATATCTTACTAGGCAATTATCTTCGCCAGTTCTTCTGGAGCGGAATCAGTGGTGCTGTACATTCATTTTCTTTCTCACTCACTCACTCTCTCTCTCTCTGAGTAGTTAAATAGAGAGCTAGCCAGATACTGCATGAGCAACTCTGGAACACTAGAGACTCCTATAGAGATGTCTGAGAGGTGGTGAGGCTTTAGAGAAGGGGACTTTAAGTCAGGGTCCCTTAGTTATATGCCTGGCTCTGCCTTCTGTATTATCTTGGGTAAGTCACTTAATCTCTGGGGCTCACTTTTAAAAAATAGGAGTAATTATACCTACCTGGCGGGCTGGTTGTAAGGCCTAATCCATGCATTGCTTATTAAAGCACCGTGAGATCCTGGAGCTGAAGAGACTAGAAAATGGTAAAATATTAATTAATCTTGTTCTTTACTGTTACCCTGCAGATTTGGCAGCCCTGTGAAGCAGAGATTAGCTCTCGCTGATTTGCCGCTGTGTTCTGACTAGCCTCTGATGGATGTTTTCTGATGTTATTCCCACAGTTCATGGCATTAAGTGGACATGCAGCAATGGGAACAGCAGTTCAGGGTTCTCTGTGGAGCAGCTTGTACAGCAGATCCTTGATAGTCACCAGACGAAACCACAGCCTCGGACGCACAATTGTCTCTGCACCGGCAACTTGGGTGAGTAGCTGATTATGGTAGAGCGCAGACAACAGGGCTACATCCCCTTCTAAATCAGAACTCAAATGCATGCCAAGAAACCCACCTGCATACAGAGATCCACTTCAGTTTCTGATTTCCTATGAATGGAACTTGTGAGCCACTGCTGATGTCTTTAAATCAGAGACAACATAGAGAAGGCTAAATGGGATCTTCACATATTTTTCTGTGATTCAACAGGGCAGCAGATTAAGCTCTTCAAGGTGTTTCCTGGAAAGGATTTTCCATGCCTCTGAATGTGGATTTGGGAGTCCTACCATGTTACTAAATATTTCTATCGCATGAGAATTAATCTTTTAGCAAAGTAAAATGACCCTTATTTGATGGAATAAAAATTATGCTAGAATAAAATCCCCACTGGTCAGCTGAGTAAAAGTCTCGGGGAAAATCCATAAAGAACATATCTGCTATGAAATGCTGGACTTCATTTTATTTCCTTTTTATCTTCATGAGCTCTTAGATGGCAGCTTAAATCTAGGCTCAGTGTATGCTTTGTTGTTATTTGACCATTAAAAATATTTTGCCACAAAGGTTGAGATACAGTTAATCCAGGAGTAACTGATGAAGCCTCAAATATATTAAAGATGCAACATGGATTTTTGAAAAATATGGACACTGTAACATGCAAACTCTCAGAATTTATCAGTGTCCTCTTCTGGCGGCTTCCTCTAGAAAGCATGTTGCGTCCTGGAGCTTGTGCAAACTGTTACTTACACTTTTTGAGTACCATAAACCTTACAGGGCACTGTATGCCCATGGGGAATTTCAGATGATTAATTACAAGATAGCAAAGCGTGAAAATAGCCCTCAGGTTTTTTTAGTGTTGATGGAAATAGTGAATGAAACTTCCTTCCTGTTGAGAAGAGTTCTGCTTTACTGAGATTGCCTGAAAGAGCTTGGAAAGGTACATCCTCTCTCGAATTAGTGCTTTATAATAAGAAGTGAGAAGCTGAATGATTTACTTTTCCAGCTCATCTGCCTCATCCCTACCCCTTTTTGCTGCTTTGGTCAAGTAAAATGTACAATAAATGAATTAGTCATTAGAGAAATTTGTCAAAGAAAAATACCTTCTGTGCTTCAGGGTTTTTTTCCCCCAGTAGTCTTATACACTCAAGATTTAAGTAAGACTGGTGACCTCTGAAATACCTAGGTTTGGATTAAAATTCAACCCCTAAGGATCAGCACTTGATCCAGGCTTGCAGATCTGAACACGAATTCTTTTATTCTTCGCTTTGATGTTTTGTCTTATGCTAGTCTGCTGCTTGCTTTGTAACGTAACAGTATCACTTTGCTTTACAGCACCTTGCATCCTGACACACACATCCCCAACTTATTACATTCGCACTCAAAGATTGCAACTTGGAAGCCTCTCTCTAGTTCTTGTTCTGCTCTGTTCCTAAGAGAATGGAGCGATTTACTATTGCATTTAGTTTCAAAAGACTTGTTCTGAACTACGTTAGGTGACCTGATTCAGATCTTGCACATATAATAGAGAAGTTCCCCTTCAAGGGCAAGGAACAAAAAGATTTAGCAAATTATAGCAGCTACCCAGCCACTTTATGATACCCAGAAGAAGGAAGTTGTAATTGTAGCCATTAGCTATGAGGAGAAGGTTTCTTTACCCATTAGGTCATTATACTGTACAATAATTAAGGTTCTTGCCTCATTCTGGGAAAACTGAATCAATTAGAGGAAGAAATATCAAAAATTCATGAGCCTTTCTTCTCCAAAAAAAGCAGCCTCAGTGCCAGATTTTGTGGTGAAAAGACAGTCACCAAGAGAATCATTTACTCTGGCCAGCTTCATTTTGCAGCTCCCGGAAACAAGTGATACTCATCCCGTGACTGGCAAATAAAGTCATGACTGGGCTAACCTCCTAGCCAGAATTGCTTTCTGGTGACTTTCCCTCACTGGTTTTTCATCCTGTCTGGTACTAATCACCAGTGTACAAAACCTTTCAAGCTCCAAAATGTTTTAACTGTCAGCCTGTGAACTGAATGCAACTGATACGAAGAGCTACATATTACAGTATTTCTGGGAGGGGAAAGCTTTCTCTGTTCTAATTTACTTTCTCTTTAATAATTTGGCCAACCACTGTAATTGGATAAGATGATAAGAAAAATAACATAGCTGGCTGGATGACATAGTGAACAGAAGTAGGATATGGAGTCTTTCAGTCTAGATCATCATTTGGAACTCAATCCACATGAGCAGATACCAAGCCATCTGACAGATGGCCTGTGTGAAATGGGTCTGTGTTACTTGTGTTGGAGGGAGATTGGGAGTCTCTTCCTAGTTCCTAATGGAATGTGGCCCACATCACACCGATCCATCACCACAGCCGGCAGTAACAGGGGCCTGTTTCAACAGTCCAAACAGTGAGACTTGGGCACATAGCCTGAGCTCCCTCCCCGTTTCTAGAGGGGGGTCTGATCAGGTGAAGGGTGAAGCTGGCAGTGAGGGCTGTGTGTTTTTGGAGGGAAGGGGAAGGTGGCGTGGCTTGCTGTCATTGCACATAGCAGATCTGTTCATGGATGAAAAAGGAAGTTCAGTTTTCAAAGCTGTCAATCTAACATTGGCAAGAAATTAACTTTATTTAAAATCTGTCTGTCTCTCACACACTCCCATTCATACACACACACACACACATACACACACACACACACACACACACTCGCTCTCAAGTATAGTTTTTTCATGCCATAATTGGAAAATAGCACAATTAATGTGATCTTCATTTATTAGTTCATTAATTACACACGCTCTTTTTGTTTTGGAACAGGAGCAGGTAGCAGTGTGCATCACAAGTGTAACAGTGCCAAACATCGCATCATATCACCAAAGGTCGAACCAAGGACAGGTGGGTACAGCACTCACTCAGAGGTACAAAATAATGATGTCTCTGAAGGCAAGAATGAGCACAGTCATGGCAAGACCTCCAGCCGGGAGAAGAGGAACGGCAAAGTGGCAAAACCTGTGTTGCTTCATCAAAACAGTACTGAGGTCTCTTCCACCAATCAGGTGGAAGTTCCTGACACTACCCAGAATTCTCCTGTGTCCATCAGCAGTGGATTAAATAGCGACCCTGATATGGCTGATAGCCCAGTAGTCACTGGTGTCTCCAGCATGGCTGTTGCCTCGGTGATGGGAAGTTTATCGCAAAGTGCCACAGTATTTATGTCAGAAGTCACCAGTGAAGCCGTGTATACCATGTCACCCACCACTGGCCCAAATCAACACCTCCTATCCTCAGATGCCGCTGCACAAGGACTGGTACTGGCTGTGAGCTCAGATGGCCACAAGTTTGCTTTTCCTACACCAGGCAGTTCAGAGAGCTTGTCTATGTTGCCCACCAATGTCTCTGATGAGCTTGTGCTCTCTACAACTCTGGATGGTAGCAGGAAAATTCCAGAAACCACCATGAATTTTGACCCAGACTGTTTTCTTAATAATCCCAAGCAGGGACAGACTTATGGTGGAGGAGGCCTAAAAGGAGACAGCATTAGTACCAACATAAGACAGTCGCCCACAACAGAACGGGGGTTCAATTTCAGTGCAGCCCTAACTAAAGAGATTAAAACTGAGGACACTTCTTTTGAACAACAGATGTCCAAAGAAGCGTTTTCCTCCACTTCTGCATCTAATTCTCTCACCCTTACTACAGGGTCAGGTCTGCTTCCATCTGGAGGCGGTCTGAGCCCAAGTACCACCTTGGAGCAAATGGACTTCAGTGCCATTGACTCCAACAAGGACTATTCTTCCAGTTTCAACCAGACAGTCCAGAGTCCTCATGTTCACCAGACCCCTTCCCCTAGCTTCTTTCTGCAGGATGCCAGCAAACCTCTCCCTCTTGAACAAAACACTCATAACAACTTGAATGACACAAGTGGCTCTTTTGTGAACACTTTAGGAATCCCCAATGTGAAAACAGAATCCTCCCAAACAACCTCTAATTGCAATGGCACAGTGGAAACTAGAATAGAGTCCACCTCTTCTCTCCAGCTCATGCAGTTCCAAGCAAACTTCCAGGCTATGACTGCAGAAGCTGAAGTTCCCATGGAGACCTCCCAGCAGGCAGAAGGGAATGAAAATCTTCTTAAATCAGGGGATCTTCAAGCCTGTAGCACAGAGCACTACATGCAGCCCGAGGCCAATGGTGGTATCAGGAATGGGAATAATCTCCCTATTCTCCAAGGAAATATGGTGCAAGGACTCTACCCAGTGGCCCATCCCAGCTTAAACAACTCCTCCAACATGGAGCTTAATTTGGACCATTTTGACATCTCCTTCAGCAACCAGTTTTCAGATCTTATTAATGATTTCATATCAGTAGAAGGTGGGAGTAATACCATCTATGGGCACCAGCTGGTGTCAGGTGACAGCGCCGGGCTCTCTCAGCCTGAAGATGGCAACAGAGCAACCTACAACCAGGCTGAAATGTGCATTCCTTGCTGCAGCCCTCAGCAAGCCAGCATGCAGCTCAGCAGTGCAGAGAACGGAGCCAGCACCATGGCATACATGCACGTTGCTGAGGTGGTCTCGGCAGCCGCAGCACAAGGCACCTTGGGGATGTTGCAGCAGAGCGGGCGCTTGTTCATGGTGACAGATTACTCACCAGAGTGGTCTT
The DNA here is from genome assembly GCA_032164245.1 of Sternotherus odoratus. Lineage (NCBI taxonomy): Eukaryota > Metazoa > Chordata > Testudines > Kinosternidae > Sternotherus > Sternotherus odoratus. Next base: position 424,367 of record JAVMKO010000018.1, on the reverse strand, counting down.
ACCCTGAGGTAAGCTTCCAGCTTTTATTCATTAACAATTGCTCACCCATCTTCAATTCCTCAGTTAATAAGGGCTGCAGGAACCTTCTTGTTTAAACTTTGACAAAGGATTTTGAATATCTCCTCTTAGAAATAAGAGCATTTGACGTCATTTTCATGTCTGAGTGATCTTTTTATTAAGCACCTCCTCACCCTGACAGGGCTTCTTTCTTCACTTACGAAGCATGAGAACAGAAATGTTTTGTTTCACTAGAAGGCAAAGTATCTCCAATGTGATGCCTTCCCAGTGTTGCCTAGTTTATTTAGAAAAGTTGTGCTGACTGCACACTTAAATCTGTAACTGGTTTTAATGTTGCCAATAGCTAAATATCTGGCCAGGAGTTCCTTTATTAGGTTCAGTAGTTAACTTGGTTCCATACCTTATACAGGTACAATCACTTGCACTACAGATTGGAAATGCCAGCAACACAAACTCCTATTTACATGAAAAACCTGACCGTTGGATGAAAAATATTCAGCTTTGACCATTATAATGAATAGACGTAATCAAACTGGTCAGGTGTAAAGAGAAAATGTCCTTTAGTAGTTTCCGAAGCGTAGACTTAGAAAATGTTCTTATGGGCTCATTATTGGGATAAATGCAGCAGTTCAAGAAAAATCAGCTGTGCTCTAATTGTTCCGAACTCTCTGGTGAATTGTATGTCAATTATTGCATGTCCATTGTGTCTGTGATCCTAAACCACTAGAGTACGGCTAGGCTCTGAAATCTCTTGATATGGAATTGTGAGTGGGCAGACGGGAACACATCAAGGGTGAGGAGCAGAGTAGTTTACCTAGCTGTCAGCAAAATGACCATCTGATGACTCCAAGACAAAGCTATTACGGGAACAGGTAATAGGTGCGATTCTAAGGCTTTAGGAAAGAATCCGTTGGGTAAGAAAGGGTTCAGTCTAATACAGGAGCATTCATCCTTCAGAAAAGGAGGAGCTTTCTGATTGCAGACTGTGCGAGTGTTCAGTCAACATTAAATAGACAGCTACTTTGGGGAACTCGCATCCCGTTCGGTCACCTTCTTCTCAACCCAGCCAGTTCCCATCCTGAGAACGGATGATAGTGTCCAGCTACATGCATAATACAAAAGTAATCAACCACGTATTACAGTTCAGCCCCAGTGCTGTACAGTACATCACAACTGCTACTAAGGAGACCTGGAACTTTCTAGCATAGGAGATGGATGCCTGTCAAGGCCTGAGGCCACACTTCAGTTAATGGGGGTTCGGATAACTCTACTTCTAGGATAAACTAATCAGCAATTGGTCATTGATTACCTACCATCTACTGTTAGTGGTAATTTACCATCAACTGGTCCCCAGAGAGACACTGGAAATCCAGCATGTTTGTATCTGGATGTGGAGTTTTTTATTCTCTAAGAGTCATCCCTCATAGTGTGATAAAAAGCTGATGTGGCAGGGCCTGTGGTGAATATTACTGGCATTTTTTTAAAACGGGTTATTTATTGGTTTAATACTGGACAAAAGCACAATAACATGTGTAGCAACTAAAGCCCTCTGAAAATCGGTGCCAATAAATAAAAGCATCTGTCCTTTTGTTTATCTTTAACCAATAGGTAAATAGCTCAGCTTCCATGGGAAGTGTTTCCTTTCCGTGCTAACCAAACAGTAACAGAGCTTTAGCCCCCTATTTTGTGGGGCAGGCCTGGGAGACTGCTCCAAAAATACAATTGTCCCTCCCTTGTAAGCTCCATCATCATGTTTCCATTGTGATGAGAGCTGCCAACTGTGCATTTTACCAAAATAGAATCTGGGGTTCTTCACAACTGAAGGCAATCAGTGTGAATGGACGCACCTCACACAGGAGAGACTAGGGGCTGCTTGAAGATGCCATGCTGTGGTGCAGGCAGGAGCAAGAGGCCAGGCCCAGCAGTTATGCCAGAGGTAAGTGTTTTATTAAGAATAACATCAAGTGAATCCGAGAGTCAGAACTGCTACCTACGTTAGCAAGACCTACACCGGCACAGCTCACCTGCTTTAGCTTCATGAATATTTATTAATACTGAAGAGCCTCGTGGTCCTTAGCCATAAACTATAGTAGTGGACAGGAAACCTACCTGAAACTGAGCCTGCTGGCAGAATTATTCTGCCTTGTTCAAAAGACTGTCTAGACTCTCTTGTAATATACTGTTGCTGCTTTTCTGAATCTTCATTTTCTTTTTGTTATTTCCTGTGATATTAGACTTGTCCTTTTCGGTTTATTGGCTTTGAACTGGCCCTTTCCCTTCATTTTGATTTCCTTGTTTGTCTTTGACTTGATTTCCCCATTCTTTAGTTCAGGCCTGAGCTGAGGAGCCAATTAGCTATCCAGAATGTCTTGACAAAAGTGACCAGACTGCTCTCTTTTGCACCTTTGGATTTGTCAATGGTGTTACTATACAGCTCATTGTGGACCCCAGTCTGGACCATATGAGGTCTTGGTCTATGAAAAGGAAGCTCATTCTCCTTGACTTCTGCAGTCTACAGAACTATCTGATGGGCTAGAACTTCTAATGGCAGAGTGTAACCATGTCGTTGCTGGTAGACTCCAGTTTGCATTCTCCAACCAGCTAACTTTATTTTCACCTGCTACAGGTTCCATGCTCTTGGTGGCTGTCAGATCTTCTACATTTGCTGCTGAATCCATTGCTATGATTACAGTTTCCAGGGAGCTGCTCCTCCTAGCACCTGGTGGTGGAGGTGGAACTTTGTTCTCAGCACAACAGTGATCAGACATTGGCAGCTCCGTCACTGTGTCTAGTGTGAGCCTCGTCTTCTTCCCCAGACTTTTTTTCTACAGAGGAATTTCATGCATTGATTCTTTTTCTCTTGCTGTCACCATGTTCTGTTCTCTCGATGGAAGTGAGAACAAGGGGAAAGTAGCTTCTGGCACTGTCAAGTTGTGCCAAGCACATACAGAGGCCCAGGTAGTCACACCACATGGGAAAGTGCTTCCGTAATAAACCCAGCATGAGCAATAGTCAGCACAACCGCCAAGCATAATAGATCTAACTGGAAGGGTATGTCTACACTGCCGTGTAAGACCAGGTTAGTAGAACTCAAGTTTGCAGACCCCAGGTTTGTTAACCTAGGGCTTGGGTGTCACGTCTATGCTCCTTTGTAACCCCAGGTTAGGAATTGTTGAACCCTGGGTCAACCTGGAGCTCCAGCATTATACAGGCCTGAATCTAACCCTTCCAATCCCAGATGTCCTCACGCCCTTCCAAAATACGGCCACTCAAACCCTTTGTTCACAGTGCAGTGTGGGAAAACTTGACAGCCCAGGGGACAAATAAAGGCACCCATGGGATTCTGGGATACGTTTGGTGGACTCCCAAGCAGGAGTCCAGTGGGACTGTGTTTATATTGCGAACCAATAGGGCTTGAACCCTGGGTCCCAGCTTGACTCGGGTTTGGACCCTCCACCCCTGCGGGGTCCTGGGGCCCTGGGTCCAAGCCCTGGTTTGTATGTAGATGGATGGATGGTTAGGCTTGAGCCTGAACTTACATTGAATAGTCGACATATCCAGCTACCCCTGCACAGGCAGGAGGAACAATCCCTGTCTGTGATCTCCTGTCCTGGCAGCAGCACTAGTAACCACCTCACTGGACGCTGCAGCCTTTCAAAGGGATATGTTGTGCCAGTACTCGGCACAGCATCTCTAGGCACTCCCACCAAGGAGGTGCAACCCCTCAGCACCATACCAAGGGCTCATTATATACTTGAATAACATGGAAATCCTTAGAGCATTCGCCCCATTGCACGTTCTGAGTGTTTCCTCCATTCTTCCAGCTCTAGCCCTTCATGCCCTGATCAATGGTCCCCAGCTTTTCATTCCAGGAGGATTTCTATGGATTTCACATCTCAGAAGGTACATTGTTCACTTTTGTCTGAGCTGGAGAAGGGCCAACCTTCCTTTCTGCACCTGCTCTCCATCCTGGCAGACTGACTCTCCTCTCAGCTTATGTAGAGGGCCTAAAAGCTCTAAAAGCTCATCTCTTTTTCATTGCAAATCCTTCTTCTTTAGCTGCTGTCATGGAAACCTTTTTGTTATCTAATTGATTCACTAAGCCACCAGTGAGCTCTCTTCCTCTCACAGAATTTGGTGTTATTTTTCTTTGAATGATCCTCTAACTTTGCTTATAATATAATATAATATAATATAATATAATATAATATAATATAATATAATATAATATAATATAATATAATTAATATAATGTTGGGTCCAGGATTTCCTCTTAACTGAGTAGATCCAAAGCTGGAGTGTATGGTCACAAATCTTGATTCCCAAGCAGCTCAAAACATCGCCTCAGATGTTAATTTTCTTACTGATATACAATATTTGTTATATACAACTGTTGAGATGTGGAGATAATTTTTTTCCTGCATTTGTACCCACTGGGAACAGGCCCCAAATTGCTATTCTATTGCTGCTATGCTGCTTTTCCCATGTTCCAGATTTGTAGGGATTCTAGACAGTTCACTGCAGAGTTCACCTGATGCAATAATTCTAGCACAAAGCTGCCAAGAACATCTCTTTTCTCTGTTTCTGGGGGCATTCGGAAAGCAACCCATTAGCAATTTGTCCTTGTGAACTAATCAAAGAGTGAGGAAAGCCATACAATTAACTTTCTGCATCTGCAAAACATACTCTGCTTTGATGCTTCAGGATCTTAGAAATCTAGGATTGTTGGGTTAATCACAATAATCATATTAGTTTTGTTTTACCATTCAGTCTGCAATTAATATTTGCTTGGAAATGAGTTTCCACAGACACTGAAATGACCGTGCTTCAATGTGTGTGGTAGGATTTGCCTTGTTTGGATTCTCAGTGGAGCTGGAAGAGTTACCAAGGTGAAAATCATTTTTCCCGGAACACAAATTGCCTGCACCAAGTTTTCATAATAAATGTTTCTGTTGGCCTAACACAATAGAAAAAATACTTTGCTGTCAGGGCCCTGGCTTCATAGCTTCGGTGAGATTAGTCACCCGTGAAACGAACGCTTTAAACAGCAGATAAACTCAAACCCTAATGCTAATAAAAAGTGTAAACAAATGTCATCTTTTGTTTTCTTACGGCCTCTGTGTCTCTCCTGGGGATTTGATGATCCATCTTGTTCTTTCCTTTTTATTCTCCAATTCGTCTTTCCTGGTTAGGAAGGTACTCTCTTTACCTGCAATTTTTGTGAGCGCCATTAAGACAGTTGCTGATGGAAACAATCACTCCTTTGAACAGCACCTAGAAAGGGAAACTTAGGGGACTTAACAACCTAAAGGAAACATAAACAATGGCTCAGGATAGACAGGAATGGTGCAGTCTTGGTTGTGCCCTAAGCGATCTCTGATGATGCAGGAATGATTCGGATTCAGACATGCAGAAAATCCTGCTAAGAGCCCACCACCACTCTGCTCTTTTTCTGTAATTAATTTAAGAAAATCAAAAAACTTCTGGCATGAAAAACCATTTAGATCTTAGCAGCCACCAGCCAGCTGCAGCTGTGGGTCAGATGCATCGCTCTGGTAGATCAAATGGCCGTAACGGTAAATGCTGTCTGTTCTGTCCATGCTGGAAAGGGAAATGCTGAAGCAAAGGCGATGGCAGGTGTTCTCATTTATCCAGAATGCCCTTCCAGCTATCAGCTGTATCCCAGCAGTGCCAGTGTCCAGGATCTGGATACAAAACTGAATGAGCTGGTTACACTTGTGGACAAACAGACTCCTCTCGCCCTGATGAGCTAGATGGCCTCTCACCCTGTCATGCTGTGTCACATGTAAGCTCCTTGGGGCAGGGACTATGTCTTATCCTCTCAATACAGTGCATTCTACAGTTGTGGTGCTGAATACAAATACTGAGCACCTTGAAACCGACTTAGAGAGTCTCTCCTGCAATTTGCCACTGGAGGGCAGCACAGGGACAGCTAACTAAAGCAGTAGCTCCTTGGAAAACAAATGCAAACATATCTTTGCATCTGATTACAAAGAGCTCTTCTGATTTTTTACAGGAGGCTGTTCCTTGTCTCTGGGAGTGGGATGAGAGAAACTCCCAGTTTCTGTTCATCGGAACCCAAAGAATCTCTAGAAACACAGTCTAATGCTGAGGAAGGACTTGGGGATATTTTAGAGGGTCATTGACCCTTGGCTCAGACTGCAAGCTACTGTACACATTCTGCCCCCAAAATACAAGGTCTCTATAGACCCTTCTTTAATATAACACAGGTAATGCTGTGCTCCATGCTGATACCTTAAACCTAAAGCTGGAGTGGATGGAACTTTGTTGCTCTGTATTTGCCAGCTGTTTTAAAAGCTAAGTGGAGTTAGGACAGGCTGGTGCTTGAATGGGAGACTTCTAAAGGAAAAAAGGGGTTTGTAGAACACACACATCTTTTGTGTAACAAACTTGCATAGAAGCGATGAGAGACAGAGTGAGTAGATTCTCCTCTAGTTTGATAGGAAGTCTTGCTGCCTAGGGCTATAGGGGTCCGGCGTTCTGGGTCATTTGTTTGCTGGAATTCTCCTCACCAAAGTAATCCTTCACCTGACTGATCTGAAAACTTTTCTAAGAAATGCTACTAATGATTATTTTAAAAGTAAAGATTGAGTGCAAACAACTTCAGTGCAGTATTGTTAAGGCTGAGAATGCAAAAGCCTAAGAATCAGGAAATTCAAAAGTTAAGGTTCACACAGTGATCTGCTCTCAAGCATATCACACCTGGGACACCTGTATTTGTTTGGCTGACTGTTAAATATGTGCCTTACTATATTTCTACAATGTATTATTATTATGTGTACTGGGCTAGTACCTAGCAGTCCTCACAGGACCTGCTGTGTTGGGTGCTGTACAAACACCACAGAAATATAGCCTTTGCCCCCAAGCAGTTTTACAAGACACCTCCTTGCAGTTGGTAGAGGAACTTGAACTTTTGACTCTGTTATTTGTAAAGAGTCCACCATCCAGCTGGAAGAAGCCATTGATTGCAATGTAATTTTCTATAGAACTCAACTAAACTTTGCCCATCACAACCTCCTCTGGGAAGAATATTTTTTCTTAGGTTGAACAGTGACACATTTCTAGCTCTGACTCAGATCCGGTCTCCCACCTTTACAGTCAGATTCTGCCTCATCTGCACAGGAAGAGCATGTGTTGAAATCTGCCACTGCCTGACCCCGAGACAGGAGCTGTTGTTGCCAGGCTCAGTGCACGGTGTGGTTCCCCTGTTGGCCACTGGGTGCCACTATTGCAGCTCAGAACTGCCACCAAACCCTGATGGCTTTGTCAACCACCAAGACATGGATTTGAACACAGTGAACGTTATTGGGAGGGTCTATGTGGGGGGGGGGGGCTTTTTGGCCCGAGGGCCCCATCGGGGTTGCAAAACTGTATGGAGGGCCAGGTACGGAAGGCTGGACCTCCCCAAACAGCTATGCCCCTGCCCCCTCCCAGTTCTGCCCCCTGACTACCCCCCTCAGAACCTATCCAACTCCCCCCCCCCATTCCTTGTCCCCTCCCAGGACCCCCGCCTCTAACTGCCCCCCTGGAACTCCATCCCCTATCCAACTCTCCCTGTGCCCTGACCCCATCCACACTGCCGCCCCCCCGACAGCCCCCCCCAGGACTCCCATACCTAGCCAACCCCCCCATTTCCCGTCCCCTGACCACCACCCTGACACTCCACCCTTTTCAATCTTCCCCTGCTCCCTGTCCCCTGACTGCTCCCCGGGACCCCCTGCCCCTTATCCAACCCCCACTCCCGCCCCCTTACCATGCCACTCAGAGCGACAGGAGCTTGCAGCTCCTCCGCCAGGCCAGAGCCAGCCACGCCGCTGCAACGCTGCCCGGCAGGAGCTGCAGGCCAGATCACTGGGGGCGCAGCGAGCTGAGGCTGTGGGGGAGGGGGACAGCAGGGAGGGGCCGGGGGTAGCCTCCCCGGCTGGGAGCTCAGGGGCCAGGCAGGAGAGTCCCACAGGCTGGATGTGGCCCACAGGCCGTAGTTTGCCCACCTCTGGTCTAAGTACTGGTGTGGCTTGGTACAGAACGTTTGGAATCTGTTGTGGGACTGAGACAAAGGCTGGCCGGACGCAGACTAAAGAGTCCTACTTAGCTGACTGAGGAGGTGCATGGCCCGTCCGCCCGGCTGGGTTATGAAACACCCACGTAGAGCCAACGGTCAAGCCGATTTTCCAGTCACAGAGACGAACGAGGAGGGTTTATGTGGCTGGGGGGGAGGGGCTCAGCTGGTGCTCACAAACTGACTTGACCCCGATGACAGACCTAAAAGGAGGAAGAGGAAAGGAATGACGGCCTATGCTGTGAGGAGATGCTGCTGCCCAGTTTATGGCCCTCAACAGGGAACACACTGGCTGATGCTGCAGGAATATGGAGGTGGCATGGCCCCTGCCAGAGGGGAAGCACTAGTTGTGGCCCATTGTCAAGCATGTGTGATGGAGAGTGACCTTAGTCTGGGGCTGCAGGCGCCACAGAGGAGCTGCTTCCCACGGGCGTGCAGAGAAGATGCTCCCCGGAGGTCGTGTGCATGTTGCTGCTCTTTGTTTCAGGCTGCTGTAGTAGGCACACAGGACCTGCTCCTTCCCGTGGCTCACAGTGGAGGTTTCAGAGCCGTGCTCAGGAGGGGCCGTTACTGGGTCCCCACTGCAGCCGTGTGGGTGTTGGGGCTGAGGGAAGCACACATCCTCGGGGAGGTATTTAAACGTGCTGAATGCACGTAAGTCATCACTAGTAACCCTTCAGCCCTGACCTGGGCTAGGCCACAAGGACCCTTTAACGTGTCTCTATGGAACCCAAGTATCTTAGTATCTGTGGCCTTCCTTATCCAGCTGCATCAGTTCACTCCCTAGTCTGCTGGACGCTGCTGGTGATTTGCACACGTCCCTGCCCCATAAATGAGCCAGATTTCGTTGATCCTCTACCCAGTCCACTTAAACACCCTGCTCTACTCTCCGTGCTGGTATGTGGCAAGGCTCAGGATGTAACATGTGTGCTCTGCTGTTTGGCGGGTGACCTTCCACTGTCATTGGGAGAGACTCCAGGGTTCCTATTGTTTCTACAGAATAGATGGGGGCAGTCGTCAGCCAGAGCTTAAAGTCGTCTGACAAGGGTGGGAGTCTGTCATTTTCTACAGAAATGAACGCAAATCATATCTGCCTGTCGTCCCCGTCCCCCCCATCAGTTCTGCCTCCACCCCCACCTCTGCTGCTCCTGCAGCTCCTGGGGTCTTCGCATCCTTCTCCTAGGTCTGGGGGGGGCTGCTTTGGGGTCCCCGCCTCCCCTTCTCAGGCTTAGTGTTGCAGGGAGGGAAAGGGGAGAGAAAGGAGCAGAAAAACCCTCCCCTTATGCACAGGAGGGGAAGGAGGGAGCAGAACTATCCTCAGCATCTGTGCTCTGTTTGCTCCCGCCTCACTCCCTCAGTATCTCTCATTCGCTGCCTACACTTTAGGAGGCAGGGCAGCAAGGAAAGCAGCCAATCAGAGGGGTTCCTCCCAATGTATGCTGCTCAGCCACCTGCCTTGCATTGCAGAAGTTTTGTTTGCGTGTCTGCAGCCGGGCGCACGTTAAGCGCTGAGGGCAGCCGAATGCCGTGCGGAGTCTGTTGCAGGGGTCAAGGCAGTGAAGCACCGCACACGGCTATACCTGTGGGAGAGGGGTGCAGGCGGAGCGAAGAGAAGGAAAGTTACTAAGGGACTAACCCTGCACCCCAGGGTGAGATTAGAGGCCCAAGGGTACTCTAGACAATCTGATCGTAAAGACCTGAGGCAACGGGGCCCTCGCTAACCCAGGCAATGATATAGCCAGAGCAGTGTCACTTGCAGAGACACTTAGGTAGTGACTTGGCAACACTGTGAGAACCAGCACCGGATCTTTGCCTGTATTGGAGGATTCCTGCTTCCTGGCCTTGGTTTCCTGTTGTCTCTCATGCTGCTCCTTTTGGCCCATGGTTCCACATTTAAGTGCATGCACCATGCTGGGGAATGCTTCCTCTGTAATGCTATTTCTTCTCTTTCCTGTTCTTTTCCTTGTAGGGCGGAGTGAAAGTCCTAATCACAGGCCCATGGCAGGAAGCCAGCAATAACTACAGCTGTCTATTTGATCAGATCTCAGTGCCTGCATCTTTAATACAGCCAGGGGTGCTGCGCTGTTACTGCCCAGGTAAGGTTTGCCCTTCTCATGCAGCAGGGGATAGAATGCCTGGACTGTACCATGAACCCAGCTCAGCCAGTCGGACAGCGAGTATTAGGACCTGTCCTGAATTCTTCCCTTGACTCTCACAGCACGGCAGGATCTCAGGACATGAGCCCAGCCAGGGGTGTTCATGTCAGTGGGATGCAGCAGAGAGATGAGCCAGTCAGTGTTTACCCAACTCACTGACATGAAGAGGAGCAATAAGGGACACTCAGCAAATGTTCTGGAAAGCAGCAGGTGGGAGGTGGGGGCGAGGGAGAGGGAGAGGACGCACCCCCCGAGTCACATTGCAGAGCAGTCACAGTGGCTGTGGAGTTGTACGTCCAGTGCAGTGGTTCTGTGAACACTACAGCTCTCTTGTGCTGGGGAATGAAAGGTTCTCTCGCATTTGGTGACAGTGCGTGGCCCTCACTGCTAGCCACAGCGAGTCCTGGGCAGCATACAGTGTGACGAGCCTGGAGAGCCCCCCCCAGCACTGTTCTGACTGATGCAAGCACTGCCAGTGTGGCAGGTGCTGTACCGAGATCAAGGCCGTCCCGGCACCCAGGCCTTACTGCCCAGAGCAGACACATTGAGGGCGGATGGACCAGGTGCCCGGGGAGGCGTGTCACTCCTCGTCAGCTCAGATCTGACTCTTCAAGTGGAATGACGAGGGAAGAAGCATGTCATGGGGATTACAGTTTGTGAGGCACATTTGAGAGAGGTGAGGGTGGGACTCACCCCAATAACATGGGGGTGGGTGGAGTTGACCTGTCAGTGAAATGAGGGTGATCTAGCAGGGCAAAAGGCCTGGCACTGATCCGTCACGATCTGGCTCCACGAGTATTGCTGCTTCATCTCTAGGTGTAGGGCCTGCATGGAGACTCGCCCATACATCCTGGCTTTCTTCTCTCTCTGAGGGCTTCTCTGCAGCACACCAGAGTGTGTATGCACCACACATTAGCCTGCTGTGCACTAACTGACCATGTCGCCCAGCACTAACGTCTTGGTGAGCTCAGCTGCTTCCTCTCCCCACAGCAGCTCCCCTTCCCTGGCATTGGCAGTCATCTTTGATGCATCTCTCGCTTTCTCACCCAGCTGTCTCCATCTTGTGGCACCAAGCTGTGTGTGAACTACTAAGATGGCGAATTCTGTGGGTCAGGGAACTGTCTCCTCCCGCATCGTTAAAGCATTTCACTCACCGTATAGCTAAAAAATATGTTTCTCCCCAAAGACCAGGGTCTTCTGCTCCTTCTGCTCCCTAACCCTAAGGGAAGAGGCCAGCAAAGATGACTTCCCTACATCCTTCCCTTACATGCTACATGATAGATTATGTGTCATTGCAGAGTATGCCTCAAATTAATCTATCGGGCAGGAGAAATGAGAAAACCAGACAGACTGTGCACTTGATATGGAATTAGGGTACCTCCTCTCCCAGCCCTGGGATTCTTCCCCCATTTCTGCATTGCAAATTGTGCCCCCTTCAGCTGAAATTGCGTTTACCTATAATGAACTCACTGTTTCTCCCTCTGGCTCTAACAAGTGACAAAGCTGGATAAACAAACTGGAAAATCAGAGTATGATTTAATCAGAAAAACAGAGAGGTTAGTCCTAGAACACAACTACTTTCATGTCAAGTGGGGGAGCTTTAAAGGGATGTAACAGAGATACAGACAAATAGATTGAATACAAATAAAACATTAATTGGAATAGAGCGAATCCATGTTTTAAACCCTAGCAGCAGAGTGCAGATTTAATATATGCTGTAAAATGTCCAAACCACCCAAACAAGCACAGCTTATAGTGATTAGACAAGTATTGCTTTTTCGGGGCAAGAGATCAAGAAGGAAAAAAAAGAAAAATATTCAGCAACTGAAAAGACACAAAGGTTTTAAGAGCATTGATTGATTAAGAACTAGTGTAGCAAAGCAAGACTGCAAAGGGAAATTAAAAACTGGCAAGATAAATATCACTGGCATGACCAAAAGAGTATCAGAAAAAGAGAGGGAGAACTTTCATGTCATTTGTCATCAGCATTACATTAAAAAACAATCAAGCTATTGAGTTTAAAAGATCAGAAGAAATTATGGGAAAATTAAAGTCTCTGAAGACTTCTGAAGTTTAAGTAACATTAGTAGTAATTGCCCCTTCTATGGCACTTTCCATCTTCAAAACACTCTACAAATGAATGTTAATCAGTGAATCCCCAGAACACCTTTGAGAGGCAGGTAAGTAAGTATGATCACCCTCATTTTACTGATGGTCAACTGAGGCAGAGAGGGGTGTGTCTTATTGAAGCCACAGAAGGAATTAGGCTCAGAGCCAGCACCTAGCTCGATGTTCAGACCCGCCTCTCTAACCACGGGGAAAGCAGCAGTCGTAGAAAAAGCTGCCAGCCAAGGACCCCTCTCACCCATTTGCCCTCTGGGCAGCAGGAAAGGTACCAGGAGAATGAGCTGATCGGAGAGACCAGCCAAGACTGGGAACTACTTTCGTCAGGATTATTCTTCAGAAACAGTTCACAGCTCTGGACCTGACTCTCCTCTGCCTTGTACCTTGTGTTGTCATCTCTACCTCAACAAGGTGGATATAAACAAAACCAAACGAGAGCTTTTCTCTCTCACATCCAGTTACATTCAACTGCATCAGGTGCCAGCCAATAGCGAACTGAGCCCACAGTATATGCCAAAGGTTTTTATTCTGTTTCCCAAATCTCTGTGTGGTTGGTTTGGGAAGTATAAGAGTCACTGGCAGCACTTTAAGAAAACTTATATCCAGCTTGGAGAACTATTAATTAAAGTTGGTTAGGGGTCAGCAGTCATGCCTCTTGTGATTTTAATAAATCTAAATGACCCGGACAGAGCTCTGCTGTAACTTGTATACTTTTCCTAAGGCACCAAAACTGAGTAAATTGTAAATCTAGACTAGAGAGTGATACGAGCGAAGCACCAATGAACTAACTGCTGTTTTGATACCTAAATGCAGTAAGTGACCCACAAGCTCCTGAAATGTGAATTCATTTAGGCCTGGGGCATTTCAAAAGGGAGCTGAGAATTAGAGTAAACTGCCCCATAGAAATCCCTAGATCTCCAGTGAAACAGATGCAAGTAACACCTACCACAAGAGTTTTTCCACTGTGATGACTAGAGCAGGGGTTCTCAAACTGGGGGTTGGGACCCCTCAGTGGGTTGCGAGATTATTACATAGGGGGGGTTGTGAGCTGTCAGCCTCCACCCCAAACCCCGCTTCACCTCCAGCATTAAATAGATAAAGAAGAGTTGTTAAAGGGGTCACCACTACAAAAGTCTGAGAACCCCTGGACTAGAGTTGTCCTAGTGTTAAATCAGTGGAGAAGTTCCCTCCATGGCATAGCTAGAATGGCAATGGCACTACACTTTTGTCATTAGCTAGCTATTTTCTAAAAGAATATTTAAAACCACATTGGGCCCAGGTACTGCTTCCTCAGACAAAACTCCCAGTGAAGTACATGGACAGTGTGTGCCTGTCCTTCACGAGCCCCGATGGAGAACTGACCTCCATGTTCCTAGTAAAAAAAATAGGAAGATTATCAGGATCCGCCCCCTTTCTCCAGACCTCTTGCCCAGTCAGCTGCGGCGTTTCAGCCCTCAGCATCTTTCTTTCCACTTTTATAAGCAGATTGCTCTTATTTAAAGTTTCTGTATAAGTTTTATGTGTAATAATAGCAAATAGAATACCAAGGAGGCTCTCCTCACATGTACGAAGCTATTTCTATTAATACAACAGAGCCAGCCCAGAGAAGCTTCCTTGTATTGTAAGGGCTGCACCACTGTGTGTGTGTTGTCCCATAGAGTATTTGACCAACACTGTGAAGAGTTGATGTGCATTGGTAAACTCATATCCCAGTTTTCATTCGGAAACCTTGAATTAATTAGTTTTAAAATATTGTCTTGTTTTTTCCTTTGAACATAGAACATTAAACATTAACTGGAACCAGGAGCGGCACCTCCTGTCCCTGTATCTCTCCCATGGAGATGTTATCGTTTCTGTACCTTCTCTCTGGTCGTTATGGCCTCGCACTGGAGCTTGGTATTTGGCTTGATGTGCATGAATAAACAACCTCACGTTAGTGTCAGAGGGAAGTTTGTGAAAAATAATACTAGTTATTTATTAATCTTTTAATCACTCCAACATACGTGTAATCTGTGTCATCTGCCAATGGAATCGGCAGTCTACAGCATATCTCTGGGTTAGATAAACCTGATAAACACCTCCGACTTTCCACTGTGCAAAGCACAGAAACACTGTTCTCAGATGCCCTTTCTGCTCTTGCTCGCTCCCTTTGCATATGACAAGAGCTGTAGAAGAAAACCGAATCTGCATTCCTGCAGAGAAACCCTGTTCTTACCACTTGTTCTTTGTTTTTAGCTCATGATACCGGGCTTGTGACTCTGCAAGTTGCCTTCAACAATCAGATCATCTCCAACTCTGTGGTATTTGAATATAAAGCCAGAGCTCTACCGACCCTGCCTTCCTCCCAGCATGACTGGCTGTCCTTGGATGGTAAGGAGTATATTCAGTGTCCCTTAACACTGCTAAAGATGTGACAATCATTACACAACATTTGCTTTCGGAAATTCACCTCAAAGGCATCTTTATTGGATGTCTAATACACTCATATTGGACATGACTAATAACTAGAACTGTTTCAACTCAAGCACTTGAACTCAGCCTCCAGTCTGATTCAGACTGGCCACAAACCATCAGGAGTTTGTGCTTGGAAATTGTCCATAGAAGCCTCTGGCAGGCTTCTCTGCTCTACCTGAATAGTCCCAAACTTTATCAGGTTCTTTCTTTGTGGTGTATTATGAGTCTGAGCTTGGTTAGATGAGACAGTTGAATGGGGCAAATTACCTAACTCTGGTATCTTGTATTGGCAGAGAATGTATTATGGCACCTAGAGACTAAGGTGGTTGATGCATTACAAATATCTCAGACAGATCAAAATGAATGCAAGAGAAACTTCAGTAGAAACCACTTTAGGTAGCTTTCTGAGAGAGTGATAGGTATGTATGTTCTGCATTTGAGCCAGAAAAGTCAAGAAAAGATGATTCCTTTGAACCTCTATGTGTGGGATTTTGGTTGTCAATTACATTATCTGTCTATGATTCCCCATTATTATAGCAGTGTACTTGTCTGGTCACAAGTTCTGTCTATGTACCTACCCAATCACCCACCTGTGATGGGTTTTCCCCTCTTCTGGGGTGCCACCTGATGTACTGGGGTATCACTGAGCCTGCCCTATTCCACCAACCTAGGCTCCCTCACCCTGTCCTGCTAAGCCAGGCCCTCAAGCCTTCTCCAGCATACACCGGTAGGGACACACCCAACTGCGGAAAGACATGGACCCTGAAACCAGCTCTTCATGGGAAGGCTTCACCTAAGGAATTGCCCAGCATGCAAGTGCACATCCTCCTCTGGAAAGTAGACCCAAAATTGCATCGTCTTGAGCTGCACAGAGAACCGTACAACATCATGGCCAACAGATCAAAGAGATTACCTTAGTAAATAAACAAAAACGGCAAACTGATCTTAACATACTAGATAGGTAGGGTATAAATTAGCAAATTCTCACCCTGAGAAACAGGCCGGCAGACTCTTAAGACACAAGTTGCCTTGGCTTTCCCAGGTTTTCATACACAGGCTAAAGATTCTTCTAGCTTGGGACCATCATGTCCCACAGTTCAGTCCTTGCCCCTCAGGTGTTTCCAGTTGTGTTGTTGCAGTGAGAGTGAGGTACCTTCATGATGTCATTGTTTCTCTTTTATATCTTCTCCACACATGCTGTGACCTGGGTCAAACAATCCCCATTGTGTAGTGCGATCTCTGAGAAGTTTCAGTTGTACACAGTTCTGAGGTAATCCTTGTGCTTGTGTGCATTTCCTCAGTAAGCCATTAACATTGTTTGGCCTTTTTACTGTTGTACCTGAAAAGCTGCTTGTGGGTTTTTTCAACCTCACGACATGTTTCAGTAACACACACATCGCCAAACTTCATAACTTCACATACAGAAATGAAACATGATACAGATAGGATAGTTATATTCAGTAACTCCTCATCTTTCCAATGATATCTCACATGACCCATCTTAGTTATGCCACATTCATATCACAACACTATCTCTATGAAGAATATTGGGCGTAGGGTCACAAGTTCTGTCTACCTACCTACGCAATCACCAGCCCACATCACCAAACTATCTGGGTGCTTCTGGTTTCCGTTTCTCATAGCTTTCTGATTTTCAAAGTCTTGTCTGTACCCAAAAGTCTTGGGAAGTCTTGGCCCTACTGGATCAGCCATTTTTGAGCATGGTGTAGATGTGGAAAAATCACTTTTTCTATTGTCAGAATGCAAACATGCTTATGACCTTTCCATGTGGCGCTCTACCAGCAAAACAGTTCGGAGCTGGGAGATAGCCCTTGATGAGGAGCCATATGTGACCCTGTGCCAGAGGAGGAAACTGAGTTTGATTTTACCATGTTCCGAGCATTTGAAAATCATGCACTTATCATGTGATGTAGATGTTTTTCACTGAGCTGGTGAAGGGTGCCTGTTACATATGTACAAGGAGAGAGTTGTAAGCATGAGACTATCACGGGTGCTGATGAACTCAGGTAAGGGGTTGGCTTCTCAGGATTTTGCCCCGTAGCAGAGGACTCTGTAGGGTTGTGAAAGGTGTGAGGAGAAGGAGGAACCTCACAGTGCTGCACAGGAGGAGTATTTAGTGTCCTGGGCAGCTTGGATGATGTTCATTTGTTCTCTCTGAGAGGGACGTCGTCATCCATGTTGCTGCATGCTGGTTGGTGGTGCAGCCTTTCCTTTGTGTCTGCTCTGTCTGCTTCTTTTAGCTGTGTTAATCGTCTCTCTTGGCAGGATGAGTCATATATTTCTGATGCGCGCACACAATTTGTTTATGGGCTTGTCATGCTGTGTCCATCAGCTGCTCTTTTATGTTTTGCTAAGTTATTGTCATTAGGTTGAAATGTCTTAGTGGTCTCCACTGTCTTAGTGGTCTCCACAGTGTGAAATCCCTTCACCCAAGTTAAGGGGCACCTAGTGCTAAGAGACCTGTAATAGCTGCAGTGCAGGTTCTGGAGGCAATATTGTTATCATCATTAGGTACAATTGACTGTAGTAACACGCCGAGGCCTCCATCAGAATCAGGGGCCTCTGGCACTGGGAGTTGTGCAAACAGAAAAACAGAAAAATCACTGCCTCAAGAGGTTAGGCCCCGATTTTTAAATGTCTTTAGGCATTACTGCACACACCCCTGCTAGACTAGATAGAGCAAAATCATGTATAATGTAATATTATACATGTAACATTATGGCCCATTATGTGTTTGTCAGGATGCTCGTAGTAGAAGTGGAAAGTCCCTTTCTTGTATTTCTTATGTTTTTTTTAAACTAGTTCAGGACATAAATTTATCTGGAGTCTCTCTTTCGGGTGCACAGAGTAATTTTGTGAATGTGCCAATGTCTCACTGAAAGTGAAACCCTCAAGAGAACTCCCATAGCAAATTAGACCAAAACCCAAATGCACAGAGAACTGGGACATCCCAACCTATACCTCCCCCCAAACACAGGCAGCCTTGTACAGACAATCTTGATATTGAAAATAATCTCAAGGAAAACATAGTCATCTTGTCCTGGAGTATTTAGGGGAGATTCCCTGTTAGTGGTGGGGAACAGTGCTCCTGGGTTACCTCTACTATCCGTATCAAACCAGAGACATCCTTGCATAGAGAAACCATTCAGTTCCTTGGTGTTACACAATCCTGATCTGCCAAGCAGTGCTTGGGATAATGCCTGTAGCTGTATTTGCCAGCAGGAGCTGCTGTGATGAAAAGCTCAGTCACCTGCAGCCATTAATCATCTTTTCATCAGAGAGAAAGGGGGAGGAAAACATTTTAAAATCCCACTGCTCAGTTCCCTGGAATTGCTTGTGCATGTAGATGGTGGTAGGATGGAAAATGGCCACTACGACTGGGAATGCAGTTTCCTTTGCCCTGTATCTTGTCTGTGAGCCCAGGGTGCTTGTTAGTGGGCAAACTCTCCATGAGAATTCGGTAGGAAGTGGAGAGAGAGAGAGTTAGAGAGTGGAGACGAGGGGGAGTGGAGGAGGGGGACTGCAGCAAAGAACAAACTAGGGCATTGCTAACAGCAGAAAAAAAAAAAAAAAAGACAGCTGCAATGCAGAGGCCCTTCAGGGAAAAGATTGAATAATTACACTAACCATGGCTTATCAGAGGCCTCTGCCTTCATGCACAATACTCCGAATGCAACAAAACACCAGTTTATTTAAAGGGCCAGCAACTTTTCACAGGTCTTAGAAGACAAATGCTAGCTTACTATAACAAGGTCTAAATCCAGGTGGATTCATTCCATGGATAGAACAGATCTGTGATTTCCTCTACATGTTCTTTTCTCTGTTTGCCTTAATTGTACTGCTCTAAATCCTAGCCCTGCTGTCAACGACACAGACTTGGAGGGGGGGGGGGAGATTTCAAGGGGAAGTTATAACTTGAAAATATTCACTTAATTTTAAACTTTGTTTTGAGTTTAATTAATGCAGAGGAACATTTTGGTTTACACTACATTGTTTACACCTTTAATGAGTCCTGCTACAGATATCACTGGAGGAAGAAGGAAGGATTAATAAAATCTCTCACATGCCAAGTAAGCTCCGCAAAGGGGAAGTCCATTTCCACTTACTTAGTCACACTACGATCTCAGGTTTGAGCAATTATTCCCATAATATATCTCTTATTGGCAGTTTTAGAATGGCTATAGGATTTCTGTCTCCTAAGCAGCTTGTATTCAGCTTGGTAAAATCTAAAAAGAAAAACAGGGACTTGGAGAGACAGGGACCTGTACACCCAGAGAATAAACCGTGCTGTAGTAGTATGGGAAACTGAAACTGAAAGACTCTAACATTCTTTATTAGAGCCAGCAAGACTTGTTATTCAGACCCCTCTCCTGTAAAAAGGTCTTACAGAAACAGTGTTGCATTGTCCATCTCACTGACATATGATTAGTGAGAATGCTCTAGGGATAGGTCAGTAATGCCAGGGTCTGGACAGTGTTGCACCACAACTATTTACTCTGCACTTGAATCCTGGCTTGGGACCATGGCTTGGGGGGATGCGGATGGGGTAAAGGGGCTTCAGCTGGGGGTGGGAGCGGGAATCATTTTTCCTTGTCTGTATCAGTCCTGGCTTCCTCCAAGACTGCGATATGCGTTCAGTCATTAGGACACTGATGTTCCATTACAAAGGCCGTCTTCAGACACTAGGGAGGGAAGGCTTAGCCTCGAGCTTTGCTGTGCAGGCTCCCCTCAGTCCGGCACCTTGGCAGTGCTGATGCTTTGCTTTCACTCTGATATGAGAGTTGACGTTTCCCAGACACCTTTATAGTGGTTATATTTTGCCTATGTCTGAAGTTAGCAACCAAACTTGGAAAACCTCAATTTGTGCAGTGTCACTAAGGCTTGGTCTACACTGGGGGGGGGGGGGGGGGTTCGACCTAAGAAACGCAACTTCAGTTACGTGAATAATGTAGCTGAAGTTGGCGCATCTTAGATTGACTTACCTGGCGTCCTTACAGTGGCAGCGGGCTCCCCCCTCAACTCCGTTTGCACCTCTTGGTGAGCTGGAGTTCTGGAGTTGACGGGGAGTACCTTTGGGAATCGATTTATCACATCTAAATGAGACACGATAAATCGATCCCCAGTAGATCGATCGCTACCCGCCAATCCGGTGGGTAGCGAAGACATACCCTAAGCTGTCTACTACAGCAGGCATTGGAAAAGAACAGAATTACAAACCCCTTGCTTACAGGCAACTCAACAGGCCATCAGTTCCCCCAAAAGAAGGGGCTAGTCCTAGAATACAGTTAAAAGAAGGGATGACACTCGCAGCACATGGGGAAAAGAAAAGGACCAATTTCCTCCCAGCTGGGCATCTTGTACTCTTCTCCTACCCTTATCTAGGGGAGTGTGGTAGGGCCCCTTTCCTTCTGCCTCTCCTAGGCTCACAAAGTCACTTGAGACCCTGGAGTTTGTAACCATGGGGCACTTTATTCTTAGACTTGTTCCCACCACCATTTCACCACATGTAATATTTCACTGCAGGCAGGAAGGGTGCACTACCTCCATGCTTTTCTTCCCTGCCTTTTCTCCTGCTTGCCTGTGGCCTCCTTCCCCTGTGGCTTTTAATGCAGTCCCAAGCTAATTAGGTAGCAGCTGTCTCCGCCTCTCAAATTAGGGCCAGGTTATCTCCAGCCTGCTCTAATTTGTTCTCCTAACGAGGAGCTGGGGTGACAGAGCGCTGAATCTGTAACCGTCTGCCCAGCACCCTATCACACCCTACGTAACCAATCTCTGTGCCTATTACAGGCAATATAACCTCTCAAATGAGGGGCCCCCTTGTAAGGGGAGTTTACCAACTGGCTGCCTGAGATACAGAGGACTGGAAACAAGACTGAAGGTGCATGTGGTGGAAAAGAAAGAGGCTGTGTGTATTTATGCCCAAAAGACCATGAAAGCATGTTTGGTAGCACTACTCATGGGGTAGCTGAAGCAGTACCCTGTGGCAGCAACTTTGACATTTCTTAGCCAAACTGATGTGGCATCACATAGCTTGATAACAGTGACTTGTGTAATGTATCTAGTAATAATCCTGGTGAATGTTCACCTCAGTATTCATTTGGGATCTCTGTTTATCAGGAACTGCTTCTCTCAGTAATATGTTTGTGTTTTTGGACTTCTGATGGCATTGCCTTGTGGAGCATGTATGTATAGCATTGAGTGGTTTCTCTGAAAGCAAGAATATACACTTAGCATATAACCCTATACTGGCCTTTGGGAATGGTTATGGGACCCTACAAAGTGTTGTTTTGGGGCACTCGAATAACGGTCACCTCTGAGTTTGCTGTTTGGACTCTTAACTGATTATAGATATTTTAGATTCAGAATTCCTACTCCCTTTATACCGTGAAGTAACCCTGCTCCCCTGTTGCCCAGCAAACTTTGGTTTGACACACAAACCTACTATCTAACACTTTTGAAATGAGCAGTTGCTTTTGTGCTGTCAGAGTCCACGCTCCACTCTTCATGTGGATGGATGCAAATTTCACTTTATACTTCTAAATCTTAAAGTTTGTAATGAAAGATTTATGCACTTGCTGAAATTTGACATCTGTACAACAGGGATGCTCCTTATAGGAATATAGATAGTTTATGTAAATACTGCTTTTTGTTATGGAGCTACTGTTAGCTGTAGTATGCACGTGAGATGCATATAAATTATTAAGTTTAAAACAGCAACTTTTTGTATTCATGCCATTCCTCTTGATATTTCCATTTTATGTCACGTCAGTTGGTGTGGATGCTCGGTGTTTATTTTTCTGCTAAGATCTGTATTGTCTCTTTCATTCTTGTTTTGTTTGATCTTTTGAGAGCATAAATATAGTGCATGATAGGGTTTTTTTAATATCTGTATATTATTTGTTTTAATGTTGCTTTCACTAAGTTTACTTTTTTTCTATTTTTCTAAGCAAAGACTATGCGGTAGAGTTGCAGCATGGAGTATTTCATTCTGTATCTTGGATTTGTGAGTCTGTTTTGCTTCATATTCAGACATGATTTCCTCTGGAAAGTCTGTCTTTATTCTATGATTGATGATTAAAACATGCCACACTGTTTATAAAGGAATCTTTGCTGGAGCTGATCACATTTATCTTGTCCTTGTTGGCAATTCCTTTTTTGATTAACTAATGTGTTCCACATCACATTCCTTGGAATTTGCCGGTGGAAGCTTAATTATGTCAGGAGATGCCTAACATAGATCAGCTCTGTACCACAAGCACAATCCGACTTCCACTGAAGTCAGTGGGAGTAATGCATTGATATCACTGGGAGCAGGGTGAGATAGACATAGTACAATAATCAAATGTAAGTGTGTATTGCTGTGCCTGTTCCTGTGAATGTGTTTGGGAAGTATGAAGGTGAACAGGAATAATTGTAAAGTGTGGTTATTTTTAAAGCACTACAGAGATTGTCATCTCCTCTTTGTGACTCATTCTCACTTACTCAAGCATGTCAAGTAAGTGCAAAGAAATTGTATGATAAGGATTATCAACAAATACTTTCTCCAGAGAGCCAGTGAATGCCAGGCAGTCTGCACATGGAGGTGAAAGCAGACAGGACTAGGGAAACGGGATAAGAAGTTGGATTTTGTGTGTTTGCTTCAAAAGCAAAATTCTGCCAAACAGTTTTAAGGTTCTAAATGGAGAATGTGAGACTTTCTGTTGACAGTAATACATGTGACACCAAAAAATGCTTTTTCTGAGAGGGCTCAATTGTTTGTGTGAGGGATATTGTCCAAAGAGTCCGTCTATAGTAAGGACACTTTCTGAAAACATCCCACTACTGTTAGCAACTATGATATGTCTCGATTCGGCGGGTAGCCATCGATCTTCTGGCGATCGATTTTGAAATCGATCGATCGCGGCACCCCCGTCGACTCCGGAACTCCAGCTTGCCGCCGCCATGAGGATGGACGGTAAGTCGGCTGCAGATACGCAAACTTCAGCTACGTGATTCACGTAGCTGAAGTTGCGTATCTGCAGTCGATCCCCCTCTCCCCCCCCCCCCCCATAGTGGAGACCAGGACTGTTTTAGAGAATGTCCTTAGTGCAGACAGGTTTGGAGGGGCCTCTGCCCACTCTCCAGGGGAACAAACTGTGCCTCCCACCCTGCCTGGCTGAGTAGGAGAGAACTTGCTGAGTTGAAATGCACTAATTTTCCTGGCCTGGCTTGGGGGATGGTGTGGGGCATACGTGTTCTCCTCTTTCATTTCGAGTCATAAAGTCTTAGAGTTTAAGGCTCAGTCTGACCTCCTGTGTATCCCAGGTCACTCAGCACTCACCCATGCAGTACTAGTTCTCTTCTTCCTTATTTACTCCTCTTTCCCTCATTTTTAAATCATTCTCCCCGATCTTTTAAATAAAGAGGCGGGCCTGTTCACAAATATCCAGAATCCCATTTGTACACACTTCACATAGTGCATGATGAACTGATAATGTATAAAATTGTTAACCAAGTTGAGTTTATTTAATGGCTGGTACCAGTTGACATATGAATTACTTAGATTAACTTATTTTTTTCTAAAAAGACAAGTGTCAGTGTGACTCTTCTTCAGTAAACATCGTCATGCCTGACATGAAATATATTTTGCTGCAGTATCAGAGGGGTAGCCGTGTTAGTTTGTTTGTGGATACAGACTAACAGATTTATTTGGGCATAAGATTTCATGGCTTTTTTTACTCAGGGAAGCTTATGCCCAAATAAATCTATTAGTCTTTAAGGTGCCACCAGACTCCTCATTGACTTTGCTGCAGTTAATTCAGTTTGAGTATGAGTAGTCATTAGCGAGATTAATCCTGAGGAGAGCTGGGAATCCATGGTCTTTAGTATGTAAAGGCTCTTATGTCTTGAAGTAGCTAGTCTCTTGTTTCTTGGAACTAGTTTAGCAGTTTGAGTGATACCACACCAGAGCACATCCATGTATGGTGAAAGTGTTAATGACCTGGCTAATAACTAACAATATCCTAACAAACAATAGATGAGGGGAATTATGAGGGCATTTCAATGTTGATTTATTTATTTAAGCAAGTAGATTCTATTCAAACAACAAATACCATTTTAGTATTGATTTATCATTGATTTTATTAAGAGTAAGTACTGTTGCTAAGTCTGCATCTTTGTGCTTTAACTATCCTCCTACCAACAGGGGTATCGGTGTCCTCAGTTCTTTCAGAGATCCATGCACATTCTGAAAGAAGCGATTGACAATAATGGTGATTATCCCAGATGGATCTTTCTGGAAAAATAATGGTTTTAATAAAGATAGAGATTAAATGGCTCTTCCTTTCTTTTACTCTACTTATAACAAATAAAATATTTGGATGACACCAAGTTGCATAAGCCCCACCATACAAGAGGGACCCTTTCACATCAGAGTCCTTGGTCACTTGGTCCCTTATTTGTGATGTGCTAAGGAGGGGGTGGGCAAACTACGGCCCATGGGCCAGATCTGGCAATTGAGCTCCCGTTGGGGAGCAGGAGCTGGGGTTTTTACCACTCTGGTGCTCCAGCTGGGGAGCAAGGTTGGGGACTTCTCCACACGACTCGCGGAAGCAGCAGCATGTCCCCCCTCCAGCTCCTACTTGCAGAACAGAGCCCCCTGGCTGCCCCTACATGCTGCCTCTGCCCTAGGCACCGCCCCAGCAGCTCCCATTGGCCAGGAACTGCAGCCAATAGGAGCTGCAGGGGCAGCGCCTGTGGATGGAGCAGAATGCAGTAGAGTCTCCTGGTTGGGCCTCTGCATAGGAGCAGGAGTGGGGGGATATACTGCAACTTCCCGAAGCTGCTTCAGGTAAGCCTTCTGAAGTCTGCATTCCTGAGCCATCCCCCATACCCCAGCCCTGATCCCCCTCCCACCTTGGAATCCCTCACTCCCAGCCCAGAGCACCCTCCAGCACCCCAAACCCCTCAGTCCCAGCCCCACCCCAGAGCCTTCATCCCCAGTTGGAGCCCTCATCCTCCCTTTACCCCAACCTCTTGCCCCAGCCCTGATTCCCCTTCCTTCCTTCTGAACCCCTCATCCCCAGCCTCATCCCATAGCCCGCACCCCACCTGCCAGCCCAGAGCTCCCTCCCGCATGCTAAACTCCTCATTTCTGGCCCCACCCTGGAACCTGCACTCCTAGCTAGAGCCCACACACACACACCACAACCCCAATTTTGTGAGCATTCATGGCCTGCCATACCCAGATGTGGCCCTTGGGCCAAAAAGTTTACCCTCCCCTGTGCTAATTTCCATAAGTTTGAGAAGCCTTCATTCTTATTTGAAACTAGCTGAAATACCCGGCGTTGCTCGGAGTAAAAAAAAATAAAAAAATAAAATAAATGGAGATATACCAATCTCCTAGAACTGGAAAGACCTTGAAGGTCATCAAGTCCAGTCCCCTGCCTACACTAGCAGGATCGAGTACTGTCCCCTGACAGATTTTTTGCCCCAGATCCCTAAATGGCCCCCTCAAGGATTGAACTCACAACCCTGGGTTTAGCAGGCCAATGCTCAAACCACTGAGCTATCAATTTGTAATTCCAATTTGTAATTGGAAACTGGGATGTTGCTCGGGTATTTTCCTTTAATCTTCTTTGGCGTTCGGCTGTTTCTGTGGCCCTGGATTGATAATTTCGTATTATATTATTATGTAGCCGTTTCTCACGTTGTTCAGAAGTCTCATTTTGTCTAAGTAATTTCATTCTCTTGCATTTAGATGTGGTTTCTCCAATACATTTTCACTTTTTACGCGGCATAACAAATAGGGTCCTTTTAAAGAAAAAAACAGTGTATTTAATTATGTTTGCGCTACACAACACTAAGCTCTCTGGTTATCTGTATTATTACATCATAACTATGTCACGGACAACAGCATGTGTCAACCTGCTGCCCGGATGATGTTATGTGAGCTGTGTAGTTGATGTTAATGTGCTTTAAAGAATTTCACCCCTAGGGGGTGTAAGAGGTGAGATTTTAAAAAAAATTCGATTCTTACCCTGATTAGGACCCTAAAGCCTATAACTGTACCAAATTTCAAGTCTCTAGCTGAAACAGTGTGGAAGTAGTAAGGGAACATACATACACACACACACACGCATACACCATTTGACTTTTATATATATAGATAGATAAGTGGAACTCTTAATTTATAAGCCAGAAACCAGTTGTTCAGCTCATGAGCTCAAAGGGCCAAAGTCAGCTCTGGTGTAAGTGGGAGCAAAGATTTAACTGGAGATTGATCCTGATTTACTTTGGGACTGAATTTGGCCTGAACTGAGTACTTAAGCTATAACAAGAAACTGTCAGGAAAAGGAAAATTCCTTCTTTCCCATTTTCCACTATGCTCCGGATGCTAGAAAAGAGAAGTAGAATTACACAGGAAGAGAAGCTTCAAGTGGGACCATGTATTTCATCTCCAAGTGTTTATTAAAATCATAAA
Source organism: Sternotherus odoratus (assembly GCA_032164245.1). Classification (NCBI taxonomy): domain Eukaryota; kingdom Metazoa; phylum Chordata; order Testudines; family Kinosternidae; genus Sternotherus; species Sternotherus odoratus. Next base: position 398,032 of record JAVMKO010000018.1, on the reverse strand, counting down.
TTTCCTGCAAGATTGCTCTAGGATAATCACCATTGTGAGCTAATACATGGAATAACTGAATCCAAATCTAGTTTAAAGCAGCTTTAAGAGCTTCAGAGAGCTGGTACAAGGAGAGTTTGGTTTCCCTTTTTCCTTTTCACTTGAAGAACGTGTCTGCCTCTCCTCTCCCACCCTCCTTCCCCCCCCCCCCGGTCTGTATTACACCCCACTGACGTAATCTGGTTTTCATAACTCTGAGGTTCTACTGTAATTGCCCACAGTTAAATTACCAGCTTTGTCTAAGCAAACATATTTATTCTTAAGGTAAGACCACTACAAAGAAAACATCATAAACAACACAAGAATCTAAATGCATGTTAATAAATTTGCCAGAGATTATACCCTGACTCTAACAAGGTCCCTGACAGGTGAATAATCGTTCAAATCTACACAGGATATTTTTCTGTGATTACAAATTCATAACACCTTTCCCTTAGAACAGGAACTCCTCATGAATAGGTCAAGCCCTTCTAATCCTTCCCTAGAAGGACTGGGGCCTCCCTGGGACAGAAGGGCCTGTTTGTTTGCTGAATCAGAAAGTAGGCCTTGAGTCAGTTTAAAGTCTGGCTATTTATCCAAAAGTCCGTTTTGGACTATTGGTAACTAGAGAATCCAGTTTGAACCACCAAGCCTTTCCAGGTAGTGATACCTCTTAGGGCAGTGTTCTAACCTGAGTGAATCACCCCACACTGTTTTTAGTTCCTGGAGGGCTGTGGTCCCCCTACCCCATGGAATTACATATAAACCCTGGCCCACGGTGATACAGTAATTCAGTAAGGTTTAATTTAGTTCAGTAAGGTTTGTCCAGGATACTGCACAAAATTGCCATATCTGTCACAGAAGGTACTTAAGTAATGATTACAAAAATCTCCATTTCTTACATAGTGCTTGGTGCAAACAACACTTTGTATATAACTTTAAAAGTGACGGGTTTTACAAGCTTAGAGGCTTTTACAGTCCAAGACCCCAATCTTGTGAATTGTCGTGCAGGAGTGAACCACCACATCTGCATCAAACCCTCTTCCAGGATTGGGGCCAAACTAAACAATTTATCTGGGCTCCTGGCAGTTTTTGTTGGGTGGCTTTGGTCACACTGTAGAAAAACAAGATTAACCACTTAGAAATCACTAATCCTTTTTTTTTTTTAAACCATCCATGGGTTTTTGCATCATAAATATATCCCATTTTTGCACTAGGGCAAAAATGCCAACATGATAAACCAGCCTTAATTCATCCTCTTATAGTCTAGTCTCCTGTGGGTTGTAATGCTTTGGTTTCATTTGCTTGTTAGGTTTAGTGTGGGTGTGCTGCTAGGCTGGGATATAAAGGAGACCAGACTAGGTGATCCAGTGGTCCCTTCTGGTATTAAATTCTATGACTCTTGTGCCTCTTAAATTACAGATGAAAATGGCTAATATAGCCCCAATCCTTCAAACATTTATGCATATGTTAATTTAGCTGGTTAAGACTAGATAATATTATAGTCTCTTCTGGCCTTAAACTCTATGAATCTGTGAAACCTTACTACCATTCTTCTCAGTAAAGTTAAACATGTGAGTGGCTGCAGGAGTGGGGTCTAAGTCCTTATGTCCTCCACTAGCCATGCTGCCTTCCAGCACTTCATTATAGAGACTCTTCTGCAGCTCAAAAGAACATAAGAATGTCTGTACTGGGTCAGACCAACTGTCCATTCAGCCCAGTATCCTGTCTATCAACAGTGACCAATCCCAGGTGCCCTGGAGTGAGTGAACCTAGCAGGCAATGATCAAGTGATCTCACTCCTGACATCCATCACTTCTCTGACAAAAAGAGGCTAGGGACACCATTCCTTACTCATCCTGCCTAACAGCCATTAATGGACTTAACCTCCAGGAATGTATCCAGTTCGGGATAGCTCAGTGTCTCTCACCCTTAGAATGTTTTTCCTGATTCTTCCGCCTGAATTTCCCCTTTCTTCATTTCATTCTATTCTATATAGCATCTTATATTATGCTCATCACTGTAGTATCTGAGGTCTTTCTGACAGTGCATGAAGCAATTGATTACACATCTAAGGGGTTTTTTTTCCCTCTCATCCTCCACCCAGGAGAGATGCATGTGCAGTGGAGTGTTGGTTTTAGGAGTTGAATTTTTAAATATATATGATGCTATTTATTTGTTAGAGCAGCTAAGGACAAAGAATTGCTCCTTCCACTTGGAGTGGAAGGTGATGAGGTTGGTGATGGCCCTTAGTTCCTGGGGGAGTTCATTCCACAGTCAGGGACCAGCCCCTGAGAATGTTTGGTCTCCCACTGTTCTCTTATAGAGATACACCCCCACCTCAGCTCTCCTTCACACCAGCAATACAGCTCTAGCTCTTGTTTTCCCAAGATCAATTTTTGTGGCAGTGTCATAGTATTTAGGTCACTATGATGATAGGGCCAGCCTTGGATCTTCCCTTCCTCACACTTTGGGGATGGTGTCTTGTATAGCTCTCTCCAACTAGAAGCGCTGTGTGTGGACTTAGCTAGGAGTTGGAGCAGGTAACCGATGCGAAAACAGGCCATGGGAGAATTGAGGGAGTTCATGGAGCTTAAGGTCCCCAGCCTCTGCACTACAGTGAGTGAGGGGGAAAATAGACAAAGTCAGAGTTTCCTATGGGTACAGCAGCTGGAGCAGTACATGCAGATCTAGTCTACCCCAGACCCATCCCCTGTCCTGGGCTGTCCCCATGGTGTGAATGTCTACACTCCAAAAAAAGGTGAGTTCTTAACTCAGGTTAACATAGCAGTGAAGCCAGGCAACTCACCCAAGCAGCCCCCATTAAAGCCTATACCCAGGGTGGCCAAACTGTGGCTCGCCGGCCACATGCGTCTCTTCTACTGTTCCTGTGTGGCCCGCAGAGCGTTCCCCCACCCCTCATTCTCCACCTACCAGGCGGGAGGGGGGAAAGCTTAGGACCTCTGCCTTGCAGTGGGCTGGTGGGATAGGGATTTCTGCCCAGTGGGGAAGAGGTCTGAGGACTTCATCCCTGTGTGTGTTTAGCGAGCCCTGGCCTACGCTACAGGAGAGTCTGTAGAGCTGAATTTAAGCTGCCTGTCAGCTGAAAACAAGGTTACCTTCCCCCTGTGACTGGAAGGAGTTGCCGAACAGTTTTTATAGTGGGGGTGCTGAGAGCCCTTGAACCAAACTGCAAAACCTATTTATAACAGACACCCCTTCAAGCCAGGGGGTGCAGAAGCACCCACCGCACTCTCATTCCAGCACCCAGGGAGCTGCCTAAGGGGCTTAGCCAGCCCCTTACAACCCCCATTCCCCGCACGGTAAGACTGCGCAGGGGGATGCCGGGGTGTGTGGGCTGGGCTGACCGGTGTCTTTTCCGGGGATGTGGGCAGAGTGGGGGGTGCCCGGCTTTGGGGACTGGTGAGGCAGGTCGGGCCGGGGGTCCAGACTGGAAAGGGGGGGTCAGAGCGTGCGGGGGGGGGGGTCTGCAGGTAGAGATGGGGCGCGGCCCTGCCCGGCTCGCGGGGTGGGGGGATCCCCTGGGCGCGGGGCGCTGCTCGCCGAGTCCCGGCCAGGGTTTGTCATAATGCGGGCGGGCCGCGGGCGGCTGCATTGCGGGCTCGGCGGCCGGGGGCGGGGCCGCCCCACCCCAGCGCTGTTTACCTGGACACGTGCGGCGGCGGCCGGGCATGGAGCCGGCGCGGCGCGGGGGCAGCGCGGGGCTCTGCGGCAGGGCTGGAGCCGCGGGGGGAGCGGCGCGCCCCTCCCCCGCCCCGCCGCGGCGGCTCCCGGAGGTGGGTGCGCTCGGCGCGGAGGGGACCCCGCGCCCTTTGTCTCGCCGGCTCCGCGCGGCGCCGGGCTGGGGCGGGGAGCGGCCGCGAGCCCCCGGGGGTCTGAGCCGGGTCCGCCGAGGCCGGGATGGAGAGTGAGTCCCCGGGCCGGGCACGCTCGGGGGGGGGGCGATGGGGCGTTACACGTCGGGCGTCGCCCTGCACCTCGCGGGGGGGGACTTGTTGCACCGGGCGGGTTTGAATCCCTGGCAGGAGCCGCCCCGGGGGGCTCGGGACTTGCCCCGCCCCGTGGGGAGGGGGATCCCCCGACTGGAACGGGAACCGGGTCCGGGGGAGGCTGAGTCCGGCTCTGCTTCGTGCCCACGCGGGTCCGTCCAACTTCTCCCCTCGCGCGCGTCTCCGGGGAGCGGCGGGACAAAGAGCGCTGGGCTCGGCCCGGCCCGGCCCGGCTCGCGGCGCGGCCATTGGCTCGGCCCGGTGTCCACACGGCGGGTTGGCTGATGTCATTCCTCCAGCCGCGGGTTGGCCTGAGCCGCTCACATGCGGGCGGCGGCGGGATGGGGCGCGAAGCCCGCCGAGGGGGAGCGGGGGCAGGGCTTGGCCAGCTGCAGTTTAGAGGATGGGAGCGGGCTTGTTATGAGACCGTGGGAAGCTGTAGCTCCCTTCGGGATTTATTTTTGAGAGCTCTTTGTAAAGGAGGAAATGGTGTCTTGGTTTGTCGTGTTTGCCTTGTAGGACAACGGGATTTGCAGCTGTAGATGGTGGTGTTGGTATTTAACCCGATTGGCACTGGTAGTGTTCCCCATGCATTTTAACAGGTGAATGAAATTCCTTCTTACCGAGTGTAATTTAATGGTGGTGGTGTGCACAGCAGAAGGGATAGATGCTGTGCTTTCCGTCTGCTGTATCATGCTTATTAAAATCTTCTGAGGATGGTGGTGCTGGGTTAGTTCCATTGTTGTAGATTTCCTGTTGGCGAGTTAAGAATATAACATAAAGGTGTTTAAAAAGTCTCATCTAAGGTTCCAGTCTAGCGGGGGGGAGGGGAGGAACTTTATCTATAGCTATGTATAATAACCGTGAAATTTTCAATATAAAAATTAAATTACCAGAAAAAGCTGAAATAAAAACTAAATTTGTTGTGGGACCGTAGGTGAAGGTATACAACTTTAAATAATATATTCATTCTCAGATTGTACCATGTAGCTTTTTAGTTCAGTATTAGTTCAGTATTAGTCCTCTTGCATTTGTTGTGGGAATGTCCTTGTGTCTTTAAGAATATTTCCTTACCCACACTCCAACTGAAGCTTTCACCCTGAACTAGTAATGCTGCTACAGATCACTTTATTAGGGAACACACCTTTAAATACTTTTAACTTGCAATATTATTTTATATGGGTTTTTATTTAAATAATATAAACTAGAAAAAGCTGCCTCAAACAACAATATGGGAAACATCCAATAGTCAATAGGGAGTTAAGACATGCCCCCCATATGTTTAGTAGTTTGTATCACTTTTTTCTATAGTGTTTGAAATAATGAAAGTAGTGTTTTCACTACATTTAAATGTGTAGCAGTTTAATGGCTTTTTTTGAGTGCATGAATGAATCCTTAATGTATGGCAGTGCATTCAGGCATTTTGTCTGCTCAAACAGTGTTTCTGTTGAATGCTGTTTGACAGTCTGCTGAATGCTGAGGTGTTTATAGGGTGACCAGACAGCAAATGTGAAAAATTGGGGACAAAGGGTGGGAGCCATCTGGTCACCTTAGGTGTTTAGCTAGCAGCATTTGTGTTTTTCATATTATTAATAATTGTGGGGTGCATTGGAAGGATGTTCTGAAGTAGTTGAGTATATTAGTTTACCAAAATTTGAACAAGAATTGTACAGAGGGGGAGAGAGAGAGACTGTGTGCACCCTCCTCTGTTTAGTCTAAATAATTTAAAGACCATCTCCAGAAGGAGGCAAGTATTTATTATGTTCTCAGTGCATTTGTGTAAGAAAACAAAAGTTGTACAAGAGAACTTCAGTGTTAAATAATACTGGGTAACTGTGAACATCTGTGTTCTTCATTTGCATGAAATAGGATTACAAGGAAACCTTGTGTATATTTTAAATATTTTTTGCAGGCCTGCCTCTCGCTGTTTTATTGAGTCACTGCTGGTCTCATATTTTTAAAGATACCCTTTCTCCAATACATATAGAGGTAAACAATTTATTTAAATAACTTTTAGGATTCCAAGACATGTAATGAATAGAGCTAGAAACTTGGGATTTCCCTTTTGTAATAAAATTGCTCCTTACAAATCATTTCTATTTGAGAATAAAGCTTAAATATCAAGAGATTAATAGAAAACTTGGCCAAAGTATTTTAATGACTTCACACAACATATTGCAGAAGTTAGTTGGTAAACTTTGTCAAGTGTAAAAGTGTACATAGGACTCCTGATTTATTGTTGCACCTATGGGCCCCTGATGTGAAATAAAGAGCCCTGGAGGAGAAGACTGAGTACCTGTAGCTGTTGAGCTGCCATGACAATCATGAAACAGCCTAATACACAAAAGAAAGCTCACTGCAAATGTGAATAACTCAGTTGAGTGCTCTAGAAAACTTAACTTGAAAGCTTATACTTATAACTTGTTATAAGTGTGGAGAGGCTTAGGAATTGGTTTGCCTGTTAAGGGTTAACTCAGGGAGGAGAGAGAGAGTTAGGTCAGAAAAGTCTGCGGAGACACAAAGAGACCAGGAAGTTAGGGGCAGTTCCATCTGGGCTTTGGATTGACTCAGGACTCTCGGTCCAGCTATGGACCCCCAACCTTGTCCCTTCCTTGTATATCTTCATAACTAGCTAAAACAGTAAGTAGGATTGTCCTGCATAGACTTGCATTTGATCTTGGTGTCCCTATCTGTGTAGTTAGCAGAGGGGAAGAAAGGGGGGAGAAGTTGGTTTATGCAAGAAGATGGAGGTTAAAGAATTCTATACCTGTGTAGTGTATTAATTGTATGCTTGTTCTTTTCTTTATTAAACTTTTTATACCTATAAGAATTGTCTGGTAATTCTAGTAAAGTGATCTGAGCCTTGAATCTGGTAATCTCACAGAGAGGGAGACCGGAGTGCTGTGGTTACCTTGCCTTGGGCTATCAGGGAGAGTGAAACAGCGTAGAGGGTCCCCTTTTCTCAGGGAGAGAAGAGGGGGAGTTGGGTGTCAAGGTACCCCACCCCATGGTCTTGGGGTGATTACTGAGTGGTGACAGCTTGGTCCCCATTTCCCCATGGGTAAGGTGTGGGGCTTGGGGGTGTAAAGACCTAACTTAGGCTGGGAAACAGCTTGTAGTTATTTGGTCTGGCATAGAAGAGTCCTTTTCTCTGTACCCCAGAGCACAGAGAAAGGGAAGGACCCTAAGAAGAGATGAAATCCTGGTTCTGTTGACTTCAGTGGGGGTTTCACCCAAGGAATTTAGATTTTTTAGCTTATAATAAATTCAGGGCATACTTCCTCTCAGGCTCTGTTACCCAGTGCAAACATCAGGACCGTGCATACATACTTGGTTGCTAGCTTGTGCTGTAGCCTAGGCCGCCACAAACTAGCAACCTGAGTATATATCGTGGCTCCTTGGCAGGGCTGTACAGGGGCAGCTAGCCCACACTGAAGTCCATGCTGCCACATCTTCACTACTGTTGTTATCCATGCTAGCAAGATTAAGGCCTACTCACCCTACAGTCACACCTTCACTCGCACTGTGGCATGCCTAAGGCTGTCTACCCTGCAATTAAAACCCGTGGCTGGCCTATGTTAGCTTGTTCAGACGGGGGCGGGGGGGCTGTGTAATTGCAGTGTAGCTGTCTGGACTTAGTCTGGAACCCAGGCTCTAGGACATTGAAAGGTGAGAGGGTCCCAGAGGGCTGCACCCAAAGCCGGATTGTCTACATCTGGATTAAACGGCCCCGCTGGAGTCAAGGCGGCCACAGATGGTCAGTTGCAGTGTAGACATATCCTAAGAGGTAGAAAAAGCCTTATATGAAAATTTCTGAGAGGCACATGACTAGGAGCAGGTGGGTGACCTACTACAGTTGTCAGTTGTAAAGGGATGTGCCCATGTGCCCCAAGGCACTTCTATACTTAACCTGGTCTGCACTAGGGATGGATCGACCCAAGATACCCAACTTCAGCGATGGGAATGACGTAGCTGAAGTCGACATATTTAGGTCGACTTACTGCAGTGTCTTCACAGTGCTGAGTTGACTGTTGCCGCTCCCCTGTCGACTCCACCTGCGCCTTCTTACAGCAGTGGAGTGCCAGAGTCAACAGGAGAGTGCTCAGGGATCGATTTATCATGTCTAGTTTAGACACGATAAATAGACCCCCAAAAGATTGATAGCTACCTGCTGATCCGATGGGTAACATAGACCTGTCCTTAGGTTTTTATACCTATCCAGACATATTGACAGTTGGAGATCTGATTGACAGTTGGAGGTCTGCTCAGATCTTAGAATCTGATGTACAGAATCCATCTAAATTTATTCTGTGAAATGCTGGGGAATACTGTCCAGAGAAGCAAATACTTGTGAAAAACGTTAATTAACTGTTGTTGTTATCCTGTTGATATCCCTAATTCGGTCTTGTTACATTCTTTTACATAAGAGGTGATGATACTAATACTGTGCTAACGATATTGCTACAGTTCTCTTCACAAACATTTGTTCATCCAGAGAGAATTCCTCAGGGGCAATCAGTCCAGATGAAATTCATATGGATCTGTAGCGAAGTTTTTCGCAAGTCTTTTAAGGTAGATTGCAGGGTGATCTATAATTAGGGCCCTACCAAATTCACATTCTATTTTGGTCAATTTCATGGTCATAGGCTTTTAAAAATCCTCAGTTTTACAGTTTGGTATTTACATCTGAAATTGCATGGTTATAACCATGGGAGGCCCTGATCAAAAGAGTGTTGGGGGGGGGGGGGGGATGTCGCATTATTGCAACCTTACTTCTGTGCTGCTGCTGACGGAGGCACAGCCTTCAGAGCTGGACAGCCAGAGAGCAGCGGGGCATGGTATAGCGGGGTCATCACTTTTTTGGTAGGGGCAAGACTGGCCTTATGGGCAGGTGACTACCTAGGACCTCGCGGTCAGGGGGACACTGACCACTTCCAGGAGCATCATAGGACCAGAACACCCAGTTGAAAAGGGACCTTGGCGGCTCTGGTCAGAACTGCCGATCGGGCCATTAAATGTCCAGTTGGCGGTGCTGGGGAGCTCAGACAGGCTAGTCCCTACTTCAACTGGCCCTGTACTCCCATTGGTCAGGAGCTGGGGCCAATGGGAGCTGGGGGGCGGTGCCTGCAGGCAAGAGTAGCAAGCACAGAGCTGCCTGCCAAGCCTCCACCTAGGAGCCAAATGTGATGGCTGCTTCCGGGTCTCTGCATGGGGGCGCAATGTGGTCCGTGAGGACAGGAGGAAACCAGCCTTAGCCCCTGCTATGCCGCTGACTGGGGGACACCAGAGGTAAGCCCATGCCCCAAGCCACCTCCTGCGCCCTAATCCCCTGCCCCAGCCCAGTGAAAGTGAGTGACGGTGGGGGAGAGAGGGCCACCGACGGAGTGGAAGTGTAGTGTGTGGGGCAGGGCCTCAGGGAAGGAGCAGGGCCAGGAGGTTCAGTTTTGTGGGATTAGAAAGTTGGCAACCCTAAGGGCAGGCAGGGAACTTGCCTGAGCCCCGCTGTGCTGCCAACCAGGAGCTACCTTGGGTAAGCGCCAGCCAGCCAGAGCCTGCACTCCAAACCCCCTGCCACACCTAACTCCCTCCAAGACCCCCTACCCCAGCCCTGAGCCCCCTCCAGCACCCCAAACCCCTCTCCATCCCCATCCCAGGGCCTGCGACTCCAGCCGGAACCAGCATCGCATCCCTTCCCCAGGGTAAAGCCCCTCCCCACGCACCCTGAACCCCTCATTTCTGGCCCCATCCACTGCAGGGGGAAGCCCCAAGCCTTTGTGCCTTGCTGCGGGGCTGTCTGTGGCTTGTGACTGATTTTTTTTTTCTGTGAGTCAGTGACCCTGATAGAAAAAAGGTTCCCCACCCCCGCCTTACTGGTTAGCTGCCAACACTGGGTTTATGCTATTTTCTGGCAACACCTGATAAGTTTATCAACAGCAGGAGCCAACCATTTCTCTTCTGTCCCTGCATGGCTTAAGGTGGTGATGAGCCCTTCTCTTCCCTGGGAAATACTGTGCTTCATCTTGGCAGGACAATGAAGGAGAAAACTGATTTTCAGACTGTAATATTAGACGTATGGTATACTCTATTAACTTGCTCAAAATACTAAATAGATTAATGTATATTGTGATAGAGGAGGGTCAGGGAGCTGTGGCAGAGTGCTTGAGGGGAGATATATTAACTCAAGGTTCATTAGGGTGTGGCTCCCTGTAGACTAGGGAAGCAGGCAGCAGGTTAATTGGAGCACCTGCTGTCAATTAAGGCCTTAATAAAAAACCCTGCTTCAGGCAGACAGGGGAGGGAGTTTGGAAGGAGTTTGGAGGCGTTGGAGCGGAGAGCAGTTTGGAGGCGTTGGAGCGGAGAGCAGTTTGGAGGCGTTGGAGCGGAGAGCAGTTTGGAGGAGTGCTGCGGTGAGCTAAGAAAGACCCAGACCCTAAGTAAAGGAACACCTGGCTTGTGCAGAGAGAGGGCAGGAAGCCCCCACAAGCTGAAGGGTAGGAGAGGGAAGTAGTCCAGGGGAAGGAATAGCTAATCCAAGTGGTTTACCGCTATCCTCAGGGCCCCTGGACTGGGACCCGGAGTAGAGGGCGGGCCCAGGTCCCTCCTTCTCCACTAGTGGGACAGTTAATACCCTGTTCAGGGGCAAGAAATAGGCTCCCTGAATTCCCCACAAGAAGAGAAAGCTCAGGACCCATCAATATAGTGGCATTAATTTGTCACAATATTAAAATGTTCCTTTCCTCTTTCAACACACTTATTGGCACAATTTTGCATCACTAAAAGGATTTAATTTCTAAACCGTATTTATAACCAGTAACAGACTTCCCCTTAAAGCTGAAATAAAAAGACATAGAGGCTAACAGAATGGATTTAAATGGAGATGCAGTGTTTCAGGAAAGAAGAGGGATTCTCTTCTGAATAAGAAAACAAGTCTTGACAGCAGAAATAGGTCATTATATATTTACTGTCTAATGGTGGTCAGATTCTTTCTGTAAAATACCTACACGGCCCCACTTAGCTATGCAATCAGAACACCTTCCAGAGTGAAAAGAACTAGCCACCTACTAAGAAGTTCCAGTGAGACAAGTTTCACTGCATTTTCCAGTTCCTGTTTCTCCTAGGTTCACTCACCAAAGGCTCAATCCTGCGAGGTGTTAAGTGCCATTAGAGACAATAGGAGCAGAAACAGTTCAGCATCTTGTATATTTCAGTCTCAAAGTGTGTATTTGATCCAAGAGTTAAGCACTTGCCCTCAGGATGTCCAGAGTCCAACAAAGAATGTAGTGAGAAGGGATTAAAATACAGGAAGAGTGTGAATCATAGCTGCACTGGAGTTTCCAGCAGATAAAACAAGCTGACAGTGCAGTGCTCTTTAGGGCAGGACTGTCTCTCATTATGTATATTTCCAACACTGAGCACATGGATAGTCATTTCAAGCCACTTTTGTCTAATGTTAAAGAAAATAAGTGATTCAGCAGGGAAACTAAGAAAAAACAGAGGAGAGACAGCAGAGTCCAGCACTAGAGACTATGAGGGGATGAAGGGAACTGACCCCGCTTCTGTTTTTTTGTTAAAAAATGGGTACACCTCAGCATTTGGATACAGGGTGATAGCTTAAATACCCCGGATAAATAATCGGGATCCCAAGTAGGGACTCAATTACATGTTGACTGAAACTGCTGAATCCCTGACTAGACAGGAGACACTGAGCCAGAGGGAGAATGAACCCTGGCATTCACTCATAAGAAAGAGAACATGCTAAAATTCCCCTGCCTGGACCCAAGCCCAAAGCAAAAGGAAATAGGACCAAGAAGGGACACGCATGCTGCAAGGCTGTGGCAGTGTGGCTTGGAAGGATTCAATTTTAATCTGTAAATGTTGAAAAAAATCTGTTTCACTGTTCACATACAAACCGACCAATTTCCATTCATTGATAACTGAAATGTACAGCTAGGCAAAGTAAGAAAAATTCTACTTGAGAACTTCTTAGATTTTTATTTAAGGCTATTTACTATGTATGTTTTGACATGTGATATTGACAATTTGTGTTTTAACTGTTTGTTATAAAGCTTTAACTTTTTGAATCGCAGTGGTTACGGTCATTAAATAATTATGGTCTGACACCCCTCCCCAATTGTCTGACTCCTATCACTTCCTGCAATTCTGAAAATTTAAATTGATAAAAAATGATTAAAAATAAACATCTGTATCCATTGAAATTATTTTAAAAAATAATCAAATTCTGCCAAGCCTAGTTATAACCAGTGGAACTTAGAATATGGTGTGATGGAAAGCAATTCCCATTTGGGATGCTGAGAGCATGGAGACTTTATTGGACCAGCACAGATTTCTTTGAGTTTTTGGAAGTCTCAGACAGGGAAGATGCAAAATATAATTGTTCTCATAGTTTTCCATTGACGTTTACTTTAAGCGTAAGTGCATGTATTGCTCAGCAGTCCCATTAAGCCTGTGAGGAGCTCTCTTTAATATGCCAAGACTTTGAAAGTAAATCATCCCTGTCAGAGAACTTTGTGGGACTTTATAAGCTGTAATCTGCCCTAGTTTTCCCAGAAGAAGGATAAAATCACAGTGAAAACAGATTTGACAAAGGAGAATTTAGTAGGCCAGTGCCATTCCCCACATAAAGAGGAGAGGTCAGAGAATAGGTGTTTTAGGACTAATAACTGTTAAGAGAGAGCATCTTCAGAAAATATATCCAGTTCCTTGGTTCTCTTGCAAAATGTTAGCCAGATGTCTCATTGAGATGTGTGAGAGCAGTAGACGAACTCAGTTTAAACTTCTTAGTCTTTTAACAAATGCAAAGTCCAAAAACTAAGACCTAGGATGCACTGAATTGGCTTGAGGAGTGTTTACTGCCTGCCTTTGGTGTATTCTCAGAGAGATACATGGCTACCCTGATGAGTCTCTTATTCACTGGGCCTGAGTATGGTGGTATAATAAAAGTACGGTAGACTCTCGATTATCCAGGATGGTAGGAAAAAAATTAATCCTGGTTAATAAAATCCCGGATAATCACCATCCATAGGAAATATGGGGAGAGGAAGTTGGTTCACCAGCCACCCTGCGCCGGGGGAAGGGGATGTTGGTTCACTGACTGCCCTGTGCACTGGGGGGGGGGGGGGTTGTGTGTGTGCTTGGGATGGCAACAAAGCCAGAGGCGGCCCTGCGAGTTGCGCATATTTTTTTTGACATCCTGGTTAATCCACATGCTGGATAATCGAGAGTCGACTGTATAGCTTCACTTCTCAGCGTGTAACGTGTGTGCCGTTGGGTTTTATCCTGTGAGATGTTTAGTCCTGTGATATGCCATGAATATCCTGATCTCCAAGTTCTTAGTGCCCACTGAGCAGGCTACGCTATATGAAGTGATGAAGATAGGAGAGGTTTTTAATAGGAAATGACACAGGCTTGGTGGACTTGAGCTTCTTGAGCGATGCAAAGTTTTGTGGCAGATTCTGTCTAGGGTGACCAGATGTCCCGATTTTGGGGGCGCTTTTTTATATCAGCACCTATTACTCCCCACCTCCGTCCCGATTTTTCACATTTGCCCTCTGGTCACTGTAGCAGCATCACTCATGAAGAAATGCAGGATATGTTACCTTAAATTTCGACAAAATTGTCTAACTTTGACTCTCTCTCCTGTGTTTGTATTTGTGCTGCACAGCTTTGATTTTTTTGGAGGGGAGGCGGAGCAGTAAAAGTTTTAATCAGAACTCCAGATGAAATGCCTAATGATCGAGTGTTACTGCTTAACTCCTTTGCATCCAATGCTGTTGCTTCTCTCTGCTTGGTAATATTTTGACTAAATATCTCATGACTATCCAAAGGGTCAGCGGAATAGGACCAGTTTTGATCATCTTTTGGGACTTCCCTCAAACTATCTTATGTTTTCCTGCGTCCATTGTGACGATTAGAATTGAAATCAGTTGCCAAAAAGATATATTGTGGCTCTGGGAATTTTTTTTTCTTGTTGGGATTATTTATTTATTTGTGGCTCTCAGTTGTATTTGATACCATACAAAAACAGCTACATCTGTGTCCTAAACATTTTGAGGTCTGCCAAACAAATCTTCATTACTTGAGTCATCAATGAATACTCAAGTGATACCTTTATGAGCAAAAAATGGGATGTGTTTTCTGTTTTCCATACTTCAGGCTCCCAGTAAGTCAAACTGGCCTCGAACAGAGCAGATGTTGGGTGCCCCTATGGAGAGCACTGTCCAGAGATTTGAGCAGAGGCCGCTTGGGAGACCTGGATACTATTACAGGGATTGCCCCTCACTGTCCGGGGATATGTCTCCTACACTACCAAAAAAATAAATAAACCCATGACTGGCTTGTGGACTTGCGGGACTCAGGCTGCAGGGCTGTTTGTTTGCTGTGTAAATTTCCGGGCTCAGGCTGGATCCCGAGCTCTGGGACCCTCCCACTCTGCAGGCCACCCATGGGTGTCCAGTTTTGCTGCATATACATACCCTCTGAGATCTGGGAAAAGCCACTTCCTCCCCAGCTATATAATGGGATAGTGATAGTGACAGCCTCCAGCCCGCAGATGGAAGATATTATGGAAGATCCAAGTATCCTTATCTGATGGGTCAGGGAAGGGATTGGTTAGGATCAATTTTTAAGAAAAGACATGGAATTAATTCTTGAATGGTAGTGTAGAACCTAGGATAATTAGCTGCATGCAGAAAAGCCCAGGGTTCAAATTGCTATTTCTGACAAACCAGTCATTTAAAAATACATTTCTATTGAAACGCCAATACAGAGTGGGATGTTCAGGGTCAGAATAACCTGCTCCAGCTTTCACCTGAACAGTTGAATCATGGAATTGTTTGTCAGATTAGAACGTAATCCTTTCTGTACAGCTACACAGGGCCGGCGACGGGGGTACTATGGGTAGAGCTGTACCGGGCCCCGGACTTAAGGGGGGCTCCCTTAAATCCGGGGCCCGGTACACAGCTGTACCCGTAGTCGTCCCCCCTGGGCACCGCATCTCCCTGGCCGCTCTTTCCCGGGCTGTGTCCGGGTGTCAGTGCCCGGCTGCCTCCCGAGCCCTTCAGCCGGTGGCTCGTCTCGTGCCCCAGGAGCTGCCCCGAGGCACCCCCGGCTGCAGCACTTCCCCCACCCACCTGCAGCAAGAGCCGGGCCAACCCTTGGTGGGGGGGGGAGCCCCCCGGCACCCCAGGATGCTGGCTCCATCGCCTCCCCCGCCCCAGTGGCTGCAGAGGACTGGCCGGGCGCGCCGCTTTGCAGGGGCGGGGGCCAGTGAGCGGGGCTGGGGGAGAGCCGGGTGCGCGCAGCCCGGCCGGTGCCGGCCGAGGGGCAAGCGGGGAACCAATGGGGGAGGGGAGGAGGTTAGGCTGGGGGGGCCCCCAACGATCAGAGTAGGGGGCCCCAACATTTCTGTCACCGGCCCTGCAGCTACATGCAGGGAGCAAGTGTGTGATCTGTCCAGGCTGTCTGCACTTTGCTTTTCAAATGTTTTCCTGTGTTGAATGGCTGTTACTTTCTCCCATTTGGAATTGGGGGCTCAGAGAAATGCTACTAGAATGATGTTCATAGACTGTTCATTGAGCAGTTAATAAAAGGAAGGTGCTGGCAGTACAGCCAGAGGGAGGGATGTTAAACATGCGGACTGTGGAAAGCCACTAACCTCTGCAGCAAATATGTGACTGGCTCTTGGCAAGTTATAGACAGAGCTGTGTTTGACACAGCGCTGTGGTGAGAAGGAGCTGGCTCAATGTCAGGTGGTTTCAGTCTCTGCAGTGTACGTACTCTGCATGGAAATGGGGGAGGAGGAGGAAATGACATGGACTGCACTGCAGCACTGCCAGAACAAAGCCTTGTTGGAAAAACACTCCCGACTAGAGGCTGTGTGCTGAGCACTGCTTGGGAGCAGGGTGTGGAAATGTCACCTGCTTTTTAGAGAGGTCTGACTCCCCATGTTGGAGGGGGGGGGGGATGAGGGAGTATCTTTTACTGGACCCATTTCTGTTGATGAGAGACAGGCTTTTGAGCTACCCATGGCTCTTTGTCAGGTCAAGGAAAGAAACTCAGAATGTCGCAATCAACACAACAAAGGTGGAACAGATTGTTTAGCACAAGTAATTAGAACACTGTAAGAGACCATTCAAGGTGAAGTGGCCAGTTATCTGCAGTCATAGGACAAGGTGGGGGCTAGTGGGGTACAGATTGTTGTAATAAGCAGTAAATCCTCCTCCTCCTCCACCCCCGGGCTTGCTGCATCCCTGCTCCTCCCCCCTACTTTCCCAGCTATTCCTGCCTGGCTGCTGTCAAACAGCAGGAGGTGGCATGCCCAGGGGAAGAGATGGGGGTGGGGATTTGGGGAAGGAGTTGGGGTGGGGACTTTGGGGAAGGAGTTGGAATGCGGGCAGGGCAGGGGTGGGAAGAGGCGGGTCAGGGCCTCATGGAAGGGGTGAAATGGGGGTAAGGCTGGCGACAGAGGGCGGGTCGAGGACCCACAGAGAAAAGCTCATCTTTTGAAGTGTGGAGGTTTCCTTTGAGGATGAGGACTGAGAGGTCAGATACTCATGAAAAGTGTTTGTCCACAGGGAAGATTGTGTTTATATCTTGTATCATTTTTCTGTGAAAATTAATTCAAGAGCAAAGTGCTTTCACCCATATAGTTGTTGGGGCATTTAGTGGACTGGATGAAGTTCACCACCACATGTTGTGATAGGCATGTGTAGGACCACATGGAGCTTGAAAGATGTGTTGTGGAGGGGGGCATTTATCACTGTAGCAATGGAGTTATATCTGCAGATTTTCCATCTGTTGTTATGGCAGGGCCTGGTACCACTTTGAGTTGGTGGGTCTCCTCATGCAACTGCCTGGCAGCCTCAGCCCCAGAGGCCTGGAATGATCTGAACAATGAAATTATTAGTGAGACTAGAATTTTCTATTGGCAAAGGAAACCAATTAATGGGCTCGTCACTATCTTAAGAACGTTAAACCCTCTGAAATAGTTTAGAGGCGACTGGCGTCCCTCACTCATTAGCAGCAGAGATATTTTGTAAATTGATCTTACACGATTAATTAGTATGTAAAGCTGAATTCAACTGTCCCTGCAGGAGAGAGTCCAGTCTGGCAGAAGGGGTCAGGTGAGCTCTTTATCTGTTGGCAAACTTGAGGTAATGTCTAGTGACAGGCAGAAGCATGATGTGAACTCCTGGGAGCTGCCCTCTGACCCCAGTAATATTTTGTCTCCAATTAATGGCTTGCAGATGGTCTCGGGCTCAGCATAGCACATAAGTTTGTGTCTCAGGTTTGATTTCCTAATGAAGAATCTTGCATAGCTGTTCTCTTATGGAGTCCCTGTCCCATGCCAGGAAACTCAGCAGGTAAAGCACACCTGACGCGTCACTGGCAAATGATTAGAGAAACAGCATTTGCCACCTTTCAGATTACAAGAATATTCCCACCACATATGTGCATTTCAGAAAAGGGCAGTGCAGTGCGGAGACAGCTGATTCCTGACCATGTGTCCCAAGGAAATGTCTTACTCTAGTACCAGCATGCTGGAATTGCCCTGTGGGGTGATTTGATTATTTATTGTTTGTATTGCAGAATCATCTGGGAGTCCCAGACATGGATCAGGGGCTCAGTGTGCTAAACACTGGGCAAAAGCAACAAAAACATGGTTGCGGTATTACGACACCAGAGACTCTCCGTGAAATTGCTCTAGAGCAGGGGTGGGCAAACTTTTTGGCCCAAGGGCCACATCAGGATGCAGAACTGTATAGAGGTCCGGGTAGGGAAGGCTGTGCCTCCCCAAACTTCCCTGACTGCCCCCCTCAGAACGCATGGCCCATGCAACCCCCTCTGCTCCTTGTCTCCTGACCGCCCATCCTGGGCAGCAGACACCCAGAGCATGGAGTCATGTCCTGACTGTCTTGGCTAATATCCATTGCTAGACCTGTCCTCAATTAACTTATCTAATTCTTTTTTGAACCCAGGTATACTTTTGGCCTTCACAAAATCCCCTGGTAATGAGTTCCACAGGTTTACTGTGCAGTGTATGAAGAAGTACTTTGTGTTTGTTTTAAGCCAGCAGCCTCTTAACTTCATTGGCAGATTCCTGGTTCTTTCATTATGTGAAAGGGTAAATAATATGTTCCATGATTTTAGCTCTAGTAGCTGCTTCCTCATACTGGCCATTAGTTGAGGAGGAGGAGAGCAACCAGTGGTGCCTGCCAGCTCCCACAGAGATCAATCCCAAGTAAAATGAGCATTTTGTAAAGAATCTTTGATGTGCCCAGATGCTCTCCAGGTAGTTGGCAGCTCCCACCAGCCTAGGGCAGTGGAGGAAATTTGTCTACTGCCTTACTTTTCAATAGGAATTAAAGTAATTGTTACTGACCCCTTATGTGTTTGCAGGTAACTAGCACGTTTTATGGGCTTTGTCCATGTTAATTTCTGAGAGCTAAGATCTGAGTCTAGGCTTCGGAAGAAAGGAATGTGCTCCTCTACTGGCTCCTTGTTCCAAGGGCAATAAAAAGCCTGAGGAAATCTTGTTCCTGTAGCAGTCATTCACTCATGTTTCTTACCAGGGGAATCATGCCTTTGTAAAAAGGGAATGATGGCAGGGCTGCCCAGCCAGCTGTTGTAGGGAAGGGGGTTAGCTTAAGAGGAAGCCATAAGATTTTGGAGAGGGGCAGGGAAGGCGAAGCCATATCTCTTTTACATATTTCATTCATAACAATTGTGTTGTAGATTAGTCATCAGATATCAGCTACCCTCTCTTCCCCACCACTTGAGGAAACCAAGACACTGAATTGTTTGACACTTGAATGTAACATGCAGAAAGTAGCCAGGAGATGCAATAATGGGACAGAAGCCGGAGCCCTTCTACTCTTGTGATCTAAAGCAGGACAACTCCCCTCCACAGCCCCCACCTGAACAGGAGGTGGGCTCCGAGTGTAGCGTGAGGACTGTCCAGAGTTCTTCAGGAAATCTCCAGTTCCAATGGTCTTTAATCTTTACTTCCTTTCGAGATGTTCACCAGCTTCCCTGATTAGCGAGTCAGTCTGAGACAGGGAATCACTCCGGGATCTTCTTCTGACAGTAAGAATTACAAAACAAAGTGCGCCTTCTGCGCATCTCCAACTGGTGCAGGTCCCATTTGTGATTTTGTGCAGGAGGTCACCGAACGCTTGATTTGTCTTCGATGGAAATGTCGTAACTCTGTCTGTTTTGATCTAGATAATCAATTCAGGATGTCAATCCTGGAACGACTTGAGCAGATGGAAAGGAGAATGGCCGAGATGACGGGATCCCAGCAGCACAAACAAGGAGTAGGAGGCGGGGGCAACGGGAGCGGGAATGGAGGAACCCAGACGCAAGTATGAATCCTTTGTGTCGGAGTCCATTTTGCTTTATACACCTTCCTTCTGGAATTAGCTTTTTGGAGGGTGCGGGAGATACCTTTTGCCTCTTTGAGAGCCTTTTGATTACAGCCTCATCTCTAAATCGCCATATTTCCAGCCTTATAAGTAGCGGTTCTCACTTCTTTTATGGATTGATTGTGAATCCATTAAGAGATGCGTAACTACGGTTCATGGAAGCCTACATTAGTGACATAGAAACCTAAATTCTGTAGCCGCCCTTTGGAGACGGGCCAGCCAATGCCAGGTTGTCTTTATTCTTCACTATGTGCCCAACAGATGTAAGAAGGAGGGACTTTGGAAGCTCGAGGCTTCTGTCAGTGTGACACTCAGGAAGGCTTCTAAATATTTTACACCTGTTAGTGATACCGTATTCCCTTGTTACATACGTTGAATGCTAGTCTGACAGCTTAACTCCCACTGAGCTCTTGCTGGGGAGCACGTAGTACTGCTGCTGAAGGTTGGAAATGGCACCCAGGTATGTAAATGTTTGATGTGTTCTTGTAGCAGAGGGTGCAAGCTTCAACACACAGTCCCACTGGCTTCATAAACTATCTGGGCTAGCTATTTTCTGGGTGATTAATCAGAATGATAAATCACTTTGTTAGTAATATAGTACAGTGTAATATGAAAGATCCACATTTCTCTAACTATGGAGATGTCTTTTAATAAATATCCTAGAACCACGCACTGCAGAACAAAAATACACTGTCTCCAACATCTGTACTGGCCTTGGTCCCAGGAGCCAAGCAGCCAGGCAGTGTCTGTTGTCCCAGGGACAGCGGCAGGGTAAGCTGTAATGACATCAAACAGCAACATCCTCCTCCTCTAGGGTGTCTTTCTCCTCTTCCCCCTCCCTCCCCCCAGGGTAACCAGTCTGCATCTCCCAAACACATCTGGGAAATCTCCACAAGCCAACACCTAGATTCATTCACCCTCCCTAGCCAGCATGGCCCCCCACAGAGCACATCCATTTTTTAATGTCCACTGAAACAGCTCTCGTCTTTAAAGCAAATAAGCAATGTTATGATACTGCTGCCTGCTGAACAGAGGCCATTTTCTGCTGTGTTACACTCCAGTGCAAGTCAGGTCAGTGGGATGGCACAGATGTAATTGAGCACAACTTGCTCCAGAGGACTTAAAACTGTCTGGCAGACTTGAGGTGTCTCACTATCCATTCGCTTTTTGTGAAGCTAAAGGCTGAACCAAGACAAGGTTTTATTATTAATGAGAACAAAGCTAATCAGCTGCGCAGCTTTTAGATTTACATCTTGATAGATCTTGCATCCAAAGACTCATACACAATGATGCTGAGTTAATTGATCGGCCTGTAATGGGGCATGATTTGGTGTCTTGGAATGACAGGGAAGCTGAGGTGTTTAACTGAAATATCTTCTTTGTGGGGATAATTATTTCTCATAAGACTTTTATTCTGTTTCCCAGTATTTCTGTTCAAATGTCCATTTCCCTACAGGTTGTCTGTTGCTCTAAAGCAGCATTTTGGGTTAATGATATCCATTACTATTAAAACATCCTTTCCCAGTAATTGGCATGGGAGGGTGTTGATTTCACTAATTCTCATCTGAAAAATACCTAAATGTGAAATTACATAAATATCTGGTTTAAAAGGTCTGGAACTAAATAGTTACACAATATAACATAAAGACTCCCAGAGGAGCTCGTCAAATCTCTTGTTAACTCTTGCATGTCTAGAAAGGGAGTTCTTTTCTTTTCAGTGTGGACTCCTTTAAGGAAGAGAACTAGCCCATGCTATGCACTTGGGCTGTCACACAGCTGCAAAGCCTGGAGGTTAAATTTAAAGCTCACCCTGCACACTCCAGTTGTGTTTAGAAATGGAGAGGTAGCAGGTCAGTGTGTGCTGCTGCAGTACTCCGGCTCAGTGGGGCATGTTACAAAGCAAGTATTGACATTATCAATCTTTCCGCACAGCTCTTGACCAGCCATGGCTCTTGGCGTTTGGTCATTGCTGCTTTTCCCTGTTTAAGTACTCGTTCCAGGTCTGAGAGGCACTGGCTTTGGTGGGAGTGGAGTGCTCAGTGTCTCCTCGTAAGCTCAGGTAGTTCATGAGAAGGGCACCCTCTTGTACTCAGTGTGCCACTTGTAATGGATTGCAATGATCTCCCTAATGTGGAAAATTACCGTATAGAGTTGACCTTAAGTACAGGTTAGTGCAAATAAATGGGGTGACCTGTCAGCTTTTGTCTTGTTCCTTGTGTCGCATTCATTCCCTTCTGTCACTTCCCTATCGCTAACTATTTTTAAAAGCAAATGCACATGGTGACCTAACAAGTCCTGCCCTGGCCAAGTCCAAGCCACCCTCCCAGATGACCACTTCTGAGATGTGCATATTGCTTGCAGTGTGTGTCTGGGACCGGGACGTTGGGCAGCTGCTTTGAGAGCCGTGTGGTGGTGGTGTGTGAGAAGATGATGAGTCGTGCCTGTTGGACAAAGTCCAAACACCTGATCCATTCGAAGACTTTCCGAGGAATGACCTTGCTACACCTTGCTGCTGCTCAGGGCTATGCAACACTGATCCAGACCCTCATCAAATGGCGGTAAGACCCAGTGCTTCAGACGTCTGACTCGTCGGTGTAGAGGCTGCAGGAAGCAGGTATTCACTCTGGTTGGCCCCAGTTTCTGGGTCTCTTTCACTTTGCAGAGGTTGCTGCTTGTTGCAACCTGCCCCAGGTCCCCGTTGTGCCCCCATTGTGTACTAGTCTGTTGTGAGTGGACCCAACCGCTGGATCCCACATGCTTCTAAGCCCCCTGGGTTTGGAGAGTTGACTGGTCATTGTGCCTAGCGGTGAGGCTCTCAGGAGCATCTCCCATGTCGGACACCGTTCTTGGGCAGTTGGATCCTGCAGCACAATCAGAACCAGTGCTCCAGCCCCTTGGTTGTATCCATTCTCTGAGACCTACCTTGTTGTGGATGCTCTGAGCCTCTCAATTAATCTCCTTGGGAACAACGTGGCAGGCAAGGTAAGGAACATAGGCTTCTCTCTTAATGAGAGAAACTTGACTCTTGAAAGCACTGGGGAGTTGCAGATGATTGGTAAAAAAGAGTCTTCAACTCCTGCCTTCTCTCTCCTCCAGCCCTTTCTTCTGACGTGGCTATCATGACCTCCCTTCACACAGCACGTTCCTCTTAAATATAGTCTCTGACCTCTTTGGCCACATGTCCAGGTTGAGAAACTCCAGTCTCTGCTCCCATCCAGACGACTGTGTGGAGAATTAAATGTTGCTAGGGTTGGCCTGCCTTTGAGAGGCTGTCAGTCGATGGGCCTGTGTTGCTCTGTGTCAGTTTCATAGACAACACCATTTAACGAGGTGTCACACCCCCACGACAATACGGATGCTCTAATCCACAATAGAGATTACAATAAAATCGGGCTCCTGGGACAAAATGGCCTTCACAAAACAAGATGGAGTTCACCCTTTCCACAGACAAATTCCCAGTCTGTCACATAGCTTTCTTCTCTGATTTTAGGGGATAAAATTATCCCCTGGTTGTGGTTTCCCAGGGCCACGTGCCTCCGCCTTTTACGTGGAAGCTAGTAACCTGCTTGGGTTGGCATGTATGTGTGGGCCTGAGCTGGCATTGTGTTCACCTGGGAAATGAAGATCTGGGTTCTCATTACATTAGTGGTATGTGTTTAATGTTTTCATTGCTAGCCTGTCTCCATCTTCCACTTCGTAAGCAGAAGCTGATTTAAACTAGACTTACTGTGGATCCCAATAAGCCCTTTAGGTTTTCCCCATCCATTTGTTCTGGAGCCATTATTTCCCTTTCCCCGCTTTGCACTGTTAAGTGTTTCACTTAATTTAGCCTATTTTCTTTGTGGTCTGCCTGTGGGGCTGCATGTGGTATAAAATAACAGCCTCGTGTTTGTCACCAGAGTTTATGGGAGCTAAAGGCCCCAGTCTGTGAGGCACATCCTGACGCCGTTGTCTAGCTACTTACTGGCCCTCATCACAGTAGTATCTGAATGCTGCAGAATCATCAATGGAGTTATAGACAGCAGCACTGTGAGATAGGGAAGTGTTATGCCCATTTTTCAGGTGGGGAACAGAGGCACGAGGTAGGTCAGGTGACTTGTCTAGGGTCACCGAGGAAATTTGGGGTTGAGCTTGGAATGGAACCTGTGTTTTCATTCCAGTCTAGTACCCCATCCACTAGATCATCCTCCTCCCTAATCCAGACTCTCCTTTCTCACTAACTGTGGAGAAGAGGCAGAAAACCCAGGCCACCAGCTATAGCAAGTGTGCGTTGCAGGTGTGTTCAGCTCTTCTTTTCGTGGTCAAGCCTTGGGGTGTAAAGCTGTGGGTTTGTGTAAGGATCATAACCAAGCTCCAGAACATCATTCCTGCTCTCATTTCCTGTGCAGCACCAAGCATGCAGACAGCATTGATTTGGAGCTAGAAGTTGACCCTTTGAACGTGGATCACTTCTCCTGCACTCCACTGGTAAGTAGCAGAGCATTCTTTCTGTGCCAGTGACTCAATCCACTGAGACAAGGGGCTGATGAGCTCCTCCTTTGCTGCTGTTCCCAGTCCTCGTGAACTTTTGCAGACTGATGGAATAGATGTATCTTGCATACTGCTATACGGTATCAATAACAGCATGACTCTAGCAGGTCTTAGAGTGGTTTGCTCTGAGGGAAACCAAAATAGTTATCCCAGTTTTTTTAGGAAGTGTGAGGTGGGTTTTCTTGTTTCCAGATCTCTTGTTTTGCTCAAGCACCTCTGCTTTGCTGCCTTGAGGAAAAAGAATGTAAGTCTTCTTTTCCTAGCTGGTCTGTTTACATGTTTTCCTGTCCGTGGAGGTCTCAATCATCCTATTGTGTCAAAGCCAGTGACTTTGTGACTCAGTTACATTTCCTGATAACCTAGAAAATCCTAATCATCCAACATACATGGAACCAAGGATAGGTCCAAATAAAAACTAATCCTCAAAGCCGGGTGGTAATTTTTAGATGAGCATATCCCCTGTGAGAAGCTGGAGTGATGCTCTTAGGGGCTGACAAGGTACATGAGGTAATATCTTGACTTGTACCAACTTCTGTTGTTTGTCTGCCTCGCCTTTCAAGCTAACACAAAGCTCTTCTTCAGGTGACGTGTGTAAGCTCAAAAGCAGGTCTCTCTCACCAACAGACGTTAGTCCAATAAAAGATATTTCCTCCCCCACCTTGTCTCTGATATCTTGGGACCAGCACAGTTGCATCAACATTGCAAATACTGTCAGGGCTGGACTATCTACAGTTTGTTCATTGATATAACTAGGTTTAGAATCCATTTAGTTCAATCAGTGCAACCCCTAGTGTGCACTTGTTTGACTAAACTGATTTACTGTAACACTTCTAGTCACACTAATGTAACTCTTGTAAAATGTGTAGACAATGTCTTAGCAAATAATTTTACAACTCTTAACTCTTCTGGGATGCTGCTGCCCAAGATGCCAAGTGCTGTTTAGAGCATTTTTCTCTTCTCATTTTTAATAACAATAATTCAAGTCTTAAGTGTGTTTAATTGATACAAGCTGAAAAGTTAGAATGGACAACTGTAATCAGTGTGTAAAAGGAGTAAGTTTATGGGTCAGTGTCAGCTCTGGTAGAAGCAGGTGCCAATTCTTGGGGTTCAGTGTGGTTGAACCTCTTACACCAGGGCTGAGCTGGTACTGTACCTGCTGGCCTATTTAGACAGGTACACGTGTATATGCTCAACCATCTCTTTAGTTAGTAAACAGACAGGAATAAATTTTCATGAAGCTATAGTGTGTACAGTTGCACTCTCTATGACATTGACAACAAGCAGCGTTTGAGTGAAAAGATGCTATTGCCAACCTTAGTGAGACACCAGACATGGTTCTTTTATTGATACTCATTTGTATTCTCTTAGCTCCCACACTATATTAGGCGCTGTCTCAGAGACTGAGTTTTAAAACTTGCCCATTTGTTATGGTCCTGAGAATACTTTCTTATTAAGAATTGTGTAGTTGCTGGCTACTTTTGTACAGAGGTCTTTCTAGGTTCCTTGCTCTCTAGCATTGTCCTAAATGTTTGACTTTTGCATGATTATTAAATACAAAATATAACAAGTCCCAGTTGTCTATGAGCCTGCCTCGCAATTTGCTTCTGACTGACCCTTTCCTACCATGTCACCGCTCATTGCGTCCCCTTTGCGAGCAGAGTTCCAAAGCAAGCGTGGCATGGCTGATGTCTCCCCATGTGGCCACTTGGTCTTTTGAAAGCCAGATACAAAATTAATGTGAAATGTAAGGACCCCTACATTTCACCCTTTCCTAGCTTTAATCCTGCTGCTCATATGTCTATAATTCCCATGTATATGCAGTTAAACTCTTCTGCTTCTGCAGCATCCCTAAGGTTTATGCCCATAGTAAAGTCTCACTTATTGCTCGGTAAGAAAATTTCACCTTAATTTATTATAGACATATAGGCAACTACTTCTGCCAGGAAGTGGAGAGTAGGACTTGTCTAGTCCTCCATAATGACCTCTTATTCATAGGTGACGCTTATCAAAGCTATCCTTTGGTGTTGCACCGTTTGCCAAGCTCTGCTGATAATGGCTGCTTGCCAGTGATCTGAGAGGAGAAGAGAGGACTCCACTGCCTTACCCAGAGAGTGAAACGCCTACAGATGTGTCCTTAGTTAGCCAGTTGTCCTTTTCTCTTTCAGATGTGGGCGTGTGCACTGGGCCACATGGATGCAGCCATTGTGCTGTATAAGTGGGACCGCCGAGCCATCTCTATTCCTGATTCTCTTGGGAGACTGCCACTGGCTATTGCTCGGTCTCGGGGTCACGTGAAGTTGGCAGAGTGTCTGGAGCAGCTACAGCGAGATGAGCAAGTTCAGCTTGGGCAAACTCCCAGAATTCACTGCCCTTCGAGCGGGGAATCCAACACAGAGAGCTGGGTTGCCCAGTGGCAAAGTGAAATCATTACTTCTCAAGAGCCTCAGAAGGGCGTCACTGTTATGTCCAGTTCAAATACAGGTAAAAACAAACAAACCTGACTGTAGGTTTCGCTGTGCTAACACATGACATGCAGGGTATTTCTACCACTGCAGCTGGGAAGGTGATTCCCAGACTTGCGCTAACTCAAGGACAGCTAGTTTGCTAAAAGTAGCAGTGTGGATGTTGTGGATTGGGCCGTGGCTTAGACTCGCCACCCAAGTCCAAACCTGCCTAATCCCCTGGTTCTGGGCTCAAGTGGGTAGCTTCTGTCCATGCCGCAGTGTCTACACTGCCATCTTTAGCATGCAGTTAAAGCAGAGCTAGTGTGAGTATCTGTCCTGCTGAGAATCACAGCTCCCAGCTGCAGTGCAGATGTATTCATAGTGGCCTGGAGCAAGCAGTTGACGGGGGAGGTGGAGGGGATGTTAAGTGAAGCTGTTCTGTCTCTGCCCTCCTTCTTTGTTCCCAGCTCCCTGTCTCTCTCTAGCTTTCCCTATATTTGCAGGAGCATTGGCAAGTATAAAAGTGTGTCAACAGGTGCAAAATCCTAGCTATTTGGAAAGGAAGTATGAACCAATCATTGGAGTGGTTCAGCTTAGCATCCTCCCAGGATGACCGTATACATTAGCTCATTGTGTCCCATGGCATGGTCTGAGCTATTACCTGCACTCCTGGGAGGAGGGAGGTGTTCTAGATGACAGCACCACTTTCAGCAGTTACCCCGTCAATTGTTCAATCCTGATTGATGGTTTGTTTGCTTCCAGAGTTAAGACGACCGAGGTCTGAGCCCTCCAACTACTACAGCAGTGAGAGTCAGAAAGATTACCCCGCTCCCAAAAAACATAAACTGAACCCTGAGTACTTCCAGGCACGGCAAGAGAAGCTGCTTTCCACAGCACTGAGCCTGGAACAGCCAAGTGTCAGGAAGCAGAGTTCCAGCTCCAAGCCATCCATCCCTGAGACAATCAGCCCCACGGAAGGGA
Source organism: Sternotherus odoratus (assembly GCA_032164245.1). NCBI lineage: Eukaryota > Metazoa > Chordata > Testudines > Kinosternidae > Sternotherus > Sternotherus odoratus. The sequence continues at coordinate 370,606 of JAVMKO010000018.1, read as the reverse complement.
TAAGGGACTATGGCAGGGAGCTCTCCCAGCACATCCCAGAAGTTGCTGGGTACCGGGGCTCTGGTGGCCAGGCAGGAATCAAGTGGAACCCAAAAGACATTTATATTGGTGTGTCTGCGGTGCAGGTGACGGGAAGCCAAAAGGGGCTTGCGTTGGGGAAGGACACCGTAGCCCACCGGCTGCGTCAACGAGAGCAGATGAATGTGCTGATGATGGCTGACAGGGAGATAGTGGATGGGGAGTTGCTTTCCTACAGGGACAATGTGGAGAATGAGGACTGCTTACAGCACATGGATGACTTGCAGGTAAGCATATATAACATGGCAGCAAGGCCAGCTGAGGCAAATAATCCCTCTGTGTCAGGCTCTGAGTCCCTACCTGACGGACCTGTGTGCTGTGGTGAGAGGTGTTCTTGCAACTATAGAACCCCCGAAGCATGCTCTGCAAAAGTTCATGGTTCTTGTAAACTGTGCACATTCCCCTCTGACAGTAAGTGGTGTCCTTTCAGTCCTGCCATGAGAGCGACGGGTAGCATGACTGGTTGTGAATTGCATTGCACTGTACTGGTTGGACAGTCGACTCCCTTGAAAAGTTCTGCCAGCCACAATGGAATTTTCCATCTTGAAATGAACAGAACCAAAGCAGAGGAATATGCTAAGGGCCCCTGCTCTGGGTAGCCAGTGCTGTGCTATCTTTTATACAGGAGGGCAGCAGAGAGGTGGGGATAGTTCATGCCTTTTTGCCCTCTTGAAAGGTTTCATGTCCATCTCAAGCTAGGCTGTGTGAAACTTGAGAGCTGACTGCTCTGAACTCAACACCTCCTGTCAGTCACCCCCAGGAAGTGCTGTTTCAATGCAGTGTGCAGCAAAGGATAAGGAAAAGACAAATGAGGGGTTTGGCGTGTGGGGTGGACTCCGGGTCGGAGCAGGGGGAGAGGGTATGGGCTCTGGGCTGAGGCCAGAAATGAGGGGTTCAGGGAGTGGGGGGGTGGAGCTATGAGCTGGGGAGGGGAATTGGGGTTATGGGGCAGGGCACAGTGTGAGCTCTGGGAAGGAGTTTGGGTGCAGGAAGGGCAGGGAGTTGGGGTGCAAGAGGGGTTTAGGAGTCTAGGCTCTGGGTGGCCCTTACCTCAGACAGCTCCCGGAAGCGGCCAGCATTTCCCTCCAGTTCCTAGGTGGAGGTGCAGCCAGGCAGCTCTGCGCACAGCACCTGTCCACAGGTACCACCCCTGCAGCTCTCATTGCCCACGGTTTGCAGATTTCTGTAAACATTCTTGATTATATGTAATTGCATAATTCAACAAAGATGATATCACAAAATGTATGGTAGCCATCGCACAGATGTAACGGTACAAAATATTGGCATAGATGATTATATGTGTAACAGCTTGTGCCCTGTGCTGCACACTTGTAATATGTGATAAACATTTTGAATCCTTGTAATAGTCTCTGTGGAAGTATAGGAGCTGCTTAGAGTAACCATCATCCTTTCAGTGGATCTAAATGAAGGAATAAATGGACACAAATAAGTCATGCTGTCATGGGATAGGTCTCCAGGCAAAGTGGTTTTGAGAAGCTCTTGAAGTCTCTGTGGATCATGTTCCCACCTTCTTTTCTCTTACACAATTGCTGGTGTGCTTGGATTTCTTGCATTGTTACATCAGTGTCAGAATCTGACATTTTCTGTCTTTGCTGTTATCCTGTTAACATTAATTTTGGAGTCTATGGTGAGTGTGTGGCAAAAATCCAGTGTGCAAGGGGCAGTGGATTCTAGTGGTGTGACAGGTGTGGTAGCAAAAGCATAACAGCAATAAGACTGCTGCACAAAAGTGTTTTCCTTCCAAGTTTACATATGAAAGGTCTGGAAAATTTGCCAGCTAATGGGACAATAACATCCTAGAATTTCAGGCCAGGTCTGTGCTACAGACTTATGTCGGTATAACTACATTGCTCGGGGGAGTGAAAAATCGACACCCCGACTGACATAATTATACCAATCTAACCCCCCATGTAGACAGCGCTAAGTCGACAGGAGAGCTTCTCCCACCGACAGAGCTATTGCCTCTTGGGGAGTTAGATTGCCTGTGCTAATGGGAGAAGCTCTCCTGTTAGCGTAGGAGCATCTTTACTTCAGTGTTACAGCTGTGCCACTATAGCACTGTACCGGCCCTAGTCATAGGAACAGAGGTGTCCTGCTTGTGCCCTGAATGTTCCCAACACTAAATATTTAATATTGGGAGCGATGTCCGAAACCTGCATCATGAACTGTTTCCTTCACTACAGGAGAGGATCACCTGATGCTTGGAAGCACTCCAATACAACAGTATTCGATACTATATGGAAACCAGAGGGAAAGGAGTCAAGTCTAGCAAAAGGAAGAGTGAAATACCAAACATGAATATTTATTTCTAAATTAAAAAAAACTTAAGGGAGCAATAAGGGTAGAAATATAGAGGGAGAGGCCCACCTGGCTGGGAAGTTAATTGAAATGGGGTTGGAGGTAAAGTGGCACAAACTGCATGAACTCTAAACTTGCGTCCTCTTCCACGGTCTCTTTCATGGTATAGGTATGTTCTGGGTACTGGACAGGCCTTAGAAATTACACAGCAGTGATACTAAATGAAGATTTAATGCTTTTCTCCTGTCTCTCCTTCATGGGTCAGAAACAAGGCCTCAGTCTGTGGAGGTCTCTCGACTTGTAAAGGAGAATCCATGCTTGTTAAATTTCTGTCCCTCTTTGTTGCTGGCAGCATAACCAGTGCAAACCACTGAAAGCCTTTTTCTCTTTCCTAATTGTCAAAAATTATTCACAGTCCCCTCCCAGCCGTCCCACACTGGCCTTTGGATCTGGAAAAACTGTAACTCAGTCTAGGGCTATGTCTATGCTGCTATTTATGGTGGTATAACTTATGTCACTCGGGTGTGAATAAGCCACCCCCAGGCGACATAAGTTACACTGATATAAGCGCCGGTGTGAACAGCACTCTGCTGGTTGGGAGAGCTTCTCCCACAAACATAGCTAGTGCCAGTCATTGGAGGGTGGATTTATTATTATGTCAACTGGAGAGCTGTGCTGCTGTAAGCTCTCTAGTGTAGACAGCCTTAGATTGAAGCCAGTGGCATTTTTGCCTGAATGAGCTATTCAGGATCAGGTCCAGTGAGTGACCCTCACTTTCCACACACTTGGACAGGACCTTGTGCTCATCCTGGGGTAAAGCTGTGAACCGTTTCACCACAAAGGTGATGTCAGGAAGCTGGCAAACGCTGCTTTTGTCTGCCCCTTCCCAGGTGAACATGATGACACTTGCAGAGCACATCATTGAAGCAACGCCTGACAGGATCAAGCGGGAGAATTTTGTGCCAATGGAGTCGCCGCTGGTGGAGAGGACAGACAGTGCTGCCATTAGCACCACGATGAGCTGGCTGGCCAGTTACCTTGCTGATGTCGATCATATACCAAGTGCTGCACAGATAAGGTCAGCCACACTAACCACAAGGCAGGTTTCGGCATGTCCCCATGTCACTGCAGATTTGCTGGTCTGATGTTGTGTGTGTGTGTGTGGAAAATACAGTACAGTTCGGTGTTAAATGTAAACTATTAAAACTCATTTCACAGCACTAGAGTCAGAAACTCAGGATCATTCAAAAAGATTAAAATTGACTTTAGTTTATTATTAAATCCTAATCTGAAGGTCACAGTCCCCATCTGAACAGCAAAGAAATTAACTTCCACTTTACAGCTTCCCAGGAGAGACCATTGGGCTTCTTACAGTGATAGAAACTCAGCCACCGCTGAGAGCTTCTGCTTTTGAACTCATCAGCCTCGTCATTTGTATCTCTGACTGATCCACAAATATTTCTGAGATTACAAACTAGAAATCAAGTTACTGGAACAAACTGAGCTTGTTAACTTTTCCCAGATGCCCACTTTGTGTTTGGACACTGTTCTATCTGCATGGCAGAGCTGTAACTAGACATTTGATCGTCCAGGGCATGCAGGCATCTTTGTACCCTTTGCCAGGGTTATTTGGGCATTTTTCTGTCCCCCTGCCCCCATCTTTATGCCCTGGGCAACTTCCCCACAAGCCCTGCTCTGGTTATGGCCCAGTTGTATGGAAAGGGCTGAAGCAATTGTGCTATTCACATGGTGAATTCATGGCAAACAAATATCAGAATTCAAGAGACTTGAGACCTTGAATTCCCAGAATACTATGCATTGGATGATGGGTGGAGAAAACCTTCCCAGCCTTGGTACCAAATCTAAACTTAGGAGAAAAAGTAAATTGACCAGGCTAGCTGCTTGCTCTGCTCAGGGTGGAAAGATCAACTTTTTAAGTGTTTCTATAGAGACAAATTTGTTGTTTGTTTTTGAAAAATCCTTTCACACAAACCTTCTTATAATGACAACATAATAATCAGAAAGAACAGAGAAATTACTGTAATATATAAAGAAAGTGAGGAATACTTGTAGCACCTTAGAGACTAACTAATCGATGATGAAGTGAGCTATAGCCCACGAAAGCTTATGCTGAAATAAACTAGTTAGTCTCTAAGGTGCTACAAGTATTCCTCGCTTTCTTTACGGATACAGACTAACACGGCTGCTATTCTTGAAACTGTAATATATGTGGAACATTCAGCTCACTGAGCTAAATCCAGTCTTGGGAGAAATCAGTGGAGTTACACCAGAGATTAATTTGGCTCTGTGCCTTTTAAAGATGGAGGCAAAACCATCCTACATATAATTCATGTAAAGAGGGGAGGGGGGGGCAAAAATATCTCCGATCATGGAACAGAATCCCCAAACCTGTGTTCAGCTTGAAAATTCCACTGCAGCCAGGTGCATGTTCAGCATGTCACAGGACATGGACCTCACGGGGCTTTGGGTTGTGCAGTGTCATTTGAAGAGGTAACTTTGCCCTTGCACATACAAATGTACTAAGCTACTAGTCATGCCAGTCCTGCTTCTCTGTGACCAAGTGTTCCTTTTGTACCTCTTGTTTCAGAAGTCTATATAGTGAACCCCTGACCCCTTCTTCAAACACCAGCTTGAGCCCAGTAGGCTCACCAATCAGTGAAATAGCTTTTGAGAAACCCAGCCTTCCTTCAGCAGCAGATTGGTCAGAATTTCTGAGTGCATCCACCAGCGAAAGGGTAGAAAATGAGTTTGCACAGTTAACTCTGTCTGATCATGAACAAAGAGAACTCTATGAAGCTGCCAAACTCGTCCAGACAGTGTTCAGGAAATACAAGGTAAGTAGCAGGAGCATCCCACCTCTCTGCCTTGGGCTTGTGGACGTAGAATCCATTAGAAAGTCAAATGTAGACTATATATTTCTTACTACAAGAATTATTTTGTTTGTGTGTAACCCTGCTAATTCTTACCCCAGGACTTGCATGCTGCTGAAATTTGTCTAACAAACTAGCATAAAAAGGGAGACAAGTCCAGATTTTCGCATGTGGCAATGCTTCCTCTGCAACAAGATGGCATTCCACAAAGCATAGCGGGAAAGTAAACGTCAGAATCTTTGTTCAACTGCCTGTTTTCATCCTCTCCTGCAAACTGTCAAACTCACTGTTTGAGACTGGGGGCAGTGTTCTATCATCTTCATCAATTACTAATAGAAACTCCTTCTTTAGAGACCGCTGGCTAGCACTGAAAAGAAGGGTGGTACGATGGTAAGTGGGAACCGGGGGGTCATACTCTGGCTTCAGAGAGCCACTCTCTCCTCCTCTCTCCTGTTCAATGCAATTTTTGCTGACTCATAACTTCTTCACTTTTTGTTACAGGGCCGTCCTCTCCGAGAACAGCAGGAAGTGGCGGCCGCTGTTATTCAGCGTTGTTACAGAAAATACAAACAGGTAAGCAAAGAATTGAGATTCCGAGAGATAATGTGCACCTGGAATACTTGCAGCAGATTCTAGATGTATTAGGAACTGGCCCAAAGAGAGATCCTCCAAAGTGTGCTTTTCAGTGTGCAGTGTTTAACATGCAGATTGTGTTATGATTAAGCTCAAAAGGGGAGAAAAATCACATCATAAATCTAATCTCACAAGATGTTTCCTTGAGAACATTTTAATTTCTATATTTTCCCTGGTTTGTTATATAGAATGTTATCAAATAGTCCTGCAACTTATCTTTCAACACACTAGTGATGACCTGGTCTGAAATTAGAGCAACTGTGCGTGTATAGCTGCACATTTGGAGTGAGAAACAAGCTGTATTTCATATTTACCTGTATATTAGTATGTTGTTATTTATCAAAGTGATTACACTGTGCTTTTAACTAGTTGCATTTCAAATTTCATTGTGAAATTTTAGATGGTTTTGTGCTTAAGACAAGTTGGACTGTAGAGGGGGAGGGGGAAAACACATGTCAAATTTTAAAATATGAAAAATCCAGTTTTTTACTTGATATAATTTGTCTTTCGTCTTGAGCCAAGTTTTAGGCTGAGTTCTCAGACCCAGAAATAAGATTTCCCATAAGAAGCCCACCAGCACCAGTTCAAACACACTTCTCCCCCCAACTCAGACTGACATCTAGGATGACCATATTGAAGAGAGGCCATTACATAACATTCAATTAGAAACATTTATTTGGGAAACCTAACTAGTGTTAGATCACCATACAGTGACATTCTGGAGTGATGTGTCGTATAATCCTAGAGTCCATTCCCTTTCAAATATTACTCCAGAAGATTGGTCTTGGGCCCTGGAGCCTTTTCTTTTGGGAGAAGATGGTTTGATTAGGTGTTTGGCTTTTGTTTCTCAGTTCTTTATTTGCAGATCTAACATTAATCTTGTATTTTCTGTTTTTCCCCTAAGCTTACTTGGATAGCCTTGAAGGTAATGAATCAACAAAACTGCCTTGGAAACTGTTCCCTTTGGGTTACAAACTTTCACATTCAGTACAAACCAGGAAAACCTGGTATTCAGTGAAATTATTTGATAATGCCCAGCTGAGTGAGTGAGTGTGTGTGTGTCAGTCAACTAGACTGGTCTGTGACAAACACAAATCCCCACTGTAGGACAGAGACAGGGGCTGTGTTACCAGAAACACATCACATGTTAATCCAGAAGCGCAATTAATTTTTGTAAATACACTATTGAGCAGTGAAAGGCTGAGATGAGGGGACTTGCATCAGTGCTAACTCTGAATGAAGAAACATTATGCTCTACAGTGGTTCTTAGCATTATCTTTATGAGCAACAAGAACCTTTACTGTCTGCAGTGCTCTGGGTCATTAAATTGCTCCCGGTGCCGCTGAGATCTGTTAGGTTCCATGGTCATAGACAGCATGAGGGAATATTGATCTGAACATCCACACAAACAATGACCTCAATGCTCGTCAGTATCATGAGTATTTTTAATTTTCAGCTTTAAAAACCTGTGCACTGAATTCCCAGTTACAGTGCAACTTGTGTGTTACAGCTAATACAGTCCTTTTAGAGTTGTCTGGTGACTATAACAGTCTGTCTCCTACCTGTGCAGCACCCTGACCACAGCAGTGATCAGTATCCGTTCAGCGTTTCAGTGCTCTCTGGGTACCTAGGATACAAGAGTGCATGTTGTTCTTTTGGGGCAGATTTAATGCAGTGTGAAGATGGGTGTGTCCTCCTAGAACTGTTCTTTCACCCCCAGCTTCCTCCTTCACCAAAGACTTCATATTGGGCCAAAGCACTATTTTGTCAAGGAAAGTGAACGTGGCTGTCATCATGTGCCTAGATTGGCTGGCGATGCGATACTTGACTGAAGCTAACTGCTGTTTGCCTTGTTCTCCCAGCTCCCACCAGCCTGAGGGGGGTGGAGTTTTGAGAAGTTGGAGTGGCCAAAGATTGTTAATGCATAGGCAACAAGACAGCTGAATGAATCTCACAAGTTTGGATGCAGACCTGGGTGGTATCTCAGAGCTACGAGTCTCTCATCTCACATAACTTATATCATATTACATATTAAATCACTTTATTATTTACATGAATGACTGCAGATTTAAACAGACATAGCTAGTGTCCCTGTTCCACTTTTTAGCCCTCTGTTCAGGGAGTCGTAACTCAGCCACAGAAGTTCCCTCTGGGCTCGGAATTGGAAAAGGAAAGATCAGCCTGAGAGTGAATTTTTTTTAAATAGCTAATTTAAAACCAAATGTTGGTTCATCTAATTATTGTTAGTTTATTTTAAAAAAAAACCTAGAAAATATAAAATGACGATAAAATGTACCAGCAGCCAACGATTGCCTCCGTTCCAAAGAGATAAATTTGGTAAATGTTGGTGTTACTCCATAATGATAGGATGGGTTGGTTGGTTTGTTTGTAAGATTAGAGAACTCTCTGAAGTATGATATAAAACTGTCGGATTTAGAGACGTCGCTGCTGCTCATGTGTTACCTCTTTCCTGCAATGAGATAAGCAGTGAATCAAAGGCTCTCAAACTGTCTGGGGATATTTAACACTTTGACATATTCTTCAAAAGAAGACCAGCGCACAGTAAAAGTCTGCTTTACACATCGGTTCAGAGTGCTAAATGTGGCTTTCACATATCAATCCAGGTCTGCATTTACTACTTAGAAAGTAAATCGTGTGAAATTTTACATATTCCTCGATGCAGCTGACTTCCATATACCAGGGAGGGCTATCTTACATTGGTTATTTTGAAGGGAGAAAATGTAAAAGATTCTTGTCTTTAGAGAGTTGTTTCCTCTCCTCTTTACTGACTGCTCTAAAAAAGGCTAGGTAATGTGTCTTTTTTTATGCAAGGTAAAACTTCTTATAGAAATCTGCTCAACAGAATTTAATAGCTGAGGGCAGAGTACAACTCCCATTTTCAATTAGTAGACCCAGGTCACTGATGTTGGGCTGTGTTCAGTGCAGGGAGCTAATCCATGAGGTTCTGAAGGGGGGGAGCATTCTGCCCATGTTTAGCAATCTTTTACACAAGAAACTAGCCAAAAATAGAGCACCTGAATTATTCAGGCATGTCTCAGAAGGTAGAAGGATCCTAACGGAAAGCACCTCTTCATTGGCTAAGTTTCACAGATGGAAGGTTAGAGGCATAAAAGATTTCTGATCTGAAAATAACCCAGTACTGGAGAGGGATTTTTAGTGTATTTGAGCACTAGTGGAAATTTGCAAAGCCAGTGCATGGTGATTATAACTTTATAAAACACCAGAAAAATCACTCTCATAATGATTAAAGTGGTACTCTCAAATAGTTTAGGCCCAACATTAGGCTTGGTTTAATACATATGATTCTGAGAAAATCTTATTATCAGAAATTATTTCATTCAAAATATTATTTTCATTTGGATGTAAACAGTATGAGCAACCCAAATATAGTCTTCATACAAACAGCATGAACAATGAAAAGCAAAATAGTTTTTAAATGATCTCTTTAAAAGTGACATTTTATAACTGAGAAGTATTTGAAACAAAATGTTTTTTCAGCATACTTAAACTTTGTGCATTATCAGCACTTGGTGTGTAGTAGGTTACGTTGTGTTTTCATAATAGTTTGCTAGCTAGACATAATCCCCTCTTGTTTGTGCAAGTCTTGACATAGCAACAGCTGTGTGAGACCTTTATATCTATATTTAGCATCATGTAATGGTGAATGTTGCTGTACCTGTTAAGAGTAAATACCAGTTGCTCTGCAGTTGGCTTACTTTTATACTAGAATTATGTGCACTAGAAATATAAGTACCTACTACTGTAGACGAGACACAAGATCAGAACAGGTGTTCATGACTCAGAAGTTAAAAAATCTGTGCCATGTCTTCATTAGTACTTACATCATTGTTACCAATTAGAAAAATAAATCCCCCCAGCATATGGCAGAGGCTGTACTATAGGTACTCATTTTTCTAGTGTACGCTAAATCCTAGCATCAACCCTACAACTGCACCAGTTTGTCATGGGGTCATATTCCAGTCAGTGAGGAGACACTAAGTTTGGCCTCTACTCCTAGCATCGAGTAGAGAGAGTATCCTCCCCCATCACATGGCAGTACGGTGAGAGTCTTGGAAACCTGCTTCCTGCTGGAATGCCTTAGCCTCTCTTTGTCTCCCTTGCAGTATGCACTTTATAAAAAGATGACACAAGCTGCCATCCTTATCCAGAGCAAATTCAGAAGCTATTATGAACAGAAAAAATTCCAGCAGAGCCGACGAGCCGCAGTGCTGATCCAGCAGTACTATCGTAGCTACAAAGAATGTGGGAAGAGGAGACAAAAAAGTCGAGCAGCTGCCATTGTACAACAGAAACTTAGGTGGGTCTGTGGTAAAAGGCTGAAAATTTACTCTTGCAAGAAAGAGGGGAGAAGAGGAATGCAGCATGTAGAGGAAAGGAGGTTCTCGGGCAAACTGAGCTGTCTTGCAAGAAGCAGCATCCTGATTTCTGACTGGAGATCCCCACCGCAGGATTCGCTAAGGGGAACATAGCAGCATGTGTGCTAGTTCTGTTGGCTTTGACGTTCCTCCATTAGTCTGTTAGAACAGTTCACTCAGTTTATTCTCTCATCTTGAATTGTGAATGGCCTCATACAGTGCAAATTAATAAGCATCCTAAGGACTCGATACAGCATCACCAGCAATTCATAAAAATCAGTTTTAAAATTGAGATGATGTACACATCAAAGGAGCATTTAAGGGACTGAAAAAAGGAGGAGGTCATAAGACTCTTGCTCTCCAACTACACAAATGGGATGAGGCAGAGGTAAATGTAATAGAGGTAGCATGTGAGGTTCTTAAGGGTTTATTCTGTTTGTATGTTGGTATCTAACACAGCCCTGCACTGTGCCACATTTTACAGGGGAGAAATGCACACTTCACATAGAATGATTATTCTTCCATTTCGTATCCTTTCTCCTCAATACTGCCCAGGTCCTGATGTTCCTTTCTTTGTGTTTAGAAGCAGTCTGCTCACCAAGAAGCAGGATCAAGCTGCTCGCAAGATCATGCGGTTTTTACGACGCTGCCGCCACAGGTATGACATCACTTTTATATAGATTTTTCCTTACCTATCAATCCTAGGCCATCCCCAGAACATTGCAAAGGGTGCAGTATAAGAACCTGAACAGAGTCACTGCAAATCACTTGCATCATCAAGTAACAAAGCCCAGCTGCTTACAAAAACACTAGGAAAAAATCTCCAGATTGGGACTGTCAAAGACACATCAGCTGCATTGCAGATATGGCAAAAGCTGCTAAGGCTGTTATGAGTGGAAGCAGAACAAAGAAACTTAGTTATATTCTTTACTTGATTGAAGTTGGCTTTAGTGAAGTTGGGCTTGAGGAGCCCTGGGGGAGAGCTCAGCTGAATGATTTTTTTTTTCCCACTACATAGACGATATCCTAACTGCTTCACAGACTTTTCATTGCACTTTAGCCTTGTAGTGCAGCATGTCACAGCCTCCACTGTACCTTGGCAGCATCTCTACCTAAGACACATGTATACAGTTAGTGGAGTCACAATGGATGAATTTGTTTATAATCTAGACAAATTGAGCCCCACAGCCCTCTGGGAGAGGAGAGACTCAACAGCAAATGTCAGCCATGCCGCACGTCCAAATAAACATTAAATCGGAGAATAAATACACAAGGCAAGAAGGGTCTCCTAACAGTACCAGGAACTCAGGGCAACACTGATTCAATTGTTTGTCCTCAACATGTGGCAGCTGGAGCTCCCATAACAGTGCTATACTGTGTTCAGGTGACTTGCTTTCATTAGTTAATGAAAGGATCTTGTTTGTGATTAACTTGTCAGCCAGAGCATTGTCTTGACTAGTAAAAATGAATTAAGCTCTTTCGGCATGTCTCCTCCATAACCACACACTTATCTTGTCCAGTACGACAAAGTAAAATACTTGGAAGCTAGTCAGAGCAAAGTATGTTTAGTTTAGGCCAATGCTGGTTCAGCAAACTAAGCTCTGAACTGGAGGGAAGTACATGGTGTTGCTGGTATTTCGGTTTAGAAATCGTCATCTTTGTCTGAGATACAGACTGGGATGAGGCTGGCGCAGGGTCACATGGCAAGCAGCAGATGCAGCCCAGGAGAGGGGCTACTCTAGGTTTCTAAACTAGCGCCATGTGCTCTTTCCATTTTCCACAGAGCATTGTGTCCAAATATGGCTGGCTTGTCCCTCACTACAATAGGGCTGGCAGAGGTGAACTCAAAGGTTCACCTGATCATTCTCCATACAGATTTACCCCCCTCCCCCCCCCCCATAGAACAGGTACAGAACCTAGAAACTGTTGATCCCTTCAGATCTCTTAGAAGGCAGAGCAGTCCACATTAAAGCTTTGTGCCCCCTTCCCTATGGCCAATGGAGCAGAGCTACCAAGGGACTCTTGTATTTGTCTGACTTCGACACCCCCATAAACACACTTGCACACACTAAAGAGGTCCCCTGAAATTAGCCATAGTGCAGAATCTTCCATCAGTGAGCCAAATACTTGGACTGCACCACCATTCCTAGGCTTTTCAATAGGCCAAGGAAGAGACTGGCCTATCTGGCGTGCAGCTTTGGCAGCGTCTTCTGTCTTTGACCCTTCTCCTTCTGTCAGCCTCTCCTCAGTTGCACATTTCCTTAAAGTAGGGTTCTGCAGGCTCATATGTACCTCAAGCCCATGAAGAAGTAGACCTTTCCTGTGTCTCTGGCTCAATTCCTTGCAATACCTGGTCAGGTGGGGTCACTATAGCTGTGTAGAGACAGAGGGAATTAGGTCTTGGTTGCTTTTAAATAGGGAAAAAAAGAAATGGGGGGAGGGAAATTGACTATGACCCAGAGAACAAATCTCTTCCTGCCTCAGGCACTATGGCTGTAGCTCACTGCTCTGTACTCATGTACCATCTTGAGAACAATTCCTTCTCTTAGTTCAGAGGGTCAGGCACTGCTTTGCAAGAGATTAGGGTTGTTTTGGAATGAATCCCCAATTCTTGGCAGGAACTAAACAAAAAGAAATTCTTGACTCCTGTTTCCCAGTAAGAGCTGATCATATTTCTCAAATTAAAGAGAAAATGTGCCCACATCCTTTGTGTGCTATGTACGTGTTTCTACTGCAGAATGTGCATGTGCTTTACTTGGGCAATTGCAAAGGTTTAACACCAATATCTCCTTATTACTAATCTTAAGAGTTTTACCTTGAGGCATCCTGGCATTGGAGAAAATTACAAACAAAAGTTTCAAAATCTCATTACTCAAAAGGATTCTACATAAAATATGTGGTCTGAAAAGATCACACAAAGAATGGCACAGTGAGGGTGCTGGGTGTTTGTGTTGAATTTCAGAATGTACCAGTTTTATTAGTAACATTATTAGAGTAAATTTGATTTAATCCCTTAGAAATGTAAAAGTGAGCATGCCAATAGGAGAAGGCTCCTAGCTCCAGTGATAATTACAGGGGGTGAGCCAGCACATTCTGAAGTCTAGACTTCTCTTCCTGCTCTGGAAGTTCTGGGTGGTGGGGTGGGCTACGAAATGTGATTAGCGGTGCCTCTGGTTCTCTAAAATAACATGATGGAGCTACTTCTTTCGCCTCTGAAAATTCGCATCAGTACGCAAGGTACTGTGATTATTGGTGCACTATAATACCTTAGAGAGAAAGAAAAGAGTGATAGAAAGGAACACAGAGAGGGCTTAGCAGTATAAGGAAAGTGAGACTTATTAGAAATAGACCTCCGCTAATGGAGGGGGGGGGGGCAAAAAGCAGAAGAAAGAAAGCCAGACCCTGGCACAGACCAATCCAACTAAGTGTAAAGCCAGTGAATCCTTCAGCTGCAAAAGTTTTTTTAAATGTGTAACTTGTGAGTGAACATTTGCTAATTCTGCATTTTTTAAATTTGCTTTAACCTAGTTGTGTTGGCCACATCTAGATATTGGCACTGGATCCTGGAATTATCTCTTGCTAAGAGATTATTCTGTTCCCTTTATGCAAGATTCAGTTGTGCCCTCCTTGGGCTTTCTCCTGGTAACCATCTGACCGATATTTTGTCTAAATTTGTTTAAGTCCCTTTCTGTCCAGATCCAAAACAGCTCGAAGGTGCCTCTTGTGGTTTGTTAGATCTACTCATTGGCTCAGTGGAGCAAAGCTGATTTATACTAGCTGAGGATCTGACCCAGTGTGTTTAAGGACTGTGCTAGTTGGAGTTTCCTATATTCATAAATTTTTACTTATTGCAGTATCAGAGACAGCGGTTCCGATACCATTGGGTCAGTTCATGAGAGAGACTTACAGTTGGTTGATAACTGATATATATGAACACTGCAATGGATAGAGAGAAATGTGAGTTTCAATTAAGTGTGCATTGTAGGATACAGGCAGGATTTTTTGGAGCTGGGGCTCTTCTCTGCTAAGATATATGAGTATGGGCAGACATCGTGTAGACAGAAGTAGACTCCCATAGCTGAAGTTGCGTATCTTAGGTCGACCCCACCCCCAGTGTAGACCCGGTCTCCGTTTTAAGTCTAAAAGTTGCAGTAATACCTTCTGCTTGTTTACCTGCCCTCCAGCACAGTGCCCCTTTGAGACTAAAATTAAAGGCATGTATATTTAATGACTCACCAACCATCCCCAGCTAGTCAATTGTTCATAAGTAATACTGATTTAAAGCTACAGGGAAAGGTGGAACCAATGTCAACTCTAAGTGGGCCGGGTTTAACTGAACCAACACCCACTTGCAATCCACAGTCAGATTTCAGTAAACTGATAACATTCTATTTCTTTTCTTTTCCTTCAGTTTATATTTAAAAAAAATTCTTCTGTGAGGTATCTCTGTAGTATTGCTAGGCTGTGATTATCTTCTGGATTATAGTCCTGTTTTAGCCAATGGAATTAGTATTGAGATAGAAGACAGATTGGGGCTGGAAATGCCACCAGAATAACTGTCTTCATTTTACTTTGTATTGCACTTTACTGTCCTAAAATGTTCTGAACTCTTATCTGTTGCTGCTTGGTGAAGAGAGGGAATCCCACATTCAGTATCTGGGGAGTGAGCCTTTCTCTCTCCAGGCAAATACATTGTCTTCCCTCCATTGAAGTGAAACTATTGTAAGGATTCTTTGATGCCATGTGTATGCTAATAGCTCTTTGGTATTGTTTTGCTATCTGAAGCCCTCTGGTGGACCATAGGCTGTACAAAAGGGTGAGTTAGCTGCCTGCTAGCCAGTTTCTCTCTTCCATTTTAAATATTTTGCTTTCTGCTTGCTTGCATGGGGCTGCAGCCTAGATATGCCAGTAAGTTTCACATCCATTAATTATATGAATCAAAATACTGTATAAACTAACCCTATTGCAATTACTAACACTGCTGCTTTTCACAACAGGACAGAACTCTGCAGTAGATGTTACAAATGCATGAATAAGTGAAAAAAGAGGACTTATATTCATCACTGGGCATGCTTAGAAAGTGGTATTGGTGGGAACTTTACAGTATCCAAAATGATTAACAGGGTTTTTTAAACTTGAATGGGTCTGCACTGGCACATGCTAAATGGGTAAATACTTCATAACTAAAATGTCGCAGCATTAATATTAGATTTTAGTATAATTTTAGCGAGTCCTAAATTGGTTTAGCCTACATTAGATTGGTTTCCTCTTGTATTTTCTGACTGAGCTGTAGGGACAAAAAGGGACTCTCCTCACTATTTTGTAGAATGGTTACGCTTTAGTTTTCCTTTTCCTAGGAAGCAGTGTTAGGTAAATTACACACCTGGCTGCCCTTCCTGAGCCAGCTCGCAGTTTTTTTCCTTTCTCAGCTGATATTTAAAATGAGAAAGAAGTGAAAATAGAGGGGAGAAGCTGGTGGTGTTACAATTATCTGAATAAGAGAGCCACAGTTGCACAAGTCCCCTACGCAGTAACAGACATTTTTATCAACCCAGCAATACAACAAACTGGGTGCTGTCCATGAAAGAGCAAAAATAAGGCTGAAATTTGTTACCACAGTGGAAGAACCACAGTCGTTACATTCCTGTAATGCAGAGGTGTGCTGCTTTCAAACAATGTGTGTATAAAAGCACCCCACAAGAAAGATTACATTGGTGTAAACGACTGCACTTGGTGCAGGGTAGAGAGATTCAGACTCCGGGTCTCCTGTTCTCCACATACTCCCTTCCAGAGCTCAGAACTCAGGCATCCTGACTCCCCGTCACTGCACAGTGTCACTGCTGCCTGGTGGTTTTCTGAACAGCTACAATGGTGCTCCAGTACAAGCGTGTCAGTTTCACTATGCTGCTTCTGAAGGCTTTTGCTGAGCAGTAGTGGGAGAGGCTAAGGAAAGGAGACTCTCCCCCTCTCCCAACAGCAACTAAACACTGCATCTGTGTTTCTGAAGATGTTCAATACTTTTCAGAGAAACAGAAAACTTAGGAGAAAAGAATCCAAAAGTTGGAGTTCAGGAAGAGACAGGGAGGTGGCTTTACCCTTCTTTCCAGTGGTGGAAAGTGAACAGGGTTCCAGATTTATTCAGCTTCTACAAAAGGGTCCAAAGACAGAACCCTGATGTGAATCCTACTAGCTGGGACACTCTTTCTCGCCAATACACCGTCCTGGACTGAATGGGGGACCACCCAATCTTTCCTAGTCATGTTTGTTTAACTGAGTTAGTAGGCGGTAGATGTTGGGCCTGTGCAGGGGTTTGTAGCTATATATCGGTTTATGAGACTGCACTGAAGATTTGCCTAATTGCAAATTAACAATTCATATTCAAAAAGCTATGCTGCTTCCCCTCCAAACTCCTCTCCCACCATTGCAGTTTTATTGCTGCCCTTCACAGTCCTCATCCTCTTCAGTGAATTGCTCTTTAACTCCCCTGTTCCCTCATACAGTTAGCAGTTACCACTCCAGTCCTCTGCTGCTGCCCTTTTCCTTCACCTACAGACAAAAAGCAGCATAGGTTACCTACTAAATTCATTTGTTCAACTATTGCAGAATGCATAAGGGGCTCTCATGCAAACTGCACTTCTTCCTGTAGGACAGGCTATGAAGCTCTGAAAAATTTCTTTCTAGCTTCCCAGCTTTACATGCAGGTAACACAGAACAAAAGTACTGGATATGTAGCAGAAGTGAGTAAATGTTAAGAATTTCATTGTTCTAGAAATAATACCATCCCGGCAGGCACTGCTCTTCAGTCTCCTGGAGTGGAGCACCCACACGAACATCTCTCGAAGAAGAAGAGAAGGTTACTCGTCTTGTGCAGTGACTGAAGTTCTTCAAGATAAGTGTTCCTGTGGGCCCCTCTACCTACTGCCCTCCCCTCTACTTTGGCGTTCGTGACAGATTCCAGGGTAGAGAAAGAACTGAGGAGTCTGGGTTTGCTATTGAGGTGCCAGCGGTGTGCGAGGTAGACACTGCGCTTGCACGACCTGTATAGGCACTGCTGCAAAACTCTCTTAGCAAAGGCGCAGGGACGCACTTTCACTTGGAGTGGAGCACCCCCAGGGACACTCATCTCGAAGAACTTCAGTTACTGCACAAGATGTCACATTCAGTAATGAAAATAAAGACCCAGATAATTTTCAAGGGTGAGAGACTGGGGACAGATAATAGATTGCAGTGGCGTTATGGCAAGTTCTGCCAGCTGAGGATCTGCCCTGGGATTTTTGTGTGGCACTCTGCAGCAGCTGGAGAGTTCAGTGCTACTTGAGTGGAATTTATTTAACAAGAACTATCTCGCTATTGTTTCAGTTTAAATGAATTGTAGAGCATATCCGAAATTACAGGAAGCAATTTCTGAAGGTGTAGTATATGTACAGATTTCTCCCTAGGTTATATATAGTAGGATAGACGGGCTTCAAATCTCTTGCAGTTACTCACTGGTACGGAATATTTCAATAGCTGGTTTATATGACCAAAAAGCAGCCAGGAACATCAATCGTTTTGCTTTTCTTTGAATTGTATATGATTTCACTGTCTCTGCATCACAATCTGATATACAGTAAAACACCGATTCCTCAAATATTTTTTTAAAAAGTGCTCGTTTCACTGTAAGTAACTGGAATTAATGAGAAATTGTCTAAATATTCTATTCTGTTACAAGAATGTATGGGGAGCACAATTGAGCACCTCCCACCTTTTTTAATGTACAGCAGAGATGAATGGATTTTTGTCCATTTCCATTTGTCCATTCAATGGCTCATCTCTCCATAAACCAATAAGATGTACAGTGATAGTTCTTAGCCCACGTGATTTTCCAAATAAAACAAAGGAATCTTCTTATACTATAGATGTAAATAGCTTTGTGTATTTTATATACATTAAATATAACAATCCCTGACATCTGAAATAGTAAGGAAGCAGCAGATGTTCAGAGATTTTTCTTAAGACCTACCTTGAATACAACACTTATAAGGAACTAACCACTATGTGATCTAGTCTGAGGTGCACAGGGGAGACCTGGCATTTCATCTATAATTGAGGAAAAATATATTGCAAATGGATATATGTATGTAAAAATGGTCCACATTCAATTGTTACCTCTATCCATATGTCAATTGTCTTTGTACACATTTGCATAGTGTCTAGCTCAGTTGGACCCAATCCTTGATTGGGAACTTTGAGCTCCACTGTAGTACAAATAATTAAAGAATGTGAATCAGGTAAGTACGGCCAGTGACTAATAACTTTAAATCAACCAATTTTTTCAACGAATAATGGGTTAGGGACTGTAAATACATTTTAGCATGATGCATCAGAAATCATTCCAAGTGCACAGTTCTCATTTTCACAATAAACCAGTTTCTGCTTCTTACTCTTTTAACCTGTACTACTACTTTTTCTATATATTTGGAAAATGTAAGTGATGAGCTGCTGCAAGGTGTATCGCCTACCATGCCACTAAAACATAAGAGACTATATGACAACTACTCATTCTTTATTGCTGTAAATGTGCATGTATCAACATGCACACAAACCCTGTATGTGCATATACACACACCACACAGTGCACCAACACTCAAACACACACTGACATGCACAAACTGACACACCCCACACATACTGCATGTATATGCATACACACGTGCTTGTTACATGCACAGTGACAACACAGAGATTTTTAGTAGGGCTGTCAATCACAATTAACTAAAAAAATTTAACTGCGATTAAAAAAACTATCACAATTAATCACAGTTAAACAATAGAATACCAATTGAAATTTACAAATATTTTTAGATGTTTTCTACATTTTCAACTCTTCAAATTGATTTCTATTACAACACAGAATACAAAGTGAACAGTGCACACTTTATATTTTTATTACAAATATTTGCACTTTAAAAATGATTGAAAAATAGTATTTTTCAATTCACCTCATACAAGTACTGTAGTGCAATCTATCGTGAAAGTGTAATTTACAAATGTAGATTTTTTTTGTTGCATTGTTTTGTTTTTGAACGCAGTTATGTAAAGCTTCGCAGCCTATAAGTCCACTCAGTCCTACTTCTTGTTCAGCCAATTGCTAAGACAAGCGAGTTTGTTTATATTTATGGGACATACTGCTGCCTGCTTCTTATTTACATCACCTGAAAGGAGAACGGGCGTTCACATGGCACCGTTGTAGCCAGCAGCACAAGATATTTGTGCCAGATATGCTAAACATTCGCGTGTCCCTTCATCCTTCAGCAGCCATTCCAGAGGACATGCTTCCATGCTGATCGTTTAAAAAAAAATAGTGTTAATTAAATGTGACTGAACTCCTTAGTCCTCTGCTCTTTTTTACCTGCTTACTGCCATATATTTCATGTTATAGCAGTCTCAGATGATGACCTAGCACATGTTGATTGATTTACAAACACTGTCACTGCAGATCTGACAAAATGCAAAGAAGGTACCAATGTGCGATTTCTAAACATAGCCGCAGCACTTGACCTAAGGTTTAAGAATCTGAAGCACCATCCAAAATCTGAGAAGGACGAGGTGTGGCACATGCTTTCAGGAGTTTTAAAAGAGCAACACACTGATGCAGAAACTGCAGAACCCAAACCACCAAAAAAAAACCAACCTTCTGCTGTTGGCATCTGACTCAGATAATGAAAATGAGCATGCGTCAGTGCACTCTGCTTTGGATTGTTATCAAGAGGAACCTGTCATCAGCATGGACCCGTGTCCTCTGGAATGGTACATAAAGGAACATATGAATCTTTAGCGCATCTGGCACATAACTATCTTGCGATGCCGGTTACAACAGTGCCATATGAACACCTCTTCTCACTTTCAGGTAACATTGTAAACAAGCAGTGGGCACCATTATCTCCTGCAAATATGACCAAGCTTGTTTGTCTGAGTGATTGGCTTAAGTAGGCCTGAGTGGACTTGTAGGCTCTACAAGTTTTACATTATTTTATTTTTGAATGTAGTTATTTTTTTGTACATAATTTGACATTTGTAAGTTCAACTTTTATAATAAACTGCACTACAGTACTTATTTTAGGTTAATTGAAAAATACTATTTTTTGTTATAGTGCAAATAATTTGAATTCAAAAATACAGTACTGTACACTTTGTATTCTGAGGTGTAATTGGAAACAATATATTTGAAAATGGAGAAAACATGCAAAAATATTTAAATGAATGGTATATTATTAACAGTGTGATTAATTGTGCAATTAATTGCGATTAATTTTTATAATTGCTTGACAGCCCTAATTTTTAGTTTATATCATGAGGTTTCATTATTATTATTTTTTAAAGTGAAGGGAGGAAGGTGTTCTCCCAAAGAATTACCTGGATTAAATATAACAGATTTCCCTGAGCAGGTTAAGATTTTTGGGTGGAATTTAAGTAAGAGAGCTGCAGATTTCAAAGGGCCTTATTTAGTCACTATTAATTGGCTACATTACTGCAGCAGTGATAACATGCTATTTCAGAAGGAACTGGTAATAATAACCTACCAGTAAGTAGCTCCTTTCATCCCAAACAAACCTTGGAGAGATTTCAGCTATGCTGAATCTCTGCTGCTTTCCCCTAAACATATAAAATGTTCACCTGTTCCTTTCTTTAAACTTCCTATTAGCCTCGCACATGCAAGTTTTGTTCAGAATACAGATGCAGCTACAAGACACTCACAGAGCTGTGCGATGCTCCAGTGACCCTTTCTCCCATAATTCTGAGGAGCTGGTATTCATAACAATCAAGTCTTCCTGAACTGTTGTACAGTAAACCCTCGATTTAACGGACCTCGATTTAACGGACTTCGGATGCAACGGACAAAATTTCTGAGCAAGTCTGATGCATTCCTGATCCATTTCTGGCGGGCTGGCTGCCGGCTGTCGCCCGGCTCCTGGCAGCCAGTGCCCGGGTGGGCTGGCTGACGGCTCCCGGCAGCCAGTGCCCCGGTCCCGGCAGCGGGCGGGCTGCGGAGCTGCTGCCCCGACCCTGTGGCGGGCGGGCTGCTGCTCCGACAGCTCATTTTTTTATTATTATTAAATAACGGACTTTTTGATTTAACGGACACCCCCTCGCCTGAATTAGTCCGTTAAATGGAGGTTTTACTGTACTGGTTAAACTACTGTCTGCTTACAGCAAAGGTTCTAGCCTGTTTTCTTGGGCAGAACAAGCAAAGTTACCGTAGGAAACAAGCAGTAATATAAGGAATAAATTCATTTATGGCAGCATCCTTTAAAAAACTTCATCCCTTTGGTTATGTTGTGGTTCTCTGTATTTGGGAGGGTATGTGTACCATGTGATGTCAATTACTCTGGTAAGTACAACTTCTTTATTTCATACCTGAATTAATAACCCCATAAAATGTCATCTGTTGCTCTCTGCAGTCCCGTCTCTACAGCCTCTCCCACTCTTGTACACCAAGGTTCGTTTAATAAAAGCAGGAAATGTGTGCTATACAGCAGCCATTGCATTAAATACCCAATTTCTTATGTGTCTTGTACTAACATTAAGAATGGGGGAACTGTTAGGGAGAGGGGGCAAAGCCCTCTCCTGAGTGATCCAATGTAAGCATAATGGGAGAAAAATATCATGTGGGGCACATGTCAAAGTGACTGGAATGAAAGTTTCCAAAGTAATTTTGTTTCATTTACCTTTTGCAGGGACTGAATGTTTTTGGTGCGTTAAATTGCAGGCCCCATGCTCTGGGGTGTCATTCTTATTGGGCCTTTCTGTCTTTTTTGTTTTGCAATCCAAATGAGATATCTGGAAAAAGGCAAGAGCTCCCATTTCCTAAATTTCACACAAGCCAGTTCAGCTCTCAGAGCAACAGGTAACTGACTAAAAAGCCTTCTGTGGCTCTAATTCACTCTGTCCTTTATATCACTGACCTCCAACATTGCCAGAAGTTTTTTGCTGTAATCTCACTGACTCATTGAATATTTCCCTGGCTGGGCGTTAGAGTAATTTTTATAAAACAGCTTTGCCTTACGCTTTATCCATGAAGCTATTGTCTGCTGTAACTTTTCTAAGGCCTAATTCATTTGCTCACAAATTGTCGTGAAATTTGAGGGAAATAATATAGTACAAACTGCTGCAGGCTTTCAGGGCTGTTGCTTACTACATTGCTTCAGCACATAACAATGCAACTTCCTTAATGGCATTTGAATAAATAATCCAAAGGTCATGAGAACTGTCTAGCTGGGGCACTTTCAAAGCTCTGGGATTGTTTGTGATCTTTACACTTCACAGGGTCACAGTTCAAAAGCTCTGTTCATGTTTAAAAGGACCAAACCTCACAGTTAACTTACTAGAACACTATAAAGGGGGAGCAGGGATACTCCCTGTCACTCTGGCTTATTCAGTCCAGCTGCCCTTCACTCACTAGTGAAGAATGACCTGTACCTGGCGGTGGCCTCTGGCTAAAATGTGTGATTCAGAGGTCTCCAGTGGAGCCTTTGACACTGGGTCCCTACCACACACACACACACACACACACAAAATAAATTCACCTTCTTCCCAATTCTGTGCACCATTCACGGGGCCAGTGCACCAGCATAACAGCTCTTCGTGATGAAGGCTGCATGTGAGGTGGTGCCTCAGGCTACAGCGCTCACATTTCAGCACCAGCAGGACTTCACTGGAACAGCCCTGTCAGCCACATCACAGCACTAAGGCACTTTCAGAAGTGCCCGTAACTAATGAGAACCTGCATATAGAGTGGAAACAAGTTACAGCCTCCACCTAAAACTTTAGCCTAGTGCAACTTCTGCCCATGGCTGCCCTGACTTGAGGTGCAGACACAGGTATCAATGTTTGGAGTCTGCTCAGATCCAGGTGGACCATCCACTCAGAGAGCAGTCATTTTCTGGGCCAAAAGCCTCCTTCATTTTATGAAAAATCTGGTGCAGTTTTTTACTCCTGGCGGGTTGCTGATACTGGCAAAGGAAGGGATCCTCCACAGACCTCAGCCCCCTTCCCCACCTGAAATTCAAAGTGGAAAGAGATTAAACAAGGTGCAGAAAATATCTTGGTTAGTTGCAGTAAGGCAGTACCAGCTGTTGCTCTCTTGTGAGCAGCACTGCTATTATGAATTTCTATTTATAGGGGGTTTTAATTTGTCCAGGAATCCATCTTGGAATCACATTGTTTCATATTTTGAAATTTTAGTTTGTACTTTTTTTACGAGTGCTAGTAAATGGATAACGGGCCTGTTCTAGCATATCACTGTAAAATCATCACCAAATAAAAATGGCACTGATCAAGAAATGATTTTTGTTTAATTATGGAAGTATTAAACTGCTGCTGCTGGTGATATGAATCACTACTTTCCAAGAGCATTGCTGAAGATCTTGGATTGTGCACTTTTTATGTGACAAATTGGCAAGACTTCTAAATGAACCACGGGACAAAAAAATAATCAGTTCAAAAACATTAACTCAGGTTCACTTGAGAGCAATTTAGAGCTGTTTGGTCATTAATAAGTATTTTAAATTCTATATAAGAAAAACAGGTCTATATTTTATCTCAAACATTATTTAAAAACCGCTCAGAGTGGATCTAAAGAAGACCGTGACTGATTCGGTGTCTTCATTTTTGCACTTAGTACAGAGCTGGAAAAAAAAAGAGATTTTTGCCACCCAAACTCACAGGCCTGGCCAGTCCCCACTCTACCAAAGAGCAGCCTCAGAGGTGCTTCAGTTTACATTCTAGCTGCACTGAGC
Source organism: Sternotherus odoratus (assembly GCA_032164245.1). Classification (NCBI taxonomy): domain Eukaryota; kingdom Metazoa; phylum Chordata; order Testudines; family Kinosternidae; genus Sternotherus; species Sternotherus odoratus. The sequence goes on along the minus strand of JAVMKO010000018.1, from coordinate 346,510 downwards.
CATCCAAGAACAGCCAGAGCCTACTCCACTGCACCCAGACTCCTTATACTGAGGAGCAACCAAGAGCTACTAGAATGGCTCTGTCTGTGCTCTCTCAGCCAAGGAACCCCCTTATATTGGGATATTTCACCTGGGCCAGGCTTTTCTAAGTATGAGTTAAAAATAAAACATCATCCTTAGGCTGCAACCAAGAACATTAAATCTATGTCACCACAACTTCGACACCATTTAGGCATATTCTTCGTATTATCATGCAGTACATTATAAAAATAGACTGACTACCTGTGCAAACATGCACTTTTCTATCTTCCTTCCCTACCCAACAGGGCTATTGACCATGTGGGAAAATTTAACAAATTCAAAAAGTATTAACATTAGCATCAGCTTTTAAGTCCATTTCCAGATGCTGTGGGATACAAGTTTGTGAAGCACATGGGGTCTGTGAATATAATTGTGCACTCTGCAGCATCTTTCAGTAATGAACACACCATTGTGTTGTATTTCATACCTGGGAAACTCAGGAATGGTATGTTCTTTATGTTTAAGCAACGATCAACATTGCAGTTCCAAAATTTGTACAAGCCTACAAACCTTGTAACTAGTACAGGACTCATTTGACCAGAAAGGTGTTGCATATTTCTGAACAGGATCTGTACTAGTGCAAATAGTGAATGCTACAGTAATCAACTTGCATTAGCATGCAATTTCCACTTAAACAGGTATGCACCAGTACAGATGTTGCATGTCCTAGGTTGAAGTTGGCAGCAAAGCATGTCTTGCATTTTTCCAGCAAAAGTGTGCTCTGTTAGTGTAGAACTTGCATGTTGAAGTGCTAAACATGGAGACAGCATGCATCAGTAAGAGTCACAGCTTACCAATTGTGCATGTTCTCACTGAGACCTATAGTAATAACAGGTGAATTTTATATTACAGTAAGAGGTGCAACTGAAAAATGCACAAGTTGTCCTGCATCATAGGTGATATTTTGTGCATATGTGTGATTAGTCTCAGCATTAAATGTGTACTAGTGTACATTTAGGGAGAAGTAACTTTTCACTTTCCTGCTACACAGAAAGAGCTTAAGTTTTAACAAATTAAGAATATTCTCACTTTGTGTTTATTGTAAGTACAGTATTATAAATTCCCTCTATTGGTTTTGAATGCATATATCCTGTAATATAGAAATAGGACCACCAGCTAATTAGCAGAACAACCACAGTGAGCTGCAAAGAGAGAATAGGGAGTAACCTTAATAGAACACAGAATGGAGAATTCCTCCCAGGCAACTGGAGTGAAATCCTGGATCCGTAGAAGTCACCTTCCTTACAGCAGGGAAGAAAAGACAGCCTTTGACACATCTTTCACTGCAATGATACTTTGACTACACTACAACATTGAATCATTGTTTTACAGCAGTGCAGCTCCCTGAATCTGTACTGGAATGGTTTAAATCCTAGCGTCAGTCAAAACTGTTTAGTGTTTCAGAAAGTGGGAATATGAGCCACTTTCAGCCACAGTTCATGTTGTTAGTGGAGCCAGAACTTCAGAGACATGCCACATGTGATGAAATACCACAGACCCTATTTTCACTTTTGATCAGCAATATCCACATTCTGTGTCCTCCCAAGCATTGAATTCTCAAACACATCAGCAAAATAAAGACAATTAGTAATGTTCTAAACACATGCATACTGACCCATGTGAGCCATTCATTCATTGCTGGAGCCCATGAACACCCCCCCACCCCACACACACAGTCACAAGCTTACAGGATATCCTGAATGCTAGGACTGATTTTGCTGAAAGAGTTTAAAACATCTAGCTAAAAACATCAAATAGCGCCACACTGGCTACATTTCTATACAGATGAGCATACACAAAGTTATTCCGCATACAGTCACTGGGCCAAATTCAGAGATGGTATGTAAGTTTGTATGGTTACACATCAATATGCAAGTATAAAGGAGTCTCTGGCATAGGGGGCCAAAAGATAGTGGTGGTGCCTACTTTAATTTTCACTCTATATTGGTTGTCTTTCTGCTAAGTGCCTCTGTTCTATTCACAATGCATCTAAATTATGCTAACCTGTGGCTCTGTTACATTCATTCAGATTTAGTTGGACTTCCTTATGCCCATTTACAGATGTGAAACTTGCAATACTTTATAAAGCACCACTGAATGTTTCCCCCTTATGGTGTGTCTTAAGTCAGTTTGCTTAAGAAATTAATGTACTAACATCTGTGTATGTGCTCTGCTAAATCCTTCTACTTTGGGTCATAATCATAACCTTTTGGGGGAAAACTACCCTCACTCAGAATAACTGAGCAAGGATATGCAGACTCAGGCAGGTTTTTTCACATACCCTGTTTCCCCGAAAGTAAGACATCCCCCGAAAATAAGACGTACTTCCAGTTTTGCCTCTCGCTGTAATATAATGTAATGTAATTTTGGGAGCAAAAATTAATATAAGACACTGTTTTATTTTCGGGGAAACACGGTAGATGTGATTCTGTATATAGTAGCTTATTCCAATACACTGCATCTGAAATCAGGTTTAACAATTTCATTCTGAACAGGAGTTAATGCATTGTGATAGTTCATAAAAAATGAGTCCATGACAAGCTAGGTCTAAAATTATTTTACTAAGTTGTGTATATTGTAATTAAAAATAGTTAAAATCATATGGGTTATATAGTCCTAATGAGCTACCTCAAGTCCAGTACAAACTATGCAGTTATTTTGTGACATTAATGCTTCATTTGACCAAGTTAGATTAAGCTATACATAGTGGAGACAAAGGCAGAGGTTTATAGAACTGCATTAGAAACTCATTTCCCCATCCAAAAGATGACTGGGACCCCAAACTCTCTCCTTTGAATCTGGGTTCCTTACTATGCAACTTCATAAAGTCTTGACAGCATGACAGTTGAGATCAATTCTGGATGGCTGGAGTTGTTCATTAGTCACTTCAAGGAAGCCTCAGTGAAGTGACAGAGCAACAAAAGCAAAAGTATGTTAACCAAGTCACAACCTTGATAGGTTTCTGGGCATGACACAAGTCATATTTAATATGTTTAGTTTTCAATTTCCCATATTTTCACTTAACGTACTACAGCTTTGTAAATGAGCACCAAGATCTAATGGTGATAGGTGCTACATAAATCACTGAATGCACTTGCATTTCTTAAGTGCTCACAACTGTAGCAGCTGAATGCTCTTTACAGTTAGTAGTCCATGGAGAGACTACTCCTGACTGGGGCTTATAAAGATACAAATAAATATATCCTACAAGTATCCAGGCTATTCAGATGCTGACAGTGAGACTGAGACCATAAGTTGAAGTAACATATCTGCTTACAGTGATGCCAGTATAAAGTCCATACACACATGTAAATTCTACTAATCTAAGGTACTGTATAAATTAAGTAGAACTTTTCCATGGAAGTCTGGAATAAATCTGTTCTCCCCACAATGCTGGGTACAGCAGCATCTGCCCCTGTTTGGTGTCCTACTTAGAAAAGGGGGTAGTGCAGAAAGTGTGTTTTTTCTCAAATTATCTGGTACATGAGGCAGCAGCAGAAAAGCAGTTGATGAAAAGCAGTCATGAGATAATTAGATGAGGTGATTTGATAGTAGAATGAATTTGGGCATTAAATAAACTTGTCCAGAAATGGGTTGCAAAAGGTGATTTTTTCCTTCTGAATAATTTTGTTCTCCCCTTCTCTGGCTCCCAATTGTTTACTGTATCGGGAGGTTCATTCTTCTTGATACTCCTGAGTTTACTTCATGTGATGGCAACTTTATACTGGAAGTTGTAGTGAGGGATCTTTGACTTTTGCCTGTTGAAATTATTTTGGAATAGAAATGTTATAGAGAGCCTTTTTATTGTTTCAGAGTGAAAGAATTGAAAAAGGCCAAGGAACTTGAAGATACACAGCAGCATCCCGTAGCAATGTGACATTGCTTTTCAGACTGTTTTCATTTTCTGTTTTTAGCAGAGACATGCAACAACAACAAAAAACCCACTGCAGTTCTGGGAATCTCAGCTGCAGGATTTTAACAGTAATGTTTTGGTCATTGCATTTGCACTTTCATGGACAACTTTTAATTTGTTCAGCAAGACATCTTGGAACTCAATCTTCTGTTGGATCATGGGAAAAAAGACACCAGGAGGAATTTGTGAGTTGCTTCATTCTCTCCAAAAGAAGCGATTAATTATCCTTTTCATATAGGGCTGTATTAAAACGTGTGGAACTGTACAAATATTATACCAAAAATATTGTTAAGAGAAGGTGGGAATGCACAAGCAACACAAGAATGCTATTCCTGCACCTGTCAATCATCTCCAAGAAACTGAAGCTTCAAGAGTCAGTGGAGGGGCTTAGATCAGTAAATCTTTATTGGGTACATGCATTGTCATTTCCTTTGCACTTCTGTCCTTTCTTTTTATTTGAATCTCTCTACAGCACACTTAATGCAACTTTTTAAATCTGCAGGTTTTTAATACATCCCGTGGAAATTTACAAAGTGGGTTGGCATATGAGGCAAACGGGTAATGCATGGGAAATAAAGAGAGCAGCTTGAGCAAGCTTTTGAAAGTTCCTTTTTTGGTATTTTTTCTAGAACCTGCAAGTATTTCAAGTGTCATGTACTTATTCTCATATTCAGCACTTTATTTTCTGGCCTTACTTTTAATTATTTACTTAAAATAGTTTGTAGTGTATGTAGCGCCCTTTTTTTACAGTAATTTTGTTGTTCTGAGCAGTCACGTACATATGTTGCCTGGACATTTATACCACCTAAAGATCAGAGTGGTGCTCCATCCTGGCCAGTAAATATCTTATTTTGGCTATTTCATCAAAATCTAGGCAGTTTCTGTATATATAGAAGGTAGAAATGGAAAATGAGAAATAATATTTGAAAGGGAATATATTGATTAATTACTAAATATTTTATTCACAAAGGGTCAATAACTTGGCAAGATAAAATTATTATTTGTATAGTTTTGTCTGAATGAGCGAAAAGAGTGTGGATGTATTGTTTGTACATATTGTATATATTAAAACAGAGATATGTGCATGAATTCAAGAAAAAAGAAATGAAAAAAGCAAAGCATTAGTGGCTATGGTCTGTAAAATGAAACAAAAACTTTATTTCACTATAAGAAACTTTATTTTAAATGTTCTTTAGAAGAACATTTTGCTAAAGCATGACTAAACTGCAAAAAAAAAAAGAGCTACTGTATTTAGACTTAGGAAAAAAGGCAGAGTAACTTTACTAAAAAAGGATATGTTTACAGTTGATTTTGGCTACCAGGAGGTTTTTTAATTTAATTTAATTTTTATTTTTTGCCAATGGTGCCAAGTAATGTGAATGCTAATATTGCTTAAGAAAATTAAGTTACTTTTGCAAAGCAGATAATCATAAGAATACAAAAACGTATCTAGCTTAACACCATACACTCACTCCAATAAAGAACACTTAGAATGAACATAAACTGAAAAAAGAAATAGTATGAAAGTAGAAAATATGTTTCACATTTTCATATCTCCTGCTGGAAGTCAGAAAATGTAATAAAAATGCACAAAAATTTTAAAAAATAAAAAAATTTAAAAGATGCAAACTGGTCTTGTAGGGGTGTCATGGTATATTGCTATTTCCACATAGTGAGGAGCCAAAGAAATCAGATACTTTTTAAATTTAAATTCTAATTTAAAATTGTCATGAAGTTTAGACAATAGGGGCCTGATCTTAATTACACTAGTATATATCAGGAGTAATTCTCCTGAAGTCAATGAAGTTACTCTGGATTTACACAAGTGTAGCTGAAATCAGAAATGGCTTCTGTGACTTTCTTTATGTTGCTAGTGCCAGTTTAAAATTTCCAAATGGTTGGTGGAAATTTTACATAGTTTTGGAATAGTTGCTCTCACTTGATCCTGGACACCAACTAAAATATTTAAACTCCAGGCTTTTTGTGAAGCCTAAAAATATTCACAAATGAAAAGCTTTTAAACTGGTGTCTTTAAAAGAAGAGTAAACAAAGATTGTGGCAAAAAACTGGAGTCAGTGCTCTTGGTGCCTTTTCTATAATTGTACCTGGTTTTTAATTCCTTCCTTTCACTGCCAGCATTGAATTACAGTATATGTGCTATATAGCTCTTTATCAGAACTCTGTACATTTGTGAACTGCTGCTTTATGACCTGATTCAATTAAAAAAAATTGTCTGGCTCCCACACTGACCGTGGAAGCCTCGATCTCCATATATTTTATTGAAATGGAACCTTACACATTAAGTATTCCACACACAAAGAATGGGAACAGAATTTGAAAATAAACTCCTTTGGAATGAACTGGAATGCTCTGTATTAATACTGGAAATACCTTAACATTTTGAAATATAAATGTTTGTCCCGTTAACTGGTATTACGACAAATAGAACTGATCTTTTCCCAACAAGAGTAATGACCTCAGTGGAAACATTTTAACCCCTTATATTTGTACTTACAATTTTCAGTAAAATACAGAGCTATTTCAAGTTACCCTTCCAGATCCATGGGCCTGGTGGTATATCTACTGATAAAGACCCCGATAAAGCAAAATATTTACACAGATGCTTTGTTAGCCATACGAGTACTTCTATTAATTTAATGGGACTACTCACATGCTTAAAGTTAAGTATATCCTTAAGTACTTTGCTGAACAGGGTTGTAACCTTTCAGTGAATGTGCCCACTGATTAGTTTAAAATGTTCTCCCCTTGAAAAAGCTTTTCTGCTTCCCCCTTTCTTGACTGTGGAACTTATTTCTGATAGAAGATACATAAGTGCAGCTTTCTTGGATAATCGGGATTCCCAAGTGCCAGGAGCAGGACGACCTTCTGCTTCCTGAATATGGAATTGCTCCTTTGTGTAACACATTTGACATAAGTAATACTGTGTGAAAGAAATAAAGAATATAACATGAACTCCCTATATGGTTGCACGCTTACAGCAGTTCCACACAGTAGTTGGTGCCCAACAGGGGGTCCCCAAGACTTGCATGTAAAACTAGTATAGATGTCTCTTTTTTGTAAGTTTTATTTTTGTAACTGTGCATGTAAAGCATCACTGAATCAATGGATCTGTTGAAGAACTCAGCTGCTGGAACCATGCAAAATGTTTTGAATTGCCCTTAAAATATGGACAATGTTTTCTGAATGCTTTATATTCTTTCTGCTGTAAATTAAAAACAAAAAATTTCCCCATACTAAGTGTATTTCTTTTAACATTTTCTCTTCCATTTTAATCAAGAAGGAGCTGAAGATTCCTCAAGTAATTATATCCATGTAAAGTATGGATCTCTGTCACACATTTAGAAGACCTACTTGTAAACTCACATAGTCTCTTAACTGACTGAATTTCAAAGGTAGACAGTTTTTTAAAAACAAATTTTGCTTCTCATGTGTCTACAGCTCCCATTGGATTCAATGGGATACATGTACTCATGTGAAAGGAGAATGTGATCCTTATAGTTAACTGTTTCAAATGAGGGACACTAGGAAATAGGGAACACATTTATCTAATCAAAATTATCAACAAGAGTGAAAAACTTGAAGTCACTTGGACCTCTCAGCCTGGGTATTAATGATGTACATTATATAGTCACAGCCTTGACTCTTTTCTGTGGTTTTTAATTTATACTCTCAAGCAGGCATATTTCATAGAAGGGACCAAAATAATTTCTAGACCACATCTTTTAGAAAAACATCCAATCTTGATTTTAAAATGGTCAGTGATGGTGAATCCACTACAACCCTTAGTAAATTGTTCCAGTACATTTCAGAAGTAGAGTTGCACTTCAAGTAGTGAAACTGACTTGGCCTTCATGACAACCTCCAGCTGCATTATAATTACTCAGAAATGCACTGCCTCTCCGTCTCCTGTTTTAGTTTAAGATGTTTTAAATTTAGCCCAGAGACTCTCATCATAGTGCTCCACACCTACCACATGGGGGACTCAGGTACAACTCAGTGGTTCCCGCATCTTGCTTCCGAGTCTGGCAGCGAGGCAAATGCTATGTGAGGCTCTTTTTCCCTTTTTTCTTTCCTTATCCCAGGGGAAAAGAAATGCTCCTATGACAGTTAAACCAGATTTTAAAGCAGAAAGGTAACCCGTTTCTCTCACTCGGGGGGGGGTCCCCCCTTGTTCATGTTGCAAATGACAATTTTTAGCAAGATGGATGCAATTCACAGAAGCTTAGAAAAGCCATCTGGATTTAAATTTAGGGGGGCAAATTTATCCCCTCTCTAGCTCAGTGGTGGGCAACCTGTGGCCCGTCAGGGTAATCCAGCCATTGGGAGGTGTGGGCCGCCATGCCAGCGGATGGTCAATGTAAACACTGTCTCATGGCCTGCTAGCGGATTACCCTGACAGGCCGTGTGGGGGCAACAGGTTATCCACCACTGCTCTAGATCCTCTAAAGATAAGAAGATTCAGCAGAGCCTTATACTGAGATTAGAATCTGTCAAATAATGTATTTTAAATTAAATGCCTGGAATAAATCATCATATAAATATATTTGTGAATTATTTAACCAAATGTGTAAGATGATAGAATACCAGTTAAAAAAAGATGTCTAAATGTTTTTGGGAAAATAATTCAAAACTGAGCAAATAAATTATTCAATTTATATTATGATAAATTCCCCTAAGGATGAATTTGGCCATTTTTGCCCCGAGAATGAGAGTTGTACTGAGAAGTGCAATTTCTATGTGCACTTACAAAATGCTGACTAGGGGAATAGTTAGTTTTCCATTAAACGATAATGCTCCTTCAGAAAAATGCAATTAAATGTTACATCCAAGAATAGTATAAATGCACAATTTTTATAACCAAATAAAATTAAACAAAAATAAACACAATAGGAAGAATATTTGATCAGCACGTAGCCCAATGGAGCCCCAATCTTGAGCAAGCCCTCTAGACACAACTGTAACACAAATATATAATAAAATATATTTCATGGAGCTATTTTCAACTTTCTGAGAGGACAATATGTTTTGTACTTCTTAAATAAGTTACTCTCTGTAAGGGCAGAAACTAAGTACCGAGTTTCCAACAGAATCAATGAGTCAGTGTGTAATAAATTCCAGAATTCTACATAGAGGAACAGAATAAAAGCTTATTACCAAGTTACCCCCTGGCCTGCAGTCTTTTTTTTCTCAAGACTCAACATGCCCAATTGGGTTTTTGTTTTGTTTTTTAATCCTTTTCTACTAGGGGTGGTTTTCTAAACCTTTTATCATTTTTGTTGCTGTCCTCTGGATCCATTGCAGTTTTGTCCACATCTTTCCTAACTATAGTGCCCAGAACTGAATACAGTACTCCAACTGGGTCCTCAGCAGTGCTGGCTAGAGCAGGAAAATTACCTCCTGTGCCTTGCATGTAACATTACTGTTAATACACATCAGAATCATGTTAGCCTTTTTTGCAGCTGGGTCACATTGACCACATATACAGTTTGTGATCCACTACAACAACCAAATCCTTTTCAGCAGTACTACCACCTAGACCAGGGGTCGGCAACCTTTCAGAAGTGGTGTGATGAGTCTTCATTTAGTCACTCTAGGGCTTTGTGTGCCAGTAATATATTTTAGCATTTTTAGGTCTCTTTCTATAAGTTTTTAATATAGAGCTAAACTATTGTTGGATGTAAAGTAAACAGGGTTGTAAAAATGTTTAAGAAGCTTCATTTAATATTAAATTAAAATGCAAAGCCCCTATACCGATGGCCAGGACCCGGGCAATGTGAGTGCCACTGAAAATCAGCTTGATTGCTGCCTTCGGCACGCGTGCCATAGGTTGCCTACCCCTGACCTAGACAGTTATTTCCCATTTTGTAGTGGTGAATATAGGATAGGATGTGCTCTTAGAATGGGAATTAGAATATGTCTTCTTTTGACTGCAACCAGGATTGAAGTCCTGTCAGCACCCTTTCTTGTAAGGTGAGTTACATAAACTGGGATGAATCTTAGTCCAGTAGGCTAGCCTACCATTTATAGGCACATCGACTCAGTTGGAATGCCTAAATAAATAGATACGGTAGATCACGAGAAGCGTTTGCTCTGAATTCGTCAGTTGGCAAAGAATAATTCTTATGATGCGTTAACACAGAAAGCTTCAGCCAATAGCCTGGAATGAAGACGGATGCCTAATTACAGCACTAGTGTCATGAACAATCTCTTCATTTGCTGTTTTGAGAAGGTTCAAGCCAGGAGAGAAAATGACGCTATTGTGAAGCTTGTCAGTAAATTAACAGTTTTGCTAGTGCTTTCTTTAGATGCATGTCTATCAGCAGCTGCCATGCTGGGAGAGGATGGAGTCTGCACCTGAATACTGGAAATACCAGAGATAATAGAATGATCTGGCACCAGCATGATGTAAGGTTCAGCTGCATAGGCATGCAAAGACCAACATCACTGTAGCCTAACTCTGCCCCCATCTATGCCAATGAGGCCTCGCTCCATTTGTTGGCACTTCCTGGTAGCCAATCCTCAGAAATGGCTTGGAGCAGCTGGATGGAAGATGCCAAGTCTGGCCTCCAGCAGCAGGTATGGAGGGATTCAGGTTACCCTAGTTTGGCTCTCAGTCCCCCCACCACCATCCAGGGTAACTTTTATAGCCCTAGGCAAAAGCCATTTATGGATTCTGGAGACTGCCCCATAGGCCAAGCACCCACAGAATGCTGAGAGGAGGCAACAAGTGCAACAGGGCACTTCGGAGCTAACTCAGTCTGGATTTATTTCCAAAGCACCACCGAGGGAGAGGTTCAAGAATAGCAGCAGTGTTAGTCTGTATCCGTAAAGAAAGCCAGGAATACTTGTAGCACCTTAGTCTCTAAGGTGCTACAAGTATTCCTGGGTATCTTTACAGAGGGAGAGGTTTCTTACAGGGACGTGCAGAAATCCACTCTGCCACAAAAATAGTCATCTGCCCTGGAAACCTGCTGCACCCTGTCTCCAGGGAGGCATAGGTACCCACCCCTTCAGTGTGCCCCCCACCCAGCCCTGGTCCCCTCCTCAGGAACACCCAGGAACCTGTCCCCCCCTTCCTCAGGGGCACCCAGGAACCTGCCCTCCCCCTTCCTCAGGGACACCCAGGAACCTCCCCCACACACACACCTTCCTCAGGGACACCCAGGAACCTGCCCCCCACCTTCCTCAGGGACACCCAGGAACCTGCCCCCCCCACACCTTCCTCAGGGACACCCAGGAACCTGCCCCCCCCCACACCTTCCTCAGGGACACCCAGGAACCTGCCCCCCCCACACCTTCCTCAGGGACACCCAGGAACCTGCCCCCCCTTCCTCAGGGACACCCAGGAACCTGCCCCCCCCCTTCCTCAGGGACACCCAGGAACCTGCCCCCCCCCATCTTCCTCAGGGACACCCAGGAACCTGCCCCCCCTTCCTCAGGGACACCCAGGAACCCCCCCCCCACCTTCCTCAGGGACACGTAGGAACCTGCCCCCCCCCCTTCCTCGGGGACACCCAGGAACTTGCCGCACCCCCGACCATGGAGACTCAAGAAGAAACCAGCCCCCTAAGCCCCGCCCCCAACCCACATAGCCCCGCCCCCACTCACCAGGTGGCCGGGCCGGGCAGAAGCGCGCGGGCGCGCAACTCGCGGGAACAGATGCCGTGGGCGGGGCCAGGCGTTGTGGGCGGGGCCTGTCCAATCACCGACCCTGGACCGTCACATCCGTGCAGTCGACTGCGCGAGTCACGGGGGTTTCCGGTTCCGGTCCAGTCGCCCAGTTTCGTCCTGCGCTGACCGGACGGTTCCTCAGTCCCGCGTCGAAGCCTCGCACCTGCCGCCGCTATGTGAGTCCGAGGGGATCCGGGGGGGTTCTCGGTGTGGGGCCGGGAGCCGGGGCGCTGCCCGGGGGGTGGCTGAAGGCCAGGCCTGGGCGTGTCCCTGAGCCGCTGCTCGGGCCGGGTGGGGTGGGGCCGGCCCAACGGTTCCGCTCTGCAGCGCGCGGGCAGGAGCCGCGGTAGCCCGTGTCGTTGTCCGCTCCCGGGCCGGCCGGGCGTGCAGCGCCGTGCGCCGGGGCGGGTTCGGGGAGTGGAGCCAGGGCGGCTCCGGTGGCCCCAAGTCCCAACCGCTGTCCGGACAGCGAGCGGAGCGGAGCCGCCGCCGCGGCGGGACGTGGCGGTTCAGCTGGAGTCGGAGCTGCACCCCCGAGTGTGTCCCAGGTCCGGGCTCCGCTTCTCAGCGCGGCCGCCACCTGCCGGGCTCCCTCCTGACTCTGGGCAGGACGCCGCGCTTGTCGAGTCGCAAGGGGTTGACTAGTCTCGGAGAACTCCTGCTTTCTCGCCGTGGGCCCCTTCAGGGGGATAGATGTGACTCCTGTGAGGGTAGGAAAGAGTAAAAGATAATGGCACCAAAGTTTTCAACTCTTTGTGGGCAGTGTGTCCTTTTACCCATACAGACTAACACGCTACTGCTGTGAAATTCCTAAAGATACTTAAGACCCAGGCAGACTGCAGAGAGCTACAAAAGACTCTCAAAACTGCATGACTGGGCAAGAAAATGACAGTGGGAATTTCATGTTGATAAATGCAAAGTAATGCACACTGGCAAGCATAATTGCAACTATACATAAGAAATGGAGTCTAAATTATCTGTTACCACTCAAAGAAAGAAAACTTTGAGTCAGTATGGATGTTTTTCTGAAAACATCCACTCAATGTGCAGTGGCAGTCAAAAAAGCGAACAGAATGCTGGGAATAATTAAGAAAGGGATAGATAATAGGATAGAAAATATATTGTGAATTTATATAGAGGCAACATATTTATAAATCCATGAATAATATATAAATCCATTAATACTGTGTGCAGATGTGGTGGCCCCATCTCAAAGAAGATCTATTGGAATTGGAAAAAGTTCAGAAAAGGGCAACAAAAGTTATTAGGGGTATGGAACAGTTTCCATATGAGGAGAGATTAAGACTGGGACTTTTCAGGTAGAAAAATAAATGACTAAGGGGAAATATGATTGAGGTCTATAAAATAATGACTGGTGTACAACTTTAGTGGAAACCAAAGTTACGCTTACCAACTTGTAATGGTCAGGATCGCCTCTGGAGCCTTTTTTAAAAAAAAATCAGTATTACATTAGCTATCCTGCCGTCATCTGGTACAAACATTTACTTTTGTTTTTTTTTTAATATCACCAATAAAGGTCTATTAAGATAAACAATGCCAAATTAACGCAAGAGGCTAAGTTAAGTGATAGGTTGCATACCACTGTTAGTAGTTTTGCAATTTTGTATTTTGAGTTCATTCATAACCATCTGTTCCTGGTGATTTTACTTTCTCAGTTTGTTCCAAAATCACCTCTATTAACACCTCAATCTGGGACGGTTCCTTAGATTTGTCACCTAAAGAGAATGGTTCAAATGTGGAGATCTCCACATCGTCTGCAGTGAAGACCAGTGCAAAGACTTCCTTTAGCTTCTCCAGCAGCCTTGTCATCTTTGAGTGCTCCTCTAGCACCCTAGTCATCCAGGGTTTTTTTAGCTTCACATTCTCTTTTGACCTGTGGCCTTATACTTTTACACTTTTATACTTGACTTGCCAGAGTTTATACACTGTCTGATTTGACTTCCAGATTTTTAAAAGGATGCCTTTTTGCTTGTAACCATGTCCATGCAGTTTTCAGGCATTTCATCCTTGACTGTTTTCCTTTTAATTTCCATTTAACCAGCTTCCTCATTTTTATGTAGTTCCCCTTTTTTGAAACATCCAGTCTTGATTTAAATGGGTGGAGAACCCATTACACATTTCTATGTAAGTACCGTATTTTTCGCCCTATAAGACGCACTTTTTCTTCCCCAAAACGGGGGGGAAAAGGTTGGTGCGTCTTATAGGGCAAATGTGCGCCCTCGTTCCCCCCCTCCCCGCAGCGGGGGGAGGGGGGAACCGGGACGCTCCTGGCAGCCCGCCCGCGGCGGGGAGGGGGGAACCGGGACGCTCCCGGCAGCCCGCCTGCGCGGCGGGGACGGGAGAGCGGGACGCTCCCGGCAGCCCGCCTGCGCGGCGGGGACGGGAGAGCGGGACGCTCCCGGCAGCCCGCCTGCGCGGCGGGGACGGGAGAGCGGGACGCTCCCGGCAGCCCGCCTGCGCGGCGGGGACGGGAGAGCGGGACGCTCCCGGCAGCCCGCCTGCGCGGCGGGCTGACGGGAGAGCGGCACGCTCCCGGCAGCCCGCCCGCGTGGCGGGCTGACGGGAGAGTGAGGCGCTTTTTGTGTGTGGTGGTGGGGTGTTTTTTGTGTGTCCGGCTTTTTCATTTAAAAACTCGGGGGCGTCTTATAGGCCGGAGCGTCCTATATGGCGAAAAATACGGTAGCTTTGTTTAAGGACACCAGAGCCCAGTTGGTGTCCTGTCCAGTGTCCTATCTAGAATTGTGTTCATAATCAATATTGAAAGGTGGTATAGCAAGCAAATGATAAAATGCCAAAATACAGGATATACTGTAGATCAGGGGTTCTCAACCTTTTTATTTCTGAGGCCCACCCAACATGTTATAAAAACTCCATGGCCCACATTTGCCACAGCAACTGTTTTTCTGCATATAAAAGCCAGGAACAAAATTGGGGATACAAGCAAGGCAATTGCCCGGTTCACCATGCCACAGTGGGCTCCCACCAAGCAAAGTTGGTCAGGCTTTGGCTTTAGCACCATGCAGTGGGGCTTTGTGTTTCTGTCCTGGGCCCCAGCAACTCTAATGCTGGCCATGCTTTGCTGACCCCCTGAAACCTGCGTGTACCCCCCCTCCCCCAGGGAGCCCTGGACCCCTGCTTGAGAACCACTGTTGTAGATGTCTCTGTTCTTCCATCATTGGGGTACACAAGACAAATCAGACTTTTGAAAGGGGTACAATAGTCTGGAAAGGTTGAGTCCCACTGTTCTACAGTGCTTCTTGCACCTTCTTCTGAAATATCTGGTACTGGTCACTGCCTCTCTATTCTGTGGTGAACTTTTAGGAAAACAAGCAGTGTGTGTTGCATGCTTCCAGTGACTGACAATCTTTTTCTGAGTTCAGTAGCTTCCAAAAATAATTTAAATTCCCAAGTTCAACTAAGGGAAATAGCACACACTAGCTCATGTGCTTTTTATTTCAAAGGATGGGGGAAGGGAGGGAATCCCTAAACTCATGTTCTTGGTCAATCAAGAGCAACTATACACCATGCTCTGAGCTGTAGTGCCACTCTGCTCTCTCCCACCTGCCTCTCGGATCTCCAGTGGCATTGCAGCCATTCATTAGGATAAATTAGGAACACTGAATTCTATAGCTAAAGCTTGCTGATGAAGCTTCACTCCTCCACTGCAAAAGAAATCTATCTTCTGCTGCATATTGGCTCCTTGGGAATGTTCCACCTTTCTTTATGACCATTGGTGTTTACATTTATATTCACTGGTTTGTATACCCTTTGTTTTCAAGCATACTTCTAGGTGCTATATAAATGTAATGAACGATATGATATCATACTGTAACTCTCTCTACACTGCAGGTCAACAAGTGGCCCTGGAAGCTCAAGTAATGCCTCTGGCAGTAACCGTCGCCTTCAGCAGACACAACACCAAGTAGATGAGGTATGGACCTTGTACAGAGCAGCTTTACCATTCCTTTGGTCTTGGGAAACCTGATAGAGGGAAGATGCATGGAATTGCTGTGTTTCCCCATATGAACGGAGGGGTTAGGTCCCAGGGAAATTTTTTTCATCAGATGAGACTCTATTTGTGTGTGTGTGTGTGTGTGTGTGTGTGTGTGTGTGTGTGTGTGTATATATATATATATACACACACACACACATATATACACACAGTATAAGTTTTAAACAACTTAAGCAATGATTGTGAAGCATGGTTGAGGTGGTGGAGTCAGAGGGTGGGATATTTCCCAGGGAATGCCTTACTGCTAAATGATGAACTAGCACTGGCCTGAGCCCTCAAGGAGTAAGACGTCGTTAATGTAGCCTCATGCTCTACAAGGTAGCATGAATGCCATGAGGAGACACAGCATGGCAGAGAGTCTCTGTCTCTGTCTGTCAGAGACAGATTCTCACGCCCTGTGTGAGAGAAAGATGAGCCTTACCCCTTTATGTATGCTGACCTCACTCTAAGTACACTGCCTTTTTAAGAAGATCAGCAAGTTGAGATGGGTTTATTTAAAAACAAACGCTTGAATGATGTTATAAAAGGTGTCTCAGGATCTGCTGCATGCTTAAAGTGTTTGAGGAGATGAACATCGAATGAATGACTTACTGTGACTATTAAATCATTGTAGGTGGTTGATATCATGAGGGTGAATGTGGACAAGGTTTTAGAACGAGATCAGAAGCTGTCAGAGTTGGATGATCGTGCTGATGCACTGCAGGCGGGAGCGTCCCAATTTGAGACCAGTGCTGCCAAGCTGAAAAGAAAGTATTGGTGGAAGAACTGTAAGGTAACCATCAAGAATCAGAGAGGGAGCTGTGTTAGTCTGGAATAGCAGAGGTAACAGAGTCCTGTGGCACCTTTAGTTAGTCTTTAATGTACCACAGCACTCTTTGTTACCTCTGTAAGGTAACCATGACTCGAATATTTCCAATGCAAATTAATGTAACCAAGAACTAGAAGTTGTTGAATACTACATAAATGTTTTCATGGTTAAAGATAACTTTAACCATGAAAACATATGGCCAATTTCTGCAGCCTTTACTCATGGCCAATAGTATTTAAGATTACAACATCTGGTCCTTAATGAGCATCTGGCTTAGTGAAGTAGATGAACTTTTCCAAAAGTTGAGTGGCTTGGCCAAGTTCCTTTACACACAACATTCCTCAGAACAGAAATGTGGCTAAGGATAAATGAATGTATTAATTGAAGGTGTTGGAGATGTAGGAGGAAGAAATTCAGTGATATGGATTGAATGACGACAACACACACAGCAGTACAAAGAACCTTTAGTTTCTTAGTCATGTGAGCTAATTACAGGAAAGCTTGGGAGCCTACTCTTTATTTGCTGAGAAGCCAAAACAGAGTGGAAAACATTGATTTGTAAGCCAGGGGAGCAGTAGTTGGGTCTGGAGAAGAAACTTTGCCCTCTTTTTAAAATATTTAAGTGAGTTGTTTGTACTAAAATATGTGCTTTTTTTAAACAGATGTGGGCAATATTAATAGCAGTTGTTCTCATTATCATCATCATCATCATTGGTAAGTGTTTAGCTAAAGCACTTTGTCAGAAAGACTAACATACAGAGGGTATAAGACTGTAGATCGAATGCAAAAAGTTGTTAATGTAACACACTGGGGGTGACTGCTAGTACATAAGTCATAATATTCAAAAGGTTAACACAGTAACACTAACTTAGCCATATTGCATGCTTGACACATGCATGCTTGACCTATGCTGCTAAATTGATGTTTGAACGTAATCTGTGTGAGGTGGTGAAGTTATGGCTTCTGTGGGAACCTTAACTGTTGAATCTCAGGCTCTTGTGCATTGAGCAGAAATGAGATCCCGCGGGAGGCTGGGACCCCTGAGTCCCCAGTCCCAGCTCTACCAGTGACTCTGAGCAGCACCAGGTCACTTGACCACTTGGTCTTTGCCTCAGTTTCTCCATCTTTAAAATGGGGATAATGACACATACCTCACAGGGGTTTCCAAAGAGTAACGTGAAGTGCTTTGAGAACTTGGATGACAGGAGCTGTGGACATACACCTTTCCCAAATTATCTTTCATGGTATTTCTACATTTATTAATCCTTTAGACTCCAGGTTCAACATCCTTATGTCACTTTTCTTTCTTGCAAAGCAGTCTGGCCCTCTTCTATTGGGTCACACCCTTTTCTTAATCCCAAAATGGGTACTCCAGCCAATCAGACTCCCCTTGCTGTCTTCCAGCCCAGAAGTCAGGCAAAACAAACAACAAAAGTAGGGAATCTTCATATGAGACTCCTCCAATCCTCAATAGTGCTTAGATAGCAAGGTAGTTAGGCCAGGTCTACACTGTAAACTTACCTCTGCATGCCATTGATATGTGTGAAAAATCCACACCTGTGAGCGACGCAGTTACACTTACGTGGACAGGAGAGCTTTTCCCTTCAAGATACCGACAGTCTCTCATGGAGGAAGTATTGTCTTCACTGAAGTGCTACAGCAGTCCAGCTGCACTGGTGCCACTGCAAGTCTACACTTAAAACCCTGTCCTTTGACTCAGTACAGACAAGAGCCTTGATCTGACTAGCGTCACTTGAGTGCAGGAAACACCACTGACTTCATGCACTAGCTTTTCTGCTCCAGCAGGAAAGCTAGTGCATGGCCTTGGGGAGGAGGACAACAGGCAGTTCTCAAGGATTCATCGCTGGTGAACAAGCTGTTTAAAAAGTATATTGCAGTAGAAGCTTTAAAAGGAAATAAATTCATGCTCCCTTGTTTGATATCCAGATTTCACTTGTCCCAACTTTTGAATGTTGCCAGATGTACCCGTATATATACAACAGCCACAAGCCCATCATTATAACTGGTAACAAAACTATGAATACAAATGCAAGTGGAGATGTTTCTGGTGGGTGGGAAGACTGTGGATTCATATTCTGGCCATAGTAGAGCGAGGGAGCTTATAACTAGTTACACTGCTTTGTGTTCAGCTGTTTGAATTTGTGATGTAACTGTTAACAAGCTTTCCAGCATGATTCATTTACTCTCAAGCTCTGACAGTATGTTCGTTTCTCACCTTTTGGGCCTGTTTGTAACACAATCTACAGCAACTAATTGTGATGCTACAAACAGAATTATGACCATAGGTGAAAAATACCCGGTACATGAATTCTAAAAGCCAATCCTGTGCAAGAATGAAACTATGGTAAAACAAACACAGGAAATTATTTAGAATTTCCTTTTGTTGAATACTTTGAGTGTTCCGTATCTCAAGTCTTAAGTTGCAGGATTGTTCTATGCCTCTTTGATGTGGGGGGAAGAGGACTGTTGCTTTTTTCCAATCCTTATTTTTCTGTTATAGTCTGGAATGTGTCCACATGAGTTACAAGAAGAAATGCAAACCAGCGGAAGCCATCTCTCTCCTTCAAACCTGCTGTATTCTCAAGCTCTCACCTACTGATGTATAAAGCAAAATTATTTTGATTACTCATGTGATAACTCTCTCATTTATCAGAAATGTGCCTTTATTTAAAGTAACACTCCTAATTTTAAGATACTAATAAGCACATCCCACAACTTGCACAGTGCCTTGGTAATCTTGAGTATGAGCTGGTGAAGAGGATTTCATGTTTGCATTTCAGAATCTAGAAGCAATGTATTGTTGCCAGTGACTGCTGCGTTCTAGATAACTTTGAAGAGATGGTTGGGTATCTGTCCTCTTCGCAGTCTCCTTCATGCCCCAATTTAAAGGTATCTCCTCTGACACAAGGATGGGAACCAAATCTTAAATTTGTGCCTTGGAAGAAACTCTTAACACGTCTGCCATTTGAACAGACTTTGCCTGCCTTGCCTTACTCCATTAATGCCTTCTGACTCGTTGTGGAAGAGCCTGCCACCCTTGTAAACACTACTTGTCATTCACAGCTGTTTTATGAATATGCAGTTAAATTCTGTTATTGAAGTTCTAAATATTTGAGCACTGACCCATTAGTGCTGCCTTGTGGTAGTTGTGATTAAACACTTCTCTATAAGGTGTTTACAGTCTCAGTTTAATCTGAAAGCATACCTTTAAAAATGTTTAGTGTTTGTACTGTAGACACTTTCCAAAGTTGGTTTTGTTTGGGGTTTTTGTCTTGCCAAAAAGTAGTTGTGAAGACTTTTCTCTGCAAACCAGCAAAATGTTTCCAGTGTAGAATCAGTGCCAAATGTAGATTAGAATGTTTATATATATTTATATGTAATCTGTTTGCATTACTTCACAAATTGTCTTCCCTCTAAACTAAACTAGTCCTCTGAGTATTCCCCATGGGCTTCGGGAAAGGCTGGTAACAAATGCTGTTGCCTCTTCCCTCCTTATCAACAAACTTTAGGTATGGGTGACTACTCTCCATGAGGAGGGAAAGAAATAACTTGGTGCTTCACCCAGTCACCACTGTGTGTACCCTCTAATCTGTCAGTTTCTAATTTCTTTCCAGTCCTTGTTTCTACTTCCTCTGTATAATTTTTCCTTTCTCTTGTCTCTTTTTTTTCCTCCCTTACTTTTTGGGGTAGATTTGCAAATAGCTATACTGCGAGAATATTGGCCTCTTTACCCCAAAGTACAAGATGCTTTAGAATGTGTTTTGGTAGTGTGTTGTGGAAAGTTGCTCTGTTGACTTATAATTAACTATCTAAGGCCTTGCCTGTTTCTTTGAGGATGAAAAGGGAGAGAAAGGCAAGGATTTTTGTGCCTACTGAAGTACTTTAATTTCTGCTCTACCTTCATCACTGCAGTGACTTCTTTAAATGTACAAAGTCTCTTAAAAATAACTACCTGTATAAATGCACCATGGACCATTAACAAAGACAACTGTACAAACTGAAATCTTCTTTACTCACAATTAAACTTTTTACTATTATGTTTATGCTGAAGCTTTTAAAGAAATATCAACTGTGTACTAGTTCTTACACTATCAGAGGTTTCTTCGTGTGTCACCAGGACAGCGTGTGTCCCTGCACTGTGTTGGCCTTTGTAACGTTTAATAAAGCAGCTATTGAAACTACACCGTGTTCCTCTGTGTGCATGTGGTGGGGGTGTTAGGAAGAAAGGTCTCTGCTGCCTTCCACTGCTGGGGAGGCGGCTGCGCCTCCTGTGGGGCAGGCATTGAGGGCAGAGTGGTCCACGGACGGCTGCGGCGAGGGGCCAGGCTGTAGCCCCGGGTCCCTGCCCTGGGTGATGCAGGGGCGCTGGGCGCTGAGGCGGCAGCTCGAGCCTCTAGTTCCCACCCTTCAGGGGTTGGGGGCGGGACTCCCTGACAGCTGCTTTGCCCTGCCCTCACTCATATTGCCCTATGATAAGGTGTGGGGGGGTGGCCTGCAGCCCAATGGGAGAAGGTGGCGGGCGGAGGCCAAGCCCTCTCACTGTGGGGCAGCAGGAGGCTCAGGAAGGGGGAGAGACACCGCTAGCAACTCTAGCCCGGGGAGCGATTGGGGGGGGGGGGGAAGCTCTTGGGGCCGGGCTGAGAGGAAGGGCTGTCACTCTCCTGCCTTGGGGGGGGCTCTCTAACCTCACACACACACACTGGTGTGCAGGGTAGTGATATGGATAGCTTTCTTATACAAGTTGTGAGTATTTCTAACAAAACAAATATAAATGGCAACATCTGGATATTATATACTGCCCCATCTCACAAAGTCATTTGACATTTTTTCTATATGGGGGGGGGGTGTCCCCTCAACTCCAACAGTGACTTGACCTATTCCCATTTTAGATTATTTAATATTAGTATGCACCAACCCACAGAGATAAAGGGTGGTAGGAAGTGGGAAATGGTGTGATCTACTCCGATATCTAGAGAGCTGCAGTATTTGAGAAGAAAGTGTAAATCCTCTATGAATGCATCCTCTTCATCTTCTGAAGAGGACAAGCAAGATCAGCGAACCCAGAATGAAGTCCAGACATTGAAAGGTAATAGAAAGACTATGGCACTTCTAGTGGAACCAGAATGAATCCTCTATTTGACATGCTTTTCACATATTTGCCAAGCTCTCTTTTTAAACTGCTGATTTATAGTGTAAATAGTTTGGTTCCAGGTACCTTTCCTTTTTTTCCTTTTCAAAATTTGATGTTCAGTGACACCTTATTGGAGTTTGTTTTGGGTTGGTCAAAAGAGCAGCTTAGTACCTTTTTTTTTCTTGCTGTAGAATTAAATGTGAAAAATGAAGTGATGGGACAATGCAGTAACTTCTTTGCTTTTGCTAGTTTAAGGTCAACATTCTCTTCTCAGATCTAACTCTATAGGCTCTTGTTCCAATAGTTCTAGCATCAATGAGGCTTCTTGTGTCAGGTAGGAAAGCTTTGGGATTTGGGTGCCATTGCTTAAGTCAGAAGTACGTGGTGCACACCCCTATGAGGGGGGCGCAGAGGAACTTTTGGGGAGGGGGCAGGGCTTGAGCCAGCCAGCTATGCTCCTGGCTGCTGACTTGGTGCACTGCACCTGGGGCCCCAACTGCCAGCCCAGGGGCATGGAAGAGGCTTCGTCCCAGCTGTGGCCCCAGCCTCCGTCCCCTTACCTCTGTCTGGGTGTCTTCCCCCTCCCAGATTCCTTAACAAAACAAGAATCTGAAATGTCTATTTTTGCTTGTACATCAAACCTTTCCATGCTGTTTGGTTCCACACATTGATCATAGCCTGCATCCCACTTTACCCAGGGTAAGGCTAGTGAAAGGAGGGTCTCTTTAAACAGTCACTGGGAAAATAGGATAAACTCATTCTGAAGAAGTGAAGGAGTTGTGTGAGGTGTGGATCATGTGTTTGGGAGACTCTTGAGATGCTCAGTAGATGTACAGTAGACTCTCGATTATCCAGGATTAGATTAACCAGGATGTGGATTAACCAGGATGTCAAAAAAAATACGCGCAACTCATAGGGCCGGCTCTGTCTTTGCTGCCGGCCCAAGCACACACACAAAAAAAAAAACCCACCAGGGCGCAGGGCAGCCAGTGAACCAACACCACCTCCCCCCAGCGCAGGGTGGCTGGTGAACCAACCCCCTCTCCCCATATTTCCTATGGAGGGTGATTATCCAGGATTTTATTAACCAGAATTAATTTTTTTCCTATCATCCTGAATAATCGAGAGTCTACTGTATACTTTGGGTTCCTAAGCATCAGCAGTAGCTTGTAGTCTCTTGCCATAGCGATCATCTGAACAGTTACAGATGTTTAGAATCAGCCCACGAGTCTTGGCAAGTTAATTTATGGCCTGTGCTGGATTTTGAGATTTTTACAGGAAACTGTTGACTTGATTTTCAGCAATAATTCTCAGCAGGCAGCAGAAACACAAGCAAATATTTTGCCAGCAATGATTCTTCTGAAGCCTCCAAAAAAGGAAGGAAAAATCAGGAAGCAGAGAAAAAAGGAACATTTGTCAAAACTGGGTGTGGAGATGGATTGTACACCTGAGCTGTTCTAATGACATACCAAGTACTTGACAGGTGAGGAAACAGTAACATTTTTCTGTGTTCAGAATTATTCATGTCAGAATTATGGAATAAGAAATTAGGCTATAGGAACTCTACAGGATTGATCCAAGAAGACAGCGTGAGCTAAAAGAATAAGCCCAGGTTTGGGAGCCTGGGTATAGGTAAAGGGGGCCTTATGAGATGCTGTCAGTGTTTTGCTGTATTCATAGGTGATCTGTTACTTGCAGGATCAAAGAGGAGGTGTTGCGGGAGGATCCGAAGAAGCTGGCAACCATGCAAAAGCAGCAGCTTTGGTTTACTGATAGGCGGAAGGAGGAGCTGGCAGAAGTGCATCCCTGAATTTGGAGCCAGACCATCCCACAAGAAATCAACATGCAAGTAAGGAGCCCTGAAACAAGCTTCGTGGGTTATATCTTGCAATACATGGCTAGCCAAAACCAGCAAGTGCTTCTGAGTAATGCAGTCCCATTGGGCAGTATTATGGTGAGTCTACCACCACCACCACCTCCCGCTAGTGTACGGTGAGGATGAAGTTATAGTGAGTGTGTTAATCTGGTGAGAAATGCCAGCATCTAGACTTTTCCCATGTAATCTCTACAAATGGAAACTCCCTGTGCAGAAGCCACCCTACAAAATAAACTCTAGTCACACCATGTTAGACACACAAGAATAAGCCCAGAAAATTGGTTCAAATAATGACCTAACTCTCCAGTCCTGGTCACACCTTGCCTGTCAGTGTTAGGCCCAGAGTTGGATTCACTATCATGCTAAGCATGGAGGTGATTTGAATGCCATGGGCAGCTCTGAGTAAAACCATGGGAAACTGTAGGGCAGGTCTGTCCAGTAAGCAGAAAATACTTATGACAAAATGGAATTAAAGGTTTGATGCTCACGTATAGCGGAAGCACCTTTCTAAGGCTTTCGTTTTGTCCTTCGCTATGCAGTTCATCCAAGCCTGTCTATAGGTCTTCCTGATGCAGCCAGTATGCTAGCTGTGTGCCAAACCATACACTGGAGCACTTGTCACAGCCCTCTGACACTTCAGATAGGCCAAAAAAGACTTGAAGGCTTGCCTAGGAGCAAGACTCCCATAATGTTTTGCAGTTAAGATAAAACTAGCTGTAGAGTAGAATTTTACCGAGAAGTAACACAGCCTATTTTGAAAACTGTTGTAGGAACTATTTTAGCAATGTACTAACTGCAAGATATTAAATGAATTTCAGTGGAACAGGGAACCTTGCAATGGGACAAGATAAGAAGTGTATAACACAGAGTGGAAATTGATAAGGACCAGAATTATACATAATAAGGAAAATAACAATGTAATTGCCCCTGAATTGAAAGGGAAATAATACTATCTGCAGACTGGATCCTGGCTGTAATACCATCCAGGGGAAGGTCTGCTGAAACTGTTGGTAACTGGATGCCTATCAGGATTAACTAACTGTTAATCAGTAAATCCAACCAAAACTCACTTCTCCAAGGTTTGTTATTAAACTAATCCAGACTCGAAAGAACCCCTCATACAACATATCTCTCTCTCTCCGCCCATCACCCCCCAGGTGGGGTATGGGCCGCCAACCACAGAGCATCTCTGTTGTTGGCGTTTCAGTAGCAAGGTGGTTCCCTACGGGGTGGAGTTGCTAGCCCCACGCCCATGCATACAACATATAATCGGTTATAATTTGTATCAATTACTGGTTATCAATCAATTGGTTGATTATTGACAAATTATTAATTAGTTATTAATGGTGTCCAAACTGGGAAGATGCATGTTATGATAATATAGGTTTATGTTTGCTGATAAATTGCTGCTACTCCTTCATTATCAATCTGACAACACTATACACCTGTTTCAGTAGCAGCCTTTCTCCAGTAGTTTCATGTTCCAGCTCACAGCTGAAACTCTTCTATTGCTTTGGTAGGAAAGTGATGGAATATGCCCATGAGGCTTTTAAATCCTATCCTAATAATCTGTGCAGTGGGGAAATCCCCAAGGGCAGGACTGGTCTACAGAACTGAACAGGGAAGGATATAATTTCCTATTACAGGGGTCAGGGTCCTGAGAATGAAGCACTGGATGTTTGTGCCAATTTCGCAAGCTTTAAAATCCTGTCGCTTCTCTTATCCTGCATCCTTTGAAGGACACAATATCTGACTTATGAAGTGGCAGGAAAATGAGAGATTTCATAAATGAAATCTGCTTTGACAGACTGTGTCAGATGGGGACTAATTTTTACTCTGTCCAGAAGATTTAAGATGGCTGCGTTGTACATCCAACTGCTCAACATTTGTTAGTACATTTTTCATTGCTGTAGCTGGTTCCATCTGTCTTAAGTGTCATGAAAAGTGAACAAGATTTATTTGACCCTTAGGCTGTGTATTAAGCAACCTTGTCAGAGATTTATGATGTACATCAATGAGATCAATGCAACATATATCCCTGCTAGCTGTAGCTTTAGCTCAAGATTTATTGGAGCTCTATTTCTGCCTTTTATATGAAGCATCTAGTAAAGAAGTGAGGGCTCCCTGAAATCTTTCCACTGGACTCTCTTTCCACTGGAGCTCAAGTGACTCACAGGCAACGCCCACAGTGTACACACCCAAAGGCAACTCGGTCTTTTTGCTCTGAAGACACAGACACAAGAACTGAAAAGAAATAGCTTTCAGCTGGAAAAGCATTCTGGGTACTGACATCCAAATGAATTGTACATGAAACCTCACTGGCTGTAATGGAACAAGACATGGCTCTGGGACACTACCATAGCTTGGCTCCTAAGTGTTCTGAACAGTTCCTAATTCAATGGAAGGTGTCAAGACATGCCTTAATGCACAAAGCCTGCATATTGAATCACCAGCATCAAGGGACTGAAGGTCAAAGCTAACTTTCAAGCTAATGGGCTCAGTTTGGATATTACAGGAGAAACCATAGCAAAGCTCCAGGGGTTTTTTCTGTGGGATAATTCCTGCTTTAAGGAAGGGCCTGAGTTCTGCAGTGCTCATCCTATTTACTATTAGGATTATGTAGATTTTCATCCTCAAGGTTCACTTTAGGACACTTCACAAACTCTGCCCATGAGGGCTGCTCAAATGCAGCCTTGTGCAGCACATCAGTAAGATGATTTATTGTTTGCATTGCAGACATACCGAAATATTAGGCTCTCTCCTGACCAGAGCCAGAATCTTCCAAAGAGCTTAGTGAGATGAAGGGGAAGGGATACAATACATAAACATAGTGATCTGGAGGGTGGCAGGGACATGTTTTCTTTTAATGTGTTTTTTGAACAGAGTGCTCCCAAGGGAGTGACTTGAATGAGGCAAGGAGAGAGGACAGATGGACAAAATAACTTTGTGGAAGTCATTTCAGGCAGACGTAGCCTGGACTGAAGCATGGCAATTATGAAAGGAAAAGCCCAAAGATCTATTGAAATGTGTGTCGTCAGCCTGAGGAGTGGATGTGAAATGAGCTCGGGTGGGAGATGGGAACAGTAGCTGTTCACATTTTATATGCAGGACAATGGAGAGCCAGGAAGCTTTCCTCATGAACACCCGAAACATTCCATCTTGGCCAGGGCACCTAGAACCTCCAGAGGAGAGTGTGGAGGAAGAGGAGGGTGGCACTGAGGAAGAGGTGACTCCAAGAACCAGCATCTCCTTCTTCTCCTCCTCCTACCTAGATGATGCTGTCATGCCTCCTCCACTGTCCTTGGCCTATAACTTCCGGCTTTTTCAAGACCTAGCAAAGCAAGTTGCAGATACCCTTGGAATAAGTCAGACACCCGTCACAAGCTCCTTGACATACTACACTCCTCCTTGTCCTCTAAAATAGTCCTCCCTATTAGTGAGACTCTCTGGGACCTTGCGAAAACCATATGGCAGACCCCAGCATCAGTGGCACCTACTTTTTCATCTGATGACATGAGTTATATCTCATGAAAGCTTATGCCCAAATACATTTGTTAGTCTCTAAGGTGCCACAAGGACTCTCGTTTTTACTGGCACCTACATGCAAGCAAACCAATAAAAAAATGTCCTGGCTAGGGAGACAAAATTCCTCTTCTCCTATCCTCCCCCAAACTCCAGCATCATGGATGCTGTCAACATCTGAGGCTGTCAAAGCCAAATGAGGTTTACTCCTTGTGATAGGAATTGGAAATATGTGGACCTGTTTGGTTGGAAAGCCTATTCCTTGGCTATGCTACAATTTTGAATCAGTAAATATCAAGCCCTTAACTTTGGCATATGACTGTCAACTATTTGAAACTTTATCGCTCAGCTTCCTGAGTCACCGCATGAACAGTTCAAAGCTCATCCAGGAGGGACAGCTATTAGCCAAGACAGCACTACAGTCTGCCCTTGATGCAGCTGACACAGTGGCCCCAACCACAGTGATGGTTATGCAATGTGCATCATGGTTACATTTTTCAGGCTTCCCTAAAGAGGTGCAGTTGACTGTCGAAGATTTTCCCTTTGAAGGTACCAAGCTCTTTGTAGCAAAGACGGATGCCTCTCTTCATAGCCTAAAAGACTCCTGGGCTGCTTGCCACCTATTGAGATCTATACACCTGGACAAAAGAGAAGATTTGGTCTGCAGCCCAACACAAACCACTCACCTCCTAACACCTGATGCAGCACAATTGCAAACCTCAGTGGAAGACTTCTAAATTTCCTAAGCAAAAACCATCTGGTCCATCTCCAAGCACCAATTTTGACGTCTTGGTCGAAGCATCAACAGACCCCCAACCACTGTTGCTGACTACCGCTTCCTATGCATTTGTCTACTGCCTTGCAAAGGTCCACAGCACCTGGGAACACACAACATCGGAACGATGGGTCCTGGAAGTTGTTCACAATGGATATTCCATCCATTTCACCTTCCTATCTCCTCCACTAGGGAAACTGCTCTGGAGTCACACACAATGGAGCACTCAGGACGCTACTTGATGAAGTAGTAGTTTGTTAATCACCTTGTGCAGTAACAATGGTTTTTTAAGATGTTTTTCCCCCAGGGGTGTTCTACAATCCACCCTCCTCCCCTCCACTTCTGAGTTCTTGTCAATGACTCTGCAGTAGAGAAGAAACTGAGGGGGATTAGCCCATTTGCTATGGCTAGCCTAGTGGCGGGGCATGAGGAGAAAGAGAGCACATGTGCGGGCATACGAGACACTGCTACCAAAGTTCTCTGATCAGCAGCACAGAGACGCAAGCACACCCATAGTGGAGCACCCACAGAGACCATGTCGCTAAGAACCATTGTTACTGCACAAGGTGAGTAACTTCTTCTCACCTTGGGGTTTGAACACTGCTTTTCTCTATAGAACACTGGACACAGGTGACAAACGCATAGAGCAGTTCTCTAGAAGATCTTTTGCTAACAGGCTTCCCTGCTGTGACAGTTGGAGAGCCACCCATGTAATTCAGTGAATCCTGCCACTGCCACGGCTGGTTGTATCCCCAGACACAGCCTCTCCAGCCCTTCTACAATTGGCAGCATAGAGGTGTGGGTGGGTGTGGAGAATGAGGGGCTGCTGCCCAGTGAGGGTGGGCTCTTATGCAAGTCATTGTATTGTGTTGTACAAAATCCAGCAGGGCCAGGACTGAAATGAGGCTGCATAAATGTCAGGCACCATTCTAACACCTCTTTCCAGTCAATGCCCCTTCCATCCTTAGTGTGCTGGGCAGGGGTTCGAGTGTGCTGGGTGAGTGAAAGCAGAAGCCTGGAAGGCAAAGCAATTGCCTGCTTGAAGAAATTGCTGTTTTCTAAGATGCACTAGATCAGGCTCCCATGTCCCCCACCTCTTCATCAGTTCTTCTCAGCTCTCTCCCATCCCCACCACTTCTGGGAGTCTGCTTCCCCTCGGGTGATTCCTCTTGGGGGTGATCTATTACTGGTCTGTTAATATAACAACACATTTGGAAATACAGTTTGTATGAAAGACTATGCAAATTAGTGTGGCATAGTGCTGGTTCAACAGTCCTCTTCTCAGAGAGACAATCCTATATAATGCCTAATTTCCCAGTCTGGTCCCTCACCATCTGTCTGCTTTCCCCATCACTTAGTACCCAAGAGGGATGTAATCTCCAAAGGAAAATAACTCATTGCTCACAGATTTGCAAAACATAGAGAATTTATTAATCTCCAAACAGCGTGGAATGTAGAGTTAAGAGTCCACTTCACATTTATTCTCTTCATGTTAAAACAAGCAAATATCTATACATGTTTCCAGGACAGTTATTAACATCTTTATAAATTAAACAGCCAGGATCAGGAAAGAGTTTGCCTCCCCACCCCACTGCCCGAGGTTACACACAGTATTTCCAGAAGCACTCAGAGAGGTTCCCACGTTTTTTATTTTGTTTCCTGTCCTTGGCCAGCAGGTGGCTCAGCAAAGCAATTCGAGGGTGAGTTCCATAGAAAGCCTAAAATCAAGCAACATCCTGCAGGTTAGTGAGGGGAAAATCTGATTAATCCTCTGAAAAATGCTTACAATGAGATGCAAACCCTCTGCCATCCCTGACCGGGCCCTGTGGCCCTATATTCGTCACCCCAGAGAGACTGCCAGCCCAGTATGCATCTGTGATCCAAAATGCTAATCATGCTCCTGGACTTAATCTTTAAAGGGTCAATATATGTTAAATATTAATGATTTTGTATTATCAATTAGCCCATTATCATTGTGCTAATGTTGCACACATTGCAATGGGAAAAGTGACATACCTGGAATCACTATTGAATCTCGCCCATATCCATATACACTCTTTAGCCAGGCTGTAGAGGCTGGAACTAACCTATTATTTGGAAGGCAGTTTTTCAGAAGAGGGCTGGAATTTAAAATTTATGCTGAAAAGCTCTCCGTTTCTGCCAAATCTGTGTTACTACAGCCTTGAAAATATTTTTTCATTATGCAAATTAGCAGTTTTTGGTCATTATCTTCCAACATCCTTTTTCTGCTTCAGATCTAAACTATTTTAAGTTAAATGGATCTTTAAAGGATGTCTTATTATCCACATCTCCTTAATCTAAAATGTGGGTTTCCAATTTCTCCTTTTGGCACTTACCTCTTTCACGTTTTCCCTTGGAGTATAGCTGCTAGGGCTAAGACCTGGAAAAACAAGTATGAAATGCCTCTTAATTTAGAAATTGAGAGACTCCCCATGTAATTTCTGATTGCCAGGCTATAACCCACAGAGGTAAAACAGACATTAAGAATCAAATACCAACTGTCCCTTCTGATTTAGGTTCAGTTCTTGTCCTAGCACATTATTCCTAATGGGGGTCTGATAATGGGGCTGCAGCACTTTTACTTAATCTTACCTCTAAGGACCCTCTCTCCCACATGAGTCATTGTATCATGATATTTATGGCTATAGATTCAGCATTTTCTGAAAATGCTGGTGCATTTCAACAGATTGTGACATTGGCAAGGCCCAGTTAACCACTCCCAGACCAAGTCCCTGTCTTGCCTAGAGGAGTTCCTTGCCTGCTAGTCATCAGCAGCCACTCAACACCACTATGAAGTTCAACAGACTTTTTTTTCAGATTCTCACTAACTTCCTTTCACTGTTAATGAGTTCTTAAAGAGATTGTACCAGATGGTTCTTTGATTCTCCCCCTGATTTAAGATGTTCCTGCTGGGATTTGGGTTCTCTGCAGACCGTGAACTTTAGCTGCGTTGACAACGTGCACTCTCCAGGCAGATTCATAGTGCAAGATGTTTCTTATTTCTTGTTTCTCAAAGCAGTTGAATTTTCTGAAGGGACCCTTGGCATTTTGTACCTTGGAACATCTCTTTGTAAACTGGGTGGGAGAGCTTTACCTGCTTTGCTGGGACTGTCCTCAGTTTGTGTCCCCAGGAGCCTTGGCAGACTCTGAAGCAGAGAAGCTCTCCCTAAGCTGTCCAGTCGTTCCCCATTTAATCTTGTATCTTCATTGGCTGTTGGTAGAAGAAGACATTTAAAGAAGACATCAGAGTCTGTATGGGATGACACTTGCCCCAAGACCCTGTTTCCTTTTGGGTAACATCCATTGAGTCAGATGGCTCCTGAACAGCCCTGTGGGCCCTATGTTCTGAAGTAGTTAGAAGGCGCCAGTAGTTAATCACTGACCTTTATTTAATGAATGTAAAAGAGGTCGTGATTGCCTCTTTGGGCACCTCTAGAGTGACTCACCTAGAGTCACCCTCTAGCAGAAGAGAGTGACCAGATGTCCTGATTTTATAGGGACAGTCCCAATTTTTGGGTCTTTTTCTCACATAGGCACCTATCACCACCCACCTCCTGTCCTGATTTTTTTACACTTGCTATCTGGTCAGCCTACACCCTCCTGATGTTACATGTATAGTCTCTCTGTTCTCACTGCTCTGACAGATCCACCCAATTCGGCACAGTAAGTCCACCCATTGGTTTGGGGGTCTGGGTACCTATACCCCCAACTACAGAAAATACTGCTGTTCCGAGTGTCTGCAATGCTAAAAGAAACACAATGTGAAAGTGTCAGTCTTACATATGATTACATGGAGCATCATGTGGCTCACTGCTCAGATGAACTGGGCAGGCTACCAGAACAAGATCTGACTGAAAGGAAAGAAGGGTGAGATTTAACAAGATAATGATTTCTATAACTTTGTAATACCATTTCAGGAGACCCTGCATGAATACGAGCTGGGGCCTTTTAGCACTCTGAAATAGCCGGCTAATTGAGAGACAAAAGAATGGACCATCGGTATCGCTTATCTGCTTTTGATTTTCCCACAAACCTTCTTTTATTTAAATGAAATTTAAAACATTTTAATCAAAACAACATATCCAAGGGGAAGATTTTTTAAAAAATTCTTGGCCATCAGTGAATACTGTAGTTTGCCTAGAAACTATGCAGCAGAGGAACAGTTGCAGAGGACCCTGGGAAGTTTCAGAAATGAGTCTTTGTTTAGACAAGCTGCTACCTCCATGTGCAATATGTTAAGATATTTTACATAGTTATTCTAATATACTGCCTCTCCCTAGCAATGCTGACATACACCTTTGGTTTGAGATAAAAATATATTTGAATAGAGATTCCTGATTTAGTCTTTTTTTCTCTAGAGGGCGCTATTTTATTAGTAAAGAAGATTTAATAAGCTTAATGTGTGCCTCCAAACAAATGCAGTTGATATTAATGGTTACTGCCAGCTCGTCCATCTCATCATACGGTGAGTGATGTCTGGATTGAATGACAGCTGGCTGTAAACCATCTGCAATTACATAGTAGAAGGTTTGGAAAGACACTTGTTTCAATTTTGAACTTACTAATATTTAGAAAAACACGTTAGTGTGTCTGTCAGACTTTGTAAACTAATATAGTAGCAGCGTCTCCAACAAAAGAACATGAATTACTTAAGTAGAGGGCAGGTAGGCACCGTACTTTCTTTGTGCACAGCTTTCTGACCTGCGGTACTCCTGATCTTCCAGACCTGAGCCCTGGCTCAGAGTTCTGCTCATATACTGCAATCCTGACGATCTCTCCCACTTGTGGGCCCCTGTTTTACCTATGCCCCTCCGTCCTGACCTACTGTACCTCTACTTTTCTAAACCTTGGATTTCCTGTGCAGAAACTACTTCTCTTGTAAACTGAATAAAGTCTCCTTAATGTGAGCACATCTACCAGGATACTAAATGTGAAACTGCTAAACTCATTTTCACTGCTGACTTGAGCCAAAATTGGACTGTCCTCAACTCCAAGATGGGAGTGGTTACTGCATTAATTTCTGCAGTACCTCTCCCACTTCTAGATATTTTTTAATTTTAAAAATAATGAATAAGAAGCCTTAAAGTACAGCCAGAGGACTGGCCATGCAGCTAGGCTACTCTGAATAGAGATTCAAATGTCAGGTAGCTCACATTTTCATGTTGCGGGGTTCAAAGAGCTTGCATTCAGGATCTGAAGGCAATAGGAAGGGATTTTTAGGGCACCCAACATCTCCATTTTATGAGGACTTACACTGAACCACTGATTACAGTTGTGCTTCTAGCATCATGAAGAAACATCTGCTTTTGCCACAGCTGAAGAGCACAGATGAGAAAAGGTCCTTTCTGAAAGAATTTCTCATTTACTCATCCAGAATTAGTTCCCAGTGCCCTACTAAGCTCCTGACCAGTAAAAGCAAAAAAGTCTTACCTGAGAGCTGATAGGACACCTCACTGGAGTCGATAATGGGGAGAGACAAGAGAGGACATGAGAGGCTGATAAAGAGACAGCAGAATACCAGCCTATGCATTGTTGCTGGGTGAATATAATTCGTCTTTGTTGACCCCGTCACACAGAACCGCTATCTGACTGATGCTTCTCCTCCCAATTTCACTCATTATATAGCCACTCATGACCTCACAAATATCATCATCCAAAAAAAAAATCCAATGAATTTATTGCCCATTGATTCTAAATGGAAACCACTTTGCATTGATGTCATTTTTCAAGGTAACAGTTCATAGCCAATAAATTTACTGTCTCATTGCGTGGTGTACAAAGTGGATATTATATCAAACCAGGCACAGTAAAGTTTATAAATCTGGCATAAAAAATAACTTCCAGTTATAAATCATGAGTTAACGAAAGGGTCAGACATTGGTTGAAATGACCAAGGCAGTGAGATGGCTGATTTATGAGCCTTAGTAGGCTTGACGCAGAGCATCTGATATGAAATGTTTTGGGTTTTTTTCCTTTTGTGAGTTGGATGGATGAGTTGTCATGTTGTGTTGGGGGTTCTTGTGCCAGGAGAGTGAGAAGAGAGATTAAAACTTCCATCCAGTTGTTTAATTTGCAAAGAAAAGCTGAGTTGAGTTCAAGACGTTGGTGTTTTTCCCATAGATTTAATGTCTGTTTATTTTTTCCCATTTACAAAGGCTTTTTCCAGTATTGCCCTAGAGAATTGCCTTGGCAGCAAAAGCATGACTTTGATCTTCCTTTATGGTTAGGTGGAGACTCTCTCACTACATGTAAATGAGTTTGGGAAGTCTAGCTTGTGAGCTGCACTGACCTTACTAGCTTGCATAGCACCTGTGTCAAACCTCTAAAGAAATGTACTTCATCTTGTATTAGCTAATGTGCTAATCTCTAGCTGGCTAGCTTTTTTCTTTTTAAAACTAACACTGTGGGTACCATGCAAAACAAGCAGCCTTGTGACTTTATTCTTGGTGTTCATCTACCTTGTCTCATGTCACCTCTCCATTCAATCACACCTGTCTTTTCCTTCTAGATTATGAATGCCCCTGGGAAGGGGCCAGGTGTTCATTCAAGCATCACACACACACACATATCCCCATGTACAGATATTAATGTCAGAAACTGACATATTTATGCTGTGAACCTTTGGTTTGGGTGATTTTGAGAACATGAGCTTGCATTCAGGTCTACAAAAATGGCTGTCCCAGTGCAGGCACACTGTCCCTGAACATAGCTTTCCTGCCTTCCAACACTCCGGAAAAACAAAGCGAGATCTGATCAGTTGAACGTAAGAGTGGCTGTACTGGGTCAGACCAAAGGTCCATCCAGCCCAGTGTCCTGTCTACCAAGAGTGGCCAATCCCAGGTGACCTAGACTGAGTGAACCTAGCAGGTGATGACCACCCTCTGGCAAACAGAGGCTAGGGACACCATCCCTTACCAATCCTGGCTAATAGCCATTAATGGACTTAACCTCCAGGAATTTATCCAGTTCTCATTTAAACCCTGTTATAGTCCCAGCCTTCACAACCTCCTCAGGCGAGGAGTTCCACAGGTTGACTGTGTGCTGTACGAAGAACTTCCTTTTATTTGTTTTAAACCTGCTGCCCATTGGTTTCATTTGGTAGCCCCTAGTTCTTATATTATGGGAACAAGTAAATAACTTTTCCTTATGCACTTTCTCCACACCACTGATGATTTTATATACCTCTCTCATATCCCCCCTTAGTCTCCTCTTTTCCAAGCTGAAAAGTCTTAGCCTCTTTAACCTGTCCTCATATGGGATCTCTTCCAAACCCCTAATCATTTTAGTTGCCCTTCTTTGAACCTTACCTAATGCCAGTATATCTTTTTTGAGATGAGGAGACCACATCTATACTCAGTATTCAAGATATGGGTGCACCATGGATTTATATAAGGGAAAAAAGATATTCTCTATCTTATTCTCTGTCCCTTTTAAAATGATTCCTAACATCCGGTCTGCTTTTTTGACTGCCGCTGCACACTGCATGGACATCTTCAGAGAACTATCCAGGATGACTCCAAGATCTTTTTCCTGATTAGTTGTAGCTAAACTATGTATAGTTGGGGTTATTTTTTCCAATGTGTATTACTTTACATTTATCCACATTAAATTTAATTTGCCATTTTGTTGCCCAGTCACTTAGTTTTGTGAGCTCTTTTTGAAGTTCTTCATAGTCTGCTTTGGTCTTAACGATCTTGCACAGTTTAGTATAATCTGCACATTTTGCACCTCACTGTTTACCCCTTTCTCCAAATCATTTATGAATGAGTTGAATAGGATTGGTTGTAGGACTAATCCTTGGGGAACACCACTAGTTACCCCTCTCCATTCTGAAAATTTACCATTTATTCCTACCTTCTATTCCCTGTTTCTTAACCAGTTCTCAATCCATGAAAGGATCTTCCCTCTTATCCCATGACAACTTATTTAATGTAAAAGCCTTTGGTGAGGGACTTTGTCAAAGGCCTTCTGGAAATCTAAGTACACTGTGTCCACTGGATCCCCCTTATTCACATATTTGTTGACCCCTTCAAATAACTCTAATAGATTAGTAAAACATGATTTCCTTTTACAGAAACCATGTTAACTTTTGCCCAACAATTTATGTTCTTTTATGTGCCTGACCATTTTATCCTTTACTATTGTTTCAACTAATATGCCCGATACTGACATTAGACTTACCGGCCTGTAATTGCCAAGATTACCTCTAGAACCCTTTTTAAATATTGGCGTTACATTAGCAATCTTCCAGTCATTGGGTACAGAAGCTGATTTAAAGGACAGGTTACAAACCATAGTTAATAGTTCTGCAATTTCACATTTGAGTTCTTTCAGAACTCTTGGGTGAATGCCATCTGGTCCCGGTGACTTGTTACAGTTAACTTTATCAATTATTTCCAAAACCTCCTCTAGTGACACTTCAATCTGTGACTTAATCTGTGTACTTAAAAACATTTTGTTATTACGTTTTGAGTTTTTGGCTAGATGTTCTTCAAACTCCTTTTGGCTGGTTGACTTTTGTTTCCTTTTGTCTTTACTAATGAGGTTGATCTTTCATACTGTAAATTCTTTAGCTTCTGGAGTTAACTGAAAATTATCTGCAACTGGAATTCACAAAATAACAAAATAAAAAACCAGATCAATCACATCTGCATCAGCTCGAGATACAGGTCATCTGTCCAAGATGCAAGGACATACTGAACAGCACAGAGATCAAATTAGAAGGCAAACATATTAAGGAAGTATAAGCATTCATTTACCTGTGCAGCACTGTACTAGCCAACAATGACCTCAAGGAAAAGTGACATCATGGATTGGAAAGCCATCCACAACATTCTCTAAAATCAACAATGTAGAGAAATCAAAGCTATACAGTACAAAACAAAACTGTGAATGTGCAACTCAGATGTTCTCACTCAATGCTAAGTTATGGCAGCAAGAACTGGAGATCTATGTTAGATAGCAAACTAGAGGCCTTTGAAAATAAGTGCCCCCAAAAAATTATGTACAGTGGATGGATAGACTTCATCCCTAACAAAGAGTTCTACTAAATCACTAACAGCAGTTCATCTCCCCTACCATTAGAAGAAAGCAGTGGATGGATTTGGCGCATAGACACTGGATGCCAACACAGGCTCCTATGAGAAGCAGTCAAGTGAAAACCAACTGAGTGAAGAAACATGGGCACCCAAGAG
This sequence comes from Sternotherus odoratus, assembly GCA_032164245.1. Classification (NCBI taxonomy): domain Eukaryota; kingdom Metazoa; phylum Chordata; order Testudines; family Kinosternidae; genus Sternotherus; species Sternotherus odoratus. Next base: position 309,443 of record JAVMKO010000018.1, on the reverse strand, counting down.
AAACCTTAAGAAGAACCCTTTGCAGGGAGGGCAGAAGTGTTGATCTCAACACTATAGAGCAGAGGGAAGCAGCAACTAATGGCAGAGATGGATGGAAGAGTTTCCATCCACTGGCACGAGAAGGATAGGGACATTCTATGTAATGCCTGTCTTACATACATTGAGCTACATCTATAGTAGTGTGTGAGTAGGTGCATATAGGGGCCATATATCAATTTGTAAAACATCTGTCATAGGTGCCTCATCTTGTGACCCATTTCCTACTTCCTCGACTAGTCTTTGCTTGGCTGGGTGAGTGAGATAGAAAAGAGTTCTACAAAACTAAATTAATAAGTTCACGTACCCTTCTCCCGCTCCACAGAGAGTGCAAGTGGCTGAAGGAACTCTTCCCTCCATCTGTGACTCATGCACCTTTTCATTCCAAGATTGCAAACAGCAATTAGGTCTGATTTTTGCTGCATGACCTCATTGTTGAAGATAGTGCTGAATGCTCAGTACAAGCACTTCTCCTTCAGTGAGCTATCAATGACAATGGCATCATCAACATTCATTCAGCACATCCTCCAAGGAAAGCTAATGAAGGAAGCACTCTTCATAAGCAATTTTTGTCCTTTTTCTTCCCACCAGAAAGAGTGCAGCCTCTTACAGCAATCACGAAGTGCGTCATGTAGAAATTGGGCATCGTGCCCATATCTTATTGTTTTCTACTCGGGTCTTGCATTTGTCACCTATAAACTCTCCTTTGCTGGGGTGCCAAAGGCATTCAAGAACAGGGTGCACGTCATCATGCAAAGCAAGGAAACAACTCCTCTAATAAGGGTATAGAAACCCAAGCACGTGTATGGCAAAAATGGCTGTGAAATGTCAATTTGAAAATTTGGGGGATTCTTTGTAGGAGAGTTTTTAAACTTCCAAAAACCATTATTCAAAACAAAAATATTCTCTGAATCCTTACTATGTTGGGAGATTTTGCTTCTAATGGCAATAGTTGCCTGTGAGATGAGATAAGGCAATTTCAACAGTTTCATTATTGAACTTCTTATGCAACAACAAGGAAGAGTAATCACATTACTGTACTTTCAATATTTAGTAATAATCTTTACTAACAAGGAGGAACCATTATAAGCTATCTTATACTGTTGACCAGGTTGGATTGCAAACTATAAGTTACTAAAGAACTGTGGAATCTGTCATTGGTGGTTTTAAAGAGAAGATTAGACAAACACCTCCCAGGAATTGTCTAGGTAATACTTAGTCCTGCCTCAGTGCAGGGGACTGGATTAGATGATTTATCGACGTCCATTCCAATCCTAAATTTCTAGTATTAAATCCTTTTATAGGTTGCTGATCTGGAGTGGTCACTTGTTTAAGTCATGCACACTAAGTTGTATTCCAGTCAGTTATATCCATATACAGTACTGTTGTAAACCTGAGCACACAAAAGGAAGTAATAAAGGAACTGGGATACTAAAAATTCACTCTTAGGAGACTTACAAGATTAGACAAAAACCTAACCATAACATGGACACTTCCAGTCAACTTTCCTTTTTCTTAGCTGCTTGGTAGCCCATTGCATGGGCAGTGACAGTAATATGGCCTGTCGAGGGTGTCCTGTATCAGACTCAAAAAGTAGAAATACTATTTGGTTATAGAGAAAAGTTGTAAGAGATGAAATAGGCTTTTCTTGTAGCTGGGTTGCTGAAAGGCGTGCATGCATAGGAGTGACTGAACGCATGTGTATGTGTGCAAAGATGGCAGGGAATTAAATGCTTCTGCAGACTGTTCTATCTGTCTTTCTCAGTCCCTGGGACCTGGGCTAGTACCGGATCCCAGCTGCCAAAACACTGCTCCTTTGTAGAGCAGTTTCTGCCTGTTCGGTTAATATCCTCCTTGAAGCACACAGTATTCTGAGTTTATTCTCTCTACGTGAAGCCTTACAAACTGGCCATTATTTTCCTTGTCCACTCAACACAAGAGAATTAACAACTAAAACCTTCACATGTTCAACATGAAGGACAGCAAATCTGGCATGACTGGAGCTTGGAAATGTTACACATCAGTCACCTATGGGATTCAGATTTCATATTATGCATCTACTGGAGTATTGTCTTCAGACTCAGAATGAGGTCATTTTTGTCCTATGGGAATTAAACTTGTTCCACACACAATATCATGGAGCCAACGGGGAAATTATAGTTTATTTTTGAAAATTAAAGTGAGAAAACGATACCATTGGCAGAAGGGATAGGCAAAGGGAATCCCCTTCATTCCCCAGGTGCCCCCAAATAATCTGCTTTAGCCAAGTGAGAAAGTATGGCCTGAGGAAAGAGTCTGACTGAACCAAAAGACCAACAGCAAATGCACCAGCAGCAAAAGAGTGAATGGTCAGAGTTACTCATAGGAAACTAAGCAAAACATATTATCTTACTGAAGTAACTTCCTTTTCCTACACCTGGGTCTCTCTAAAGCTGCAAAAACATGGACAATTCCTAAGACTTTTCCTTTGTCATGTCACTCATCATGTTCTCTGGTGAATGACTGCTGCAATTATACCATTTTCATCACTGCAGTATCTGAGTTCCAGAAGAATTTAGAGAGGTTTAGTCATCTTTGTTTCTGCAGATGGATGGGTTTTGTACCAGGTGCCTTTGTCTGTATGTTAACAATTTTGGGGAGTGCTAGCAACAGTGCAAGTGCTTGTATAGACAGGCACAGGCATTTTTACCACAGAATTGAGTGCTGATACCAATCTCTTTTGTTATGAGGAAATGTTGTTATGCTGCAGAGAAAAATCAAGTGCATTCAGACTGAATGAACACACCTGGGTGCCTGTACTCTGACCTTGGATCTGCTGGGGGTGGATAAAGATCAGGAGTCCTTATTGATCATGTTGAATCTATTGCCTGCCTTTTATTCTTTTGATCACAGTTGTTATCTGGCTTGCTGTATTGCCTGGTGACACCCATTGAGAATCAGAGCCTCATGCTCGGCACTACTCAAATATATACAGTGAAAAGATGCTCCCTGCCCCCAAAGAGTTTACAATCTAATTGGAAGTGTTGATTCACCTGCAAACCCACCCCTCAAAGAGAGGTAGCATTGCCCTTTGCTTATTTTATTCCTATCTCTGAGAGAGATCCCTGAGGGTACTTTTGGGCAGCTCTACCCTAAAGCTGCTGTTCTGCAGGGCTCCATCTCATTTCCTTTTCATTTGGGACTCCTAGGAAGGTTAGTAAAGAGGCATGGGCTGCAGTGATATCAGTAAACCCACCTAAATCCTTGTATTTCATCTGACCCGGCCAGTACCCACAGTTTGGTAGAGAGTGCGTCACAGATGAGAGGTAATTGGATGAAGTTCAATCTGGGTAAAAGTGAAGTGTAGTGCAGGTAGATTTAGGGAAGCTCTTGGAAGATGTGGAAAGGATAATCTCACTTCCTTTATGGAGGGTGTTTGCCTGTCACTCGATGTATAATATGGAGGTGCTGTTGGATCCCCAGCTGCTATTCATTGGCTCATACAAAAGCCCTGACAAGGACAACTGACTTCCACTTACAACTAGCCGAATGGCTGTGACCATTTCTCTCCAATGCAAACCTTGTTACTGTGATCTATGGCTCAGCATGTCTGCAATGCTCCCAACACCTGAGATCAACCTGTAATCTGAAGATGATGCAAAATACTGAAGCTCGCTTATTCTGAGGAGTTTCTTGGTGGGAGCACAGCACCTGGTATATAAACACCACACTGGCTGCCTGAGGGCTGCTAGCCAGAATTTAAATTGTTATTTTGGCCTCTCTCTCTTGTGCCACACAGCTGCAATTGTGAGACGCGAGAGTTCTCAGTCTGATGCTCCTTTAGTAGGGAAGACAGGCACTTAGCAGGGTACTGTCTTTGAGGTGCACTGAACTCTGGAGTTCATTCCCTCTACTATCCAAAACAGCCCAAATCTGTTGCCTTTCTGGGCACACACTGTGAAGTCCCTCTTCCCCCCCCAAGATTTAGGAGAGGGAGGATTTTGCAGGGAGACCTTTTACCTCCGTTGGTTGTGTGAAAGCTGCTGGATTTACTTCTCTTTGTAGTAGTGTGGTTGAATTTTTTAACATATGTCTCAGGTGGCTGGAGCGTGAAGGGGCACTTTTGTACTATTAGTGTATAAATTAAAAGAAAACAAAATCTCCTCCTTTCCCTCTCTTGTCCTGTTTTTAGCCAAGTCTTTCTTGCATTTTGTCTCTCTACTAGAGAGTGGAGGTTTAGTATCCCTGTAACGGGGCCGACACTCACCCCTGCGGCGCCTCCCGCTGGTCGTCTGGGGAACCAGCTCGTTTAGCATCCAGAGCGCCCTCCGCAGGTTGATGCCCTGCTCCTTTGCTGGCCCCATGTCCCTCCCGGACCCCGGTGCCCTCCAACTGTGGGTGCTGCACCCCTGCAGTACCCCCTTGGTGTGAGGGTCTCCCCTCCCCAGGGGAACCCTCTACCCCCTATCCCCACCTCGCCTCAGAGTGTGCCACTGTCAGTCACCATTTGCCCCCGCTCACTGGGGTGGACTGCAGTATCATGGCTTCTCATCACAGGCAAGGAGGGTTGGCCTGCTGCTGCTATCTCCAGCCCTGGGATGCCCCCTGCAGCCCTGGTATTCCTGGGTCGGGCTAGAGCCTGCCCAGCTCCCTCTGCCCTGCCCCAGCTCCCTCTGCCCTGCCCCAGCTCTGCCCTAACCCAGGTACCTGGCTTCAGCTCCTGCAGTCAGGCCTGTCTCCCTCTGAATACAGAAGAGACTCTCTCCCTCTGAATGCAGAGGAGACTGTCTTTTTCCTAGGCTCCTGCCTCCCAGCCTTTATACTCTGGCCTGAGTTTGGGGCGTGGCCGCCCAGCTGGGCCTAATGCCCAATCAGGCCCTAAAGGCCTGCTGGCTCCCAGCCTTAACCCCCTTCCGGGCTATTTCAAACCCCTTTTGGGGCTTTTCCAAGCCCCTTCCGGTAGGGGGCGGGTGGTCACCCCGCCACAATCCCTTTCAACATTTTTATTACCTTTATCTTTTTCATGTGCCTGATGTAAATGTAGAGCAACAATTATAATTTTGCAGTTAGATGATTAAGCCAGATAATTGTGTCTGGAGTAAAGGAGTGTATTGCTGTGAAGTGGGCATTGAGTTATGTTCCCTGGTCTATTCTAGGTGACCACGGTTGCACATTGGAGTCTTTAATTTTCCATTTCTGAAGCAAGTATCCACATCTGCCATAGTTTGTGGAGATATGGTTTAGGGTTGCCCATGAGGTTTGTGGGAGATCAGACAGGGATCTTTATTATCATTAACTATTATAACTCTAGATATTTCTATACCCACCTGGGGAAGTGAAAAAACAGATTGACAGAGCAAGAAGAGTACCCAGAAGCCACCTACTACAGGACAGGCCCAACAAAGACAAAAACAGGACACCATTAGCCATCACCTTCAGCCCCCAACTTAAGCCTCTCCAACGCATCATCAAAGACCTACAACCTATCCTGAAAGATGATCCCACACTCTCACAGATCTTGGGAGACTGACCAGTCCTCGCTTACAGACAGCCCCCCAACCTGAAACAAATACTCACCAGCAACTGCACACCACACAACAAAAACACTAACCTAGGTACCTATCCTTGTAACAAAGCCTGATGCCAACTCTGTCCTCATATCCATTCAACTGACACCATCATAGGACCTACTCACATCAGCCACAACATCAGAGGCTCATTCATCTGCAGATCGACCAATGTGATTGTAAGCGGTGTCAGGATGAGTGACATCCGGTGCTGAATTACAGGAATTGCAGTGACTTTTGGAAAATAACACCTTATCTGCTTAGACACACCCACCGCACCTAGCCTGCACTCTAACAGCCCAAATGGTCACTTTGGCTACTGTGGGTCCCCCAGTTTCTGTAGTATTGGGGCAAGAATGATAAAGTGTTGATTAACATGTTTATGTGAATGAGGGGTTGGGACATGTATTTGGCCTTTGGCATGCTGGAGGGACTCGCCATCAGCTGGGTAGCGCTCACTAGACAAGGGACGGGGGTTCCAAAACCCACTGAATTGAGAGAGGCTGTAGACAGGCTTCTATACCTTGTGGTGAGCACCTTGTCTGAGGGCCTTACAGGCCTATTGCACCTGGCCTCTCTCCCCTGTGGAATGTTAGAACTGACTTTTGCTTCCATTAGGAGTCTAACTTCAGCCCACTAAGCTGAAGTCACTTTGGGTCCTGTGGTGCATCTGCACTAAGGCCCCCCTATGAGCTGAAATCACTTGAGAGCTGAAATCACTAAGCCCTGTAGGGGGGCTGAAATTGTGTTGCTGAGCAGTGGCTGGAGTAGAGCCATTCGGATCACCACTAGTGGCGTAGTTGGTGATGAGCAGCAGCAGCCGACGACGCCACAGCAGACTGAGCGGGAGCAGTTTTGGGTGACTGCTAGCGGAGTGGATGCCGCTAGTGGAGTGGCTGGCGGCGTACAGCGGCTGACCGAGCAGAGCAGCTGGAGAAAGCGGAGCAGTTCCTGGGCACCTGATGGAATGGCTCATGGTGAGGACTGCAGCACGACCCCAAGGAGAGGCGGGGCAGTTGGCCTCTGATCACGTAAGGTGCCCCTTAACCTGCCCCCCCTTCCACCCCGGTGGGAGGTACAACTCTGCTAATGAACTTTTGAACTCTGCTGGGGCTGTTGGACTTTTGGGACCTTGGGTGACTTTGGGGCTTGTGGGACTCAAGGACCCGAGGGAAAGGACACAGCCCATTTGCGTGTGTGTGTGTGGGGGGGGAGGATTCTGGTTCATGGTTTGGTTTGTGACTTTTGTTTGTGGTGTTTACCCAATAATATGCCACAGTGTTTCTCTCTGTCATTAAAAGGGTTTTGGTACACTCAGACTCTGTGCTTGCGAGAGGGGAAGTATTGCCTCTTAGAGGCTCCCAGAAGGGTGGTATATGGTTGTCCCAGGTCACTGGGTGGGGGCTCGAGTTGGTTTTGTATTGTGTCATTAGAATGGAACCCCTGGATACTGAACCCGGCCCTTGTTGCTGCCAACTCTGATGGGCAGAAGGGTTACATGATATATGCCATCATGTTCCAGCAATGCCCCTCTGCTATGTACATTGGACAAACCGGCCAGTCTCTATGCAAAAGAATAAATGGACACAAATCTGATATTAGGAATCGTAACATTCAAAAACCAGTAGGAGAACACTTCAATCTTCCTGGCCATTCCATTAAAGACTTGATGGTGTCAGTTTTGAAACAGAAAAACTTCCAAAACAGACTCCAACAAGAAACTGAGGAACTGGAATTAATTTTCAAATTGGACACAATAAGACAAGGGCTTAACAGAACTTGCGAATGGTTCTCTCGTTACACTAATCGATTGCATTTCCCTTGTTAATTTACCTTCAATGTAAATTTACCTTCAGGTGTTAAATCCTGCCTGACAGAAATCCATTTCAAAAGGTATTTTCTTCTCCTATTGATAATGGCTCATCTACATTTAACAGCCTCTTAGAATTGGTATGCTAATGTACAACTTTTTCTTTCTTTCTGTGTGTATAAACGCATCTTACTTCTGTTCCATTCTATGCATCCAATGAAGTGAGCTATAGCCCACGAAAGCTTATGCTGAAATAAATTAGTTAGTCTCTAAGGTGCTACAAGTATTCCTCACTTTCTTTACGGATACAGACTAACATGGCTGCTATTCTTGAACCTAGATATTTCTTGTTACTTGTTACCCATATGAATATCCAGTCCCTTCTGCATCACATCCTGTTGCCAAAGTTGTTCCCTGGCTTCTTGCCAAAATCTTCGTTTTGTCTCCTTCATTCACTTTTGCCCCTTTTCCTGTCTCCACAGTTGCAATGGGAACACCCACTAAGTGCCCTCAAATCACCCCTAAACCATATTCATATAACCTAAGAATACTGCTGACACAAAACTTCTTTCTACTACTCAGGTCAGCTGTTCTATATTCACTTCTGCCTTTAGCGTGTACAATTTTGTGGGAAGAGATTTTGTCCATTTGTTACAGGCATTTTTCCTTATATAAGAAATGTCATAAATAAATGACAACTGACACTCACTCATACCTGATTGGTGTGGGTGTGAAAGGAAGGGAAATTCCTTTCTTGCCCATGTGGAAACCAGGTCACAATTTGAAGGATGAGATGGAATTATTGTGTCTCTAGCCTGTAGATCTGTGTGTAGTTTTTGGTTAAACTAATCAGCTGTTAAAGCAGGGGTGGGCAAACTTTTTGGCCCGAGGGCCACATGGGGGTTGTATGGAGGGTAGGGTAACTATTTGCCTAGTTTTACAACAGGCTATGTAAAAAGAACTGGTGAAGTCAGTACAAACTAAAATTCCATACAGACAGTGACTTGTTTATACTGCTCTATATACTATACACTGAAATGTTAGTGCAATATTTATATTCCAATTAATTTATTTTATACTTATATGGTAAAACAAGAAAGTAAGCAATTGTTCAGTAAGAGTGTGCTGTGACGCTTTTTTGTATTTTTATCTGATTTTGTAAGCAAGTAGTTTTTAAGTGAAGTGTAACTTGGGGGTACATAAGACAAATGAGATTCCTGAAAGGGGTACAGTAGTCTGGAAAGGTTGAGAGCTCCTGTACTAAACCATAAATCCAGCGTTGTGATTAAGTCTATGATTTTTAGTGTCACACAAAGATATGAATTTAAGCTCCAAAGTTCATCTTTGGATAGTGTGGTAGAGATTTCCTTTGAGGATGAGGGCCAAGAGGTTGGATATGGAGGGATCACTTTGTGAAAAGCAGTTACCCATGGTGATGCCGTGTTTTTGTCTTTTATCACTTTTCTGTGTGGGTGCATTTGAGAATATAGTGACTTTCTTGTTTCACCCACCTAGTTACTATCTGGGTGTTTAGTACACTGGATGAGGTACACCACATGTTGTGATAAGCATGTAAAGGACTCATGGATCTCAAAAGCTGTGTTGAGAGGAGAAGGGAGGATTATCATAGCTCTGGCGATATGTCTGCAGGTTTTGCATCTGTTCTGGCAGAGTCCGGTGCCACTTTGAGTTGGTGTGTTCTGGGCTGTGGGGAGCTTGCTTCTAATGATGAATTTGGTGAGGTTGGGTAGTTGTTTGAAGGCCAGAAAAAGGGGTTCTGGAAAAATTTCTTTCAGGAAGTAGTCCCCATCAAGTATCCATTGTCGTAAGGAGAGTGTTACTGACAGAGAGAGACCAGAGACACACACAGACATCTCTACATGGCCTCAGCAGTTTTGCCCACCTGTGGTACTTTCCTGGCCCTTTTCCAGGATGGCATTAATTCTGCTCCATCTTTAGATTTTCACTTGGAAATTGTGCAAACTCCGTGATAAGGCTACAGACTTTTGGGAAAAGCAAATTGCAGGATGGAAAAAATTCATGAGACCTGTGCAGGCTTTGTGGTTATATTTGTGATATGCCTCAACTTAATTGTTTTACAACATTTTTTGAATGCATCAGGTTTTGAACCTTTAATTTGGTTTCATACTTGGATTATTCATCATACCACAAGACAGAAAAGACTTTAACAATGGAGGCTCTTTGCCATGCATTTGTTGTCAATACTCTGTCCAAAGTTCTTACGTTGGCCCCTTACACGGTAGTGTCAAACAAGATCAAGAACTTCAAGAATTCCAATCCCAGCTGCTCTAAGGGTAACACTATACAAAAGGGCAAACAGCCTTGGTAATTTTACCATTGGTCTGTTTCATTACCTGGTTTAGTGAAGCCCTCAGTAGATCATGTCCTGGATTCTTGAGCCCAAGAGGGTCAGAAGTTTTCCTATGCAGTTTCAGGAAAGGCTAGAACCACTTCTGCATAGTTCTCTTTCTATATGTGGGAGACACTGCCTAGTAGATTATCCCTACATTTGAGCTACATCCAATCTGAAAAAGGTACTCTAGATGCTAAATATCTGATATTAAAATTACCCTATTATATGTCACTGAATAACAAAAGTCAGCCAAACTTAGAGACTCAGCTTCTATAGTTCTGGTGGCTTGAAGAGGCTGCACAGTGCAGAAAGGAATGTCTCTGAAAGAGATATGTTCCAAAGAAATATGATGCACTGGCTTTACAGGATCCTAGGTTTCCAAGAAAAATAGGGATTCCTCTGATCTGGGCTGGTCAGATGGTTGTTCCAATGAGGGTGCCTGTCTGACCAACCCCCCAGAAGAAGCTCTCTGAGGATTCTGATGGAGGTTGTGCCAGAAGATCTGGTACCAGAATGTGGTGGTGGTCCTCAAATGTTATCTCATAAGATCTGTCAGAGCTATAGGACGTGGCTGTGGCGCTCTGACCCGGCAGGAATGCAGATCACTTGAAAATGCATGAAATCTTGGTTAATTGTTTCCCAAGTTAAAGCCATTTTGTAAAGATGCAAAGGTAGCTGGTAAATCCAGATATAATACTCCCTGAGAAACAATCATTGCCAAAATCTTCTTTCATTATTGTAAAGCTAGTATGACATGTATAAATGCTCTAATACGGTCTTTAGGTTATGTCCAAAGGCACAATCTGACACTAGTACTATGTGCATGTCCAGTAATTATTCTTTACAAATAAATGTTGAAAGGCAACAATCAAAGTTCTTTTAAAATTGCCCATTTATACATTTGTCCAGCCACACAACAGTAGCAGGCCCATGACTAGGTAAGACTTCAAAGCAAATGATTGCTATAATCAAATTTACACTGGTGGGCGCCTTACCTCAGCAAGTGATGACATAGTGTAGATTTTCTGCTTTAGTAGCAGATTAAATAGCACAATAAACAGCGTGAACTAAAGAAACACAAGGGAAAGAAAATGAAGGCTAAAAATCAGTGGAAACAATAATAAAATTATTTTGATCTATATCTTATCTCAATGAATCAGTTTGTTGAAATGTCTTTAAAATGGCAGTAACTTCCCAGTGACCAGAGCTAACATCCCACTGCCTTGGGGATGTGCTTGGCAAGGAGCTTTGATAAGAGATTTTTGTGATGGTGGTGATTTTGATTATCCATGTTAAATAAAATAATTTGTCTTTCTTAGAAACTCTGTTGGTTTCTACCAGGAAGCATCTCATCTGACAGTGGGAGAAGTGTAGAGGAGGAACATTGAAAGGCACCATACGTTTTCACTTTAGCCTTTATGACCATTTGGTATAGGAAAGAATTAAATTTTTCAAATCCTTATATAAATTTTGTAATCATAACACTGCAAAATGTTCTTGTCTGGTGAGCTATAGTTCTTGAAGGCACATGGCCTGATGTCTAAATTGGGCCATCATGTTCCTCTTGCAAACTGATTAGGGAATTGAAATAATTGATTCTGGTCATGTGTATATGGTGAGATGCAGGGCTTCGGAGCGGAGCCCGGAGCTGGAGCCCGGAGCAGGGGAGCTGCCGGTTTTTGCCTGGAGCTGGAGCACAGCTCCAAAGCCCTGATCAGATGCAACTCCTTTCCCGGAAATACAGCAATCCGCTAAGTAGGGGGAGCTACTATGTAGTGGTGTAAAAGAAAATCATTTTTTCTGGGCGCTCCACCCAGATCTTGTGGGGGAAGGACAATGTGCAAAGAATTAAAGGTGCTCACTTAGATTAGGGTTTGTCTCCCATATGCAGTAATTTTCACTGTTTTTGTCCCCCTTCAGCCTCCTATCCACTTCTTACGGGTGACCTTTCTCCAGGGAAAAAAAACGTTGAAAGGTGATAGCTTAAGTAAAGTTAATTAAAGAACGGACTTTGTTTACAAGCTAAGTTGTAGCATTTCTGCACATCTGGATCATCTCCTTTGTGGTGAGTAACCTTATGTTACAGTTTTGTAGCTATTGTCTGTGGTTGGGCCTAGTTCTAGCACCTAATCTGGGGCACAACAGAAATTAATTGATTTCCTTTTGCAAGACTTTATAAACTCATGTGGCCCTGGGTGACATACATATGCTATATCAGGGGTCTCAAACTCGCGGCCCGCGGGCCAATTGCGGCCCGCGAGACGATATTTTGTGGCCCCCCACCTTAATATGAAAGTTTAATGTTAGTGCGGCCCGCGAGTTTTATATGAATGGCACTTTACAGTGTTGTGTGCGGAGCTGAACGAACCTACCAATCACGTTGGCTCTCGGGGGCGGGGGGCGGGACATCGACCAGGCTTCATGCAAGCAGAGAAACAAACTGAAACAGTGTGTTTTTTTTCTATATTACTGCTCTAGACTTTATTTGGACTGCACATAGCTCAAAATCACTTGTACCTAAGTTATCATACATCCAGTGCTGTGGTCAGTCTCTATTAGACCTCATCTTAACAGATAAAGAATTCCCTGTATTGGCTGCAACAGCTTTGAGATAAAGGGAATTTCCCGGTGTGGGTTTAGGTGCCCTTGTTCTCCTGGGGAGCAGCTGTCTGCATGGGGGAGAACATGCACCGCCATGGGCACAGGGCTGGGTCAGGCCCCTGCTGCTTCAGTCAAGAGCAGGCAGTGCTCATGCCCTGTACACTGTGCTCTAGCCTAAATCAGCCTGGCTAGTGCACCAGGCAGGAATCGAAGAGCATTAAAGAAACCAAGTGGAATGGCTTGCATAGAAGCGCCGGAGAAGGATTGGGATCCCCCAGGCTGCCCAGGTGCAGAGTGCAGGCATTTGAGATGCTGGTCTCCGCTCTAGGATCTGCTTGGGGCAGGAGCAAGGTCGTTCTGATGCACACAGAACCCATTTGTTCTGAACAGGGGCTGGCAACTTCACAGCTAGAGCCCCTCACTCCTCCTGGGCCATTCATGGATTTGAAACCTGCCACTGGTGCTGACTCTTCTGGTTGAAACAGAGTTACAGCAGCGTAACTTATTTACTTATAAGCGTTACTTATTTACTTATTAATTCTTAATTTGTTTGTTTATTTTTTCATCTTATTTTGTGTTAAAAAAAATAAAAATAAAGACATTTGAGAAGATTGGAATTTTTTAAACAAAGCTTTTCTTGTGGAATACCCGATGCGGCCCAGCCTCACCCAAACTCTGCCTCCAGCGGCCCCCAAGTAAATTGAGTTTGAGACCCCTGTGCTCTATAGTCAAGTAACTATGGATAATTATTTCATTGTCAGCTCTCTAGCAATCTCTTCTCTCCTGTATTTCATTAATCTTGAAGTCCTAGTGGCATTTACGTTCGGATGGCCCTTCCTTCTCCTCCTCATCTGGTCCAGCAGCCCTTCTTTTACTTCCAGTTCTAAACACAGTTTGTAATGGGGATTTAAAGCCAGTCAATTGCATTAGCAGTCATAAGGTTTGCTTAGATGATGTTTTATTGCTGTTTTCTGGCTGATTGTCCACTTCCGCTGCTGTCCCACAGGAGAGATAAAGACTGATTGTTTTCTACTTCACTTAAAACAAATCTCCTAAAATTATACCATTTATTCTTGAAAGGCCACCTGTGCCATCTTGCAAATATTCTTTGAATGCATCTACTTGTTCCATTTCCCCATCCTCTTCCTTTGAGGGTTATTTGTCTGAAAACAGGATTCTTGTTTCCTTAAACTCTACAGCATCTCCTGCTCATTCCCCTTAATGTGAGAATCCTGTTTGTGATGTCCCAATTGTTTGTTATAGAAAGAATTTTGATAAGTCTGAGGAGTCGGAGTTCATGTGAGGAATATGCAGCAGGAGCCTTTGTTTAGCACAAGGCATATATTAAAATGTTAGGTTGTATCTCCATTGGGCAATTAAAGGTTGCCCAACTTTATAAATATTCTTCATATTTGTCAATAGAAAGTTGAATTTTAGCCCATCCTTCAAACTTTAGAATAAAGCACACAAACAGGGCCTGGAAGTCGGTCAGTGTCTGGATCTCCTCTCCCTGGAGCAAGGGGACTGGGTTGTTCTGTTTCCAGCCAGGGGGATGAGCTTGACTGTCAAATTTCGATGTATCTGGGATACCAGATTTGAGCACCAGACTAGTCCTTGTCAGATGGCCCTAACATCAGGCAAAGCACTTTAATTACATGGAGTGACATGATCTTTGAGAACAACAAAAAGTCAATACAATGTATAATGTAGCCTTCTACAGCACAGATTTTCCATGAACAGAAACAACTGACTTAATTGCTGTTGCCTTCTTATTAGCCTGCTCATTAGGAAGTATTTATGCCAGTGTGCTAAAGGGAAGCTACACCGCTTGTTAGCTACCTCCCCCTACTATGCCAGGTGATCAGAGAAACTTTATATATGCCTTAAAAACTGTCAAAAATCTAGTGAAATCCTCAGATTTCATTAACTTCTTCTTTAGTCTTTCACTTGGTGTTATACAAACGGTGCAGATAACCAAACACGTCATTTCAACACATAGTTAAGAGTGAAGTCTTGGCAGTTGAGAGGTGCAGCTTTAGGCTGTGGAATGTGGTCGGGGAGTGCTATGGCCTTGGTTTCAAACACACCCAGTTTCTGACTGTGCTGATGTTAGCTGTGTCTGACAGATTGCATTCTGAGAGAGGATGTTACTGGATGAACTTCCGATAGCTCTTCATTTCGTTTCATTTCTGATAGTTCTTCATAGTCCTTATCTATACTACAGAGTTTTGTCGACAAAAGGCAGCTTTTGTAGACAAAACAGTGATGCATACATTCTGCGTTGTGACTTTTGCTGGCAAAAATGTTTTGATGAGAGGCACAAGGGTTTTTGCACAAAATGTTTTTCAATGAAGTGCCAGTGTAGACACCATGCTTGATTTTATTGCTTTAATTGGCCTCTGCGAGGTGTCCCACAATGCCCATCCTGACTGCTCTGGTCAGCAGTTTGAACTCCGCTGCCCTATAGCCATGTAAACAACCATCCACCCCTCCCCCTTATAAGCCCTGGGAATTTTTGAAATTCCATTCCCTGTTGGCTCTGTGTACAGGTCTCATTGTATTTTCCCACGTGACCATGGGGGGTTATTCCAGCAAACACACTCCTGCTTGGACCACTGCGGAGCTGCTGCATCTGCTCAGAATATGGGGACAGGAGGCTGCACAGTACCAGCTGTGCATGAGTCGTAGGAATTCTGATACCTATGGGCAGATCTCTCGAGGCTTCTGCGACAACAGCTGATTGGGACACCTTGCAATGCAGAGTGAAGGTAAAGGAGCTGAGGCCGGTGTACCATAAAGTGAGGGAAGCAAACCATCGCTTCAGCTCTGCACCTAAAATCTGTCAGTTCTGTAAGGAGCTGGACGCTATCCTCGGTGACAACCTCACTGCTAGGAGCCCCAGGGATACTTTGCTGGGCCTTGGGGCAGCAGAAAGAGGACCTAACCCGGACAATGAAGAGGTGGACTTAGATGATGTGGAGCTCCCAGTGGGGCAGGCAGCCAGGAACTGTTCTCCACTCCGAAGGTCTCTAGCCAGTCTCAGCAGTTGTTCTCTGGCAAGCAAGAAGCAGGAGATGACACCTGATAAGTGGCTGTGGTTTGTGTAGTGCAGAGGTGGGCTCAGGGGACAGAAATGTACATAGTTGGCTGTGTTTCTGTGAAGTGGACATTTCCCTGTGCAGCTAATCCGTTCAGTGGAACAGGCTGTCAATGCATGCTGAGATCTCATGGGAATCCTCCAGGTACTTGGCAATCCTCTGCCAAAGGTTCCTTTGGGGAGCTGATTTGTTCCTTCCCCATGGTAGGAAACTTTCCTGCGCCATTTGATAATCATTTGAGCAAAGGCCAAAGTGGCTCACAGGCGAGCAGCGTGGGGACCAGGATGGAAGCTACACTCATGGAGTAGACGTACCTTCACTTCCCTGCTTATCCTTGCAGTGAGAGAGCTGCTACCATGACCCCTGCCTGTGGAAAAGTGTCGGAGAAATTTAGAATTTTCCCCCTAGTCGGTGACATCACAACCCTTACCGAGTGCTCTTCTCCCTCTTCCCCCCCCCCCCCAGCCAACACTCACCAGGCTTTGAGTGTTGGTCGAGATTTGTGCTTGCCAAGAGTCAGGTTTTGGTTCTAATAAAGAAAAAAAGGTAATGGTAGCTTCTTGCAGCCTCTGCCCTGTAACAGGGAGGGTTGGCAGTGCTGTTCCCTTGCATTCTTTCTGCCGTTAAGTGCGGATTAGTAAAAATGAATTTCCAAATTACAAGTGGCTTAGTGCAGCGGGGGGGACAGTGCCTCCCCTGTTGACAGCGAGCTGGGTGGGGATGCATGCTTTACTCAGTAAATTGGACTATGTTCCTCATTCATTTTTCCTTTTAACCTTTTTGATCTGCAGTTCGTCGAGTTTTTGCTGTTCTGGAAGATGGTGCGCTGGCTCACTGTCTGCAGGAATGAGAGAGTAAGAGCTGGAATCCACAGTAGGGACCGGAGCAGAAACAGGTCTGCCATCGCAGTCCTTATCCCTCCTCTTCCCCTCTGACCTAGGTCTAGGTTTTGTGTGCGTTTCCTGCCTGCTTTTTCCACAGACACTGAAGAGCAGTGGGAGGTGAAGCTGCTCCAGTGTGCAGTTCCTCCAGTCCAGCTAGTTGCTGCAGAATAAATCAGTTTGTTAACCCTCCCAGAGTTGATTCTAGAGGACAAATGTGAGGCAGTCAGTAGCACCCCAAACCTTGGACAAGAGCCACTGACTAATTAAAGAGGCCTCCTAATGGCCACTGGAATGTCTCTGTCCTGTTTACCCTGGGCAGCAGATGAATGGCACATAGAGGCTGATTTTAATTTTGCATTTCGCTGTCAAAGTGCATAATCCCTTTAATCCTTCACTCCATGGATGATGTTTTTTGTTGCTGTTGTTAATTAAATAGAGTCTACACAGCCTCAGTGACTCAAATTTTAGGACAAATCTGTGCACTTAAGGAGAGGCAGGCTGGCCCAGGTCTTCTAAAGCAACATGACATTTAAAGGGACACTCTCAAGGTTATTGCATAAATGAATTGGCCTTTCCTGGCAGCCAGCCATACAGAAGCTTCCCTTCACCATTCCAGAACTGGATTCTTATTTATTAAATAATTATTAGTACTACAACAAATACTAATAAACCCTCCCTATGATGTCTGATTTATTGCAGGGCTGATAGTGATTGGAGTGAAAACCCTGCCTCCCTGAAAGGAAGAAGATAAACAAGAACAGGGCCAAACAAGGGTGGAGAGAGAAGGTGTTTGTACATCAGTTTGTTTACCACGGGGCGTGCAGTCAAATGAACCGTATCTGCTGTATCAGGGATGCAGGCATTAGGGGGCAGGAGTTCTGGGGGGGCAGTCGGGACAGGGAGAAGGGGTGGTTGGATGGGGCAAGGGTTCTGGGTGGCAGTCAGGAATGAGAGGAGGGGTTGGATGGGGTGGCAGGAGTGGTCAGGGAGGGGTGGATGGGGCAGGGATCCCAGGGGGCCATCAGGGGACAGGGAACGGAGGGGGGGGTTGTATGGGGCAGGACTACAGGGGGGATATCAGGAGGTGAGAAGCAGGGGGTTTATATACGGGGTGGGGGCCAGGCCACACCTGGCTTTTTGGGGAGAGACAGCCTCCCCTAACCAGCCCTCCATACAATTTGGAAACCCAATGTGTCACTTGGGCCAAAAAGTTTGCCCACCCCTGTGCTATGGTAATAGAAAATAATCCTCATCCTCATCATTATAGCTCAGAATCAGAGAGGTAGCCGTGTTAGTCTGGAATAGCAGAGGTAAGAAAGAGTCCTGTGGCACCTTAAAGACTAACTATAAAGTATTGAAGCATAAGCTTTCGTGGGCTGATACCCACTTCGTCGGATGCAAGCAGTGGAAGTGTCCAGGGGCAGGACAAACCTCGATGCCAACTCTGCTCACATATCTACACCAGCAACACCATCACAGGACCTAACCAGATCAGGCACACCATCACTGGTTCATTCACCTGCACATCTACCAATTTCATATATGCCATTATATGCCACCAATGTCCCTCTGCTATGTACATCGGCCAAACTGGACAGTCCCTACGAAAAAGGATAAATGGACACAAATCAGATATCAGGAATGGCAATATACAAAAACCTGTAGGAGAACACTTCAATCTGCCTGGACACACAATTACAGATTTAAAAGTCACCATACTGCAGCAAAAAAACTTCAAGACCAGACTGCAAAGAGAAACTGCAGAGCTGCAATTCATTTGCAAATTTAACACAATCAATCTGGGATTGAACAAGGATCTTGAATGGCTTGCTAATTACAAAAACAGCTTCTCCTCTCTCCAAGTTCACACCTCCAATTCAGCTGCTAGAAGAATACCCCACCCTCCCTGATTTGAGATAACAAGCTGGTTCAGCCTGATTGGACTAACCTTGTTACCTCCTACCTGGTTCTTGCCTACTTATCTATTCCTGCCCCTGGTCACTTCCACTGCTTGCATCCAACGAAGTGGGTATTAGCCCACAAAAGCTTATGCTTCAAAACTTTATAGTTAGTCTTTAAGGTGCCACAGGACTCTTTGTTACATCATTATAGTTGTTGGTGTTCTTATCTAAATCTAGATTTGGGAGTTGTCTCACTATGTCAAACTTTTGCTTCCTATCCACTTTTCAGTGGAAAGTAATGGGTGTTCCCTGAGCCTCTCTAGGAAAGTGACTTTCAGTTTCAGCACTGTGAAACCACTGCCCAAAAAACAACCCTCACATTAATATCCCTATGGTTAGTGGTAGACCACAGCTTGGAGGAAAAATGCTAGGCAGCTAATGATGTTTTGTTGCAAGGAATACATTTAAAACATAAAGTTAATAGTATACACACACATAGTATAAGTTTTAAACAAACAGTTTAATACTGTACACAATGATAATTGTGACGCTTGATTGAGGTGGTGGTACACGATGATTGTGAAGCTTGGTTGAGGTGGTGAAGTCAGAGGGTGGGACATTTCCCAGGGAATGTCCTATTGGTAAATGATGAACTAGCATTTGGCTGAGCCCTCAAGGATTAACACGGTGTTAATGTAGCCTCACAGTTTACAAGGCAGCATGACACACACGCTGTGTGTGGGAGAGAGAGAAGGATGTGCATTGCCCCTTTAAGTATCCTGACCCCATACTAAGTACATTACCTTTTTAAGTATATCAGGAAGTTGAGACAGCAGCTGTGGCCAGCATGCTCCCTCTGTCCTGAACCCTGTCAGGTCCCACCCTGTTCTATATGGAGAAGGAGTATGTGGGGGAGGGAGGGGACACACTGACGTTAGCTTCCCTCTTTCCCCCTCTCCTGTTCAGCAAGCAGGAGGCTCCAGGGAGCAGCTCCAAGGCAGAGGGCAGGAGCAGCACATGGCAGGGAGGAAGGGACCCCCTGAACTGCCCGGTAATTGATAGCCTGCTGGGAGGCAGCCGTACAGGGACTTTAGGGGAGCAGGGAGCTGATAAGGGGACTGCTGGTCTACTCTGGTTCCAAGCCCCCACAGGTAGTTCCAACCGGCTGCTCTTCTTGCCATGTGTGGAATACATTAGTGTATTCAAAGATTTAGGTGGGTTGAAGATGTGTGTGGGATGAGGACAGTAGACGTTATTAATAGATTTTGTGGTTTGCTTATGTATCAGTCACTTCCATGTGAGTAATTCTCTTTGGTGACTATTCATATGCTTGAGACTGTTATTACTGCATAAGAAGTACAAGCTTTTATGGCAATGACTTCATACATACAAAATATTGCGTAAAATAATTTGATCGCACCAAAGCAAATCCAGTATCCATAGTTTAGTTTCTAGGAAAAGAATGAAGTAAAGACTACAATGCATTCAAGGAGAATTATTTTTTTGAACTGTTTGCTCTTTAGCATGCTGAAATTGCAGACATTTTCTTGGTTCTTTTGATATTTTCACTGTAGATGCCGTCATTCTCTGCATTTGAGCTATTCTGCTAATGCCCTTAACTTTAACCTGCCTCATTTGTTTGCTTGTGTCCCTCTTAAAAATACAAACTAAATAAAATATTTCCTCCTCTTCTTGCTCTAAGACAGGGGTCTCAAACTCGCGGCCCGCGGGCCAATTGTGGCCCGCGAGACGATATTTTGTGGCCCCCCACCTTAATATGAAAGTTTAATGTTAGTGCGGCCCGTGAGTTTTATATGAATGGCACTTTACAGTGTTGTGTGCGGAGCTGAATGAACCTACCAATCACGTTGGCTCTCGGGGGCGGGGGGCGGGACATCGACCAGGCTTCATGCAAGCAGAGAAACAAACTGAAACAGTGTTTTTTTTTTCTATATTACTGCTCTAGACTTTATTTGGACTGCACATAGCTCAAAATCACTTGTACCTAAGTTATCATACATCCAGTGCTGTGGTCAGTCTCTATTAGACCTCATCTTAACAGATAAAGAATTCCCTGTATTGGCTGCAACAGCTTTGAGATAAAGGGAATTTCCCGGTGTGGGTTTAGGTGCCCTTGTTCTCCTGGGGAGCAGCTGTCTGCATGGGGGAGAACATGCACCGCCATGGGCACAGGGCTGGGTCAGGTCCCTGCTGCTTCAGTCAAGAGCAGGCAGTGCTCATGCCCTGTACACTGTGCTCTAGCCTAAATCAGCCTGGCTAGTGCACCAGGCAGGAATCGAAGAGCATTAAAGAAACCAAGTGGAATGGCTTGCATAGAAGCGCTGGAGAAGGATTGGAATCCCCCAGGCTGCCCAGGTGCAGAGTGCAGGCATTTGAGATGCTGGTCTCCGCTCTAGGATCTGCTTGGGGCAGGAGCAAGGTCGTTCTGATGCACACAGAACCCATTTGTTCTGAACAGGGGCTGGCAACTTCACAGCTAGAGCCCCTCACTCCTCCTGGGCCATTCATGGATTTGAAACCTGCCACTGGTGCTGACTCTTCTGGTTGAAACAGAGTTACAGCAGCGTAACTTATTTACTTATAAGCGTTACTTATTTACTTATTAATTCTTAATTTGTTTGTTTATTTTTTCATCTTATTTTGTGTTAAAAAAATAAAAATAAAGACATTTGAGAAGATTGGATTTTTTTAAACAAAGCTTTTCTTGTGGAATACCCGATGCGGCCCAGCCTCACCCAAACTCTGCCTCCAGCGGCCCCCAAGTAAATTGAGTTTGAGACCCCTGCTCTAAGAAATATTATCTCCTCGCTTACCCACAGCGAATTGTAGACTCCCATATAGACTGGAATGGTGGCATAGAAACAGAAGAGCGGGTTGATCTGGATCTGCTCTCTTGGCCTTAATCAAGCAGCTTCTTCAAGTTA
This sequence comes from Sternotherus odoratus, assembly GCA_032164245.1. Taxonomy (NCBI): domain Eukaryota; kingdom Metazoa; phylum Chordata; order Testudines; family Kinosternidae; genus Sternotherus; species Sternotherus odoratus. Next base: position 288,248 of record JAVMKO010000018.1, on the reverse strand, counting down.
GGAGGAGGAGAGCCATGTGGAAAATCGTGCCAATCCCAACAAGTCATCTTTCTTTGCTTGAATGTGAAGAACAAGACTGTGAACACTTGTTTATATCTGCTGTATAACTCTTACCACCCTCCACTTTAGATTTTCATGTATATACAAGGGCATGCCAAACTCGCATTGGTGCAAAGAGCTATTGATAGTGAGGAAGAGGAGGATTATTGCTTCAACCCAAGCACTAATAGTTACAGCCCAAATACAGCTTCTGGCAGGGGAAGATGGTGCAAACCAGAACAAGACCAAAGCTGGAAATATTCAAAAGAGCTTCTCGGTAACATTAATTTGGACTGTGCTCGAAATGTCACCTGAAGCGTGCTTAGGGAATGCTGCCATTACACTAGACATCAAGTGCTATTCAGGATACCTTCCCAAAGAGAACTGGAGACTGTGAAACAGCTCGGTGGAGGGGCTCCAGAAACTCTCCTTGCGACTGAGCCGGGAAGATTGGGTTCAACTGCAGTAGGACTAGGAATCAGAGAACACAGTGAGAAAATGTACATAGGAGACATTTCTCTAAATGTCCTGGGGGAAGCCATCTCAGATGATAACTGTCCTGAACACAGCTCTAGGGACAGAAGGTAGGTCTCAGTCAGAGCCGTCCCTTGGGTAGGGTGAATCGGGGGGACCACTCCACACTTTGGGGGCCCCTCCGGGCCAGCGCGATTGGCCAGCACAATCAGTCCCGGAAGAGACTAATCCATCACTTCTGCCCCGGTCCCCGGCTCTGCACTTTGGGGGCCCCCACGGGCCGATGCGATTGGCTGGCATGGTTGGTCCCAGAAGAGATGAATCTGTCACTTCCGGCCTGTGCCGTGCACCCCCTGAGAGATGGCCATGTTCACAGTAGAGCCAAAATAGAGGGTGTCACTCAGTTCTCCCTTTTTAGGAAAGGAGACCCTGGACTCAGATGAGGTATTAGTAATTTGATGCATTGAAGTTTAACCTTTTCTGGGATTTCTTATTAGAAAATTCAGCCTACAAGTATAACTAATTCTACCCATGCAAAGACACAATGGTAAAAGAGTTTGACCACCAAATAGTGTTCCCAATGGGGATAATAGTTTTATTTTTATTATTATTCCTATATTTGTATTACAGCAGCACCAACAAATCACAGGAATTAGAAATGGAAAATGCCATTTAATACACTCTTGTAGACCATTCCCCTTTGGCCACGTTAGGATTATATCCGATCTATGTTCTTTGTCTAGTCTTGTTTAAAATGTACCAAATGAGGATGTTTTTGCCACTTACTATGATAGACAATTCCACAGCATAATAGATTTTGGTGACAGGATTTTCCTATTAGTCATCACATGTTCAGTAGCAGGGGAAGTGTATTGGACTTTGGAAAACCCTATAATGAAGCAGAGCTTCTTGAGGAACCAAGTTCAGTGGAGACTGAGGGAAGAAAATCAAGTAAAAAATGTCCTTTTCTTTAATTAAAGGAACAAGAAAATCATCACTACAGTAAACCCTCGATTTAACGGACCTCGATTTAACGGACTTCGGATGCAACGGACAAAATTTCTGAGCAAGTCTGAGGTATTCCTGATCCATTTCTGGCGGGCTGGCTGCCTGCTCCCAGCTGCCACCCGGGTCCAGGCAGCGGGTGGGCTGGCTGCCGGCTCCCGCCTGCCTCCCTGGTCCAGGCAGCGGGCGGGCTGCAGAGCTGTCGCCCCGACCCTGTGGCGGGCGGGCTGCTGCTCCGACAGCTCATTTTTTTAATTATTAAATAACGGACTTTTTGATTTAACGGACACCCCCTCACCCGAATTAATCCGTTAAATGGAGGTTTTACTGTACTTCTCTCTCTGCTCCTCTTGATGGATGGAGGGCCAGTCCTTTTTCGCTGTGTTTATAAAAGCTTTTGAGAGACTCAAAGGATGCTGGATTTGTAAAGCCAAATACAGTGTTTGTTTTGGAAGGGGGAATTCTTGCTAAGGCGGTAGACTTGTGTTACTTCTCTTTGGGACCTTTCCCCAGTTTTGTCATTGTTGCTTATTCTTTGATCCAGCATGCTGAGATTGGGAAGTCTTGGGATTCCTATTAGCAATAGCTTTCTTTTTGACCAACTCTGCTTTTCTGACAGACCCACCTCAGGTCTCTTTCAGTCATGTTTGATACTTGTGATGTTGCAGTTGTATTCAGATGAGAATCCCCAGTAGCCTTGCAGTGCTAACCCCCTGAAGTGGCAGAGGCAGAACTAGACCTTGAGAATCAGGAGCAGTTCCCACCAAATGAAGAACTGGCTTGGAGACTGCAGGAAGAGCAGTAGACTCAGGCAGTAAGTGAACCTTGAGCAGAAAGGGAGCACATTAGACCTCAGCAGAGGTGTTTCTCAAATTGGACGTTCTAATTTGATTATATTTTTCTAGGGGATTGCTTGCTCCACACAACCCTATCTTCATTATCTAAAGTACACACACCCTTGAGTCCATATACAGGCCACCTTGACAGGCTACTGGGTAAAACAATTTCAGTATCTCAGAATATGAAGCTCTGTTTTTAATAAAACCACTTTAATAAAAAAGTCACTTTGCATAGAAATAGCCTAGATTTCTCCCTTTGCCCCTTGGAGCTGTTGCTGCTGCCTACTTTCCATTAGTATCTCTTACTATTGATTCTCAACAGCCTATTCTGCAGAGAGCAAGAAGGAACCAGGAAAGCAATGACAACTATCGAGTGGCTCAGGATGAGGTAACAGGCTAGATGCAAGCTGTTCACATTTCCCTCATTTGTTTTTCTTGGCAGGTAGAAAATGTCTTCCTAGCCCGAGTGTGTGTGTACACTGTGGGGGATATCAGGGCAGAATTCCAGGACTGTGGAAGAAGGCGGTGGCTCTTCCTTAAAAATACAGTACTTCAAAAAGGGGAAACACTGCTTTCTTTAGCTTCCAAAGCCAATGCCACTTCATGGCCCAGTTGTTGGCGTCAGAACAAATAAGCACCAAACCCTTGAAGACAGACGTGTATGTTGCCCCTCTAACATGCTGTCACTTCCTGGATGAGTCAGACAGGGGATTAGGAAAGTGAAAGCCTCAGTTCACATACATCCAGACCCCGCGGTAACTGCAGTAATAGGGGAAAATCCACAGCACAATATGACTGTAAAATGGGGGTTGAATAAGATATAAAATCTTGTAATGGTTGCCCAAATCGTGCTGACTTGAGATGCAATTTGTTCCTGGATGTCCTGGCAGCAGCAGTTGCCAAGTGTTCTTTCTGGTATCTTATTATGTATTATTTATATTATTGTAGAACCTAGGAGCCCTAGTTCTAGACCAGGATCCCATAGTTCATGCTATATGCTGTACAAACAGAATAAAAAGAAGGTTCCTACTCCAGAGAGATTACAATCTAAGACAAGACAGACAGATACAGACTGACTGGGGACTACAAGGAACAGAGAGAAAATATTGGTCAGCATGCTACACAGTGGTTTCAGCACACCAGTAGCCTAATGTTGTCAAGTTTTTGTAGGCTTCACAGCAAAGTAGAGTGTTAAGGGAGGATTTTGAAGAAGGTCGATGAGTTAGTGTTAACGGCATTTACCAAGAGCTTCTCCCAAGTGTACAGATCAGTATGGGAGATAACAAAGGTACTTGTCTGAAAATTTTAACGAGTGATAGGAGCTGACTTTAAGAGATGAGAGCTAGGAAGGGGGTAGGTTGTGAAAGGTCTTGGAAGTGAAGACAAGAGCTTAGGTTTGATGTGGTAGAGAAGAGGGAACCAGGAAAGGGGTGACATGGTCAAAGTAACCAGCTAGGAAAATTATCATTGCAGCAATATTCCAAATGGATATTAGTGGGGCAAGACTGCATTTGTCAAGGCTAGAGAAACGGATCAAAGTATGTTGCAGTAGTGGAGACACAAGATGATGAAAGCCTAGACAAGAGTTTTAGCAGTGTGGATGGAGAGAAAAGGCTGTATCTTAGAGAGCTCATACAGAAAGAGTCTGCAAGCCTTACACAGCCTGGGTGTGAGGACCTAGCAAGAGGTCTGAGTCAAAGATGTCACTGAGGTTACAGGAATGAGTGTCGGGTGGTGTTATTCACAGTGATTGGGAACAGGGCCAGCGACAGGAATTTTGGGGCCCCGTACGCAGATCGTGCGGCCCCCCCCCCCCCCCCCCGGTCTCCCGCCGCCCGCGGGGCCCAACCCCTGCATGTTCTCTGGCCGCGTGGCCCGGCCGAGAGAAGCAAAGGGGGGTGGAGGGGAGGCTGCTGGGTGCTGGGGGAGGGGGGCTGATGAGCGCTGCAGCGGCTGCCCGGAGCCGCGCCTTGCTCAAAGGCTCGGCGACAAGGGGGGACAGCTGCGTACCGGGCCCGCCCCGGATTTAAGGGCCCCCCCTTAAGTCCGGGGCCCGGTACAGCTGTACCCGTTGTACCCCCCTGTCGCCGGCCCTGATTGGGAAAGGGGCGGGGGGAATTCAGAGCTGTTTTAGCATGGTTAGTTTGAGTTGATGACTAGACGTCCACAAGGAGATGTCAGGCTGAGATTGTAGTTTGGAGAGAAGGACACAAGTCTGGGCTAGAGAAGTAGATCTGCGAGTCATCTACCTAGAGATAGTTGTTGAATTTTGTTTGTGGATGAGATTATCTGCCCTTGGGAAGCAGGTTATGTCCTTTCCTTTCAGATCCAGAGCTCATCATGGTTACTTATGCACTGATATCTCAAAGCTAGTTTGGCGCACTGCTGCCGGGATGGGGCTTCACACTTAAACTAGTTGGGAGTAGAAGCTCATGAAGAATCAGCTCAGCTCCCCACTTATTGAGCACTGGTTCCTGCTAAGAGCACATCACGCGTTAGCTCTGCAAGCTGCACTGGCTGCCAAGTGACTTCTGATTTCATGCTATTGGCTTTGATCTAAAAAGTCCTAAATGGTTTGGATCCTACCTGCCTGAGACCTCATGTGATTAAACCAGTGGTTATAGTTGCCCAGGACATCCAAGATAACAGCCTGCTGGTTTAAACGGGACAAGACTAGTAGCAGGGTGTTTCTCAGTGAGAAGTCCTTGACCCTATAACTCACTTTGCACCTTGGGTCACCAAAGCCTGAATTTGGTGACTTTATGCCAAAAGTCATGTTCTTCTTGGGATGAGAAGGTTTGTTTTATAGCTGTCCGTGAAATCCTGTGTAATGCACCTTGACCTGATATAAAAGCAGGGATGTCTTTCTGTTGTAGGCAGTAGTTAAGGACAATCCTTTAGTGTTTGCATGTCTGTATCTCTGTCCATGAGACTTTTGGATCTTTAAAACCATTTTTATGTGCTCAGTGAGAACTAACATTCTTTCACACTCTGTCTCCTGACACTCCAGGAAATTGCTAGATATATGCCGAACCAGGAACTGAAATCGCAGTGGAGATCCCATGAGACAAACCTGGGGACAGAGAACAGTGATGCGGGGAGCAACTTATCTGAGCGAAGGAGAAGCAAGAACAAGAAGGTAACATGTTAAGTGTCTACCACTTGGATAAAATACTCCAGGTCACAAGAAGACCTAGCTAATGAGACTGAAGGCAATACATAAAGTCCTCAGTGCTTTTATAGTTACAGCAAACAAAGTAACTTGGAAATCTGTCCCAAAAATATTTTTGTAAGGTAGGTTCTGGAAACAAAATTCCCATAAGGGCTTACTGGCCAGAGAAGAGGAGACACCTGACAGATCAGGGCATCAAAACAAGCTGTGGAGATCAGTATAGGAAAAATATAAATTTAAAATAAGCAAAATGCTTGATTAAAGAATAGCGGCCAGGTTAGTCTGTATCCGTAAAGAAAGCGAGGAATACATGTAGCACCTTCGAGACTAACTAGTTATTTCAGCATAAGCTTTCATGGGCTATAGCTCACTTCATCATTGAAGCCCATGAAAGCTTATGCTGAAATAAACTAGTTAGTCTCTAAGGTGCTACAAGTATTCCTCGCTTTCTTTACAAAATGCTTGAAAGTTTCTCTGCTCCTCACCAGTTCAAAAATAAAATAACCAGTTCCCTTAATTTCCTACAAAGCAATCTCCATATTCTGGCAAGCCCTGGTTTTGGGTTTTGCAGCTCCAAGGCACAGTTGACACAATTAGCACCACAGCTGTTCACAGTAATCACAAAGTTGTAATTTACATGATCTCCTAGTTCTATCCATGCCAAGGGAGTCAAGGTTCAGTGCTTTATTCACTGGAAGAATTGGTGATATTCTATTCTAAAGGAGCTCTTGGGAATATATCCTCAGTGGATGGAACCACAGAGACTCAGGCAGAAAGGGACCAGCAGGAGAGTGGGGTAAAAAAACCTGAGGAATTAAGAGAAACTTCAGCCAGATGAGCTGGTAATGCTTACTGCTGACCCTTTTCTCTCCGAGGGGTAGTGATGAATTCAAGCAGCTGACCTCTGTTCAAAGTTCTCCAGATGTACTGAAGCAGAAAAGAACAGTATGTTTCTTTGAGCCATGGCATGCATCTAATTGTCTGATTCAATAAGTGGAGGCCTGGACACTTCTTACATGGATCTGGAGGAGAGAATAGGAGTTGAACTGGTCAGCCTGGTTAATGGCTACAAATTTATTTTGATAACTCAAATTCTCCTATTCCTGAAAAATTCTGTTTCAAATTCAGACCTTAAATTGGTGCCGGCCATTGAACTATGCCACCCTAATAACCTTCAGGTTAGAGGGCAGGTTGTTTAACACCCCTAACATTTAAGGATCTAATGTGGATGTCATGGCAGTAGACAGGTGATTGCAGCTGAGGTCATAAAGCTGCGAGTCCTTGTAGCCTCTTACACACACTTGTTCTCTAGCTGTGGTGGTTAGCTAACAAGCCCACTGGTCTGAGCGATACCGCCCCCGAAGGAAAGATTTCATCACATAGTGCTATTGGGCAGACACCTACCAGAAGATCAAAACACCCACGCTGAGGGAGCAGCGGTGTAAAGCAACCTGCAGCAATTTCCATTGTGCAGTCAGTGGCTGAAATGAAATCTAACATTAGCTGTGGGGTGAAAGAAATATTGTCTAAAGTATAACTGTAAACTATTGAATTAATTTAAAGGCCTTAATTCAGAACCAGCTCCCAATTTTCAGACCCCTTTAGTCTTTGGCAAAGTTGCTAACATTATTAGAATTCCGCAATTCCTCTGAACTACATTAATGTTAGTTTCAAGAAAAGTCCCATGAAGTTTTGACATGGAGAGTATTGAAGTACAAAGCATTGTTTAAAATTGGTGATAATGTGTTTAATTTTGCACTTTCATGTGTGCATTTTCTGCTCCTTGCACTGTTCATAAAATGCAGTAGCTCAGGCTGCTGTTCAGCAGTTCTGTTGGCAAATAAGAACCGTGTCCCTTGCAGGAAACGCCCTAGTAGTGTTCTGAACCTTCCTTTGCATTTGTACCATGTGTTAATTTCAGTGTGTATTTCAAGCTCTTTTTATAAACCTACTTATAGATATATACATTATGCCCTTCATATTCCAAGTTGCATAGAATAGCAGTTTTTTAAATAGAAGTTAGCCAAAAGAGGCTCACAGCTGAACTCCTTGGCTACTTGTTGCTTTCATTCTTTTCCATAGCACCAGAATTGACTGACTAAATACCCCACGTATGAGCCTTTAATTTACTGGAAGAATACTTATGTCACAAAGTGAGCATAAGTAATTTCTATGAATGTTTATTCCTAGAAATACTTTCTACTAGAATCTGCCCCCTAAATGTCATAGCCCTGTTGAGTCAATTTGACTCAATGTCATAGCCCTGTTGAGTCTGCCCCCTAAATGTCATAGCCCTGTTGAGTCAATTTGAGTCAATTTATTTCAGTTCAATAGAATTTTATATGGAGTTTAAATGCTCAGTACAACAGAGGACACAAATTAGGTGTGAGAAGTAAATGTCCTTAAATATCAAATCAATCATACATGGAGAAGAGCTCTCTGTGAGCACAAAAGATTCTCTCTCACCAACGGAAGTTGGTCCAATAAGAGAGATTACCCCGCCCACCTTATCTCCAAAAAATCAATTGATAAACAGATTGGAAAAAGTACTGTAATGTGCGTGCAGGGAAGGAAAGGGAGTAAGAATTTCAAGTACCAGAAGATATGCACAGAGTTCTGTCTGTCAGAGAGTGGAACTCCAACTGATGCAAGTGTTTTTAGGGAAAACACCACTGCTGGGGTTCGAGATTACCCTGTGATCAGTTTCTGATCTGTGACATTCTGAACTTTTTACAAGAGCCACACATTCATTTATAAATAGGGTGGTAGGTTTTTTTCACTCCTTGGTCATTACATCTTAAAACTTGCAAATATGACTTTTGTTATTTTATGTAAGGGTCATTCATTCTGTTTGAAAACACATTAATTGAGAGGAGAAAAAATGTAGGGAAAATTTCATTTATTTTTTTAAAAAAATCTTATTTAAATATATGTAACTTTACAGGCAGGGCTTCAGTTCCAGACTCTTCTTTTCTTACATTTTGTTTTGTAATCAATTATATACAACTTTAATCAAAATCAGCGAGCATGGGGTTGGTGAAAAATTACTGCTACATAAGGCTTCTGTTGAATGAGAGCTCAGTCACTCCCTCCATGCATCTGCCAGAAGGAATGTCCCTTGTCTAGTTTAAAAAAAAATCATACCCACCAAAAAATATAATACACATTTATGGCGCTGTAAAAGGGTACAACTATCACTGCCAATGCCATGACTCAAATATACACATTCCCATTCTTATTCAAATTAAAAGCAATAGTGATGGATCAAGGCAGATATACTTTCTGCCATGAAAATATTTCCAACCTCATAGTTCTACTTATGAAATTAGCAACATAGTAAGTTATATTTTACATATATGTATGTACTGTATTTAACATAACCAAAAATCAGAGGGTAATAGTCTAAGATCAAAAGGATGATGCAGTCCTGTTGCACTAATCACATGTTCTCAGATCAAATAAATAAGTTGTCATAGTGTAGCTCGGGGGTGGGCAAACTTTTTGGCGCAAGGGCCACATCTGGGTGTGGAAATTGTATAGCAGGTCATGAATGCTCATGAAATTGGGGGTTGGGGTATGGAAGTGGTGGGTCCAGAGATGAGCAGTTCAGTGTGTGGGAAGGGGCTCTGAGGATAAGGGTTTAGGGCAGGGTTTCTCAAACTGGGGGTCGTCGCCGAGCACTCCCCTGGGGGGTTGCAAGCTCCTGCTGACGCAACTCGTGGCGGCGGGGCCGGGGGGCCGGCGCACAGCCAGCAGCCCGCCCGCGGCGGGGGCCGGGTGCAGCTGGCCGTGGCGGGGATGGGGGGGGGGCCCAGGTGCAGCCGGCCACGGCGGGGACGGGGGGGGGGGGCCCGGGTGCAGCCGGCAGCCCGCCCGCGGCGGGGACGTGTGTGTGTGTGTGGGGGGTCGCGCCGCAGCCAGCTGCCCACCCGCGGCGAGGGGTGTGTGTCACACTGCAGCTGGCCGCCGGACTGGAGGGGTCACAGCATGCCGACGGCGCACGAAAAGGGGTTGCGGGCTCAATAAGTTTGAGACCCGCTGGTTTAGGGTGCAGCATCAGGGCTGGGGCAGGAGATTGGGGCACGGAAGGAGGTAAGGGGTGCAGTTTTCTTTCATTTTAAAGATGCTGCCCAGAGAGTTTCATTAGAATCAGAGAGGGGGGCAAGGGCTAATTTTTAAAGAGGTGTTTATATAAAAAAAGACCAACTCCTGTCTCTAGGACAGTGATGTACTGAGAAAGACCTGCTTCATTCACCACCAAGTGCATTGTTCAGTCCATAGCTTTAAACTTCACTTAACCGGCTTCTGCTTTCCCCTCCCCTTCCCTCCTCTTCCCCCCTCCCCAATTATGTAACCAGGCTCCTGTCCTGTGCTCTGAAAGGAAACCACAATTGGCTTCCTTAGAAAGTCCAGTTTCTAATTCACCAAGGAATCCGTGAATAGTTTGGATTTGCTACAGTCATCACAGTCTCCTTGTTCTTCCTCTGGAAAGCGGCAGCTGCAGGCATCCTCCTCCTGAGTCGATTGCTCAGGTGTTACATTCACTAAACAGAAAGAGATGATTAGATTGCATTTTTTTATCACTCATATTTCATTTTTCTTCAGCAGTGACTGCATAGTGTTAACAAGTTCTTCAGAACTGTTCAGTTATTTGATCTGAAATTGCCTTTTTCTCCAAAGATATTTCCTGGTAAATTAGTCTATTGTGCTTTGCTTTCCCCAATGCACAAGAGGTGAGAAAGCTGGCAGCATGGAATCTCCAGACTTCAGAGACCAATATTGATTTCCCTTGTAGACTGAAATACCACTATTGGCACCAAATGTGCGGATTTAGTCTAATCCATATACGAAACCTATCAACTGCAGGGTTAATTTTACTCGTAAACCAATTTCTTTAATGAAATTTCTACTAATGGAAATAACCAGCAGAGACTTAAATATATACACACAGTCAACTAATGTTTGACTACAACAGAACATATACATGCTTAATTCTACTTTTCTTACTCATCCCATGAAATCTCATGGTTGAAATAGCTGATTATATTTTCAGCTGATAGTTCAAAGTGCATGTGTGTGTATATATGCGCACACACACATAGTTTAGTGCCAACATGGTAACATAATGTATACAGATTCTGCACTCCAAAAAGCTTACAATTTGAATGGACAAAAATATAAATAAAGGAATAGAAAGCAGAGAACAGGGAGACTGTGGAATCAAGAGGAAGCAGGAGTATGTCACCAATTTGTTTAGATTTTATGTTTTGGATTTTCAGCCAGCATGTTAACTCCTCTCTCTGCAGGTAGGGTTTATAGGCTTTTCAGAGGAAATCAGTTTTTGGGAAGGACTGAAGCTTGCCACACCAAGTCAAGGAGGGAGTTCCAGCTGCAGGAAGCTCCCCAGGAAAGAGTGTAGAGAAAAGGATGGGTTTCCTTCCCTTTTCTTCCTTTCATATCACTTGAGAGACACATTAAAAGATTAGCCAAGACACACTCCAAAATTAACAAAATACCTCCTAGGTGCATAAATACATAGAACCATGAGATACTAATTAAACCCATGGAAGCAGTAGTCTCAACATGTTGCTGGCATTCTGTTAGGATTGAAGTGGCATGTAACATACTGTGTTCTTAGCTCATGCCTGTGAACATATCCTTCCCCATATAGACACAGAGGTACTGAAATTGCATGTGATATCCTACCAGTACACTTGAGTGCCATTTCCTGGGAACTTCCTGTAGTTTCATTTGTTGTAGGTCTTAGGCAGATAGGAACCTATCCAATATTGTATCTTTACAAAATTGTGTTACCTCTAGAGCTGGGTCACATATTTTGGCCAAATAGTTTATTTTCCAAAAAAAATGCTGTTTTGATGAACCTGCAACTATTCACGAATTTGACCCTATTAGTTTTGGTTGGGAAAAACTTTTTTGGGGCAGCTTCAGAAACCCATGTGTGTCTGTATGTCCTCCTCCTAACCTTCTTCCCAGTGCTTAGGACACCTGACAGACAACTTTGAATCACACAGAGAGAAGTTTCAAGTTTTCATAGCCTACCTCCCAAGTGAGTGCCTTAATCACAAGGCTATAAAGTCTTTCACTTTCTCTTTGGCCCAATGAATATTTAAGTAGTTAATATGAAGTGGAACAACTTCAATAGGAGAAATTGAGAGCAACCCACACAGAATAGCCTATAGCTTCAGATGCTCATTTGGGAAGGAAGAGATGTGAGTTTGAGTCCCTGCTCCACAGTGTGGATTCAAATGTGGTTCTCCTCCATCCGAGGCAAGTGCACTAAATCACTGTGTTAGAGGTTAAAAGGGGACAGACACACACTTTTTCTGACATGGAAAGAGATCATCCAAAATAGACTTTTCCAATTTGCATACAAATTCTGAACTGAACCAATTTTTTTTTCCTGGTTTTTAATTTGCTGGCTGACTCCCAAAAAATAAATTACTTACCGAGCTCCCATCACCAAATTCCAAAGGCCCACGGGAGACCTCCTTTGTAATATTTCTAAAGCCAATTTCCTCCCACTAGCCTGACTTTTTTTTTAAATAATAAAAATCTAAAAATTGATTTTCTTTTCAAAGTGAGTGAGTGACTTTCAAAAAACACATTTTTAAATTCAACTATGCTGCTATCTTTTAAGGAAACTCTTAAACCTGGATTCTTGCTTGTTTGGAAAAGGAAGTTTATAGGTAGAATGTCTTACTTTTCTTGAACATAGCAGGTAGTTTCTTTTTGTCACAGATGCTGAAGCACACATACAAAGGCAGCAGAAACATTATGCACACCACCACAGCCACAGTAACAGCGATGCCGACGGTGACCACCTGAAGATCCTTCCCTAAGAAGCAAAAACATTTATGAAACATGATTGCAGAGCAAAGCTCCTCTGCAATGGAAGCAGATGGATTATGTCCTAAAACAACTGGAGCGACTTTTCTTTCTGCTTCTCCTGCTCAGAGTTGCTGCTGCTGTACCAGTCTGAGACTGGAGACTAATAAAAGGCTCCTTGAGTTCAGTTATAAGCATGAAAGCTATATTTAATTCCAAGACAAGCTGTAACTATTTCACTCTAGCAAGGAATTATTATGCAGTAACTCACCTTGTACATGGATAGGAACTATGAGGGAAATGGTGGCTGGAGTCATCGTTTCTGAAGCTTGTCCGCAAACCACATCACTCCTATTAGTCCCATTCACCAAAACCTTATCTGGAAGGCATCTTAAATATGATTTAAAAATAAAAGTATGAAAATGAAATAAACCCAGATCCAAAAGCTGTATCACTTGTTTTTTGTTTTTGTTTTTTTTTTTAAAGTACTTACTTTGTCCATTGTCTGCAGGGACCATTGGTCCAATTGTTAAATGACCCATTAGGACAAGTTTGGCAACCTTTGACAAATACAAAAAGAGTTACCATTTGGGTATTAGCCCACGAAAGCGTATGCTTCAAAACTTTATAGTTAGTCTTTAAGGTGCCACAGGACTTTGTTACCTCTGCTATTCCAGACTAACACGGCTACCTCTCTGATTCTTGACATTTATATAAAGTGAAGTTTAAAATGGTGCAAGAGACATTATTGTATAGCTAAGCAAAAATAATTTAGCATTTATATATATCAATTTTCATAATCAATGGCTTGTATAAACAAAAATGTAAGGATCAGTAAAGTTCTTACATTAACTAAGTGAATATTTTAATAAGTGGCTTTCATTGTAAAGAAGTTGCTTGAGGCCCCTGAAGTTGAAGAGCTGACAGGACTAATTCTGTTAATGTATTTCCAGATACTGAAAACTCAACAAGCCTCCTATGAACTGTGCCCCAGCCACATGCAAAGTCACATGATTTTTTCTACTATTATTGGCACCTAAGAATTTTACATAGAATAATGGGACAAAGGCAGGCTTACCTTCTTCAAGAGGCTCCTCACCTACTCCACAGTTTTCTACACATTTAGAACAGTCTTTTCCAATACAGCGATGTCCATCCGTACATTCACATTCTGCATCTATTACTGAAGTACAACGCCTTTTATATCTGAATTTTCCTGTAGAGCAAAAACAGATCGCCCATATTGGCATTCACTCCTTAAAGCATCTGAGACAGAAACAAGCCCATTCTAGTAAAACATCATAATAGGGAGCTGTGATGAGTAGAGGGACCTCCTGCCTGATTTTCTTCAGAGGGCTCAAACTGAGTGTGCAGGCCAGAAAAGTACAATAGATGCACCAAACTGATTTTCACTTTGGCAAAGAATTTTTTTTTACAGTTTACTTTTTTTCCTTTTTGGTAATACAAGGGTATCCAAATTGGGCCCAGTTGAGGGCCTTATTACAAAAGCCCTTATGATAGCTAGGGACCAAATTTTTGCTTACATACTTAATACAGTCACAAAAATACAGCCATGCACTTCAGACTCGCACACAAAACAGGAGCTGGGGTATTTCCAAGTGAACATTTGCATGTGGGGTGGGGAGGTAGGGGAAGGGACAGCATACATAGATATGCTGCATAAAAGGCCCATGAATCTAGAGATTACTACTCATGTACCAACAGTGCACTTAGCCTAGCTTCCAAGGCTAAACAAGTCCATTTACAACTCAATGTGTACATAAATTGTAGTTGTACCTAAGCTCACACACCTACTAGATCAGGGGCGGCAAACCACGGCCAGTGGGCCACAGCAGGCCTGCCAGCCATTTTAATCTGGCCCTTGAGCTCCTGCTGGCGAGTGAGGACTATGGCTTGCCCAACTCCAGCTGGCAAGCAGGGTCAGGGGCCACTCCCCATGGCACCTGGAAGCAGTGACATCTCCACTCCTGCTACTATTCCTACCGTAGGGGCAGCCAAGGAATCTGCTCCACAGGCTGACCCCACCAAAAAAGCCAACCTACAGCTCCCATTGGCCAGGGGCAGCGCCTGTAGATAGGGCAGCACAGCAGAGCCGCCTGGCTGCCCCTCCGTGTAGGAGCCAGAGCAGGGACACGCCAGTGCTTCCAGGAGCTGCTTGAGGTAAGTGCAGCCCAGTGCTTATGCCCCAGCCCTGATCCCCCTTCCGTCTCCACCCAGAGCACCGTCTTGCCCCCCAAATCCCTCATCTCCACCCCACCCCCTGAGCTCCTCCACCCTGCACCCCTCTCCCGCCCCTGAGCACTCAGTGTGCGCCCGGCGCCCCAGGCAGTACGGTACCTTCACACCTGCGGCATCTGGGGCAGGCCTCCCGTGCGCTGGCCGTGGCGGAGAACGTGCCCCGGGGGCAGGGCTGACAAGCGGCCGCGGGGCTCGTCCCGGGGGCTGCCCTGACGAGGAACTCGCCTGCGGAGAACCGGAGAGATTGGCTGGCTCGAGCCGGGAGACACAGGGCGCGGCTGCAGGCCCGGAGCCGCCCCGCCCCCGCCCGAGGCACTTACCGGGCCGGCAGAGCTGGACGAGCGCGGGACTCACCGCGGCCGGGCCCAGGCTCAGCGCCAGGCTCAGCGCCAGCAGCGCCGCCGTCCTCAGCGCAAGGCGGCCGCGTCCCATGGGCGAGGCGGCTCCGGGGCTGCGTAGAGTCTCCCGCGTCTGAAAGGCAACGAACGGGCCTGAGCCGCCGTGGGGGGGAACCGGCCGGGCCCGGCCCTAGGCCGCCCGCCCTCCGGGGAGAGCCGCGCCCCCCGGTATCCCCTGAGGAGACCCCGCGGGGAGCCCGGCCCGGCCCTTACCTGCGACTTCTCCCCGCTGAGCGCCTCACGGACTCTGCCTGCGCCGGGCCCCGCGCGGCCCTTGTCTGACCGCCCTCGGGGCGCTGAGTCACCGGCCGGCGGGGGCGGCTCGCGGGAAACCCCCACGCGCCCCGAGGAGCGCGAGGCCAGGCTCACACCCGCCCATTCCGGGCCCCTCCAAGCCCCTCCGCCGGCAGATGTTGAGCGCTGCTCGCGCCCTTCCTGCCGCCCCGGCACGCGCGGGAGTCTGGCCTCCCCAGGGGATTTCAGATCAACCGGCCTCGGTACGGATGGCTTTTGTGTGAAATCCCCTAGCGTAGCCCAGCTCCACAGAGGAAGGGCCCGATGCCAGGAGGCTCTGACACCAACGGCACGTCCTCTGGCTTCAGCTTACCTCCCCTCCCAGCTCTACGCCAAGTCCTCATTGTGCTATGTACTGTACCAAGCACGTTAGAAAGACCGGCTCTGCTGCTGACAAACTGGCCTTCTCATACACGGGGCCCCTGTGAAGCTTCCCTAAACATAAGTGAGAACGGGAGGTATCCTGGGTTAAGTAAAAGTTACAGATTTGCCACTCTGAAGTACTTCCCCAGATGTATTTACATATATCAGCCAGTATTATTAAAAAGCTGTTCCTAAATGCATATTCAATAGTTTATTGATGTAAAATTTCATTAAGGCAGCTTTAAGGGTATCTGGTGGTATCCTGTGCCTTCTACAACATCAAGTTCAGCAAAACTCAAACTTCTGGAAACAAGGAAATGCAGAGTTAAGATATGTGCCCACTAACCTTATCTCTGCCTCCCTGGAGCTAGCAATAGCTCCTGGAAATCATCTGCATTTGCTATAGTAGGTATAGTTGTACAGTAAACCCTCGATTTAACGGACTTCGGATGCAACGGACAAAATTTCTGAGCAAGTCTGATGCATTCCTGATCCATTTCTGGCGGGCTGGCTGCCGGCTCCCAGCTGCCGCCCGGGTCCCAGCAGCGGGCGGGCTGCGGAGCTGCCGCCCCGACCCTGTGGCAGGTGGGCTGCTGCTCTGACAGTTCATTTTTTTTAAAAAAATTATTATTAAATAATGGACTTTTTAATTTAACGGACACCCCCTTGCCCGAATTAGTCCGTTAAATGGAGGTTTTACTGTATTGACTAGTGGAAGGATTAGTTGTGAATGTGATATGAAGTGATCTGGGAGGGTGTGTGTTTGAGCCCCTTTCCTGATCCATGTCTGTGTGATCAATGGAAAGAAGTGTATGTGTACCTTGAGAGATTCAGTATCCTTACTTCTGCTGTGTTGTGTAAGTTGTTAGTAGTAGGGCACAGGGGTCTTTGTGCCAGGGAACTGTCAGCAGTTGGGTGGGAGATGAGTGTGGTCTGTGATTGTACACAGATTGTACAGATGGAAAAATGGAGGTACAGAGAGAGGAAAGGGCTCTGCGTAGCAATCTGCAGCGTAAGAGGCTCATAGAGGTGTGAAGTTGCTCATTCATCTCAATGTGATGTTCTCAGCTGAATGAGACCACTCCAGATAGATAAATGCAGCCCATGAAAAATGTGAGCTGCTCCACTTATCTCAGTGGTATTCTCATATCTACTCCCCCATGTCAGTGCTTGAGAACCTGTGATATGCGTCAAGCATGCCCGTTCTCAACTACTCACCCCGGTCTCAGCAATGTGTTCTTGGTTCATGGTCCCAGCTTGCCTGTTGTTACCTGGAGGCAAAGTTTCCCCAGATACCAGCTCACATAAGGGGACAAGGAGAGGGGCTCAGAGCCCTTTAGAGAAAAAAGGGCCCTCAGTTCCTGATTATCACATGGGGAACCAGGGAAAGGGGCTCTGATTCTGAGAGGGACAGAGCCCCCCCGCCCCCATCTTTACTATTGCATGGTGTGGGGCAGGAAGAGCTCAGACCGCTCCAGAGAGGCAGGGACCTCCCCAGATCCTAATCACATGAGGGTAGCAAGAGAAGTTCAAACATTCCAGAATGGCCAGGGGTCCCCCAAGATTCCAGCATACATACAGGAGGGGAGAATGTGAGGCTGACAGGCACCCTTTTCCCTAAACCCTCCTACTCTTCCTGGCACTCGCCTCCATGTCACTCCTTCCATTCCCTCTGGCAAGAGAACCCAATCACCAATTTGGATCACTATGTTGGCTTTTGTAAAGGGGTAATGTGGACCAGGATGATCCATTGGATATAGTATACTTGAACTTTCAGAAAGATTTTGACGAGGTCCCTCACCAAAGGCTCTTAGCAGATTATGCAGTCATGGGATAAGAGAGAAGGTCCTCTCATGGACCAGGAGCTGGTTAAAAGATAAGAAATAAAGGGTAAGAATTAATGGTCAGCTTTCAAACTGGAGAAAGGTAAATAGCAGGGGCTCCAAAGATCTGTACCGAGACCAGTGCTGTTCAACGTATTCAAAAATGATCTTGAAAAAGGGGTTAAACAGTGAGGTGACAAAATTAGCAGACAATACAAATTTACTCTATATAGCTAAGGGACAAGATGAGGGAGGTAATATCTTTTATTGGACCAACTTCTGTTGGTGAGAGAGATGTGAGGTTGAGCTCTGGGTAGCTCAAAAGCTCATCTGGGAAAGGTACTTGGAGTGTAACGGCTAAATCCAAGGTCAAACAGATAGTTTGGTTTAAAGCTGATTTTGAAGAGTTACACTGGCCAAGAATATGTCCAATGAAATTCATTGTTGATAAAAGCAAAGTAATGCACATTGGAAAACATAATCCCAACTGTACATACAAAATGATGTGGTCTAAATTAGCTGTTACTGCTCAATAAATAATCTATTAGTCTTTAAGGTGCCATCAGACTCCTTGTTGTTTTTGCTCAGTAAAGAGATCTTGGAGTCATTATGGATAGTTCTCTGAAAACATCTGCTCAATGTGCAGCAGCAGTCAAAAAAGCTTAACAATGTTAGGAACCATTAGGAAAGGAACAGATAATAAGATAGAAAATATCATAATGTCACTATATCAATCCATGGTATGCCCATGATTTAAATACTGCATGCAGTTCTGATCAGGGATGGCCTCACAGGTGGGTGCTGTGTTCGGGGGGGTGCTGTCTGAATGTGCCAAGCTGACGGGCCTGGGCTGCAAGAGCTGGGGCGGAGGGTGAGTGCAGGTGAGCCCAGGGCTGGAGCCCTTGGCCAGCTGAGCGGGGGGTGGGTGATGCTGCTTTCAGCTGTCAATCTGGCAGGGATGTACAGCCAGCAGGGCTTGCACCTTTTTGCAGGCACAGGTAGTGGCTGCACACCTGCTGTCCTGCTTGGTGTTTGGGGATGTATGGCCAAGGGAGTCCCTAGGCTCAAACTCCTCCCTGTGAGCCTGGGTGGCTCTGGGGCCAGGAGCTGGTCCTCACACCTGCACCCCACACTGCTGTTTGAAAACAAAGGGTGACAAAATACAAGTTCGCCCGGGGCACCATTTTTCCTAAGGCCCTAGTTGTGGTCACCCCATTTCAAAAAAGATGTTCTAGAATTAGAAAAAATACAGAGAAGGGCAACAAAAGTTATTAGGGGTATGGAACAGCTTCCATAGGAGGAGAGATTACCTGTAATAAGACTGGGAATTTTTATTTTAGAAAAGAGATGATAGGGGATGGGGGAGGAAGATAATAGAGGTCTATAAAATCATGAATGGTATGGAGAAAGTGAATAAGGAAGTGTTATTTATCCCTTGACATAACATGCAAACGAGGGCTCATCCAATTAAATGAATAGGCAGCAGTTTTAAAACAAAGAACTACTTCTTCACACAACACTAGTCAACCTCTAGAACTCCTTGCCAAAGGGTGTTGTGAAGGTCAAGACTATAACAGGATTCAAAAGTGAATTAGATAAGTTCATGGAGGATGGGTCCATCACTTGCTATTAGCTAAAATGGTCAGGAATGAAACTCCAAATTCTGGGTGTCCCTAAACCTCTGATTGCTAGAAATTGTGAATGGATGACCGAGTTTGGCTCTCTCGATCAAGTGCCCTATTCTGTTCACTCCCTCTGAAGCATGTAGCACTGCCCACTTTTGTAAGACAGGATACTGGGCTAGATGGACCATTGGTCTGACCCAGTATGGCCATTTGTAAGTTTTTATACTAATCCTAACCCATACCACACAGAAGTCACAGCAACTTTTAAGGATATCAGAGGAAAATGTGGATTTTAAAGCACTTAGAAGTCACCCATTAACCAGAAAGGAGTTCTTAAGCACATCCTTAAAACCCATACTTTATAGTTAAGTGCTTTGCTGAATCCAGGTTTAAGTGGTTTGCCCAAAATTAAATAGCCAATTGTAGCTGTAGAACAGCCAAGAATAGAATCCATCTGTTGAGTACCAGCTCAGTATTTTAACCAGAATACCCATTGTCTCAAAATATTTTCAGGGAATAGGAAGAAGCAATGAATGATCATAGATTACATAACACATGAATGATCTTGAAGTGTTTCATGGTATAAAGCCAACTTCCATTTCTTGATTTTGTGATAAACTCATTTTGGTTCAAATGGGGTTTTTCTAATTTTCACAGTGGATTTCTGTTGCTTCATATTCTCTGTACTTTACATGCTCTTAAATATAAATGGGGGACTTCTATTATTATTATTCATTTCCAGGCACTATGTGGTGTGACTCAACAAGAATGAGCTATTCTTTTCTTAATTATCCAAGGGAATGGTACTTTTGATTGTGAAATGTCAATCATTCCTCTGTCCATTGAAGCATTATATTGTGCTATATGGATATGAAGGACCTTTATCCAAGCATAGTTTTAACATATTTCTGTAATTTGAACCTGTTTTGTAAATGCCCTTCTTATGTCCTTTAAAATGACAAATCAGGTACAAAAATATAACATTAGTAAACTTTATGCCTGAGATTTTTCAAAGACACAGGGCATTTGGACAATCACTTCCCATTAATAGGAATTGGGCATCCAGATTCATTAGGTGGCTTTGAAAATATGCATAATCTGCCTAATCAGTATTATATATAGGGTGCTATCAGTATTATATATAGGGTGCTGCCAAAATAAAGTATCTTCCAGGCAAGAACCAGGTATGATACAGTACACATTGCGTATAGTTAATACAGGGCAGTGTTTTGCTATGAGTGTTTGGCAGATTGTGTAGACTGGGAAATCCCATGTACTGCATCACAGAAATTCAGCTGTGGGAGTGTTAATCACGGTATAGGTTAACAACCCCCATAACATTAAAATTATCATCATGAATTTTAATCTGTCCTCAAATGAAAAAAAAAAAAAAAGAGTACGTCAGAACTATGATAAATTTAACTACTACTGATCTCAATGTCTGAATGACATTCTGTGGGCTGCAATGTGACCCTTCATGCAGAAGTGACACAGCTGATTTCCCATCACTAGATTTAGCACATTTTTCTGTGCAAGGCAGCAGTATGGCAGACTTAAGTGCAACTTGAGAGCAAAAGAAAATCAAAGAAGATTAATTTTATTAGTTATATTTACATATTACATAAAGATAAAGTTATTACAGCATGATTACTGTTCATCATGCTTAGATTTACAGATTTTGTATAGTTTAATGTGAATACTAATCATAATTTAGATTTACTAGAATCAGAGAGGTAGCCGTGTTAGTCTGGAATCGCAGAGGTAACAAAGAGTCCTGTGGCACCTTAAAGACTAACTATAAAGTTTTGAAGCATAAGCTTTCGTGGGGTATTAGCCCACGAAAGCTTATGCTTGAAAACTTTATAGTTAGTCTTTAAGGTGCCACAGGACTCTTTGTTAGTTCTTAGATTTACTAGTGCTGTATGTCAGAATTTTTATTCTGAGCAATAATACTTTCCAATTACATCGTGCTCCTTAGGTTAAATTTTTCCCAGATTTTCAGTCAATGGGGTTGGTCCAATAAAAGAAATCTCTTATCTTGCCTCAATCAACGTGGTGTCAGGCTGACCTGCAGAACTTGGTTCTATATCAAGTTATTGATTTTCTAGGAAGCTTTTTAGCAAGTTCACTCTTCTTTTAAGGAACTGACAAAGGGGATGTGCCTTCGAATTCCTGAACTAAAGTAAAATAGTTTATTTAACAAGTGTTCTCCCTTATAAAACAAGCACCTGATTACAAACACAAAAATTTGGTTTCAGAGTAGTAGCTATGTCACTCTATATCGTAAAAAGAACAGGAGTACATGTGACACCTTAGAGACTAACAAATGTGTTAGTATCTAAAGTGCCACAAGTATAAAGAACAGGAGTACAAGTTTGTTTATAGCTGTTATTCTGAGCTCAATTAATAGTTTTCAAACTATTGATCAATTGAAAGATGAAAGGGATGCTACAAGATAATAATGGAATATTTATAGAAATACTTTAACTGAAGAAAGGAGAAAATAATGCTATTTGGATACCTTCTCTGGAAGGGAGGATGGGCACTGCTGTTCTGTTAATTCCCCTGGGGGTTGATGTTCACTGATGCCAACTTGGGGGCAGCACATACTGATCCTTTATGGACTAGGGGCAGGGGTCGTGCTGAGCTGTAATGATGCCAAGTTGGGGGGCGGTAAGTACTGATCCCCTATGGATTGCGGGGGGGGGGGAGGATAGTACACTACTGATGCCAGCTCGGGGCGGTAAGTACTGATCCCCTATGGATTGCGCGGTTGGGGTGGGAGAATAGTACACTAGTGATACCAACTCGGGGGCCGTGCGGAGCGGTCTGTATAGATGGGGGGGGCTAGGGCTGCCCCCCCCTTTGGTGAGCCAGCGCCCCCTCACTGCCCCGCCCTCGGGGGGGGGGGAGAAGGGCGCCATCTCCGGCTGCTCGGAGGGTCTGTAGCTCGTGGGCGGGGCCGAGCGGCCCCCACCCTCCTTTGCAGGGCCCGCCCCGCCCTGACTCGGCGCTGACCCTCCGCTCGGGGGCGGGTCCGCTGCTGCGGAAGTGGCGTGACTCCCGCTCGGGACGTCACCGTCGTCCACCGTCACCTCCGCAGCCGGGCGGCCTGCGGGCGAGGGTCGAAGCGCGACGTGTCAGCGCCCCCTCCCCTCGTAAAGGTCACGTGTGACCGCCCCCTCCCCTCGTAAAGGTCACGACTTTCCGTCACAGAAACCGGCCCGATCCGTATAGGTCACGATCCAGCAGCACCGCGTCACGCGGGGCGCCCCACCTGAGGGGGGGGCTCGCAACCACCCAGTCTGCCCCCCCCCGCGCCAGCTGAGGGTGAGGCCTGGCCAGGGGCGCCCCCCCCCATCTGTCGTAGGTCCCTCCCCGCCCACACTGCCCGTGCCCCGCGGTCTCCGTGCCCCGGCGCTGACTCCCGTGGAACGTGACGCGGAAGCCCAGAGTGGGGCGCAATACCTCAGGAGTTTAGCCTGGCGCGCGCCCCTTATCCACAGGACCCGGGCTGGCTAGAGACAGGCCTGGCGTGAAGCGGTGCCGCCCGCCTGGAGCAGGGGATCGCCTCTCAGCATCCAGTGCCCCCCACCCCCTGACAGTCTCATCTCGGCTTCCTCCCGTGTTGGCCGGGATGATGGTACCGTTAATACCAGGACTCCGAGAGGTAGCCGTGTTAGTCTGGAATTGCAGAAGTGACCGAGTCCTGTGGCACCTTAAAAACTAACTAAAGTACAGTATTGAAGCATAAACTTGGGTGGGCTTTGTAGGGAAGTCACCCTCCCCCCCCGCAATACCCACTCCCTCGGATGCATCCCAATAGCCCACGAAAGCTTATGCTTCAATACAGTAAACCCTCGATTTAACGGACCTCGATTTAACGGACTTCGGATGCAACGGACAAAATTTCTAAGCAAGTCTGATACATCCGATATCCATTTGTTGAGGGCTGGCTGCCAGCTCCCGCTCGGGTCCAGGCAGCGGGCGGGCTGGCTGCCGGTTCCCGGCTCCCGCCTGCAGGCTGGCTGGCTGCCAGGTCCCACCTGTGGGCGGGCTGGCTGCCGGCTCCCGCCCAGGTCCCGCCTGCAGGCGGGCTGCCGGCTCCCGGCTGGCTCCCGCCTGCGGGCGTGTGGGCTTCCGGCTCCCGCCCGAGTCCCACCAGCGGGCGGGCTGTCGGTTCCCGGGTCCCACCCAGGTCCCACCTGTGGGCGGGCTGGCTGGCTCCCAGCTCCCGCCCGAGTCCGGCCTGCGGGCGGGCTGCGGAGCTGCCGCCCCGGCCCTGTGGCGGGCGGGCTGCTGCTCCAACAGCTCGTTTTTATTTATTATTAAGTAACGGACTTTCTGATTTAACGGACACCCCCTCGCCCTAATTAGTCCGTTAAATCGAGGTTTTACTGTACTTGCATTAATACCGGGGTTTCACCATTTCCATGGCACACCGTTGGTAGGGATTTGATAAGCTTCCTGTTTTAAGAGTTTTATATAATGTCTCACTAGTCTCTTTGAAGGCCTTCCACAACTTTTGGAGACTGTTTCATTACCATGCAAATAGAAATAGCCCCTTTTCAGGAAGGGTATTAGAATTACATCAGTCACAAAGCATAGCTATGAAATCTTTAGTATTAAAATCAATATTTATGTACCAGGTACACTTCATATTAGGAAAGGTAGGAATTGTCAGATACAAGATACAGTTGTATTTATTTGGATAGACTTATCCTTGGTTGTGTTTTGTGCACCCTGCCCTGTGTTTTCTATCTCACTGGGTCTCTCATTTGTAGTGCTAAAGGGGAAAGGAGTTCTTTTGTGTGGCTGGCTTGATGGCAGAGGGGTTTGTCTTTTTGGCACATTCTCCAATAAAGATTATGTTGACAAGTGTACTAAGTTAAAAAGAACAAATGCTATATGTTGTTTCCTCTTTTCCCTCATTTCTGTCTACATACCTGAAATATAATAATAGTCATAGTTAATATTTAGCCTGGTAAGTTCTTTATATTTTATATTTATTTTATTGTGCTGTGATGTAGGTTCATAGGCATCTTTACATTTTATTAAATAAAATAAATGTTATGGTCATTAGGGAAAGAGTATTTCCAAACCCTGACATAATTATGACTGATATCAGCATCACTAAAATGCCTCCTCACTTCTGAGCAAAGGGGTGAAACATTCCTTGTGCCAAATTTGTCTTAATTTGTCCTTTCTCCTCTTCCTAGCCAATTTTATCTCCAGGTGTAATCTTCTACTTTTCTTCAGGCACTCGTTTTTTGATTCTTTTACATGGAAATATTGGTGATTTGGAAACGTTTAGTACTTAAGTCAGGTTTCCTTATTACTTTATTTTCTTTCTGCTGTGTTTTGGCAAGAAATGGGTTAACAAAAAGAGCATGTGCTTCAGGGGGTGGTGTAGGACTGTTCCATTTATCCTGGAGGGAGGACCGAGAACTTCAAGCAGAAATTATCTAGATTGTACTATGTAATAGCAAAATGCTTAATTACCAAACGCATCTGTCGGAGCACGACAAGAAAGAGGAAGGTCCGAAGGCATGTGAAATAGCAATAGCCAGCCTGCAAACCCCGTGACACCAGCACGCTTCCTGCGGCCAAGAAAAGGCCCCTCCAGGATGGAAGCAGGTTCCTTCTGCCTGCCTGCACCATAGGTAAGGAGCTGCCTGGAGCTTGCCTGCACCATAGGTAAGGAGCTGCCTGGGGCTTGCGAGCTCCCAGGTTGGGCCGGAGCTTTCCCTTGGTTTTCTTCCCCATGTGTTACTGCCGCACTGATTGTCAGCGAGCCGCTGCAGGCCCAGCGCGCCTGATAGACTTGGGCCCATGTAGCTCCAGGGCTGTCGTTTCATCTGCACGGCTGTGGCTACAAATCTCTTTAATGTCTCTTCTTGCTGGCACTGTGGTCTTGATCACTCTGCAATATAATTTTGTGCTATTCCTCTTTCTATTTTTTGTTTATAAATTCTGAAAAATAATCTTGTGCATTCAAATGCCCCACCCCCCTACATTTAAAAATAGCTGTTGGGACATAGATATTCGGAATAGAGTTCATAAGGCATTAAAATATATTTATTTTCTGGCTCACGTATAGTAGTTTTGCCTTCTGCATTTGGGTTAGTGCCTTAAAAGGACACCATCTTGTCCCCAGCTTTCCAAAGGTTGCATTTCCTATTTGCATCTGTCAGCAGTCATTGGTCCCAGAAATGTGCACTTACCTATATAGGGAGGATGATCTTAACTTGATGGCTGCCACTGGAATAGTAGGAGGTGCCTGCACAAAATTGGCACCATGAGACTACAGAGGGAGCTGAATAATAGGAGACTTATTTGCCATGCATAGTCATCCTGCTAAATCAGGGGTGGGCAAACTTTGTGGCCTGAGGGACACACCTGAGTATGGAAATTATATGGAGGGGCCATGAATGCTCATGAAATTGGAGGTTGCAGTGCGGGATGGGGTGAGGGCCGGGTGGGGATGCAGGCTCTGGGGTGAGGGCCGGGTGGGGATGCAGGCTCTGGGGTGGGGTTGCGGATGCAGGAGGGTGCTCTGGCCTGGGATCAAGGGGTTTGGAGGGTGGGAGGGGGATTTGGGTTGAGGTGCGGGAGGGGTGCAGACTCTGGGTGGTGAATACTCAAGCAGCTCCCAGAAGCAGCAGCAGATCCCCCTTGTGACGCCTATGCAGAGGTGCAGCCAGGCGGCTCTGTGCACTGCCCTGTCTGGAGGCGCCACCCCAGCAGCTCCTTTTGGCTTCGATTCACGGCCATGACATGCACGGAGCAGAGAAAGCCCTAGACCCCACTCCCTGGCTGGAGCACGAGGGCCAGATTAAAATGTCTGAAGGGCCAGATGTATCCCCTGGGCCTGTGCTAAATCAATTATTTGTTCTAAATAACTTGGCTTTGTAATCGCCATGGATAATTACTATTTTTATTCCAGTACCACCCACAATGTGCTAGGCACTGTACACAAATGCCCACAGAGGAGGACATAGAGCTTACGCCAAAGAATTTACAGCCTCTAAGATAAGAAATGTATGAAGGGCAGAGAGGAGGAATACAAACAAAATGTGTACAACTTCTATATTTAAGTATATATACATGAACCATGCTTGACAACTCTTCAACTTATTTGTTATTAGTTAGCCAATTTCTAGTGAAATGAGTTTTGCAGATTCTTGTGGATCTTTTGAAGAAAGTATCTGCTCTTTCATTTTAGTCCAGTACCTGGAAGTTCTTGCTATGCTTACATGAGTCAATTTTACTTGCTCTGTGGATTTGGTACTTGGCAGAAAATAAAACTCAACAACAAATTAGGATTTACTATACTAGATTAGACCAGAGGTCTATTTATTCTAGTTTAGTATGATGTCTCTTGGCAGTGGCTGGATGCCACATACTTCAGAGGAAGGTGCAGTGGATAGTTGTTCCCTAAATCTCCCTATAGGGGAAGCTTTTTCTTAATCCCATCAATTGGTGGCTACTTTATGCCCTGATACAGGAAAGTTTTATATCCCTCTTATTCTGTCTATTGTAACTGACCATTCTTATGCATATAAACTAATCTAAAAAATATTCTACTGAACTGCTGGCTTCATTGGTATCTTGTGATAGTGAATTCCATAGCAGAAATATGCAATGTGTATTTTAAAAAGTATTTTTATAGGCTCCTGTGCAAAGATGTAATGGTAGTTAAGGCCACAGCAGAGTAGAGGAAGAGGCAATTCTTTGGCCATGTCTTTTGTGAATGAGTAGAGAAAATAGCTTGTTGCTCACGAATCGCTGCTACTGCTGAAGAAACAGAGCAAAACAGAGAACAATAAAATTAAGTTTAACGAATCCTATTCTCCCAACCTTCACATTTGTCTAAGTTACTGTGCGTAACATTTTTTTCTTATAAAGAATGCCCAGACTGTGTGCACATTTTTGGGTGGAAATCCCTTAACTGGGGGGAAAAAACTCCCTGCTAAACAGAGTGGGTGAGTTGTGAATACTTGTAAATTGTGTTTAACAAAAGATTTGTCACATAAACATGAATGTAATATGTAGCTTATGCGCTGAAGCCACAAGATGAGTTCTACTTAATATTCTTCATTTAGATTCTCTTGAAAATCTTCTGCCCATTTAGACTTAAATATCTATTTTGGAGCCTAACTTTTTAAAAGATTCTTCCTTTGTTCTGTTCAGTCACTTCAGGGCAGTTTCCCCACAGGGATTGGGAAATGCCAGAAAATATATTAATCAAACTTGTGAAGACATGGGTAGAATCGTTACAAATCACAGGAAACTCCTGCAGCATGCTGTCCAGAAACTAAATACCAAATATGGGTTTAAAATCTAGTTTAAACTCTTCTAATCTAATAAGAGTTGTAAACAAGACCTCAGGTGGGAGTCAATAATCTCTCTCCCCATCTCTGTGGGTATGCACTCTGAAAGCAAATGGGATGTTCACCTTAAACATTAACACTGAAAAATGTATATTGTGTAACATCCTTGATTAGACCAGGCTTCTCTTCCCCACTCTGGTTTTATGCACTGTATCCCGTTGGACAAGTTGTTTAATCCTTCTGTGCCTTAATTTCTCTGTGTAAAATAAATATAAATATATGGAGATATGCCAGTCTCATAGAACTGGAAGGACCTTGAAAGGTCATCAAGTCCAGTCCCCTGCCTACACTAGCAGGACCAAGTACTGTCCCCTGACAGATTTTTTGCCCCAGATTCCTAAATGGCCCCCTCAAGGATTGAACTCACAACCGTACCCTAACCCTATCCTTTCCCCCCCCCCAAATAGTAGTGGCATAATTCACAGAACTGTGACTTTTGAGATCCTTTTGATTAAACATGGTACAGAAGTGCAAAACAGTATTATTCTGTGGTACATTTTGTTATTGGGCAACATTTGAATAAGGCACAAGACTTGCCTCTAAGAAGAGCCATTTATTGTAAGTAATCTCTTAGAAACAAAATGATCTAGGTCTCAGAGTGGTAGCCACGTTAGTCTGTATCCACAAAAAGAATAAGGAGTACTTGTGGCACCTTAGAGACTAACAAATGTATTTGGGCATAAGCTTTCATGGGCTAAAACCCACTTCATAGGATGAATAGAGTTGAACATACAGTAGGAAGATAGATAGATATAAATATATATAATATACAGAGAACTTGAAAAGATGGGGGTTGCCATATCAACTCTAAGAGACTAATCAATTAAGATGAGCTATTATCAGCAGGAGAAAAAAACTTTTGTAGTGATAATGAGGATGGCCCATTTCAAACAGTTGACAAGAAGGTGGGTGTAGCAGGGGAAAACTTAACATGGGGAAATAGTTTTCAGTTTGTGTAGGGACCCAACCATTCCCAGTCTTTATTTAAACCTAATTGAATGGTATCCAATTCGCAAGTTAATTCCAGTTCTGAAGTTTCTCGTTGGAGTCTGCTTTTGAAGATTTTTGTTGAAGAATTTCCACTTTTAGGTCTGTTATTGAGTGACCAAAGAGCCTGAAGTTCTTCTTCGAGTGATTGCTCACATGCATTCCACTATAGGTTAGGTACGCGCAGCGTGCCTGGTTGCCGGGTAGATTTTCCCCTAGCTGCAGACTGGGTGAGCAGGGAGCCCCCTGGAGTGGCGCCACTGAGACACTCTATAAGTACCCCTGCGACACAGTCTGGCCCTCAGTTCCTTCTTTACCGCTCGTGCTGGTAGTCAGAAGAGGAGTTCTGCGTTTCAGCGTTCTCCTTATCTCCTAGCTAGTCGATTGTTCTCTTAATTGTTCGTTGTTAGCAGTTGTTGTTAGTTAGTTTACATAGTCTTTGTAGTGTAAATAGTCAAGTGCAGGGGTTTTTTCCCTGCTGCCTGAGCCTCTGTCTTCAAGGCTCCGGGATTCAAGCACTTAGAGTGTGGGAAGCCTATGCCTGTGGGAGACCCACACTCTAAGTGCCTCTCAAGTGCCTGGTAAGTGCACTTGGCAGTTTCTTCCTAGATCTGCAGTACCTTCAGCCCAGGACCCGAGACAGGCGGGGAGCTGACCTGAGGAAGAACCGCCAGCACCCGCACCGCTGACTCCGGCGCCGCAGGAGGCCCCGTCGAGTCCAGTGCCAGTGGTCTTGCCACTTGGGGTGCCAACTCCGCAGCAGCTTCCCTCCACGATGGAGGCGTGTACTGCTGCGAGAGGGTTGCTTGCCGGGGACGCCCCGCAGCAACAAGTCCGGTCGACGGGCAGGCCGCCCATGACCGAGGCAGAGATCGCATGTCAGAGCCCGGCAGGGCATGGACACCGCTCGATCTCGCGGCGCCGACCAGACTCCCGGCGGCTCCGGTCGCAGTCTCGGCGCCGCAAGGAGTTGAGACCCTGCTCAAGGCCTCCTCCTGGCCATTCGCGCCACTCGCGCTCTGGCCGCCGATCAGAGTCCCGGCACCCTGGTAGGGGCCGGTCGTACTCTCGGCACCGGTCGCACTCCCGGCACCGGTCCCTCAGCTGGCGCCGAGACCGTCCGACACGTCGCTCCACAAGCCGCTCCGCGTCCCGGCACTGCTCGTCATCTCGGCACCGAACCCCGTCGCGGCACCGAAGGTCCTCCCGGTACCGATCATCGTCTCGGCACCGAGACTCCCCGAGGCGGCACCGTTCAGGTAGCCACGATTCCTCGGATGGGCACCATACTGCCCGGTACCGGTCGAGAAGCCCACGGCACCGGGCGTGTAGAGAGCGGCACCGGACCCCGTCGCGGCGCCGAAGGTCCCCCCGGTACCGATCGTCGTCTCGGCACCGAGACTTCCCGAGGCGGCACCGTTCGGCTAGCCACGACTCCTTGGATGGGCACCTTACCGCCAGGCACCGGTCGAGAAGCCCACGGCACCGGGAGCGTCGAGAGTCCGCCGGCACGCGGTCCCCTCGCTCGGCGGGACAAGCCCAGGTCACCCAGAACCCTACCTGGTCAGAGTGGGCGGCATGGGGGTACGATCGGCCCCGGGAAACCCAGTCTGAACCCGGGTTCCCGGTGAGCTCAGAGGGTCCAGTGGACGTGCTGGCAGGACCATCATCGGCAGTCCAGCCCTCCACGGCACGTAGCCCTATGGAGCCGGGTCCCTATGCCTCCCCCGTAGGGGTAGAGGCAGTGGCGGGCACTTCATCAACTAGCCCGCCCGCCTTGGACCTCTCCAGTTACCAACATCTCCTCCAGGCAGTTGCTAAAAACATGAACCTGCCTTTGGAAGAGGTCCCAGTGGTGGACGACCCGGTCACCACCATGTCAACTAAGGGCACTCCGGCATGGGTGGCAGTGCCGTTCATTAATACTATTAAACTCCACACGGTGGCAATTTGGAAGACCCCCGCCTCTATCTCCCCCACTGCTCGTGGGGTGGAGAAGCGTTATTTTGTCCCAGCCAAGGGATATAAATACTTGTATGTTCACCCCACGCCCTCCTCCCTGGGGGTGGACTCTGTTAATAACAAGGAGCGCCACGGGCAGGAGGCGCAGGTCCTCAAGGCCAAAGAGGCCAAAAGGTTGAACCACTTCGGCAGGCAAGTTTACTCCTCCGGGGGCCTACAACTCAGAGTCGCCAACCAGCAGGCACTCCTGAGTAGACACCATTTCGACACGGGGGAGGCCCTTACTAAATTTGAGACTGCTCTCCCGCAGGAGGGCAAACAGGAGTCCAGGGACCTATTGCCCCAAAGCAGGGACATATCTCGTCATGCCCTGCAAGCGACCCTGGACTCGGCCGATTCTGCGGCCCGAACAATGGCCTCGGGCATAGCCCTCCGCCGGGCAGCATGGCTCTCGTCATCCAACCTAGCCCCGGCCATGCAATTTAAAATCCAGGACCTCCCCTTTGAGGGACAGTCCCTCTTCTCGGAGGATACGGATGCCCGTCTCCAGGCCCTCAAGGACAGGCGGGTAACCCTCAAAGGCCTGGGCATGCACACCCCAGGCCCACAGAGGCGTCCCTTCATCCCGCCACGCAGGAAATTCTTCCCACCTGCGCGCCCGCCCCAGGACTCCTCCCTCAGGAGAAGCCGCCCTTACCACGGGCGGCAAGGGCCTAGGCAGGGCGGAAAACAACAAGGCTCTAAGCCTTCCCAGGGGCCCAAATCCAACTTTGATGGTGCGCCCGGGGGCAGTTCACCAATCATAAACCTGGATCCTCCCTTCGGAGACAGTCTGTCCTACTTCCGCCGTGCATGGTCGGACATTACATCAGACCAGTGGGTCCTCCGCACGGTGGAGGTGGGATATTCGCTCCAGCTCTCCTCCACTCCTCCCACCCACCCACCCTCCTCGTCCCTCTTCAGGGACCCCGCTCACGAGCAACTCCTCGTACAGGAGGTGAGGTCGCTCCTCGCACTGGGAGCTATCGAGCCCGTACCGCAGGAGTTCAGGGGGAAGGGGTTCTACTCCCGCTACTTCCTGATCCCCAAGGCGAAGGGGGGCCTCCGGCCCATCCTGGACCTGCGCGAACTCAACACCTACATGATCAGGTTCAAGTTCCGCATGGCCACCTTGGGCACTATCATTCCCTCTCTGGATCCGGGAGACTGGTTCGCTGCCCTCGATATGAAGGACGCTTACTTTCACGTGAGCATCAAACCCTCACACAGACGTTACCTCCGCTTCCTGGTAGCGGGGGAACACTATCAGTTTGCCGTCCTGCCCTTCGGCCTGTCCACCGCACCCAGGGTGTTCACAAAGTGTATGGCGGTAGTAGCGGCATTCCTTCGGCGCCGCGGGGTACACTTATACCCGTACCTCGACGATTGGTTGATCCGAGGCACCTCCAGGGACCAAGTGTCAGCTCACGTGCGGCTCGTTATCAGCACGTTCGACCGCTTGGGAATCCTTCTCAACAGAGAGAAGTCCACCCTGGAGCCTACCCAGAACATAGAGTTCATAGGAGCCCTACTAGACTCCATGGTAGCAAGGGCATCCCTGCCCCAGCCTCGGTTCCTCACTATCCAGTCGGCCATCAGACAGCTACGCAACTGTCCAATGACTACGGTCAAGGTCTTCCTCAGCCTGCTAGGTCATATGGCATCGTGCACTCATGTCATACAGCACGCCAGACTAAGGCTACGCCCACTGCAGTCGTGGCTCGCGGTGGCCTACAGACCGAGAAGGGACAGTATGGACGCCCTCCTCTCCATCCCCAGAGCCACCCTATCCGCTCTGGCTTGGTGGGAAGACCAGGACAATGTGTGCCAAGGGGTCCCCTTCCTTCCCCCCAGCCCGTCCATGTCCCTGGTGACGGACGCTTCGTCCCTCGGGTGGGGAGCTCACCTAGGGGAACTCAGGACCCAGGGCCGCTGGTCAGAGTCAGACCTCTGCCTCCACATCAATGTCAGGGAGCAGATGGCCGTCCGGCTCGCGTGCCAGGCGTTCCGGGACACATTACGGGGTCACTGTGTAGCGGTGCTGACAGACAACACCACAGCCCAGTACTACATAAACAAGCAAGGCGGGGCCCGCTCCAGCCCCCTGTGTCAAGAGGCGATTCTCCTATGGGAGTTTTGCATAGCCCACGCTATTCACCCGGTGGCCTCCTTCCTTCCCGGAATCCAGAACACCCTGGCGGACCACCTCAGCAGATCCTTTATGACCCACGAGTGGTCCCTTCGGCCAGATGTCATCCGGCCGATCTTCCTGAGGTGGGGGTTTCCCCACATTGATCTCTTCGCCTCCAGACAGAACAGGAAGTGCCTCCAGTTCTGCTCCTTTCGAGGCAGCTCCCGGGGATCCCTGACAGATGCCTTTCTCCTACCCTGGACAGGGCACCTGTTCTACGCGTTCCCTCCGATCCCGCTTCTCCACAAGGTGATCCTGAAGATCAGACGGGACAGGGCACACGTCATCCTCATAGCCCCGGCCTGGCCCAGGCAATGCTGGTATGCGTCCCTCCTCCGGCTGTCCAGGGCCCCGCCCATCAGCCTCCCGATGTGGCCAGACCTGATCTCCCAGGATCACGGTCGCCTCCTGCACCCGGACTTGCGGTCCCTTCACCTCACAGCGTGGTTACTCCATGGCTGAGAGGTCCTGAGCTCTTATGCTCAGCCGAGGTGCAGGATATCCTTCTGGGCAGTAGGAAACCATCCACCAGAAGTACCTATACGCCAAGTGGACCCGTTTCTCTACCTGGTGCACACAACATGACATCGTTCCAAGTGAGGCTACTATCCCACGCATATTGGACTACCTCTTAGGCCTCAGAAATCAGGGCCTTTCTACCTCTACTATCCGGGTCCACCTCGCTGCCATATAGGCTTTCCATCCGGGTCAGTCGAACCACTCAGTCTTCTCCGACCCTGTGGTATACCGTTTCCTTAAGGGTCTAGATAAGCTGTATCCGAGCGTCAAGCGTCCCATTCCACCTTGGGATCTCAACCTTGTGCTCTCACGCCTCGCGATGCCCCCGTTCGAGCCCCTCGCCACGTGTTCCTTACTACACCTTTCCTGGAAGGTGGTATCCCTAGTAGCTATCACCTCGGCTCGTAGAGTGTCAGAGATCTGTGCACTGACCTCCGAGCCGCCCTACACTATCTTCCATAAGGACAAGGTACAGCTACGTCCCCACCTGGCCTTCCTGCCTAAGGTGGTCTCTCCCTTCCATGTTAATCAAGACATTTGTCTCCCAGTCTCTTATCCTAAGCCACACACCTCTGGAAGGGAACAGCAATTACACACGTTGGACGTTAGGAGGGCTCTTGCTTTTTATTTAGATAGAATAAAGCAATTCAGGAAAACAACCCAACTTTTCGTGACAGTTGCGGAGAGGATGAAGGGCCAGCCAGTTTCAGCCCAAAGGCTCTCCCCCTGGATTACCTCATGCATTCACACCTGTTATGAACTCGCGGACAAGCCGCTTGAGAGAGTAACAGCACACTCCACGAGAGCGCAGGCGTCCTCTGCGGCCTTCCGGGAGGGAGTCCCTATTACGGACATCTGCAGGGCGGCTACCTGGTCCTCCGTCCATACCTTCGCCGCCCACTACGCCACAGTCCAGCAGACCAGGGACGATGCGGCGTTTGGGTCAGCGGTCTTACGATCAGCAATGGGTCAACCCGACCCCACCTCCTAGGTATTGCTTGCAGTCACCTATAGTGGAATGCATGTGAGCAATCACTCGAAGAAGAAAACAAAGTTACTTACCTGTAACTGTTGTTCTTCGAGATGTGTTGCTCACATCCATTCCAAACCCGCCCTCCTTCCCCACTGTCGGGTTAGCCGGCAAAGAAGGAACTGAGGGCCAGACTGTGTCGCAGGGGTACTTATAGAGTGTCTCAGTGGCGCCACTCCAGGGGGCTCCCTGCTCACCCAGTCTGCAGCTAGGGGAAAATCTACCCGGCAACCAGGCACGCTGCGCGTACCTAACCTATAGTGGAATGGATGTGAGCAACACATCTCGAAGAACAACAGTTACAGGTAAGTAACTTTGTTTTTTCACCTACTGGTTTTTGAATGTTATGATTCCTGGTGTCAGGTTTGTATCCTTTTTTGTTTGTTTGTTTTGTTTGTTTGGTAGCTACTGTCCAGTTTGGCCAATGTAAATGGCAGAGGGGCATTGCTGGCACATGATGGCATATATCACATTGGTAGATGTGCAGGTGAACATGCCTCTGATGGCGTGGCTGATGTGATTAGGTCCTATGGTGGTGTCACTTGAATAAATATGTGGACAGAGTTGGCAATGGGCTTTGTTGCAAGGATAGGTACCTGGGTTAGCATTTTTGTTGTGTGGTTGCTGGTGAGTATTTGTTTCAGGTTGGGGGGGCTGTCTGTAAGCGAGGACTGGCCTGTCTCCCAAGATCTGTGAGAGTGAGGGATCATCCTTCAGGATAGGTTGTAGATCTTTGATGATGTGCTGAAGAGGTTTTAGTTGGGGGCTGAAGGTGATGGCTAGTGGTGTTCTGTTACTGTCTTTGTTGGGTCTGTCCTGTAGTAGGTGACTTCTAGGTACTCTTCTAGCTCTGTCAGTCTGTTTCTTCACTTCACCAGGTGGATGCTGTAGTTTTAAGAAAGCTTGATAGAGATCCTGTAGTTGTTTTGTCTCTGTCTGAGGAATTGAAGCAAATGTGGTTGTATCTTAGGGCTTGGCTGTAGACAATGGATCATGTGATGTGTCCTGAATAGAAGCCGGAGGCATGTAGGTTAGTATAGCAGTAAGCAGGTTTCTGGTATAGAGTGGTGTTCATGTGACCATCGCTTATTGGCACTGTAGTGTTCAGGAAGTGGATCGCATGTGTGGATTAGTTCAGGCTGGGGTTGATGGTAGGATGGAAATTGTTGAAATCATGCTGGAATTCCTCAAGGGCTTCTTTTCCATGGGTCCAGATGATGAATATAGTGGAAGTAGAGTAGGGGTATTAGGGGACGAGAGCTAAGGAAGCATTGTTCTAAGTCAGCCATAAAAATGTTGGCATACTGTGGGGCCATGTGGAGAAAGCCGAAGTCTCACCACAAGCTTAGGACTCTGAGCCCTGCCACCCAGAGTTGTAGTGGAAGCCTGAACAATGTAACTTTGTGGGGGGGCCCTGTGGGATGGAGCCCCGGGCAATTGCTCTGATTGTTCTCCCCTAACACTGATCCTGGCTTTTATATGCAAAACAGTTATTGTGGCATAGGTGTGCAGTGGAGTTTTTATAGCATGCTGGGGAGGGGGGTGGAGACTCCGAAAGAAAACGGTTGAGAGCCTCTGGTTTAGGGGATTCATCCTCTAACAGTCTCTCTTTATTCCTCAAGTAGACTATTTGCTGTGTGGACTCTGGAAGCTTCAGTGTAGCGGGAAAATCAGAATTACACCTTAAAGCTGTTAAAAGATGGCCTCAAAAAGAGCCTTAGTGATTCTGGCTAAAGGAGCAGAGGAGATGGAAACAGTTATCCCCACGGATGTTATGAGACGGGCTGGAGTGAGTATGAAAATGACTAGAACGTTTTATGACCATTTGTTGAAACCAAAAGTATTCTCATCTTGAATCAATCCTCAGTGATGGAGAGATTGTTTTATTAATGGCCTCCTGGGTGAACATTCAAATAGACCCTTTTATTCATGGTGTGAAATATGCTCACTCATCCACAAGTACTCATCACTGCACAATATGAATTTGTAGATTCAATAGGCCATAAAACATACCTTTTAGAAAAGGTATCCAATTTTGATTTAGAAATTGTCAGTGATGGACAATTTACCAAGGGTTGTAGTGAATTACTCTCATTGGAAGTAATGCGTAAATGTATATCAGTTTCAATCTGGCTAATCTTACTGGAGGTACCTTTTATTTAATTTTACTTTTGAGGTGGGAACCCTTTGGTGTTAGTCTAATTCTCCACAGCTTCTGCTATTGCTTGGTTTAAATAATCTCTTAAACAAAATCTGCCGTTGTACACTACTTCAGAATTGTCATCTGCACCTCCTTAAAGCAGTGCATTTTCTTGTTGTAATGGTGTCTGTTTTTCTGTCAGATCAAGGTGACTATTGCAGGTTTAACGGGAAAAGATCCAGTGCAGTGTAGCCGAGATGTCTTCATTTGTCCTGATGCCAGTCTAGAAGATGCCAGAAAAGAGGTTTGTCATACTGACTTAGCATAATGCTTTACAGACCTTCTTCACAGGTTCATAGTGGACTTGGAAGGTTATTAGTAATATCTGGTTTGACTGATTGTAGCAGCATTGCACAAACCCAGAGACACATAATATAATTCTCTCCCTTCTAATGTTGTCCTGCAACACAGTATCTTAGTTTTGCACAATTTTTAATATTCTGTCCAGGTATCTGACTTGGTAAAATGTTTAACTCCAAGCTTTACTATACATGTTACCCAGACTCTCTGACAAAATAGCATAATTTGGAATAATGGAAAGTTTCTGTTCAGGAAGGACATGCTGCTTAGGGAGCATTGCAGCATAGCTCCTATTAGCACATTGCAGAGCTGCCAATCACACTCTGGAGTACTAAGCTCCCCCATCCACAAAGACTTATTGTATAGGCAGAGTTTGTCTCAAAACAAGTTTCTCCGGCAGTTCTTGGCCTGGTGTATGGAAAACGAAACCATGTTTTTCTAATAGCTCCATAAGTGAAATATTTTGGTTGCTCATCAGACTTCCTTTTGATTAAAGAGCCTTTCAGAAGCAGAAAAGTTAGAATTCCTCTGCTTCTCATTTTAGTGTGTTTTAATAGTCATGAAGACAAGCTCTCTTAACTGAACTTGCAGGTTCCTCTTCTGTAGAATTCTACTAAGTAAGCATTTCTTTCTATGTTTAGGGGCCTTATGATGTGGTGGTCCTGCCAGGTGGTAACCTAGGAGCTCAAAATTTGTCAGAGGTAAAATCATAAACCTGAAGATAATTCAAAGGCATGCCTTTTTATCTGTACGTGTTGCTTGTATTCTTCTGCTACTGCAGCAAATTGAACCCAACATTTAAAAAAACAAAACAAAACAGTGAGCTATGCAGCTGCAGTCTTAACCAGAGTTATCCAATGTAAAAATGGGGAAGTATGCTGTTGTATAAACTTGTAGTATGGAGATGCAACATGTTGTTGTAAATGATTATTGAACAGGATATAAAGTATTTTGATGCCATAAGAAATTAGGAATTGCCATACTGGATCCAATTTAAGGTTCATCTAGTCGGGTATCCTGTCTAGCAGTTGCCAGTAGCATCTCCTTTAGTGGAAGGTATAAAGACTAGGGCTGTCGATTAATCACAGTTAACTCACGCGATTTAACTCAAAAAAATTAATTACAATTAATCACATTTAATTGCATGGTTAAATAATAGAATACTAATTGAAATATGTTGATGTTTTTCTACATTTTCAAATATATTGATTTCAATTACAATGCAGAATACAAAGTGTCCAATGCTCACTTTATATTATTATTTTTATTACAAATACTTGCATCTGACTGATGATGAAAGTGAACATGCGTCGGTCTACACTGCTTTAGATCGTTATTGAGCAGAACCCATCATCTGCATGGACACGTCCTCTGGAATGGTGGTTGAAGCATGAAGGGACATAGGACTCTTTAGTGCAGCTGGCATGTAAATATCTTGCAATGCTGGGTATAACAGTCCCATGCGAATGTCTGTCTTCACTTTCAGGTGAAGCATTATCTCCTGCAGATGTAAACAAACTTGTTTGAGCGATTGACTGAACAAGAAGTAGAATTGAGTGGGCTTGTAGGCTCTAAAGTTTTACATTGTTTTATTTTTTAATGCAATTATTTTTGTACATAATTCTACCCTTGTACGTTCAACTTTCATGAGAAAGAGATTGCACGATAGTACTTGTATGAGGTGAATTGAAAAATATCGTTTTTTGTTGGTTTTTTACAGTACAAATATTTGTAATAAAAAAATAAATATAAAGTGAGCCCTGTACTCTGTGTTCTTTATTGCAATTGAAATCGATATATTTGAAAATGTAGAAAACTTCCAAAAATACTTAGGTGGTATTCTATTATTGTCTAACAGTACAAATAATAGCAGTTCATTTTTTTTAATCACTTGACAGCCCTAATAAAAAACCCTGATTTAAGCAGATGTGGAATAATTTAACCCAGGAAATTGGTCTTGTTGTCTCTCATAGTTAACAATTGCCTTAAGCCCTGAAGCATGAAGTTTAATATAACTTCCAAAATGTTACCTATATTGATAACTCTGGATATTCTTAATATCCAGTCTCATTTTGAATTATGTTGACTTCTTGTCTTCAGCTACTTCCTGTGGCAAAAGTTCAATCACATGTTGTGTGAAAAAGTATTTCCTTTATTGGTTTTGAATTTTCCACTTTTTGGTTGACTGTTCCCTGTCTCATAACACTAACACAAAAATCCCTGATCTACTTTCTCTACATAATTAACTATTTTTTGTATTATTACAGACAGTGCAGCATGATTTATGGATTGTTCTTTTTTTAAAATAATAATAATTACTTAAAGTTATATTATTTCTTTGTGCAGTCTCCTGCTGTGAAAGACATTTTAGTGGACCAGGAGAACAGAAAAGGCCTAATTGCTGCTATTTGTGCAGGTAAAGTAATGAACGGTCTTGTATTGTAACCTACTTGGCTACTTTAAAGGACTGTCTGGGCAACTACCTCCTTTAGCAAACTCTTTCAGTACCTTATGTCCCAGTAGCTCAGTGTGCATGATCTATTTTACTCTTGCTAAAGTTCAAATGGAGGGGGGAGAGGAGCTATATTCTAATGGGAGAGGCAGTGTAAAACAGCCTGAAACATGACTATAAGTTGCCAACACTCCTGGTACCACCTCTTCTTATCAAAGTTACCGGTATGGGGTTAACTGCTGTAAAATACAAAGTGAAATTTAATATATAGGGCCCTACCAAATTCATGGCTGTGAAAAACGCATCATTGCCATGAAATCTGGTCTTTTGTTTACTTTTTGACCCTATAATACACAGATAGTGTAGTAGTTTCTCAAACTGGGGGTCCCAACCCAAAAGCAGATCATAGGGAAGTCACAAGGTTATTTTAGGGGGATCATGGTATTGTCAAACTTACTTTTTGCACTGCCTTCAGAGTTGGGTGGTTGGAGAGGGGTAGCTAAGGGCCAGGCGACCAGCTCTGAGGGCCATGCCAGCAGAAGAAAGGGTGGCAGTATTATACCATGCCATCTTTACTTTTGGCTCTTGCCTTCAGAGCTGGAGAGTGAGGACTGCTGGCTGAGTGCCCAGCTCTGAAGGCAACAGCACAGAAGTAAGGGGGACAATATCATACAATGCCATTCTTACTTCTGCGTTGCTGCTGGCGGTGGCTCTGCCTTCAGAGCTGAGCTCCTGGACAGCAGTCGTTGCTCTCCGTCAGCTGAGCTCTGAAGAAAGCACCCCCACTAGCAGCAGCACAGAAGTAAGGGTGGCAATACCATGACATCCCTACAATAACCTTGTAACCTCCCCACAACACTTTTTTGTGTCAGGACCTTTACAGTTATAACATCATGAACTTTCAAATGTAAATATCTTAAATTGTGAAAATTGATTTTTTTTAAAAATCCTATGACCGTGAAATTGACCCAAAAGGACCATGAATTTGGTAAGGCCCTAGCAATATACTAGGGTGTTCTATAAAATATGTGCTTATGCTGGTAGTCTCTCTGCCAGGAGCTGTGTGTGGCAGTACACAGTCAATATACATTTCTCAGACATAAAATAGCGTGACCCTTTGTTGCCCTTTAGCTTTGGAAGAAAAATTGTAAATATAAGATTACAGGTTCACCATTCTTCATCTGCATGGCAGTGATAACGAGAATTATTCTGGCATGGCATGGCTGCTTAGACAGACTGCATGACTTATTCGTTCTTATATGTATCTTATTCGTTGCTCTATAAAGTGCTTCGAGGTGTCTGAGGTATGAAAAGTAATATAAGTGCCAGCTCTACTAGCTGAACGTCGGCTGAAGTGGTGGTCAGGAGAAGGCTTTGATAAGTGATTTCCTTCTGCCCATTGACATGTATTAAATGTATTTATTTAGTCTAGTCATGTGCATTTTTGGAATGCCTCTTTCACTTTTGTTTCTGATACGTCTTTTGTTCTTTTGAGTGCTGTGGAAGTACAGAATGTCATTTAGCTTACTATCACTAGATTTATCTGATGGCTTAGCCCAGGCATTTGAAAAGTTATGAATTTCCTCACACTTGAGGTACATTATATTTTCTATTTATCCTCCTGTTTTGCTACTGACAATCACTATGAATTTTCAACGGTTCTGTAAAGAAAGCAAGGAATACTTGTAGCACCTTAGAGTATGTCTTCACTACAACAGTAGGTTGATTTCCTTGTAGTCGATTTTTGTAAGCAGACTGTATAGAGTTGATTTTGTGCGTCCCCACAAAGCACAGCAAGTCGGCATTGTCTGTCCACACAACTGTGGCAAGCGTCGATGTAGCGAGTGGTGCACTGTGGGTAGTTATCCCACAGTTCCCGGAGGCCCCAGCAAGCACCATTTTGAGTGCTGCACTATGGGTAGGCATTTCATCATTTCACACCCTTTTTTCATGCCGCTGACGCCATTTCGAGCGGTGCACTGTGGGTAGGCATCCCATTATTCGCGCCCTTTCTCCGCGCTGCGCCAACGCCATAGCACTGCAAGCATGGACCCTGCTGAGGCCACCACTGCAGTAGTGGCAATTGTGAAGACCTCGCGCATTGTTGTGGACTTTATGCTGCATCGTCTGCAGAGGAAGGTGATCTGAACACGACTGTGCTTTCCGGAAACTGACGACAGTGATGAGGAGGTGGACATGGACGTGCACAGCAGGGAGGGGGACACTGACGTTTTTGGAAGTAGAGGGACCGGCAATCTGGCAAATTTGGTGGCAATGGGGCAGGCTCATGCTATGGAGCGCTGATTCTGGGCCAGGGAAACAAGCACTGACTGGTGGGATCGCATAGTGTTGCGGGTCTGGGATGACTCTCAGTGGCTCAGAAACTTTCACATGCATAAGGGGACGTTCATGGAACTTTGTGACTTGCTTTCCCTGGCCCTCCAACGCAAGAATACCAAAATGAGAGCAGCCCTCACAGTTCAGAAGCGAGTGGCAATACCCTCTGGAAGCTTGCAACGCCAGACAGCTACCGGTCAGTCGCGAATCAGTTTGGGGTGGGTAAATCTACAGTGGGGTCTGCTGTGATGCAAGTAAGCAGGGCAGTCGTCGAACTGCTGCTACCCAGGATTATAAACCTTGGAAACCTGCAAGCTACAATAGATGGCTTTGCCGCGATGGGATTCCCTAACTGTGGTGGGGCTATAGATGGGACTCATATCCCTATCTTGGCACCGGACAACGAAGGCGCAGAGTACAGAAACCGGAAGGGCTATTATTCTATGGTCATGCAAGCAGTGGTTGACCACAAGGGACATTTCACCGACCTGTATGTGGGATGGCCAGGAAAGGTTCGTGATGCTCGTGTTTTCAGGAACTCTAGGATATTTAGAGAGCTGGAGCAAGGGATTTTCTTCCCAGACCAGAAAATTACTGTGGGGGGGTGTAGAAATGCCGATCATTATCCTTGGGGACCCAGCCTACCCCTTAATGCCCAGGCTTATGAAACCCTACACAGGAGCCCTGGACAGGGGTTAGGAGCTGTTCAGCTATATGCTGAGCAAGTGCAGAATGGCAGTTGAGTGCGCATTTGGCCGCCTCAAAGGGCGATGGTGTTCATTACTCATTCGCTCAGACATCAGTGACAGAAATGTGCCCATTGTTATTGCTGCTTGCTCTGTGCTCCACAATCTCTGTGAGAGCGAGGGGGAGACATTTATGGTGGGGTGGGAAGCAGAGGCAAATATCCTGTCCGCTGCTTACCAGCAGCCAGACAGCAGGGAAAATAGAAGAGCGCACCAGGAGGCGCTGCGCCTCAGAGACACCTTGAAAACCAGTTTTATGAGTGCCCAAGATGGCATTTGAAAACCTGCTCCCTTGCTCTGCTCAGCTCTAAGCCTGCCATCCTTGCACCCTCTTTTGCTCCCCCCTCCCAACGCTTGCAGAGGAAATAAATTTACTGTTTTTAAAAAATCATGCATTCTTTATTTCTTCTTCAAAAACACAGGGGATCACTGGAAAGGTAGCCCAGAAGGGGTGGGTGAGGAGGGAAACCAGCATTCGGAGTGGTGGATGAGGGGGGGAAAATGGAGGGGGGAGGAGGCCAAGACACAGCACCTTTTAAAACTTTTTAGATAAACTCAACCTGCTGCTGCTTGTGCTGGCTTGTGGGGTAGAGTGGGTTGGTCCCCGGAGCTTCCCCTCTGGGTTCTCACCCCGCGTCTGGGTGGGGAAGCTATGGGACTTGGGGGGTGGGGAGGTGGTTAGACAGAGGCTGTAGAGGCGATCTTTGTTCCTGCTGAAGCTCCACCAGACACTGGAGCATGTCGCTTTGGTCCTCCATTATCCGCAGCATCGCATCCATCCACTTTTCTTCGCGCTTCATCCACCTCCCTGCTGCAGCCCTGGACTCTTGCCTTGACTCTAACAATTTTTCTCTCCATTCACTCTGCCAAGTGGCCTCAGCGTGAGAGTTCTGCATCAGTTTGTTAAACATGTCATCACACGTCTTCTTTTTATGCTTCCGTATCTGCAATAGACAGCGTGAGGGGCAGGACAGGGGATTCTGAGATAAATGTGCAGCTGCTGTGGGCAAAGAAAGGGACAAGGTTATAAGACATACATTTTTACAGCACAATGGGAGTACTA
Organism: Sternotherus odoratus; assembly: GCA_032164245.1. NCBI lineage: Eukaryota > Metazoa > Chordata > Testudines > Kinosternidae > Sternotherus > Sternotherus odoratus. The sequence goes on along the minus strand of JAVMKO010000018.1, from coordinate 244,892 downwards.
TTTAATGGTGAACCACAGTATTCACAGGCCTGATATGCTTTCTGTACAAGGTCACATTCCGCACCTAAAAGTGACTGGATGGCTTTCATGTTCACACAAACATTCACAGAAGCATCTCACACACATGAGACAGCCTCAACACGGCTACTGAAATCACCATGCAGCCAGCCATGGTAAGCTAAGCCATATTCTTTACAGCAGTGCTCCGATATTCCATACTAACCCCGCCCCCTTCCCTCCCACCACGTGGCTCCCTCCTCCCCCTGGCCACGTGGCTCCCAGCGAACCACAAACAGCACAACAAAACAAAAGATCCCTGCTTTGGGTTACAGGCTGGCTAGGTGGGTGTGGGGGGCTCGTTGGGTCTGCTTCGGAAGCAGCCGCGAGCAGCAAAACAAAAATTCCCTGCTTTGGGCTATGGTCTGGGGAAGATTAGTTTACAGCCGGGAACATCTGTCCCCCTACTAATTACAGTGCCGTATTTCAAACAGGCAAACGTGAATGACATCACTCTCCTTAGAATTTCTCAGAGAGAAAGAGAACGCATGTTACTTGAGTCTCTTCAAAATCCTGGTCCATATGCTGCGATGCTGTGTTACTCAATGATACCAGACTATTTACTAATTTCATGGCATAGAATGGTTTCCTATCACATAGGACCAAATAAGGCGGCTCTCCCCAGAAACCTGTTGCGTAAGGTTCATCGCTACCTGCTCGAAAGTTTCATGGAAATGTCCATAGAGGATATCCGCTCCATCCTGGACTACATTAACAGACTGTTTCAGTAAAAGGACCAGCAATGAATGCATGCCAAGTCCTTAGAGCAAGTTAATCATTAATAAATGCTTCCTATTAAAATCATGACTCATCTAATCCCTAAAGGCACACTCACCAGAGGTTCCTTCGCCGGCTGGGGTACCAGCAGTTTGGGATGGTTGGGAGGGTAATGGGTCCAGGGTGATAAACAGCTCCTGGCTGTCTGCTAACAGGGTTTCTCGGCTTGCCTCCTGCTGCTCCGTAATATTTCCGTCCCCATCACCTTGGTCGTCATCTGAATCCTCCTCAGGCCTGATGATTATCCCATGGGTGGAGTCCACGGAGACTGGTGCAATGGTGGTGGGGGCGCCCCCCATTATCTGATTCAGTTCATTGTAGAACCGGCATGTCCGTGGCAGGCCCCCAGAGCGTCCGTTTGCCTCTTTGGTTTTCTGGAACGCTTGCCTCAGCTCCTTTAATTTTCACGCGGCACTGTTGGGCGTCCCTGTTGTGGCCCCTTTCCAGCATAGCCTTGGAGACTCTGGCAAATGTGTTGGCATTCCGGTTGTTGTGATGGAGTTCCAACATCACGGATTCCTCTCCCCAGATAGCGATCAGATCAAACACCTCACACGTGGACCATGCTGGAGCTCTTTTCCTCTGGTTGGTCTCCTGTGCTTGAGCTCTGCATGGTGACTGACCTGTGCAGGTGAGCTCGCCACACTGGCCAAACAGGAAATGCAGTTCAAATGTTCCCCGGGGCTTTTCCTGTCTACCTGGCCAGAGCAGCAAGTTGAGAGTGCTGTCCAGAGCTGTCATAGTGGAGCAGTGAGGCTGTCCAGAGCAGTCACAATGGAGCATTGTGGGACAGCCTCTGGAGACCAATAATGTCCCCATGCGTCCTCACTACTCCACAATCGACTCAGAGAGGTCGATTTCAGCGCTACTCCTCTTGTTAGGGAGGAGTACAGAAATCGATTTTGAGGGCCCTTTAAATCGACGCAAATGGCATCCGTGTGAAGACGGGTACAGTTTTATTCCAACTTAATGACGCTAAAGTCAACATTAAGCCGTAGTGGGGACCAGGCCTTGGAGACTAACTAGTTTATGTCAGCATAAGCTTTGATGGGCTATAGCTCACTTCATCGGATCTATAGAATGGAACAGAAATAAGATGCATGTATACACACACACACAAAGAGAGAAAAAAATTGTACATTAGCATACCAATTCTAAGAGGGCTGTTAAATGTAGATGGGTCATTATCAGCAGGAGAAAATTTTGAAATGGATTTCTGTGTAAAGGACACCATTCATAATAATGGAAGTTCACTTGAAAAGAGTCACAGCTCAATTCTGTTTGCAAAGCACATGTCTAGCTGAATAACACAAAAGTTGTTTTTTTCCTGGAACTGGCCCATGAATGAGTCAAACTTGAACACTAAACAGAAACTGGTAAATTAGGCAAATCTTATTTTCTGGAATTCCCATAATGTTTTTTTCCAGGTCATTTATTATATAACTTTCTGCCACACTCCTTCCTCAATTCAGTTCAAATGGGAAGTATTCTCTCCTCTAAATACTGTTATTACAAAGAAAAAAGTTACAGCTGTTAGCCCATGATTTGGCTAAGATATATTGTATGTTTATACCCTTCCTTGGGCACTTGGCACACAGATGACTGTCAACTGTGAAGTTTTCCCCAGAATATTTGTAACGAATCCTTATTAGCAGCTCTCTGTTCAGTATCATATTCTGCCTCTTTCCCCCTATTTAAGACAATAGCCTAACAGTATGACAGACCTGTTATAGAAAATGGGAGTCAAATACAGTGATCACTTAATCTGCAAGACAATAGCTTTTATTTAAAGATTGAGAACTAAATAACTTTCTGGGTTTTTTGATATATGTTCTCTCCCCTGGGGGACTGATTTTGTTTAAAGGAAATGTAGGACACCCTGTACCTGTATCTCTCTGTTGGGACCTTGCATTTACTGTTTTATAGTTCTCACATGGGCCTAGACTGTGTATGTATCCATGCTAGGCGTCTCCTAGACTTTTGTGAGGCTCATTCTTTGAATGTTGGTTGATAAGTACTAGTCTCCAATGGAATTTACACTGACAGGCTCACTTTGTATTACTTGCAGGTCCCACTGCCCTGCTGGCACATGGGATAGGGTTTGGGAGGAAAGTTACAACACACCCTTTGGCCAAAGATAAAATGATGAATGGAGGTAGGTATAAATATTCAAAGGCAAATGGATGTGTTAAACTTAGCATTTAGCTGTCCTGAATACTGTGGAGGAAATGGATCTTCACTATTAACACTGGCCAGAAAGAAGCGGGACGGGGGAGGAACCTTCCACAAAACACTGCTAGGAGCAGTTTCCTCTCCTACTTGAGGCCTGCCAGCTCTCCCCTTTCTGAAATTCTTGCCTAAAAAAACCCAGCAACCAAACTAAAATGTTTCCCTTCTTACCTTCCAGAAACCTCAGCTGTCAAAGGGCGATATTTTTCTCATGTAGCAAAGTGCTGTGACTTGGGGAAGGCATGTCATGCATGTTTCTCATTGCAGTTTCTCACCACTAAATGGAAGGAGGGGGGTAGAGTGTATCAGAAAAGGGGAAATATGGAGCTGAGAAGGGTATGCACCACTTCCCTCCCAGCGGGAGCTTGAAAATCAAACAGCAAATTTATGGAGGCATTCTGTGATTTCTAGAAATACCCTGCGATTTAAGAGAGACACTAAATCTTTCTCAGAGTTCATAGGCTTTGTTATCAGGGTAGATGTTGGTTTGGGGTAAGTATAAACTTATTAGACTTGGTCACTCTGGGATAGTCTTTTGTTTTATTTTCTTTATTGACTAGTGATGCAAATCCATACAGCACGATAGTACTGACTGAAGTATTACTTGGTGTCCTGTCTAAGTACAATAAGTTAGTGCTGGTCATTTTGAACCACGTCCCTTCCTTCTCCTAGAATGGGGTCCAGGTACGGTCATAGCCTTTCATTTGGCACTAGCTATTGGCTTCTCCAACACTGTGAGTCGGTTCCAAGATGAGGCTTAGTGGCATAACTGGAGCCAGTTATGGCTACTAATTCCTAAACTGAGGAATAATGACCTTTGCTGGAAAGATGACCTGCTTTATGCCAACACTCAATATGGACTTTGCACTGGAGTTAGCACTACTATTGCTAAGGGCCACATATAAGATATACAGCCCTTTAACCTCATTGTCTTGCAGTGTCAAAGCCATTCCCTTCACAGACAGTATGAAGTGGATACATGAACCATTGTGAGGGATTACAGATTTCATTGGAAATCACTGTTAGATATTCTGTTATGATGAATTTCCAAGATGTATCTAAAAGCATAGTGTAATTCTTCGGAGATTTCATGAGAGGGTGATAAGTTTGCAAGCTACAGGCATTAATTAATGAAGCACATACTGTCTTAATTAGCAGTACAAGTGTTGCCAGCTATTGGGGGAGAAGGGGAGGGGTTTACTGTTAGGTTTTCATTGTGGGTTTTTCTTAAAGCACTAACCATGAGCATGTGAATGGTAGAGATTCTTAGCTTTTATTTAAAAAAAACTTAGGTTTCATGATAACAAAGAAAAGCTTTAAAGATTTGAAAGCCAGACGTTAGAGAGAACACAATGTATTTTTTAAAAAATCAAATGATTTTGGTGGGCCTGACTCCTGATTTTTGGGGCTAATAGTACCGAGCAGTATGGCAAGTCTGGAAGAAGTTGCCAAATTGCTACTGGAGTTGTGCATGAGCTGCATCAACCTGAATGTTTTCTGTGTTCTGCTTTCCTCTTTAAGGACACTACAAGTACACTGAAAGCCGTGTGGAAAAGGACGGGAACTTTCTCACCAGCCGTGGTCCTGGCACCAGCTTTGAGTTTGGCCTGGCTATTGTTGAAATATTGATGGGGAAGGAGGTGGCTGATCAAGTGAAGGCTCCTCTTTTATTGAAAGATTAGTACAGTAATCTTGATGACGGGGAGGAGAGGGCGAAGAACACAAACAGAGATGGAAAGTTTCTTGTTTCTCTTCTTAAGAATAACCAAAAAGTTATGTTCTGCATAAAATCTAATTGTGAGGTGAACTTCTTTAGCACAACATTGATGTGACTAGCAGTCGTGCTTATATTAGGACTGGAATAATTCACAGGCCAACGGTTTTCATTCTTAAAGAAACTGACTTAAATGGATCTGGTAGCTAGTGAAACCTCTGCCCTAGAAAGATCTGTGAATATAAACAATAGTGTTATCTGTTTAATAGTTTTTGTTCGTGTGATTTTGAAGCTTGTTTGCTTGCTTAAATAAAAAGGAAAGGGAATCGTTTAAAAAGTGGGCTGCTGCTTGTGTTTTGTTTCATTGTTAAACTAGGCCAGAATTTCTCTTACCAGTTTGGTTAGTAATGTTGTGATTTTAATTTCCATAAAAATTTAAACCTAGAAATGTTGGCAAATTCTTGTGACATCCTGATAAATGCCTGATTAAATTGTTTATCCCCATGTTAGACACTTTTACAATAAAACACAACTTACTGTTATATTTTTGACCATATATTGAATAAATAAGGAAGTCATAGTTAAATCAAGCCCCATGCAAACTATACTTTTCTTTCTTTTTTTTTAATGTGTAAAAGACAGCAGGTGCCTTCCAACAATCAGACCCTGAGTTCTTTCAGATAATGGCTTGTTTGGGATGCTGTTTGCATCTGCCTGAGACTTCACTTTCTTTATAAAAACAAAAAAAGTTATTGCAGACCAATTTATCACAGTGCTGCATTTACAGACAGCTGCAAAATTCATATTTATTAATAAAGCAATAGAAATAAGGGGTTGATGGTATAATGCTCAGACCTCGCACCACTGTTAGAGAATTCAGTCCTTCTTAAGTCAGAAACCTATGCTTGCTACCATTCTAGTCCCAATTGAATGTCTGCCTTATCAAGACACAGCCTGTATGGGGAGCTGAGTTTTGTAGATTAGGAACTTGATTCTTCTTTCTTTCATGCATATAATGCCCTGACTCCAAGGATATTGCTTCAGATACTCACTAGTTTAACTGAATGCATAATGGGGCCCTAGGTCCAAAATATAATGGGAGAGTTGTGTAGAAATAGTTGCCCTGAAGAGATCTGCCTTATAATCTTTTGCTGTTAATGAGAAACAAATTAATTCAAACAACTTCTGTCTTACAGAAGGGGAATATATTTGTTTAATACTCAAACTATATACCTGAACAAATTAAGTAAAATCAAGAAAGCTGCAGGCTCTACAACTGTTGAACTCTCTTGCTGAGGCTTGGAGTTTTGGTTTTTAGAATCAGTGCTTATACAGTAATTCTAGTGTTCTCTACAACACACACTTCTTGTCACTTTTCTTAGTGAAAGTAGCAAAACCAATGAATTAAGAACCCCTTACACTTGTCATATTTGTAAGGTTGCAGCTAAATGATCATTTCATGTGTGCTATTCAGTCAGCGTGACTGAAGGAAATGTTAAAATTAAATTTGTCACAAATGTTTTGTGCAATGTCTCTGAATAATGTGCACAGAGTCCTAACTCAGATCTTCCCATGTTTTTACCCCACAATGTAGTTATAGAGCACATTCTTCCCTTGGCCTCAACATGCGTGTTCTTTGGCTTACCACCAGACAATTATTCCTAATTAATCTCATTGTACTATCCTAAATAATTTCACTGCCTCATGGTGGTTTATGCCTGTCAGCTTCTCGTAGATCGTTATATCGCATTTAATGTTTAGCTTTCTCTCCCTCTGCACTGGAATCAAATTATTCAAAATTGTGCAAGGCCACACTTGCTGTTCTTAGGGGTTAGCGTTGGGTCTGTCTTCAGATTCTTTGGTGATGTACAGGCTTCAGTGCTGATCCAAAGGTCCAATCCACCTTTTTTTTTTTTAAATGGCAAATGGGGGAGGGGGTATCTGTGTGGGCTCCAAACAGTAATAATAATCTACAAGTCAAACTGACAGCTAAAATGGGATTTTTCTGCAAGGAGGAGAAACACGTGCAGCATACTGTGCTTCCTGTGACAAGCTCTGCGTGTAGCCTCGCTGGCATTCAGTAGTCTAGACAAAAATCAAGATAACCAGTGACAGTCAGGCTACCTCTTACCAGTTTAGGTCTGATTTGTAATTGTATAAATAGCATTCAGCCTTTGGATTTAGTAAAGAAATTTATGGTTAAATTAGTGTCATGCTATGTTCCAGAATCAATAATAATGCCAGCATTGGTTAAAACATCAGCTCAAGATCAGTGATGTAGCTGAGCCAGATATGCTTGTCTCTATATGTAAAATTGGGTAACCTATAAAAAAAAAAAAATTACAACTCTGGAACCATTGCCAATTTATAGCACATGGAGGCTCAGATGGTTGGGTGGTGGGACCCTTGACCTCTCTTTCTGCAGAACACAGCATATCACCCATGTTTAAGAGAGAGACCCCTTTCATGCCATTCTGGGCCGGGGTAGGGGGAGAACAGCGGGGGGGGGGGGGGGAGGGGTTCCTAGCCTCCCCAGCCAGGAGCTTGGGGGGGAGAGGGGGGGAAATAAAAGTAGCTTGCAGACCGGATGTGGCCTATGGATTATAGGATTCAATGTTACGTGTGCTTCAGAGCAGGGATTTGCAACCAGGTGTGTCTGCACCTGTCAGGGTATGTAGGTGTACATCAACTCATCTAGATATTTGCCTAGTTTTACAATGTTACATAAAATGCACTAGCAACGTCAGTACAAACTAAAATTTCATGCAGACAATAACTTAGTTATGCTGCTCAACATTGAAATGTACATACACTATTTATATTCCAGTTGAGTTATTTAATTGCTATATGGTAAAAATTAGAAGGTAGACAAATTTTCAGGAGTAGTGCGCTGGGACACGTTCATGTTTTTATGTCAGCAAGTAGTTTTTAAGGTGAAACTTGGGGGGTACATAAGACAAATCAGATTCCTGAAAGACATACAGGAGTCTGGAAAAGCTGAGCCACTGCTTTATACTGCTCTATATGCTTTACACTGACATGTAAGTACAATATTTATATTCAAATTGGTTTATTTTATAATTATATGTTGTGTGTTGTTTTTAAGTGAGGTGAAACTGGGGTGGGGGGTGGGATGCAAGACAAGCCAGATGTGAAAAACCCACGACTCCTGCTTCAGGGCACAAGACAGCCACTCACAGGGATTAGAAACCCTCTTCCCCCCCCGCCAATCAAAGGGTTATTCCTTAATTTCCTCAATATCTTTTACCCTAGAACATGTGGTTGGTGTGTGACTAAACTAGACTGACCATTTCAAGTACCTTGATGGCTGGGTCATGGAAGAGGGCAAGTCTCAGCATGACATACAGTGCAGAGGGGGGAGTGCTGTGAGTGTTCCTCTGACATAGCCACGATCAGACCAAAACCCAGGAGGTCCATGTAGGCCAATTTCCTACGTCCTATGCAATCACTATTTTCCTACATGTGAGGGGGTCGAGGAGGGTTAAAATGCCAACCCTGTGGGCTGCCCACGAGCAGTTTGAGTAGCTATAAAGATTTTTTTTTTAAATGACACCACCTCTCATAACAGTTTTTGTTCCACACAGATTCATTACACAGATCTATTGTGTGGGGACCCAGGAGCTGTTCACAGTTTGAAGGTGGTGGAAACACCAGAATTTTGCATCTATGTCAGTTTTCCCATGTGGGTGAAGAAGACTTAGTGCAGAGTGTGGGGTACAGGCGAGGGCGGGAAGCCTGGGGTGCCAGGGGTAATGAGTAGGGCACTAGGCCTATGAGGGTCAGGGCACCAAAATACAAGTTTGCCCGGGTGCCGTTTTCATTAAGGCCAGCCCTGGTCGTTCACACTGAAACCACAACTAGCGCTACTTGTCCTGCCTTGCTGACCAGATTACGTGGATGAGAGTGCGACGGCTCCTATGATCAGGGTTCAGTCATGGGATAGCATTAGAGGCTGCTGGCCGGCAAGTGCACTCTGCCCTAGAGAGACTGAGAGTGGCAGTGCCTGTGGCATCTTCCCGGCACTACATTTTCCCTAGAAAAAATTTGAAATTACTTTGTGAAACCCCCAACTCTTTTTGTCCCAGTGTCCAAGGGTTCGTGAATCCTCGAGGTTTTGCCCGGCCTCTTTTTCTAGGGCTCTTCCATACCTAGGATATAAATTATGCTTTGAAAATATTTTATGCCCCATCTTATATAAAACTCCCTAGTAACAAGCTTTGCTCCCATCAACTCTTGGGTTTGCTTTGTAAGTAATAATCAGCCCACTTAGCGTCACGAATGAAATGCCGATTGGTAGCGTGAAGGTGGCAATGGTGCCACCTTGTGGACTATGATAGTTACAGCAACATTGCAATAGCTTCAATGACCAGGATGCATCCCCCAGTGACGTCTTAGACCAGGGGTCTCAAACTCAATTTACTTGGGGGCCGCTGGAGGCAGAGTTTGGGTGAGGCTGGGCCGCATCGGGTATTCCACAAGAAAAGCTTTGTTTAAAAAATTCCAATCTTCTCAAATGTCTTTATTTTTATTTTTTTAACACAAAATAAGATGAAAAAATAAACAAACAAATTAAGAATTAATAAGTAAATAAGTAACGCTTATAAGTAAATAAGTTACGCTGCTGTAACTCTGTTTCAACCAGAAGAGTCAGCACCAGTGGCAGGTTTCAAATCCATGAATGGCCCAGGAGGAGTGAGGGGCTCTAGCTGTGAAGTTGCCAGCCCCTGTTCAGAACAAATGGGTTCTGTGTGCATCAGAACGACCTTGCTCCTGCCCCAAGCAGATCCTAGAGCGGAGACCAGCATCTCAAATGCCTGCACTCTGCACCTGGGCAGCCTGGGGGATCCCAATCCTTCTCCGGCGCTTCTATGCAAGCCATTCCACTTGGTTTCTTTAATGCTCTTCGATTCCTGCCTGGTGCACTAGCCAGGCTGATTTAGGCTAGAGCACAGTGTACAGGGCATGAGCACTGCCTGCTCTTGACTGAAGCAGCAGGGACCTGACCCAGCCCTGTGCCCATGGCGGTGCATGTTCTCCCCCATGCAGACAGCTGCTCCCCAGGAGAACAAGGGCACCTAAACCCACACCGGGAAATTCCCTTTATCTCAAAGCTGTTGCAGCCAATACAGGGAATTCTTTATCTGTTAAGATGAGGTCTAATAGAGACTGACCACAGCACTGGATGTATGATAACTTAGGTACAAGTGATTTTGAGCTATGTGCAGTCCAAATAAAGTCTAGAGCAGTAATATAGAAAAAAAAAACACTGTTTCAGTTTGTTTCTCTGCTTGCATGAAGCCTGGTCGATGTCCCGCCCCCCCACCCCCGAGAGCCAACGTGACTGGTAGGTTCATTCAGCTCCGCACACAACACTGTAAAGTGCCATTCATATAAAACTCGCGGGCCACACTAACATTAAACTTTCATATTAAGGTGGGGGGCCACAAAATATCGTCTCGCGGGCCAGTTTGAGACCCCCTGTGTTAGACAGTGGTTCTCAAACGTTTTGTAGTGGTGACCCCCCCCCCCCCTTCCCACACCGGGCCTCCAAGCGCGACCCCCGCCCTCCCTTGGGGGGGGGTCAAGCTGGGGGGGGGGTGCCTGCAGCCCACTGCGGCAGGGGCTGGGCTGGTGGGGGGGGGGTCCCAGCAGCCCCCCCCCCCCCCGGGCAGGGACCGGGGTCAAGGGAGGGGGGTGCTTGTCGCCCACTGGGGCTGGGATGGAGGGGATTCCAGCAGCCCCCCCCCCCCCGGGGCAGGGACCGGGGTCAAGGGAGGGGGGTGCTTGTCGCCCACTGGGGCTGGGATGGGGGGGATTCCAGCAGCCCCCCCCCCGGGGCAGGAGTCGGGATGGGGGGGGGAGGGTTCTAGCAGCCCGCTGGGGCCAGTGGCGGGGGGGGGGGGTCCAGCAGCCTCACGGAGTCGCCGGCAGCCCACCGCGGCAGGCTCACAGGGGCGCCGGAAGTCCGCTGCAAGGGCCGGGGCTGGGCATGCGGCAGTGCCGGCAGCCCACCGCAGCAGGAGCCAGGGCCCGGACTGGACTTGCGGGGGCACTGGCAGCCCACTGCGGCGGAAGCTGGGACCAGCCTTATGCGCGCGCCGGCAGCCTGCCGCAGCAGGAGCTGGGACTGGGCTTGTGGGGCCGCCGGCAGCATACCACGGCGGGAGCCAGGACTGGGCGGGGGGGCCACTGGCAGCCCGCTGTGCCGCAGCTGGAGCCGGGACCGGGCTCACAGGGCTGCTGGAAGCCAGCTGTGGCAGAAGCCAGGACCGGGCTCACGGGCAGGGCCAGTGACAGGAATTTTGGGGCCCCGTACGGCAGATCGTACGGCCCCCCCCGGTCTCCCGCCGTCAGCGGCCCCCCCCACCAGTCTCTCGCCGCCCGCAGCCCCCCCCCACGCCGATCTCCCGCCGCCCGTGGGGCCCCCTCCGCCAGTCTCTCGCCGCCCGCGGCCCCCCCCGGACCGATCTCCCGCCGCCCGCGGCCCCCCCCGACAGTCTCTCGTCGGCCGGTCTCCTACCTCCCGCGGGCCCCAACCCCCACATGCGCTGCGGCCGCGTGGCCGGCCGGGCAAAGCAAAGGGGGGCGGGGGAGGCTGCTGGGTGCCGGGGGCTGGTGAGCGCGGCAGCGGCTGCCCGAGCCGCATCTCGCTCACAGCCCCGGGCGACAAGCGGGTACAGCTGAGTACCGGCCCCGGTACCCGTTGTACCCCCGTCGCGGCCCTGCTCACGGGGGCGCCGGCAGCCCACCGCAGAAGGAAGGAACCGAGACCGGCCTTATGGGGGCCCCGGCAGCGCACCGTGGCAGGAGCTGGGACCGGGCTCATGGGGCCGCTGGCAGCCCGCCATGCCGCTGCTGGAGCCGGGACTGGGCTCGTGGGGCTGCCAGCAGCGGACTGTGTTAGGAGCCGGGACCGGGCTCACGGGGGCGCCGGCAGCCCGCTGTGGCAGGAACTGAGACCGGCTTTACGGGGGTGCCGGCAGTGCGCTGTGGTAGGAGCCAGGGCCTGCAACAGCAGGGGCCAGATGCCAGCAGCCCACGGCAGCGGCATTGTTCGGGGCCAGCTGCTGGCCGCGGCATTGTTCGGGGCCAGCTGCTGGCAGCAGGGGCTCGCGACCTCCACAGAACTGGCTCGCAACCCCCAGTGAGGTCCCGACCCCCCCACTTTGAGAACCAATGTGTTAGCATAACTAACTGTGGTACATCCTCTTGCCATGCAGGACTTAGACTATGGCATTGTCTAGTGCAGAAGGTGCATGTGTTAACACTTGATCTTTGTAAAACACAGTCGTGTATTTATTTAAAAAATAACTACAATAAATCCCTAGTCATTGCCCTAGCTTCCTGAAAGGGGGGGGGGAGGAAGACAGCACTGCAACCTGGGCCTGTTTACATAGAGTCTAGTAAGATAGCACATTTATTTCAACATGGTCTTGAATGCTGCAGTATTAGAGTGCTTAAGCACTGACTGTTGTTAAGTTAACGGTGAGTAATGCCATTACCAGATTAAAATAAAGCCACATGAGTGAGCAGAATCAAATAAAGGGTTTTTTTTTAACCTGTGGCTAACAGTTTGAATGCTCAGCTTCCAAATAGAACTGGCAGAAAGATCAACTAGAGCTAGAAAATGCAGCAGACCATTTCCCAGATCCAGACCCACTGCTGCTCAAACAACAGCCACACGTTTGTCCCTCTTCTGGGCTTTTTCTTAGGGGCTCTACACTGACTGCATTTATTGGTTGAGGGAGATGAATCATTGGTACAGGGGTATCGCCTGAGGAAAGTTAGTATGGCCAGGGCATCACTGAAATGCCTTGGCTACTAGCATAACACAGAACAGCCCTGAAGGTGCTCTAATGCTTTATGTTGGGTGTGGCCATGGGGGGGGGGGGGGGGAGATGTAGAGAAGCCAGTTTCAAGCCATCCTCCATAAGATGCACTGTACACCCTGCCTACAACTAAGGATTTGGGGGGGGGGGTGTTTTTGTTTTGTTTTTCCCCTGGCTTGTCCTGTGGCTTTATGGTAGCAGATTTGTGGCACTTTCTTGCATGCAACACAAGCTCAGAATGTTTCTGGAGTAGGAGGAGCCTGAACAATAAAACCCCATGTAACTGTAAGGGCAGAACATTTTCACTAAAAGGTTGTGCAGAGAGCCCGGACAATACTATACAAGATGTTTACCAACGAGAAACGGGTTTTTAGTGTGGGCTATTTGAATTCCCTTGTAAGTACAACCAAATCCATGCTCCTCCTGTGTCAGAGTCATTAGGCCTGGGGCAGTGGAAAGGCCTCTGTCTATGTACTTGACTTATGCAGCTTTTACATCATACTAGAACATTATAGATTCATGTTGCTTAAGCTTGGATGCAACCTCTTCTTCAGCAAGGCTGCCTCTTTCTTGCGCAGTACCGAACTCTGTCAAGATGAACACATGCTTGGATGTGTGACCTGGACAGAAGCAACATTTTCTTGACTAGCGTGTCAACATGATAGATGACAAAAGGTTGATAAATCACAAGGTGCACCCTACTTTGCTTATAGACTCGTGTTCTCTGACCTGTCACAACAGCCACTAAACTACCATGCCCAAATTGCAGGGCAATGCGTAACACCGCTGGGGGGGAGCGGTTTGTCACTTACACTATGCCACGTATTCCCACCTACCAGGGTTTCATGAGAAAAAAAGACAAGAAGTGGAGAAAATGCAGAGCTCGCTTTAAATTTTCTAAGCACAACCCTTGTTGTATGTTAGGATGGACTCCTCCCTCAGACTGAGATGCAGATACTGTCACTCGTATGTATGTGACATGGGAGGCAGAAGGGTGCAGTGCAAGAAAGATGGTCCAGAAATGACTAATACTGAGTACACTGTTAAAGCCAAGAATGAAACAGCTTGGCAACAATGTGTAGCTGGTAATAACGTGTTTAGGGCGCAAGAGGAAGCTGCAGACTTTAAGCAGGGAAGCTCCACACTTTTCCTGAATCATTTGGCATAGAAATGAAGTGTCAGTGTTTCCAGCATTTTGATGACAGTTGCTGTCTGAGATCTGGAGCAGCTGACACCTTTGCAAAATTAACCACAGCTAGATTTAGTGCATCCCAATGTTTAAATAATACAACATTTTATGAGCAATCACAGGTGTGGCTTCCATGTATGTATGACTCACAAAAAAAAAAAAAGTTTGTGTGGATCAAAATAGGCATTTTGGGCAGGGATTAAGCAAGGCCCGAATTACAATGCCGGATGGGTGTGTGTGGGGCGGGAAAAGGGTAACACCTCTTTCCGTCTATACAAAGGCTAATCACAATGTTACTAGGTAGAATTCTTTACAATTATATTTGACCACTATTAAGTACATATGATTTAATTAAAACTATGCATTAAATTTTCTCTTGGAACTGACAGCCAAGAAACAGCTGCCAAAAAACAATCATTGCTGCTAGGTTTTGCTAAGACTGTGTACTACCTTTTCAGAAAACAGTAGCAGGAAATGAACACAATGCTTCCAACAAATGAATCGGTTTTACATTGAAGATGCTTGTTGCAGACTGGTAGAGGATACAAAAGAAGTGGTGAAGACCCTAACATCTTTTGCTATCTTCTGTGTAAGCCTTTTACTCTTGAAATTTACCTCAGGGAGATAGGCATTAATGTATGATCCTTGTATACCCAGTTGTCTGTGTAGCTATGCATTGTCTCGTTTTACACTTTGTTCCTGCCCCCAAAGAGCTGCATTAAACTGTCTTTGTGTCCTGGGTTTGTCCATAATCTAGCATGAGATGTAGGCGGTGTGGTCTAGGACCAGGACGTTTATGCACTATGGTAATAAAAATAATTATTCTTTCACCAGAAAAATAATTAATCCACATGACCCAGCTTTTAACCGGAGCATAAACCTTTACTTCTTGACAAGGCTGCCTTGATATGTGTACCATAGGAATCTGCCACCATTTAGAGTAGGACATCTTTAGGTAAGGTGTCATGTCTCACTAATTCCAAACCTGGATTTGCATCACCAAAATCTTTACACAAGAATAAAACCAAGGTTCATATTACAAGAAAATGTGAACTGCAGGTATGGAGGCCTGCAGTAATTGCACTTTAATGGGACCAGTGCCCGTTGCCACCTAGTAAATCCTAGGAACACTGGGTTGTTGCTCTTGCAGTTAATTGTGCTCTAAACTTTTAAAATGTTGCAGAAAGTTTAGAAAAATGTCAGTCAGCATTCCTAAAATCTGAGTTACATTCTCCTTTGGTTCGGTTTCATGATGTTACAAAAACTCCAAAACCAGTGGCATAAGGTACCAAACTATATTCTGGGCAAGAATTCACAGCATTATGTGCTCTATGACAAATATATAGTCAGAAAAGGGCTCACAGTTAAGGGAGAGCAGTATGTCACCTGGCAAGCAACCCACTCTCCCTGCTGGATGAGATGGGGATTCTGAAGGAATGGTAGAAGCATTTATTATCCCTTTACTAAAGACATGGAGTCTAGAAATGTGTTTAATCATACACACCTAATCTATCTGAGATGGGCTGTATAGTAGGGTTCCCTTTTCTGGTTTCAAATCCATCAAGCAGTGAGGCTTCCACAACTTCCACTGGGAGATTATTGTATAGGATTTAAAAAAATACATATCCATATACAAGATCTTATATAGGGTCACCCCCACTCTGCACTATTGAAGGTGTCACTAATATTGATATATACTCATATATCCCGCTCCTTCCCTTCTAAAATGCACCATGCTCTAATCTGCATACTCCTTGACTGTTAAGTAAAGCACTATTTCTAGTCACATCTACTTTGAAATTTGCTTCTCCTGACCGGTCAAGCAAGGGGCTTCCCCTTACAGTGTACTGAACTCTGCCACTTTCTGCCAGGTGAACACATGCTGCACAATCCTTGCACATTCAAGCATATGATAAGAGGCTCTTGTTAAGGGATCACATCTTGCATGTGCAAGTCTTATGTGCCAAAGGATGAGCAGAACCACCGCCGCTGGCTGGAACCTACAAAGCTGCCCACAGAGAGGCTGATTACACAGTTGGGTAGCTGGGAACATGACTTGCGCCTCAGCCAGGATTTATCCCTGAAAACATACAGGAATCCTACACAGGCCAGGAATGTACACAAAAGACATCTCTGCTTCCTTGGCCAGTGCCCACCTAAAGTTGCAGCCAGTGAGAAGCATTAAGTCATGGAATAGGTTCAGAGTACCAGGGGAAACCACACAAGGCTTTTTAAAGGGAAAGTGGTCAGAGCCTTGGAAAGCATACTGTATGGAATAATCCTGCCCTAGATGAAATGGAAAAGGCCTATTAGCTCACGCAGCTTAGGTCCAACGTCTGTGCTTCAGTTGACAAACAAGAATGGTAGCAGCTCAGGAAAGAAAGCATTTGCACTATCATGGAAAGATACCAGTGACTGTAAATTTAAAGTTGCACAGGCTTATAGTGTGCAATTCCTGTTAAAGCCAAGAGGAGGTTGGTGACAGAAAACGTTGGAAATTCAGGGGAAGAGAGGGGGAAAGGGACACATGAAAGGAAGATTAAAAAGTTTAGATGGACAAAAATCAGGAGCTTCCCAAGGTTCTCATTACTGAGCAAGTGTAACAGGCCCATACACAAAAACTGCCTCCAGCTTGGGGAGGAAAATTGACATAGCTACATGAACAGAAAGAGAAGGTGAAGGCATGACAGACTGGGTTGAGAAGGGATTTCCAAGCATTTGGGGGCCACCTGGAACAAGGCCTGGACACAAGAGTGGGAGGAGGACATGAAGGGGGTGGTTAGTCATGGAGCTTGGCTGAAGCAGATAATGTGAGGGGGTGAAGGAAAAGAAGAAACATTTCTAGTGAAGTGACACCTATTAGGCTATAGGGTGGCTGATAATCAGCACTGAAAACAGGCTGCAATAGTGTGTTGCAGCTGGTTTGTCAGCTACTGTGGGAAGTTATGTGAGAACGTGTGGTGTGTTCAGGCATGTGATTAAATACAGCTCCGCTTTAATGACAGGCTGTAGCAGCAATTCATACTCTGCCTATGAGGAATTCACAAGATTCCCAGTACCCTTCTAGACCGTATGAAACCCACGTCACAGAAATACTGCTGAAATGATGTATTCCAGTAGCTCTCAAACTAGCAGGGGAACAGGCTCACCTGGGTAGGTCCAGAGCAGACAACAGGCAAGTGGTACTTGAAAGCCACTTCCCTTTTCTCTGGACTTCCACAGCAACCCTCACTGCAGAGGGCTCTTGGGAGAGCACAAGCCCAGCGACCCACTTCTCACCTCTCAGTGAATCTGCAAGTACACGACTGGCCTGATAATGGCACCAACAGCTCAGAGCCGGGTTAGAGGAGATTGTGGTCAAGTCACTATGCCACCACAGCTACAGCAATGGTGGGAATTTTTAAGAGAGCTTCATGCAGCTGTAGCCTACAGGTCTCTCGAACCATAAGAGCTAAATAATTAGCTTTTATTGCTAAAAGCCCTATGTGTGGGAATTCAGTGGATATGAAACCCCAATGAACATGGGCCCTACTTATCTTGAAATATCACTTGCCTACCTCATGAGGTTATTTGGACTTACTAGCCAAAGTGCTTAGATCCCAAGACCGTTAAGTCAAGAACTATCTGCATTCTTGTTTATTCATTAGTGCTGTGTACTTTCTTGAATATCTTTTCAGGAATCATGCACTACCCAAGTAGTGTCTTGTATAAACAATGCTGCCAGCTTCTTTCCTAGTGAGCAGAAAAATCAGTTTGAGTATAGAGTTGTACTTTATTTCACCTAGAAAAAAAAAATGCCCCTTCCCCCTGTCCACTTTTGGACTTTTTAGCCTCTGAGCTTTTCAGGTCAGAGAGACACACTGCTGACCTCTTTTGTGTTCGCACAGAAGGCAGCACATTGTGGGTGCTACTGGAAACAATCAATAATAGTAGGCTTACTAATCCTGATATGCCATAAATTCATGATACACAGCCTATCTTACTGCCCAACATGATAAGCTGGGCACATACCTTAAAATAGGTTGGCAAAGCTACACAATGAAATGAAAAAAGGAGAGATGGTATGCAACGTGAATGAGTAAACACTGCGGTAGAAACCTTAAGATTAGATCAAGAATTGCAAAAGTTAAATGTGAAGCCTTAAAATATTGTATCAACATTGTTTGCATTTATGCAAATTTTCCTTTTAGAAAAACCACACTGAAAACTAAAATGCACAAGACTTACATAAACAACCAAATAAATCAAGAAGCATTACATGTATCATAAATAAGTTATTATAACTTTATTAAATTCAGGACAATATTCAAAAACAAAGTGAATAACATCATTTTGTTCAACACTGTACACACGATGCAGAAATAGTGCATTTTCTTAGCATATATTTCACCTTCATTTAGTTTGTACTAAAACATAAAAAGTAAGCTTTAAAATAGCTCAAATCTCTCATTCAGCAGTTTAAACTGTAAACAGTTTGTTCATTTCTATTAGGAGGAGAGCATTATAGTAATGGACCTCCATTAATGAGCACCTCTTCTCTTGTGCTTATCTATAAAAGGATAAATATGTGGAAGTATGCATGAGAAACAGCTAATGCACAAGTGTTGCATCTCGCCAGACCTAAATGGAACAGTGAGGCAGACTATTGGGGGAGGGCAAACAAAGAGAAAGCAGCAGCATCTGAAGCAAAGGTAGATGTGACTGACATGCTTTGTAAATGGAATCATGTTTACTTCACACACACAACCCCCCCCCCACACACACACACAACCCCCCCCCCCACACACAACCCCCCCCACACACACACACAACCAGAAAATACTGACTAGAAACCAGAACACAAGACCAGCTTGTGTTGTGTGTTTTTATTTATAATACAGTGAGAAGTTTGTATACTAGATAAGGATGTAGTCATTGCTGACCATTTACTAGCAATTGTGGACAGATATCTGTCTTTCCTCTGTCAATTTTAGGACACCAAGATGCATTCCTTGGATCCCTTATGGAAAAAAACAATGGGTGAAGGTTAGTAGTAGCTGGTCCAAGTCTCTGCTAGGAAAAAAATCGGCAGAACTCTGCCATGTGCCTGTTAGTGGGTGAAAGAATCCAAGAGGCACCATAAAAAAAGCAGAAGTCTAAACCCTAAATTCTACTTATATCCTACTAAGTTTTCAAAATATTGGAGATATTAAAAAAAAAAAAAAAAAAAAAAAAAAAGTCTAAACTCTTTCCAATACACTTCCAAGTCTAAAGTAGATGTCAATTTCCTTCTAGCCAGGTTAGCACATCCTAGCTAAAGAGAACATGATTTGTTCCCAGCAATGCCGTCTTCTGCAAGAGATTTTAAAATGCCAAGCCTATCATTTTGGAACTGCCTGTGATATAGAACAAAAATACTGTACTTTCTTCCCTGATCAGTTTTAGACATCAAAACTGGATTTTTTCTTAATATGCCTTTACAAAATATATTACTCTAGGATAATGTATAACTGGCCAACGTGGCTATGGTTACTCTCTCTCTGTTTCTATAAATGCTTTACAGTCTGCAATTATACAGACCAAGACAGGCTTGGTCAAGATAAACAATTCAGAGAGAGATGCAGCATAAGATGACTACCATTGATACTCCACTTTTCTGCTGAAATAGGAAGAATTCTATTACTTCATTATTTGAGAACCTTTCCTTGGATCTCAAAAACTTAGCAACATGGTTAAGATCTACTCCATCCTAGGCAACTATTGTGAATCATGTTTCAAGAATCTATGGAGAAACCACATAAGACAAGTGTTTTCGTTTCACGTGGCCAAACATGTCCATAGCTTTAGAGTCCTGCTTTGCTGTGGCAGGAGCTGTGGTGCAGTCACCAGACCAGGACTTCACTTCTGTGCTTGAGCTGGTTTCTTCTGCTTCTCTGAAGAATTTTTCATACTTGTCTAGATATGAAGGCCTTTCAGGCAGCAGATAGTAGTGTGTTGAACTGGCCTTCTTACCATTTTCAATAATAGGAAGAATGCAAGGGACCCTGTTCGCAGGTCCATCGCTATTTTGTCTTTGTAGAGCTTTGCTGCTGACATACTTAGGATCAGGGGCAAAGCTCTGTGTGGGGGGCATGACCCCATTGAGGTACAATGGCAGACTTTTAGGGCTCGGGGTACGAGAATTGCTCCGTGATAAAGGTTCTCTCGGGGGCACTTTGGGAGGCCGGTCTTCATCACTGTAGGCACTAGAAGTGACTTCTGCAGACCACCTTCTATAATCCGGTTTGAACACCCTAGGAGGTATGGGAACTCTAGGGGGGACCTCTGGTTTGTCTTCATCAGAATTGGGAGAAGCCCTATTTAAGTGACTAGACAGCCTCACTACTGGTTTAATAAATGATCCAGCTGGCCCTGAATGAGACCTTCGTAAACGCCGATGCAGCTGTTGTGGAGGACATGGGGTTTGTGTACATCCATTTAAGTTAGTTGCAGAGTTGGCATCTTCTGTTTTCGGTCCTGCTGGTGCATCAAAATAGGCATAATTGATCTGTCCACAGCCCCTAAAGCTCCGCCTACTTGGAGCACTGGATTTAAAAGGAGGAAGTTCATAATCATCTAACAGCAAGTCAGTGTCTGAACTCGTTAAGAATTCTACCTCTCTGTCGACATCATCTGGAGAGAGGTCCTCAGAAATGGGCAGTGGAGGTAGTGGCCTAGAGCTGCGGTCATTGGAAGATGCAGAAGAAAACTGAGGTGGCCCACTCTTTGTCAGGGTATGTGGAGGCATCTCCTCAGAAACACAGCCCACGGTTATCGACAGTTTGCTGAAACTAGGAACAAGATGATCTTCATGCTTTGAACTAAGCGTCTCACTTTTGGGACCAAGCAGAGATGGGCTGGATTTCTGAGGTGGGACCCTGACACAGCTTTCAGTAAAGCAGCAGCCATTTGTTGGTACAGGGTTTGGAACGTGCCCTAGGAGGGGAAAATAAAATTAACAATGTCTGTCTACATCCCCACCACCATGATCTTGTGACAGATTATCTAGCCATTCATTTGCTCCCAATTGAGCACTAGGAAAAATGCATCCTTAATACCTTAATTAACAGAAATCTTAACTACAGTAATCCTGAAACATGCCTGCAGAACAATGTTTATGAACAGCCAGCTGTTGTCCCCTACATATAGCTTGCCTTACACAGCACCATTCCTAAGCAAGTTTCACAACATGCATCTTCAGAGTACTCCTGGAGGGATTCTGTGGGAATGTGCACCTGCAGAAAACAGGAGGGAAAGAGGGGGTGGGGGGGGGGGGGGAGGAGAAGGTGACCATGGATGCAGTTTGGGGGGACTGCCCCCCCTCTAAACAGAGGCACGGCATGGGTGGCACACAGAATTACATGCCACTGACCCACCCCTCATTCTGCAAGTGCAGAGCTGCCCAGCTAAAGAAGGCTGTATCTCCGCTCTGAGGACTCTGCAGCTGAATGCCGCTTCCTGGGTCCTAGTGCCAGTCGTGCTCCGTTTCAGTGTGCTGAGAGCCTTCCTGCTTTCTATTATGTGCAACAGAGTGCCCGCAGTGAGGCTGGGTAAGGAGGAAGAGGGGAAATGAGGGAAGAAGGGGTGAGGGAGAAGATGTGGTGGGGAAGGAAAGGTGGGGGGTGGAAAAGAAAAGGGGATGGGGAAATCACAGGAGGAAGCAAGAGCTTGGCATGTGGAGTCCCCTCAGCAGCAACTCCCCTGTTAAGCTGGCCCATCAAACCCCTGCCCTGACAAGCCATTTCTTCCTACAAACAGATCCCTCCAACGAGCCCCCCATCCCAAGAGCCCCACCCCACTGATCCTCAACCTGCTGCATCTGGACCCCCACCCCATCAAGCCTAATCTCCTCACATCCAGTCCTCACTGAGCCCCAATTACCTTCACCTGGATCCCCTACAGAGTCCCATTGCCCTTGCACCCAGATCTCCCACTAAGCCACCTGCACCCAGATTGCCCCACAGAGAAACCTCTAACCTGAATCTCCTCACAAGGATCCCGCTGGGCTAGGCCAGCCCATCCACACCTGGCACAGAGGGAAAGAGCCCTCTGGTATTTCTGGGGCAAGCCCAGCCCTTGCACCATGTCCGGGCCAGGTGCAGCCTCACTGCTGAGTCTCTGTATTGGGGGGAGGTGGGGAATTCATTGATTTCCCACCTCAATGCTCTTCCTGTGCACCCACTGCCATACTGGAGCCACATTTCTTGACAAATAAAATATTGAATATTCTCCCTCTGATACCCCTGAGGGAATTTTGCACCAAAAAAAAATTTGTGCCAAAAAATTAATTATGCACACATTTCAAAATTCTGCAAATTTTATTGGTCAATAAATAAACGATAGATGATTTGCCCCAACCACTTTGCAACTGTTTCCACAGAATTCTTGTTAGTGGGTTTTGCTAAATATTTGACAACACTCATCCTAAATATTTTCCTCAGAACAAATAAAAGTATATCTTAAGATACTAGGTAAAAAAAAAAAGTCAGAAATACACTGGAAGAGAGAACACTGTTTAAATTCTGTCACTAGATGGCAGCCTGGTGTCTAAAAATCAGAAAGGAAGGGACAGATTTTCTCCAAAACCACTTCCACTAAACAGTTTAACTCAAAATCATCAGTGTACATACCAACAGATGTACAATGTTCCTGTTCTGAGGGATTCAGATTATATGCCATTGCTATAGGGTCCATGTTAAAGAAAGTCCTGAAAATGAAAAAAAAAAAAAAATATTCAGAGTAAGTGAACCATGAACAAGCACTAATACCAGTTATGTCACATGCTTGGTAAGAATTCTCAAATCCATCTGCAAGGTTAATTTTCACCACTTACTTTTCAAACCCATTGTGGCCACTCCAGCAGGTTTTCAAACTCTCTATGACTTGGCCATTATGGAGAAATCCAGTCTTTAATGGACCTCTCATTTCCTGAGCAGCAACTCCTGCTGTTGACATTGTCCCTTGCTCTGCAATGTCTCCAAACTTTAGAAATCCACAGTTCTCGCCAGGTATCCTGCAGCTTTCATTCCCTTCAGAGAAGAGAAGGGTATAAGTACCACTAAGCAAACATGAGTGAGTCTCCCATTTTAAATGCCACTGGCCCAAACACCTGCTGAAAAGAAGGAAATATTTCACACATCAAAATTGTTTGCCCTTCTGTTTCTGTGGCTGTAAAAACAAATCCAATAATTAGAATAAGTTCTGTAAGAGTTCATTTTTGGACAAACATCAATCCAAAGAATTTCCTGTTTCAGTGAAACAGGTGGTGAATAGAAGTTTCATGCCAGCGAATTCACACCTTGTACACATACGGACAGTTACTCAGACACCAACTTTGCCAAAACGTACAAATCTTTGTAAGACACTGTAGACAAACCTCCCTCTGTATTATTGTGATAAGGAGTCACTTTGCCAAGGGTTTTAACCTAAAAGGAAGCCGAAGCATGACAGCCTGACTTCAAATGTAATCTTGTCCAAGACTCATTCTAATAGACTAAACATAAAGTGATTGCTTAAATCAAACGTTTGATCAATTCACAAGGGTTTCAGATTAATTACTAGACATAATGATCTTATCACTTTAACTGTTAGCTATTATGAATTTGTCTGTCTGTCTCAAGGTTTCCTTCCCTCAACAGTTCCAAGTTATGGGGTTGAGCAAATCTAAACAAAACAGTCATCCTTTTCCGCAAGGCTTGTTTTGAATGTGTGCACAATAGTTTAGTAAGCACATCCACACTGTGAAACAGAAGTTCTGGCAAAACACTTGAAATTCAATTAGAATTTGTAACATATGGAATAATCTGCTGTTTTGCTTGTGTGAACCCACCTACTCTCCCTCCAGTTTCCAAAAGATCAGTTGTACATTCTGGACAGTGGAGAAACTGCAACTCAGTGAATCAAAATTGCATAAAGCAAGGAGGATTAAATATAACAAGGCAGGAAAACCTCAGTCTCTTCTCCTGACTACAGAGACTAAATGCCCTAAAATCACTTTAGAACAGACTATTTATCTGCTCAAGGAGTACAGGGTACTGCATAGGGTGAGATAAACATGACAGGTACAAGATAATGAAGAGATAGATGTTTACTGAACATGATCAGTTATACACCACATCTCTGGGTACCTGAAAGGAAATTCTCTCCAAAAAGTAAAACCAGAAATGGGTTTGGGAGCAGATCATGCTATGGCATGCTTTTTAAGGGAGAGAGAATGAATACTCTGTACTGTTAGTTAGTTTGGTTGTCTCTCACCTCTCCTACCTTTCATTATTCCATCCCTTGAAAGTGTGTTCAAGAATAAGTGAGGAACCTGCTTGTTCCCTGACTAGAGAAAGCCAGTTTGTACTCAAGAAACAGTACAGGAATAAGAGTGCATTATTCTGCACCAATAAATTAACCCCCTCTTCCCTTGATACTGTGGAATTTACCTCTTTCAGAGCCATCTGCAGCTTTAAGGGGACATAGTACTCAATCCTAAGTATGGACCAAAGCAAGCTCTCCAGAGTTTTAACTCATGTTCTAACACCAATTCTTGCTGCTATGTAGGGCAACAAGTCATTTATTTTCTTTGCTTCAGTTTCCTCAACTGTAAAATGGGGGGAAATACTGAGTTTTCTGCCTCTCAGAGGCAAGAAGTATAAATGTCTGTGTAGTGGGGCAGCTGTCCCACTCCCATGGAAAAGGGCTTAAAACAGCCCTGTAAAGGGCTGTGGCCAGGGGCAAGCAGCTCCCAGACTGATTGGGCTAAGCAGCCACAGCTGTGGCTGATTCAATTAGGGCCCAGCTGGCTGTGATATAAGGGCTCAGTTTGGAGCATGGGAGAGTCTCCTCTGTCTGTAGAGGTGGACATGCCTGGCTGCTGGGAGCTTGAGGAGGTACCTCCAGGGAAGCAGGGCTGGGCAAGGCAGGAGGAGCTGGGGAAGCTCTAGCCTGGAAAACCCCAGGCTGCAGGGCCTAGGAGAAGGCCCCAAAAAGGGTACTGGGGTTGCAGGGGGCAACCCATGGCTGTAGAGGTAGAAGCAGCAGCCCAACCCCCCTTGCCAGTGATGAGTGGCAATTATACTGCAGTCTGCCTCAGTGAACAGGGGCAAATGGTGACTGGCAGTTGCCTAGACTGAGGCAAGGTGGGGATAGAGGGTGTGGGTTCCCCAAGGAGGGGAGACCCTAAGACATGTGGGGGTACTGCAGGGGTGCAGCACCCTTGGTAAGAGGGCACCAGGGTCCAGGAGGGACACTGGGCCAGAGCAGCAAGCGGGACATTGGCCTGCAGAGGGCACTCCAGATGCTGGTGAGCAAATTCCCCGACAGACCAGCAGGAGGCGCTGCAGGGGTGAGTCACTGCCCTGCTACAGTCTGCAAAATAGTTTGAGGCTGTATACATGTTTATAATTAAGGAGAGCCAGTAATACAAGATAAAGCAACATGGAAGTTTTACAAACCATGAATAACCATGCACACATTTGCATCAACGCAATCAATGCAGGTGGTTTTGTTCTTAATCAGACATGCTGCCAGAATTTAGAAGGGAGAACATCAGCTTTGCTGGAATTGTGCAAGACTCAAACTCTGCCATTTTTTCCTATGACAGGATTGCACCATGGTCTTAAAGGGTTTATTTTATTTTATTTTATTTCAGCTCATCCCTTTTCATAGGTACTCTATTGAATCAGACAAACTTCTTAACTATGAGACACTACAAAGCAGTATTTTTTTTTAAAAAATTAGTTAATTCTTTACACCAGTCAATCAAGTTAGAGACACAAACAATGGAAGGTAGGGTAGATTAAAGTTTTTAAAAATGTTTATTAATTTAAATACATTTTAAATTGGCTTGATTTCAAAAACAAACTAAATTTGGAATTAACCTGAATAAAATGTAAGTATCAACTTTTATTTTTAAATTTATGCCTTAATGTATGTTAAGCTATATAATTATATAAACTTGCATAGCTCCAGTGTATCCTCCTGGTTAGCAAAAAGTACCAAATTTGGTTTAATGGCTATATTTAGTTCCAAATCAACATGTTTGAATGGTTACCAACCATTAAAATTTTCTTTAAGAAATACATGGATATGTAATTCTGGAAAGTCATTAAAGCCATTCTATTAGCTGATAACTAGCAAATGAGTTAAAGATACATGAGACTCCAGTTAAAGTATTAACCTCTCATTCTTTCAGTTGTATAAGCACAGACAGGGCTATTCATGGTGGCTTAGACTGAAGTAGGACACTGATCCTCAAACTCAGTTTCATGTAGCATTAAAGACAGACATCAATCCAGGCCAGTTTATATCACATTGAGCAAGTATCCTAAACTAGAAATGTTTCAGTTGGAGTTTGACTGATTTTATCATGAAACTGTCAA
Source organism: Sternotherus odoratus (assembly GCA_032164245.1). Classification (NCBI taxonomy): domain Eukaryota; kingdom Metazoa; phylum Chordata; order Testudines; family Kinosternidae; genus Sternotherus; species Sternotherus odoratus. The sequence continues at coordinate 218,690 of JAVMKO010000018.1, read as the reverse complement.
CATTTTAAGTCTTCACTTGTTGCCTAGAGAACAGGTAAGGGCTCAATTTACTAGTTCTTCACACTTGTTACGCTGTTAGAAGTGGCAAGAATTGGAAAATGCAGTTTAAAAATAATCTGTAGGCTAACACACTAAGAATCGGTCCAAGCATTCAAACTGGATTTGATTTACCCCAGTATTTTCACTTTATTGTGCTTATAAGAACTAGCAAGACAATAGGGTTTTTTTATACTACAACAAGATGAAATAGGAAGAAGACTGGTGTCTAAATAATTTGAAAGCACATGTAGAGTGTTTGCTCTGATTACATGAAAAAGCCTGCAGGGATTCTAAGACAACCAGCCTTCACCTGCTCCCATGCCAAAACCACTAGTAGTAATTAGTGTGTGTCAACCTCCTAAAATGCTTCTAAATCTAAGTTTTCAGAGTGATTGTGCAACTATTACCTGCTTTGAAATCCCCTTGGAGTTCTAAGCTTCCATTTCAATAGATACTTAATTACACTCTAAACTTGGGTACTTATTGTTTCCATCACCTAGTTTTCTGAATTAAAAAAACAAAGACAAGTTGTGCATTCATAAGGCCTACTCACTTCTAACAATCCTCTCTTTGTGAATTCATAGAAGGTGACCTGCCTCTACATTTCAATAGGGAAATGTGAATGGACTGTTATGAAACTGTCCCAGCTTTCTAGGCTCCGGAAGTGGGAGTAGGAGGGGGAAGGAAAAGGGCAATAAAACTGCATGTTCTCCTTTACTACCAAGTTAGTTTTACCTTTTTGCATCTTGGGTTTAAAGAGTTTGTGCTACTATTTTAAAATACATAGCAAACTGCTTAGCACTGTGAACTTGAAATTAGTAAAGAGCAAACCCTGAGAATGAGACGACATCTGTATTATCTCTCTTGCTTCTGGATTGTACACTAAGGTTACTGAGGAATAGATTTGAAAAAGTCAATATTGTTCATGGATTTATGAACATCAATTTGCAGCAGAAACTCATTTTACAAAGAAGGTAGGGTGAGACCATCAGTTGTGACAGTTATTGGGTTTCTGGATTAGCAAAGATTTAATAATTGTACTTTCATGAAATCATATGACTAATTCATTTTACAATATAGTAAGATATACTAGCCATACCATAAATAAAGCTAAACTGCACTTATCTAAGTAACCAAACTACCGTGTCCTTGGTTTATGGTGTTTGTTGTGCAAATGAGTTAGCAAGCAACTTTGGTTTTCACAATGTGTTTCCCAGTTATGCTGATAAACCTACGTGCATGGACTAAAGTGATTAGAAAGATACACAAATTATGGTATTTTTGGGGAAGTCCTCACAGGCTTGTATCTATCTAGTCAAGAAGCTAAACCTGCTTCAGTCACTAAACTTGGGAGACCCAAGCTAAAGCAATGCAAAATTTGGGAGTGTGGCTGTTTGTGACCAGCCATTGCTCTCCATTATGGTTAGTGATGCAACTGTACAAGGAGCGAATTAAATTTAAAAACATTTTCCCCAGACCATATTGCCATAAGCATAAATATTTGGATGTTACAATAGTATATAATATGGCATACCCTATGTAGATTTTTTTTAGGTTTCCTTCTGAAAAATATCAATGCACATACTACAATTACATTGCAGCTACAATGAGTTTTTCATATGACGAGAAATTAAAAAGTGAATTTCCATTTCTCAGCTCCAACTCAATCTATTGTTGTGATCTTGCAGCAATGTTTTATCAGACTGCAGCCATTTTTTCTGAAAGCTATGGAACATTTAGATACATTTATTGATTGCATTTCTGTCAGGCAATCACCATGACTGTACTCAAATTACTTCTGGGTGAATTCTGCACTATTCTGGATGCACAGAATGTATGTAAAGATTTCTTTACTTCCCAGCAGAAAAAGGACTTTCTGACAAGGAAGCTGCAAGAACAGTCACACACTGCTCCCTAGGACCACAGGTACAATGTTTCAGGCACTCAGAGCAGCCAACTGAGAGGTAAATCACCTTAGGGCTGGGGCATCCTAGCCAGTGGCTCCTACCCTGATCAACTGCTAGTCCCAGCTGGGCTGGAGACAGGAGAGGACAGGACTTCCTCTTCCCCTGCAAGAAGTAGCTGGGTCTGTCAGACCAACCACCAGAAACCTCCCCCAGCTGCAGGAAGGTCAACATCCTCCCCCCCCCAGTACTCCTCAGCTGGGAGGGGAAAGGGGGGGAGGTACAAGAGAAGGGGTCACTATGGGGAGCTGCTTCCCCATCCACTCACCTTGTGTACCCAGACCTCCCAAACTCAGACACCCCTGTCAAGCCTCATCCAGTACATCCAGAACCCCCCTGGCCCATGCCCAACCCCCCCTGAACCTTAACCCCTGTATCTGGAGCCCCCCTGAACCCTGCCTCCTGATCCCAACCCCTGCACCCAGATTACCCCCCACTGATCTCCCTTCACTCAAACAATCCTTTGCCCCACATACAGACACCCACTCCACTGACCACCAACTAGCTACACCCAGACCCACCAAGCCCCACTCCCCCAGCACTCAGATCCCCACCCCCGAGACCTCCACACTCAGACCCCGTCGCTGAGCCTCAACAATCCTCATCTGGAAGCCCCTGCAAAGTCCAATTGCCCCTGCACTTGAACGCCCCCCTGCCCAAACGAGCGTCTGTACATCCAGATCCCCGCCCCCACCTAGACCCCCACTGAGCTGCCTACACCCAGGTTGCCCCACACAGAATCTCACCACACACTGAACCCCTCCACACTTGGATCTTGCTTGATTGAGCCTACGTGCCCCAAACCTGATGCCCTTCTGTGCCAGGTGTATCACCCTGGGTGTTTGTGGCAGGCCTAGGATTGGGGCAGCTGCAGGGTGATCTCCCTTCATGCAGCCAGTGGCCTGTGCTCCCCTCTGCCATGCGGAAGCCTCTGCATTTGTTTATTGACAAATGAACCTTTAATAATTCTGTACACAATATTTTAAAATTCTGCACAGAATTATTTTTGTTGTCACAGAATTCCCTCAGGAGTATCAAATCATTCTGATATGCACAGCAGGTCAAATTGTGCCGTAAGGATGCACCACACAATGAACTGAATGCAATTTGCAGTGAAAATTGTTGAATGCCTACAAAAAACCTGGACAGGGATTATACTCTGTGATGCTACCTGCTGAAGGGATAATAGATCATGCTCTATGACATAAGGAATTAAAAGCTGCATCCATCTACTATACATTCTTAAAAGGAAAAAATTGCTACTGTGAAGCAGTAAGAACATGTTTTTAACCTAATTTTGCTCACCTTGCCACCACATATCAAATCTCAGAAGCAGTTCATAGGAGGGGCACATTTTTGTCATACAAGTCATCTGTTCATCTTAGCTCTTCCTTATTTGACAATATGATGTAATTTCCTCCTATAATGTACTTTTAGAAGGACATTTCTATTACCTTGGAATGATAGCTAACCCATCATGCTGTTTTAAACATTTAACCATTTCAGATCTTAATTAGCAAGCCTACTGCTGTTACTATTTCATCTACTTCCTGAAACTCACTGCATACTGTAATTAGGCTTTGAAAAGTTTCCCAGTGGTCATTATATAATGCCAAGAAACTCATCTGGCAAACAATCCTAAGAACATGGCTTGTTTAAAACCATTTGTTTTATACATAAAGGTATCTTAGTTGTAGAGTACCATAAGTGTGCTCAGTGCTTTTCCAAACAAGACAGCCTCTAACCCACAGCTGCAATCTAAATCACAGATTACTTCAGATTGATCAAACACTGGAAATTCAATCCTTTACTGAGAGTGAGTGGTAGCTTGGTGCATACAGACAAAGACTGTTAAAAGCATCAAGGGCAGCAAGTAGGGTAAAGACAAAAGGAACAGCCAGCAGCTTAGAAAAAGATGGACAATAGATAAAAATAAAAGCAGAGATGGGCAGTAGTGGCGCTCTCCAGAAGCTTAAACTTGTGGCAGAAGAACAGCCAAATTATGTGACAGAGCTGTGGGAGAGAGTGATTTTTGGATGGATTGAAGGGACTTTTCTATTTGCCATCTACAGGGGACTTAGCCCAGGTTTTAACGGTACAAAAGCTGTCTTTGTTTAGAGTCACACTCTCCTCTTCCTCCCCTTTCCCTCACCCCTTCAATTAATGTGTATGAGCTCACAATAAGCACCCAAAGCAAGCCCTCCCCTCCTGCCATGATTAGGAAAGTCCGATTCAACATTCCTGATCTTTTCAAAAAGGTAAAGGCTGGCTACATTGGCAACTGAAGAACAAACGGTGATTCACCCCCTCCCCCCCCCTTGACAGACAAAAGTGTTGCCAAAGAACAATGCTTTAGCAGGAGAACTCTCAAGGAACAGCACTTTATCTGCAGGAGAACTCTCCTGCAGACAGGGTGGAAGGTTGTTTTTGTCATCAGGAACAGACTTTTCATTGTGCCTGGAGGTGCTCAACCCACCTCTTCCAACCCCTTCCTCCTCCCCCCCCCCCAAGGTCCTACATCCTCCCTCCTTTCCCCCACCCCCAAAACAGCTGATTGAGGCAGGCAGGAGGCACAGAGGGGAGAGGACGGTGTTCATAGGGGGGCTGCTGGTGGATGCTCAGCACCCACCATTTCCCCCCCATGGGTGCTCCAGTTCCAGAGCATCCACGGAGTTTGCATCTATGGGCAGGAGAGCGCTCTCCTGCCAACAATCAGCAGCGTAGAAGAAGACTGGGAGCTGGTGGAAAGAGTGCCTCTGAACACTGGTGTGTATCCTTCAACCACTGCACCATGGAATGACAAAGATTCAAAAATCTGCCAGTGACCTTGTCCTTCAGAGCCTTTGCCATCCAATATACCATCCGTACCTGCAGACCAGGAACAACAGATCACGGCTAAATTACACTATTAAGAATGCCTGGGCTGTGGATAAGTTCCATGAGACCCCTGAAGTTTCAAAACCACTATACACCATTCATATTGTGCAATTAGAGTAGTGTGTATTCACAGGAAGTGTATAGACTGAAGATATATGCTATACATAAAGTGTACAGTGCTGTCTTGGGTTTTGAACATCACAAATGGGCTATTTACAAACAAACAAAAAAACACCACCATGAGCACATATTAAGGGCTAGAGTGATCAAGAAACTGTAAGTCAAGTTCTTATGCAAAAAGATGCATTTGGACCCACAATATGCTTTCAGTTTATTTAAAGATTAACAAATAAACTAGAAAAGAGTTGCTACTACCCACTATGATGTTCAGTCCAGGGGAGGGAAAAAATATGGCAGATTTATAACTCCCGAAAACAGAAGTGTGTAATGGAAACAGACCTATAACTAAACACATTAAAGTGTGCTGCAATAAGTTCAACAGTAAATGTGTGAAATTCAACTAGTTTTTATGAATTCCAAAAAAAAACCCACCCACCACCACACCTTCCTTTCTATGGTGCTTACAAAGTATACATACTGGTGCAGAGTTTAGAACTATAAATTTGTTTTCTCTGTCTAACCTCTACAGCTAGGTGATAGGGTGGTCAATTGCATTTTCATGTAAAGCTGTACTTGCAATTTCAGTTACTAGCTTTCAGAAACAAAAATAAAATTATCTTTTTCTTGCTCGGTTTCTTTGTTCATAACAGAAGGTCTTGTTAATGCGCCAACAACATTTTAGGATGAATAGGGTCCTCAGTGCTGGTGTAATACTTAAGCACATTGAAGTCACTGGGACTACTGATGTGAGTCAAGTTACATATATGCTTATATGTATATGACTGTGGCTTAAAATTTGAACTTTTATATATTGTATATTTTACTACTTGGCAAACTTAATATAATTATTACATTAGCACTCAAATAGCAACATCTACTATGAGGCTAAGTTAAATAATAAACATTTTCAGGAAAATGGCTCCTTCCCATTCTAAAATCCAAATTTTTAGTTAACCATTGTACTTGAATACCTTAATAATAAGCTACAGTAGATGACCTAGAGAAGCAAGGGTAGACAAGATACAAGAGTCATCTTTTTTTTGGATCAATAAAAAAATACTAATTTTTGGACCTTCAAATACTGGAAGGTGACTCAAAAGTTAGGTGATTTTGTAACTTAGTTTGTCCTATGAAATATCATTACATACAGTGGTCATGAAAGAAAAAATATTAAGTGACTAGTCTGTAATAAGGAAAACAATTGATGTGAAGACTGACTAAAGACTTCCCTTGCCTTCCAGAGAACTTGGAGCCAAAAAGTTTTAGTCACAGGCATAACTGCTGCTATGATCCCAGTATTTGTACATTGAACTTAGGGAAGCACTTAAAGCAGGGGTTCCCAAACTGTGGCTCAGGGCCCCAAGTATATCGAGAATATTTTAATGGGGGTCCTCAGGGTTGGGGTTAGATTTGCTGGGGGCCACAGCCTGGGGGCTTCAGCTTTGGCCTGTCAGCCCACGGTGGCAGGGTTGGGGCTCCCGTCCCCACCGCCCTGAGGCCAGGCAGTGATGTTTGTTGTCAGAAGGGGGTCGGGGCAATGGCGTTGAGAACCCGACAAAGCACCACTCGCACCTGCGGACGCGGTCAGCCACCCCACTAGCACCCGGATAACAGCAGCTGCCGGAGACCCCCGTCCGAGGGTCACTGACCCGCCGCGCCCCAACCCGCTGAACGCCGGCTGGGTCAGGGTCCAGGCAGGGCCCTTAAGACTACGGCCTCCCCTCCCTCGCCGACAGCCGCCCGCTCCCCCTTCCGCCCCACCTGGCCGGCAGGTGCCCTGGAGTCCCGCACCCGCCTCCGCACAGCTGCGCCTCAGCCCGAGCCACGGTGCGTGACTAACTCACCAGTCACGGGCCTGCCAGCCGGGAGCTGCTCCGCCCGGCGCCGCGGCTCGCCCCGCCCCGGACAGCGCGCCCTTCGCTCGGCCGGGAGGCTCCAGGCCCGGCGCGCTGCGGGGAGCGGCCTTTCCCCGAGAGCCGCGACTGCCGCGCCAGGCTCGGGGCTCTCCCCGCAGGGCCCGGCTGCCATGACAACGAGCGCTCCCGAGAGCGGTGCCCAGCGTCTCTGGGGGGCAGCCCCGCACCCCTGGAGCGCCCGCGGCGGCTGCTCCCGGCCCGGCCCCGGGAACCACTCACCCAGACAGCGCCGCGGCTCCGCATATCCCTGCCCGCCTTGGGGGACACTGCGCGTGCGCGCACTCGGGCCCCGAGCACCCCGCCAGCAAGTTCCCAGTCAATCCTGCCCGCCTGCGGCTCGCGGCCGCCCTTCTTATAGCGGTGGGCGTGGTCGACCATGGAGACCACGCCCCCGGGCCGGCCGCGCCCCCCTCCCCCCGCCATCACTACCTTCGCAGATAAAAAGCCTTAAAGGGGCGATGGCGGGAGCCTCGTGGGGGCGCGAATCTGAGGCAAGCTGACGCGGACCGGGAGGCGCCGTGTGCGCGAGACAGGGACCCGCCTGTGTGTGATCGGCCAGTGGCACGTGCAGCTGCGCGGGCGGAGGATTCCTCTGGCAACGGCTCCTGGCATGCAGGCTGCCTCAATCTGCCATTCTTCCTCCCGCTACCACGGTGGCCTGGCCTGCCTCTGTGCAGCGCCCTGCACCGCCAGCCCGTGAGTACTACTGCCCTGTCAGGGCCTAATGCTCAGCGCGCGGACCCTCTCCGGCCTGTGCTAGAGGCAGGATGGCCCAGGGGGTAGCGGAGACGAGTGGGGTTTCATTCACTGCTTTTCCACAGAAGCCGGGTGACCTTGGGCAAGTCACTTAGCCTCTCTGTGCCTCAGTTCCCCATCTGAGGAACAGGGTTAACAGCAGTGCCCAATCTGACAGGTGTTGAGTGACCACACATGAGCTCTGGAGATGCACTGCTATGGCAGTAATGAGGATAAAGACAGCTGTGTAGTAAGCACCACATTTGTTCATAAAAACCTTTCATAAGTCTGACCTTCTTAATGCATAGAATTGTAGGACTGGAAGCAACTTAAAGGTCATCTAGTCCAGTCCCCTGCACTCATGGCAGGACCAAGTATTAACTAGACCAGGGGTCTCAAACATGCGGCCTGGGGGCCACATGCGGCCCGCAAAGCCCTTCCCTGTGGCCTGCCAAGCTTCCTGGCGCCTCCCCTCCCCCCCGGTTCCCCCATAGCAGTTTGCAGGATGGAGGGGCCAGAAGTGGAGGCTTCTCTGCTGCCTGGCTGGGCCGCGCGTGTTTCTAGCTCTGGACTTCCTAGATTGCTCTTGCTTTGTTTGCCAAACAGCTGTTGGTGGTGCCTAGCGCTTTCCAGGAGGGAATGGGGAGCTGCGTGCTCAGAGGAGGAGGTGGGGCTGGGGTGGGACCTCTTGGAAGGGGTGGAGTGGGGGCGGAGCCGGGGCAGTGAGGGCAGGGTGTGTGTCAGTGGTGCGGCCCTCGGGCCAGTGCACTAGTCCTCATGCGGCCCTCATGGTCATTTGAGTTTGAGACCCCTGAACTAGACCATCCTTTACAGATGCTTGTCTAACCTGCTTTTGAAAACCTCTAATGACAGATTCCACAGCCTCCTCAGTCAACTTATTCCAGTGCTTAACTACCCTCACTGAAAGTTTTTCCTAATGTCCAACCTAAATCACCCTTGCTGCAATTTAAGCCTATCAGAAGTTAAGGGGAACAGGTTTTCTCCTGCCTCCTTGTATCAACCTTTCATATACTTGAAAACTTATGTCCCCTCTGGGTCTTCTCTTCTCCAGACTAAACAAACCCAATTTTTTCAGTCTTCCCTCATAAGCCATTTTCTGATTATTCTGAATTTGTTCACAAAAAATAGTATCTTAATATCAGTCTTTTTACAGATATGACCATGATCTCATAGTGCCTTGAAGAAAAACAGATTAATAGCTTTTAAGGCTAGAAGAGCCATTATGATAATTCCAGCTGAACTCCTGCATAACAGACTAGTACTTCATGCCCCCCCAAAATCTGCATCAGTCCCATTAACTTCCACTTAAGCTACAGATAGCACATTTTAGAAAGGTCTCTAGTCTTGATTAAAAGACTTAAATTAATGAAAAGGAGGGTGAGGTAACAAGCTGGTTCAGGCTGATTGGACTAACCTTGTTACCTCCTACCTGGTTCTTGCCTACTTACCTATACCTGCCCCTGGACACTTCCACTGCTTGCATCCGACAAAGTGGGTATTAGCCCCCGAAAGCTTAGGCTTCAATACTTTAGTTAGTCTTTAAGGTGCTACAGGACTCTGTTACCACTGCTATTCCAGACTAACACGGCTACCTCTCTGATCCCTTCTACAGACTTCTATGAAATAATTAACAAATCTAAATCAAGGTTCGCATTTTATATTAAATCTTTTTGTAGATCTTTGTAAGTGTGTGCCAACTCACCCTGCAGCACCTTCCACTGGTCATCCAGGGAATCAGCTTTCAGCATCCAGAGCACCCTCTGCAGGGCAGTGTCCTGCTTGCCACTGGCCCCATGTTCCTCCCAGACCCCAGTGCCCTCTTCCCTGGGGTGCTGCACCTACAGTATCCCCATAGTCTCACTGGGTCTCCCCTGCCTGACAAACCCCCACACTTAGCCCCACCTTGCCTCAGCTACTGCCAGTCACCACCAAGCTTTCCCTTTCACTGGGGTTGACTGCAGCAGTGGTTCCCAACCTTTTTTTGGCCATGCCCCACCTAAGCATCTCTAAAATCCTGATGCCCCCCTGTAACATATAGTTCTTATCACAATAATAATTCTTATCATAAAATAGCTTGAAGAGACACTCACATTTGGCATTAGCTTTGATAGCATTGATACATTTTATAACTGATTTTAGTACCTCATTAAGAACAGGAGAAATATTTTTCGACACTAAGTTCTCTCTATGAATAACAGTGCACAAGAAGCATTTCTGGATTCTCAAATTGCCCCCCTTAAAAATCAAATTGCCCCCCTGTGGGGCATGTGCCCCACATTGGGAACCACAGTGGGCCTGCTACCTCTGCCTACCCATGGGCTTCCCCCTGTAAGCCTAGTACCCCCTTCTTGGCCATAGACTAGGCCCTACAGCCTGTGGAGTTGCCAGCCTGGAACTCCCCAGCTTCACTCACCTTTTCACACTTCCCTAGCAGCCAGGTCAGTCTGCCTCCACAGCTAGAGGATGAACCTCTCCCTGCCAGGAGCTTGCTTCTCAGCCCTTTTATAAGGTCCTGCTGGTCTGTTTGGGGCATGGCCACCCAGTTGAGCCCACTTTCTAATCAGCCTGGGTTTTGAACTTGCAGCCCCAGCCCTCTCACAGGGCTGGCTTTAACCCTTTCTGGCAGGAGTACATACCCCACTACATACCTATTACATTTGTTAATAGAATCTTATTTGTTTAACCCCTACTAAATGCTACAGGATGTTTTTAATAAAAGTATGGAGAGCCACAAAGAGGATTTGAAGTTTATGTGCTTATGTCTTTCATTCATAAGAATATGGGAAGGGACAGTGCCCCACCTCCCAACTTGATAAATTGGAATAAATATTAAATTAAAAGTCAGGTCTTAAAAATACCCCTACATTGTTTCTGTGCCACATCTATATGCTTAACTGAGATGACAACTGTCACCTAAAATAGAAGGTTTCACCAAAAACATATTTATAACTATTTTGTTATCTTCATACTTGGCTGCTTCTCTCTGGTGATCTGTTCTTGAATCCTCTGTTCAATGAGGTCTGTCCCAACATACAGAAAGCAATTTGGAACTGAATTAATCATTTGTTTGATATTTCTCCTTGTATTTCTCAATTGTCTTTTTATCATTTGCTTCCACTGTAGCTTCAGTTCTCTGCTTTACCATTAAGGCTTATTTCTTTACTCAAATCCAGTTCCTGACTTCTTCTTAGTGAATATTGCCAGATACCACACACACACATTTCCTGGAATTATCTCAAATTCCTAATTTCACTTCCAGAACTGTTTTTTTCCCCTGTGTGTTCAACTTTATAACCATTATTAGTTATTATGGGGAATCATTGATGTCTCTGTAGATTCATATTACCTAAAAAGTCCAAGAGAGTAATTTCTGTCAGTCTCATTGCAAAAACAGTTAGTATTTCTGCCCTGTAAAAATACTTCAACTATTTACTCAGCATCTTTCCTGAAGACTGCAGAAACCTGTATTGTGACTCATTAGCTAAGCCACCAGGGTGTGCTCATTCTCCCTTCTAAGTAATGGCAAGCCTTTCACTAAGAGATTCCAGAAATTCCAATCTCAAGGCCCACAATGCAATGGAATAGATACACAATGTAATCTATCTGCCTGTCCGTCCAACCTAGGGCAGCATGCTATATTTCTCTTTTCTGACCTCATCACAAAGGGGATATGGCATTTGTGAATTTCATTTGCTTTGTTCACAGTAATAGTTGCTTTGTCTTTGGAAAAATTGATTTTGTTCAGTTAGAATAATTTGCTTTTTTCTCTATGAAATAAAAATAATTCTGAAGGGTTCTGTTTTCTTCATGTTACTGAGACACTGAAAATGAGAAGTTTAAATTGTGGTTACCAAACCAACAAAGGCCTAAACTCATGGGACTGAATTATTTTGAGGATGCTCTCATTAAGGTCTGTCTCCTTTCTCACTCTTTCAGTGATAATGATGAAAGCTTTGGTTTTCTTTAGCTGTAAAAAGAAATAACTTAAGGGTTTTATTCTCAGCTAATTTTCTGAAACTCTGTGCTCATAAAGGTTTAATCAATTGAATTTCCCTGTATTGTGTTTCTTTTGTCCATGGAATGAACTCTTTACTAAGGAATTGGAAGAAATCCAAGGCTTAAAATTCTAGTTAACTGATGAGCATCATAACAGTTACGAACAAGGAATGTAAATCTTAACTGTGTCGAGGCCACAGTTTGTAAAAGTGATTTTATTTTGGGGAGGAGTTAGGAATCTCAAGCACTCAATGCCTCCTGGACTTTACCTACATAGTAACTTGCTGAAAACTGAACTAGTTTTGGCTGGTACACCCTACTGTTCGTTTCATACATATCTATCTATTTTTTGAATGAATGGTATGCTGCCTAATTTTACATTTAACAATGAATTTGAGCATAAGCTCTTACCTTCTGTACATGCAGCAGGTGAGCTAAGGGAGGAAATCATCCTAAACTGTTTATTTTTTAAATTTGCCATACCCTGAGTGTTGCCACAACAGAGCACATTATTTGTTCTCAGTAGTACCATCTAAGTTCCTGAAAAGGAAAATGCATGTCACCAGACCCCCATCAGTTCCTAGGTCTTTGAGAGTTCTGTCTTCACGGCCATGTAGAGCAGGGTTTCTCAAACTGGGGATCGCGACCCCCCGGGGGGTCACCGAGAGCTCCCCGGGAGGTCGCGAGCTCCTGCTGCCGTAACTCGCGGCGGGGACTGGGGCCGGAGCGCAGCCGGGAGCCCGCCCGCGGCGGGGACTGGGGCCGGAGCGCAGCCGGGAGCCCGCCCGCGGCGGGGACTGGGGCCGGAGCGCAGCCGGGAGCCCGCCCGCGGCGGGGACTGGGGCCGGAGCGCAGCCGGGAGCCCGCCCGCGGCGGGGACTGGGGCCGGAGCGCAGCCGGGAGCCCGCCCGCGGCGGGGACTGGGGCCGGAGCGCAGCCGGGAGCCCGCCCGCGGCGGGGACTGGGGCCGGAGCGCAGCCGGGAGCCCGCCCGCGGCGGGGACTGGGGCCGGAGCGCAGCCGGGAGCCCGCCCGCGGCGGGGACTGGGGCCGGAGCGCAGCCGGGAGCCCGCCCGCGGCGGGGACTGGGGCCGGAGCGCAGCCGGGAGCCCGCCCGCGGCGGGGACTGGGGCCGGAGCGCAGCCGGGAGCCCGCCCGCGGCGGGGACTGGGGCCGGAGCGCAGCCGGGAGCCCGCCCGCGGCGGGGACTGGGGCCGGAGCGCAGCCGGGAGCCCGCCCGCGGCGGGGACTGGGGCCGGAGCGCAGCCGGGAGCCCGCCCGCGGCGGGGACTGGGGCCGGAGCGCAGCCGGGAGCCCGCCCGCGGCGGGGACTGGGGCCGGAGCGCAGCCGGGAGCCCGCCCGCGGCGGGGACTGGGGCTGGAGCGCAGCCGGGACCCCGCTCGCGGCGGGAACTGGGGGCCGGGGCGCAGCCGGCAGCCCGCCCGCGGCGGGGACTGGGGGCCGGGGCACAGCCCACCTGCGGCGGGGACTGGGGGCCAGAGCGCAGCCGGGAGTCCGCCCGCTGCGGGGACTGGAGGGGTCGTGCCGCGCCGACAGAGCAGGAAAAGGGGTTGCGGTCTCAAAAAGTTTGAGAACCGCTGATGTAGAGGCTACCCTTGGAACCTTCCACAATCTTTGTAGTGGCTTGCTTGGACACCTCTCAAAGTTTCATGCAATGATTAATCCATACTACCATGGAAAGTTTTGTTGGAATTCTTTGTATTTGAGAATCCTACTGGAATTTTCAGATAGAATGTTGAATCAATGTTCTTACATGTAGGGTGACCAGATAAAAAGTGTGAAAAATCAGGTTGGGGGCGAGGGGTAATAGGCATCCATATAAGACAATCGCCTGAAATATCGGGGCTGTCCCTATAAAAGTGGGACATCTGGTCACCCTACTTACATGACACATTAGAATGTCTGTGTAGACAGATCCAATGGAACAATAATAATTAATGACAACACATTGCATTTCTACAGCACCTTTCATCTGAGGACCTCAAAGTGCTTCACAAATATTAATGAATTGAATATTAGTAGTGATGGCACTTGAAATAGTTTTACTGCACACTGCTTTCCAGCAAATAACAGGTTGACCATTTCCTTGTATAAAGCTAAGTGCTGTACTCCTAGTACCAAATATAGAATGTGAGGGTATAAAAAGTAGCACTCACAAAATGGTATCCACCAACAAGTGCTGCTAGCTTCTATCTGATCCTGAGAAAACTCTAAATGGTAATAAATACACCCTGAGGTAAGGGTGCCTGATCGCCTTTTGTAACATAAAGGCAAGGAATGATGAAACCAATTCTACTGTGCAAATCTGCAGTTGGTTTCTTTTTTGTTATCTTCCCTTTGGGGCATCCTATATAGCTTCCCTTCAATGGAAATAGCCCTCCTGCTTGGACTCTCATTTTTATTGGTGTATGGCTCTGTTATAGTCCTTATCACATAGGTCTGCTGCTATGGCACCATACAAATAAAAGTTATTAAGGAGAAAGAGAGAGGAAGGGAGAAGTGAGGGGCAGAGAATTCGTTAGTTGGATGCATGTGAAAAATAATAAAGAATTTCTCTAAAGCTGGGTGTGTGCATGAGCAAGCGAACTAGTTTTACTTTATGGAAAGAGAGAAAACACGAAAAATGAAAGATGGGACCTAACAACAGAGAGAAAAAGAGTGGTGAGGCACAGCATTCAGATGTGTTTGTGCACTGTACTATGGTGAGGCACAGAGGGGGTTGGTGCACTGCACTGGGGTGAAATTCTGCTGTGCACTGCAATGCCTGGGGGTCAGTTGTATTAGGAATGTAGTTTGTGATAGTACATTGCAGCAAGGTGTGGTACACTGCAGGAATTATATTCTATTTACTGCCGGTTCACTGCATTTGGATGTAAATAATTCTGTTATGAATGGAGAATTGCACTAAGGCAGGGGTGGGGAACCTTTTTTGTGCCAAGGACCATTTGCACATTTATGATGTCATTCGCGGGCCGCTCTCCCCCCTCCCCCCCCCCCAAGCCCAGGCTGGCAACGGGAGCCGAGACCCCAGCTGGCAAGGGGCCAGCGGGGGAAACCCCAAAGCAGTGGCAGGCGGAGTGCTTAGCCCTGCACTGCTTTGGGGTTTCCCCCACTGGCCCCTTGCCAGCCGGGGTCCTGCCGCCTGCCCCAGTCAGCTCCCGCTATCAGCCTGGGTGGAGGGGGTGATCTTCATTTACCCATGCCCAGCCTCCCCCCATCTAACCGCCTTTCCTCCCCCACCCCTGCCTGGCCCGGCCCATCCCACCCAACCTAACCTCCTTCCCCCTCCCACTCCCAACCCAGCCTCCTGCCCCCCCATGCCTGACCCGTCCAGTCCAGCCTCCCCCCCACCAAACCTCCTTCCCTCCCGCACCCACGCCTCGCCCACCCCATCAACCTAGTCTCCTTCCACCCTCCCCGCCCGCCCAGCCTGGCCTCCCCCCTCACCGCCCCCTTGCCTGCCCCCCAGCCCAGCATCCCCCCCCACACCCCCTTTACCGTCCGCTCCCTGCGGCTCCTCCGTTCACTGCCCGGCTAATGGGCAGCTCCCCCAGGCGCGAGTCGCTCCCGCCTGGGGGCCACGTGGCGCCGGCGGCTCCTCCATGCGCGAGCTGCCCCAGCCTGGCGGCCCGCGCGCATCCTGGTGCCAGCGGCTCCTCCATGCGCGAGCCGCCCCAGCCTGGCGGCCCGTGCGTGTCCCGGCGCCAGCGGCTCCTCCATGCGCGAGCCACCCCAGCCTGGTGGCCCGCGCGCGTCCCAGCACCGGCAGCTGCGGCGCATCCCCGGCCCCGCCACGGGCCGGACAGAATCGTTTGGCGGGCCGTATAAGGCCCGCGGGCCGGAGGTTCCCCACCCTTGCACTAAGGTGTGGTGGACTACACTGGAGGGGCTGTCAGGTGACTGCATGTTTCTGTTGAGGGGGATTTGAGTAATCTGAAATTCACTACTAGGAATTAACCCCACCCAACCCCCAGTCTGCATATATGCATTAGGCAAAGAATTGTAATGTGTACTTACCTTGCGTGTGGTGCTAATAGCTCAGGCCTTGGTTACACTGCCACTTTATAGTGCTATATAGCCTCCAGGAGTGCTATAACTTTGTACCCGACCACACTGGCAAGGCACATATTGCGCTATAAGTCTGAGTTTATAGCGCTTGTGGTAAACCACCTCCGCACGGGAATAAGGGCTGTTGCACTACCGCTGTAGCGCTACGGTGTGAATGTGAACACCTATTGCGCGTTAATTAGCCTCCAGCCTGGCCCATAATTCCCGTTCGAGCCACTCTGGTCATCACTTTCAAACTCTTCTGTTGCGTCCTCAGGTGACCACATGTCAGACCCGCCCTTTAAATTCCCAGGGAAATTTGAAAATCTCCTTCCTGTTTTCTCCAGCCAGGCGTGGAGTGCTCCTCAGGTAACCATTTTGCTTGGCCATGACTCCACGTGCCATGCCTCCTCGCAATAAGCGATCTCCACCGTGGTACAATACCGAGTTGCTGGACCTCATCAGTTGTTGGGGGGAAGAGGCTGTCCAGTCTCAGCTGCGGTCTAGCTGCAGGAATTACGATACGTATGGCCTGATATCACGGGCCATGAGGGACAGAGGCCATGATCGGGACACTCTGCAGTGCCGGGCAAAAGTAAAGGAGCTTAGGATTGCCTATCGCAAAGCCCGCGACGCAAACAGCCGCTTTGGGGCAGCCCCTGTGTTTTGCAAGTTCTACAAGGAGCTGGACGCGATACTTGGTGGTGATCCAATGTGCACTCCATCAACCACCCAGGACACTTCTTCCCAGCCCACCACTGGGGGGGGGAGAGGAGGACGAAGAGGAGACGGACGGAGAGGAGCAGGAGGAGGAGGAGGCAGCGGCCGCGGCAGCGACCCAGGGCACGGAGGAGTCACAGGACACATGCAGCCAGGAACTTTTCTCAAGCCCAGAGGGCAGCCAGAGCCAGCCACAGCGTCCGGCGGTTGCGGGGGGCAGGGCAGCAGTAGCGGATTGCGCAGGTACAGCTACTTTTCTACTGGGAAGGCAGGCAGCTTGGCCGGGGTGGAAAGGGATGCTTGCCGCATGCTTGTCTACATGTGGAATAGTGCATTGATGTAGTCTATCACATCACAGTAATCGTCATCAGTGATTTCTTCAAAGGTCTCAATAAGAGCTCATGCAATGTGCCTGCGCAGGTTTCTCGGGAGAGCCAGCGTTGTCGCTGTCCCGGCCATGGTCACTAGTCCCCTCCACTGTTCTAAGAGGGGTGGGGGGAGCATCGCTGCACAGAGGCAAGCTGAATATGGCCCTGGGCGGAAGCCGCATCTCATTAGAATGCCCTCCCTTTCTTGCTCCATCACCCGCAGCAGCAAGATATCTTCCAGCACGAATACCTACACAGAGAATGTTGGGACAGTGCTCAGAGTGCAGTTCCCGCAAATGCCCTCCGCTTCCCCCCCCCTCCTCCCCCAAGCCATAGTACAGCAAGGCAGGGAAACAATCATTGCCCCTGCAACTCACCATGGCAGGGGCTCCGTTGCTCTCTCTGTGTGTCCTTTGTGTGTGCTACAGCTGTGTGGGACAGGGAAACGGTAAGTCATCAGTAAAGAAAGCTTCCTGAACAGGCCAGTGTTGCGGAAGATGCGTGCGTCACGCACCTTTCCCGACCAGCCTGCATTAATGTCAGTAAAATGCCCACAGTGATCCACAAGCGCCTGAAGAACCATGGAGAAGTACCCCTTTCGGTCAATGTACTCATCTGCTAGGTGGTCGGGCGCCAGAATAGGTATATGGGTCCCATTGATCGGCCCTCCACAGTTAGGGAAACCCATCTGCTCAAAGCCAGCCACGATGTCACGCACGTCACCAAGAGTCACGATTTTTTGTAGCAGGAGGCGATTAATGGCCTTGCACACTTGCATCAACACGACTCCAACTGTCGACTTCCCCACCCCAAGTGGTTGGCCACTGATCGGTAGTTGTCTGGAGTGGCCAGCTTCCAGAGTGCTATAGCCACCCGCTTCTCCACCGGGATGGCAGCTCTCAATCTGGTGTCCTGGCGCTGCAGGGCGGGGGCGAGTTCAGCACACAGACCCATGAAAGTGGTTTTTCTCATGCGAAAGTTTTGCAGCCACTGCTCATCGTCCCACACTTGCATGACGATGCGATTCTACCAGTCAGTGCTCTTTTCCCGTGCCCAGAAGTGGCGTTCCACAGTCGTGAGCATGTCCGTTAAAGCGATGATCATTTTAGTGTCCAATGTGTTCCTCGGCTCAATCTCGTCTTCTTCACCAGACTCATCACTACTGTCACGTTCCCTGTCAAGAATGAACTCCGCTGCGCAGAGAGTTGTGCTGGCACTCGCCAGCATGCTCCGCAGCAGTTTGCGATCCATTACGGCACAGGAAAACGGACGACGGAGCGCGCGTGCCTTGCTGAAACTGTTGAACGATGGCGCCCGAGGTGGACGGAAACACAGGGATTCCTGGGATTTGACACAAAGCACCACGGGGAGTTAGAACAGGATGCAGAATGGCCGCAAGTGATGTCCCCTTCCCACAAGGCATTGCGCCAGATTGGGAAGAGGTGCTCTGTGGGATACCTGCCCTATTGCGCTGTTCCTAATGCCGCCTGAACCGCTGCAAATGTGGCCATGCTTTAATGCTGGCAGGTCTAAGTGTGCACACGCTCTAGCACAATAAAAATTGCTGTATATGGGACGCGCTATAACCAAACGTGCTATAATCCTGTAGTGTAACCAAGGCCTCAGAGTGCTGTTATCATGGATGAACTTCGGAGTGCTGATTTTACCCTGATAGGCAGAGCCCCCAAACCCTTTTCTGCAGTATCTTGGGAATACTGACTGTTTCATTTTTTAATCCTTGATAGTGTCTGAGCACCTTTGGCCCAGCAAACAATCATTGTGCTTGCTCCTGGATACATCCCTGGAAGGTCTCCATACCTTTAAGGTCCACTCTCCTTTCCGAGCAACTTTAGAGGATAGTTAGGAGCCAACTGGTATGACCTTAATTTTTTCTCTGCTATTGGACCCTCAATATCCTTAACAAAGTACTGATTACAGGTTTGTGGCAGTGGGCTTTAGGGACTGTTTTCCATTTTACTGGATCATGACATTTAGAAATAACACCACTTGTTGTTGGAACATACAAGAGATCATTTAGCAGTGATAGTAATAGTGTCCTCTATTTCCGAGTCACCATGGTTATTACTATGCTTAAGAATTTGCATGTTCAGATGAAAAAGTTAAGAACTGTTGTCTTGACCCCATTTTTGCAATGTAAAAATACTTCAAGACTCCTATCTTCCTCATAACTCTATACACATTTATAAACCATTTATCACTATATTATCAAATTATGTTGGGGCAAACCCAATGATTATAAATACTCCATATTTCTATAATTTCTCTGTCTCTTGAACTCCGCATTAAGTATGTGAACAGCATGGTCTGTTAATGCTACTAATGACAGTTTCTGATTAGCAGTTTGATATTGTAGAAGCTTTAAATCCCATATCTGGGTTATTTTGCAGTTACAGGACAGTTTGCATTTCAGTTAAAATTCACAGGTATTTTATTATTACAAAAACTGGGAATATCCTGGACTCCCATTTCTAATGAAGAGGATGATCATGTCCTTGACCCTGAGTGTTGTAATTGATGAAGATACAGTAGTAGAAACACTGTGTCTGACTCTCTACTGTACTTTGATTAGCCAATGCCATGCTCCAGATTCATTACATTACATTCAAATCATTACATTTCATTACAGTCAAATCCTTGCTGTTTATTCTCTATTTTTACTTTCCTCACTAATAGGGGCAGATCTTTTCCATTTTTTAAGTGCTGGCTGTAAGCAGAATTTTCATGTGCCGCTTCTAGTCATTTCTGATGGCTCATGAATCTGAATAGCATTCTTAAGAGTGTTTGAAAAAATTGCTAAAATCTCTTTTAAGATTGTAACATGATGAATCAAAGCTAATCTTTCTACCAAATTACAGTTCTTTAACATAGGAAGTAGAAAGCTTTTATATTTATGACCTCATTTCCCTTTTTAAATATAGGATGTCACATATACCTTATTTGCACATTAATTCTGCGAATAACAATTTCCTTTGTGATCAAGCCTCTCTAAATAATAATCTCCTTGTTTTGCAATACTGGCTGCTATAACATCTCTGAGCCTTGCATGGCTTGTTCTTGGGAGATGTTGTCCTTGACCAGGGGCTTGGTTTTATTTCCGAATCTTGGTGAGTGTGAATTATGGCTGATTATTGCCTTAAGCAAAGATAAGCAGCTTAGCCATTCTTTACTCTTTTTTCACCTTCTTCTTAATGACAAAAAAGGATGGCGTTTCCCTGTTCCCCTCCCCCCCCCCCCCCCCGTTTCCCATGGTAAGTCATAAGTGAAGAAAACTAATGAGAAATTGCCCTAATGATAAGAAATGGATACAATTTGTTCCTTCAGTACAGTTATGCTGCAACCCTTGGCACCTTTATCTACATTACCAGCCATGTACACAAACACTTTTACATTTCATTTGAAGATCCTTTTGCAGAGTAAACATGCTGTCTTTTTAGTTATTTGATATGCTCCCTTTATAGGTTTTTTAACAAGAACAGAATCAAACACAATAAGGGACAATATAGCACAAACCTTTCCCATCATCTAATAGGTAATACTGGCCTAACTCTGAAACCCATCTTTTTTATTGTTCATCAGCCTGAAACCATGCCCATTTGTCTTGGCCTCAGACCCCAAAAGAAAAGAAAATGAGCCAGCTCACATACCTCTACCATAAACAAAATAAACCTGTTACAATGCAGAGGATGCATTGTCTGTACCCACAGGTTCAAGAATAGCAGCCGTGTTAGTCTGTATCCGTAAAGAAAGCCAGGAATACTTGTAGCACCTTAGAGACTAACTAGTTTATTTCAGCATAAGCTTTCGTGGGCTATAGTTCACTTCATTGGATGTCTGTACCCAGTTCAGGGAATCTATTCTAATCACATATTTGAGCAGCACCATCAGTCAGGATGGTGGAACAAATCAAGACATCTGGAACAAAATCAGTAAAGCCAGGAACACCTTCAGGAGCTCAAATACAGTCTTGAAACCATCAAAATCAGTCACTCAAGGTTTATCAGAGCTGCATACTTTAAACACTAGTCCTCGGGGGGGGGGGGGGGATAGCTCAGTGGTTTGAGCATTGGCCTGCTAAACCCAGGGTTGTGAGTTCAATCCTTGAGGGGGCCATTTAGGGATCTGGGGAAAAAAAAAATCTGTCAGGGGACAGTACTTGATCCTGCTAGTGTAGGCAGGGGACTGAACTCGATGACCTTCAAGGTCTTTCCAGTTCTAGGAGATTGGTATATCTCCATTTATATTAAAGTGCAGAATGCTGGGGAATGAAAAAGTATGACATGTCCAAACTGTCTTAATTCCATACAACCTGCTTCAGAAAAATCCTCTATATTATTTGGCTCAGAACAATCTGAAACCAAGATCTATTGACACAGTGCAGCCAAGAGAATCTGAGCACCATCATTGCCAGGAGGTGTTGGAGATGGACTGGTCATGTACTTCAGATGAAAACTGATTCTATCACCAGAGTAGCAATAAGATGGATACCTGAAGGCAAGCGAAATGGGGTGGCCTGAAAACAACATAGTGAAGAGCAGTGGAAGCTGACCTGAAACACCTGGGGGACAGCTGAGGAACCACTGAAAGACTTGCCAGAAACAGACAGAAGTGGAGGAGTTTCATCACTGCCCTAAATGCCAGAGGCATTATAGAAACATGATCATTCCCCAAGTGGCTGATTTCCAAGCAGTCTTGGGTATTTCTCTTTAAATTTCTTTTTAAAACATTATTAGTTTGTATTTGTTTTCCCCTCTGATTGGCACTTTCTATTTCAATAAACCAACACCCACATATTATGCAGCTAAATGGCCCTTTCAGCTAATACAAATAATCATTTACAGTCCAACAAACTCAGCTGATTGCGCAAACTTGCAGCACATCCATAAAGCTATCTTAGTTTGTTATGCAATGGTGAATCATGAAGGAAATGCCGAGTGTAATTAAACACAGTGATGCAGAGATATTATTAGTGTGAAGCTAGAATCAAAGCATAAGTGATAATCATTTATATTACATATTAATCATCTGTAATAAATGTTTATTTCTATGTGTTATTTTCACAAATTACTCAGATAAGTTGTCTGCTCCACAAATGCTGGACTTGTGTTTCGACAAGCTATAAAACCCCCTGAAAATAACTTGAACTGAGAGTCCACTATTAAACTAGTCTCGTGTGGGAACCGAGGTAGATAAATAAGTCTAATAATTTGGTACATGGACTACTTCTAATCTTGCTGCCGAGTACCATTGTTCTTGTTCTTCCTGAAAGCACCAGGCTCAGCACTAATACTTCCAGGAAACTATGTGCTGTGATATAAGGCCCAGAAATATATCGTCTTCTGTGCAACAGAAGTAAGTTAGTGTTTTAAAGTTACCTCAAGACTAGGCCCTCACATGACAGGGAGCCTCTCTCTCTCTCCCTTCTCTCTCTCTCTCTTTTTTTTTTTTTAAATCCAGCCGGTTAACAATGTGTTAACAATAACCTTATGCACACACAGAACAGGCCTCTGAAAAAAGTTCTGCTGTGTTTAGGGGAGAGTTAAGCTGAGCAGGCCAGTATATATCCATAGGGTAATACTGCCCATTCAAATGGTGCATATTTTATGGTGCTCATCATTACTGTTGAGTAACTGGAGTGCTGTCTATTAGTTTGACTAGAATCCATGTTTAATCTGAAAATAAAAGCAGGAACAGAGCTACCTACAACGAAAGTGACACCAACCCAATATTAATTATCAAAACAAATGAATGTCTAACTAGTAAACATGGTCAGAGTTAAGGCTAAGAGTTTGTTGTTTGGGAGAGGCCTGGAGATATGTGGAGAATGAATTAGGGGTAGTTGAGAAGAGGCCTCATTAGCAGGGCCGGCGACAGAAATTTGGGGGCCCCCTACTCTAATAGTTTGGGGGGGCCCCCCAGCCCAGCCGGCCGCCCCCCCCAGCTGACAGCGGCTGGGGGCTCCCCAGCCCAGCCGCCCCTCCTCCCCAGTCCAGCCGGCGCTCCCCCCACCAGCTGGCAGCAGAGACCCGAGAGCCGGGGAGCAGCGAGAGCCTCCCTTGCTGCTCCCTCCCCCCCTCCCTCCCCCGGACTGAGCCGCTGCCGCTGGCCGGGCTCTCTGCTCCGGCCGGGGACAGGCGCTCGTCCGGGGGAGAGCCGCGCCGGATGACTACCGGTAGAGCTGTACCGGGGCCCCCCTAAAGTCGGGGGGCCCGGTACAGCTCTACCCGTAGTACCCCCCTGTCGCCGGCCCTGCTCATTAGTGGAGTGCAATGTGGTGTTGGATGACTTAACTGCTTATCTTCTTGGTTTTTATGGTTTGGGTTGATGAGCTGTGAAATTTAGCAACCTTAAAATAAATCTTTCCTAATTTTGGTCTATGTGGAAAATAACCATTAAATGATTGTGAATCTTTCCATAATTTTCCCCCAATAATAGTTGGTTGTGCTTAAATAATTTTGCTCTTCGTAGAATTCTTTTAATAATCTAAATTGGTTGGTTATGATTTCTAAATTGATCATTTGGGAGAAAGCAAAATCTGTCCCTTACAAACTATTGTGCAGTAGAATCTCAGAGTTATGAACTGACCAGTCAACCACACACCTCATTTGGAACCAGAAGTACACAATTAAGGAGCAGCATACTCCTCCTCCCCCCAAAAAGGCAAGTAAAGTACAGTACTGTGTTAAACGTAAACTACTAAAAAATAAAAGGAAAGCGGCATTTTTTTCTACATAGTAAAGTTTCAAAGCTGTATTAAATAAGTATTCAGTTGTAAACGTTTGAAAGAACAACCATAATATTTTGTTCAGAATTACGAACAACCTCCATTTCCAAGGTGTTCAAAACTCTGAGGTTCTATTGTACTTTTATTTTTAAAATTGTTTAGCTTTCCCCTGTGAAGAGAAATCACTAAGGAACAACAAAGTGCCTCACTGTCATATCAGTATAAGAATGCATACTAACTAGCTACTGATACGGCCCTAGATTAGGACTTCTACTTGGAGCAGCAGAGTCTGTGCTTCCAGGAAAAAAACTGGAGTGTTTTAGGCTACATCTCCACTGCATTGTCATCGGTATAACTTTTGTCAGTCAGGGAGTGAAAAAAACACACACCCAGACCCACAAAAGCTTTATTGATGAAACGTGCCAGCGTTGACAGTGCTTTGTCAGTGGGAGACTCTCTCCCACCAACAAATCTTCTGCCCCTCATGGGGAGTGATTTTATTTTGTCAGCAAGAGAGCTCTTGGATCCAGCCAACAAAGAGTGGCTACACTGCATACCTTACAGTTGTGCTGCTGTAAGGTGCGCAGTGTAGACATAGTAGTTTCCATCACTGCAGTCACTGTCCCAACCACGAAAAAGCACTCTGCAGAGTTCCACTGTTCACTGGTCTGTCAGTTTGGGCACCACAGAAAATGTCCAGGGGAAAATTGAGCAATTGCTGAACTTTAGTTTAATTATATTTTCTTCTTTCCCCACTTTAAATTGCTCAGTAATTTCTTAAATTTTGGATATCTCTGAAATCCCCATAACTATCTTTGCCTCAGACAGAAATCTCTGTGACACAGCAGACTTCAGACTTACAAATTAGAAGTTACATCAAAAAGCGAGGACCTAATAGCTCAAGCAGGAAATTTCCACTTCTGCCAAACATCCATAGACTCTCTTCTCATATCTCAGAGACAGCTTTTCAGCTAAGATGGATTCTGCATCATTTCTGAATTGTGTTTACTCTTATTTCTTTGTCACACCCACCATTTGTAGTTCAATCACCTAAAATAAAAATTATATATTACATTTCTATAGTCCCTTTCATCCAGACAGACCCCAAAATGCTTTACAAACAAGACATAAAGGAACGGTTTCACCCACACTGATATGCAGCCTCCCATTGAGACAAAGGTAGCAACTGTTTAACAGCATGTAGAAAAATGAGATCAGATTCAGGGAGGAAGTGCAAAAGTCTAGTTGAAACTAAATGAAAAAATTACATGAGAAACTACATGAGCATGCCTCCCAATGCTGCTCATGCTTTTGCACCTACATCAGAATTATAAATTTTCCATGATCTTCTTTAATGAACTTCTTAGAAAACCCTTGCAATAATAAGTGAGCCTAACGATCTAACAATCTAAATTGCATGCTCTTCAGTTCCTTCCTTCTCTCCAGCTCCCATTTTTGTCTATAACAATCCAAGTTAGATCGTACATTCCTCAGGACAGGGATTGCATCTTTTTAAATATCTGTAAAGTGCCATTGACACCTATGGAACTGTAAAAAATAATATCCAATGTGGATCTGGGGCAGGAACTTATGATTCCAGTTGTACTTAAGTATTTAAAAGTTTTTTCCCCTTTGTGCATATGTATGGGATTATAACACAAGTTCACTAGCACCTTCTTACCATGAGTGCCAATGCAAACATAGGGACCAAATATTCCTGGGACTGTTGTCTTTTCAAAAGGAACTAGTCAGGAAACATCACCAAGTTCATGTAGTGACAATTGGATCCTTGTGAACCTACTGTAGGCAACAATTCTTCAACTCAAGGCAACACAACAGACTTATTCATCTATAATATCCATGATGAGCCATCTGGTTGGTATTCAGGATTATACAGATATCATTAAAATTGTTTTGTATATTATCTCAGGGTAAATAATTTGGGCCTGTGCTCCCCACACATTATCCGTAAAGGCACCATCTCCTGAAAGAGGCTGTTTGACTTTCTCTGACTTTTAATCTTGACTTTCTTTTAATCACTTTTCTGAGCTTTAGCTTTTCAGCAGTCATTTGCCAGAGGGAAACCTGTCTCCAGCTTTCCACACCAGTGGGGCCTTAGGTCAGGTCTACACTAGCAGGGAGGGTCAACCTAAGATACGCAACCTCAGCTACATGAATAATGAAGCTGAAGTCGACACATCATAGGTTGACTTACCTGCCATCCTCACGGCGGCAGCAATCGGTGGCGGACTCTCCCGTCGACTCCAGCTTGCGCCTTTTGGCAAGCTGGAGTTCTGGAGTCGACTTTGGGGACCGATTTATTGCATCCTAATGAAATGCGATAAATCAATCCCCAATGGATCGATCTCTACCCATCTATCCAGCCGGTAATGTAGACGGGGCCTTAGTCTTTCTTCTCTACACCTCCAAATATCTCTCTCAGCAGTGCAGGGATGTGGTCATTCCTTGCCATCTACTTTGTTCAGTTTTAGCTAGTGACAAATATGGGAGTTCAAAGTACTTACAAAACCTCCATGTTCAAAACAGAATTCAACTATTTAGCATGAAGAGTAAAATCCCTCCTGTTTACCATAGGCAGCAGATATAATAGGCCAGGGCAGGCTACACTCCCCAGTGGTGGGGGATTTTGCTTATTACGCACCATGCAGGTTCCGGGGTGACTGAGAAGGAGATATGTGCTACTCGGCTTCCTGGGTTCATCAGTAATCTCCCTAGTACCTGGTGTAGTGCAGAACGGTCAGACTAGGTCTATACACTGCAGACTCTTCCCTGTAGGATCTTTGCAACCTGTGGGATCAGAGTGTAACTGAGAGCTAGTCTTGTAAAATCATATCTGTGTGTCACTTGTATAATCAGTTATTGTCATTATTATTTGCATACAACTGGGCATGTTCCCTGCTATGAGAAGCTTACAGACCGGAACACACACAAGGCTCAGAACAGTAACTTAGCTCAGTGAGTGTTTGGAGAGTTTATTGGTAGGAAGTGTAGGATATCATAGGGAGGAGTCCTGGAGAAGAGAGAGGGCTCTTATTGGATAGGAAGTGGGAGACTGCTTCAAGGTTAGGGGGTATCATGGAGGAAGCTGCAAAACCATGCATGGAAGGCAGATGAAAGGTGCAGTAAAAGGAGAGAGGACTGTGCAATTGAAGAGAGGAGGAAGATGAAAGCAGAGTACAGTAAAACCTCCATTTAACGGACTAATTCGGGCAAGGGGGTGTCCGTTAAATGAAAAAGTCCGTTATTTAAAAAAAACCCACAAAAAACGAGCTGTCGGAGCAGCAGCCCGCCACCACAGGGTCGGGGCGGCAGCTCCGCAGCCCACCCGCTGCCTGGACCCGGGCGGCAGCCGGGAGCCGGCAGCCAGCCTGCCCGGGTCCCGGCTGCTGGGACCTGGGCGGCAGCCGGTACCCGTCAGCCAGCCCGCCCAGGGCCCGGCTGCTGGGAGCCATCAGCCAGCCCGCCCGGGTCCCGGCTGCTGGGACCCGGGTGGCAGTCAGGAACCGTCAGTCAGCCCGCCTGCTGGCGGGACTCCGGCGGGAGCCGGGAGCTGGCAGCCCGCCTGCTGGTGGGACCCGGGCGGGAGCCAGGAGCCAGCCCGCCCGCTGCTGTGACCCAGGCGGCAGCCGGGAGCTGGCAGCCAGCCTGCCAGAAATGGATCAGGAATGCATCAGCTTGCTCAGAAATTTTGTCCGTTGCATCCAAAGTCCGTTAAATCGAGGTCCGTTAAATCGAGGGTTTACTGTAGATGCAGAAGTGACAAGACTTTGTGTGGCCTTGAAGATGGGGTTGAGGATGTTTGGATCCACTGTTGTAAAAGAAAGGAGATCAAGGAAGTGGAAAGGCAGCCAGAGATGCAGGAGAGGAGGATTACTTATACAGTGGATTTTGTGTAGGCTGGAGTGACATAGGAGGAGGCAGGGAGGAGCAGGTTCAAACCTACAGATATTAAGGTAGAGATGGTCAGAACATAGACAACGATTTCTGCAGAAGCCAGCTCTCTGCTGCAAATTCCAGATATCCTGCTGGAAATTCATTTCAAATCCTAGTTCAGTTTCTCATTTAACAAGGGACCTGAATTCCATCTATTCAGGAGACCTAGTACAGTGTGTGCATATGTGTTTTTGGGTAGGACACGTCCTCTGTTTAAATATCTGTAAAAAAACCTGCACTATTACTTTTAGAAAGGTCTCTTCTAAAAGTGAAGAGCTATGGAATTAAAACTGGTACCGCCAGTTTCCTCAGCATGAGTAAAGTAATTATTTTATTTCAGAAATAAGCAACTGACTTAACAGAGAGCAAAGGACAAGGATTCAGTAAGGTCTGGGATTTAAAGACCAGGGATCTCACTACTGCCAGGACTGGTTCCTGGGACCATTCAGAGATGTTTAGTTACCTAAATTACATGATTTTATTTCTGCTTCCTGACTGGAGGGCTGAAATATTAAAAGCATAATAATGAATAGTAAATAGCATACACATATATACAGTGAATACTCTTGTTCAAACAGATATTTGTATAAACATGAGCCTTCCCAAACATTCATGTGAACAAAACTCTATTCACATACATTTGTAATAACAAGGGTTCATGGACACAGTCAAACAGAAAAGCCATTTAGCTCTTATCAACACTGTCTTTTACAAACAGTGGAATACTGCAATTGTTGCCATTTCTTCCACTCATCTGGGTTCCTTTTTATTCTGCCACAAGACATGTTTGCAGATCCTGATTTCTGGAGAGCGGGGTGTGATGCTGACAGTTTAGCTCAGAGCAAGTATGTGGATAGAATTGCAGTGTTCATTTTTATTTGCAAATTTTAGAATATCCTTTGAGAGTGAGTAAATACAGAATTATCTGCCACAAATACCTGCTACGAAGAGAACTTCAGACCTTAGAACCCTAGAATTTTCTAGTCGGTGAGCTATCAGGATGGCTAGGGAGATGTGTATTTTTATATAAATATCTGTAATCACAAATTGCAGTATAAGAATAAGCCTGTCAGGAAAGCATTTATCAGATTTATGTACAAATACTGCAGTCTGTTTTCATTCTTATTGAGGCTAGAATCCCACTAAGTCAATGGAATTGCACTGGTATAGCTGAGTTCAGAGGATTGCTCACTGGGACTTGGTTGAATAAGGACTGCAGGACTTGGCTCACATGATTATCATTTTTGGTATGAATTGAATTTGTCATATAGATGTTAGCAAGTTTAATATTGTGCCTGAAAGTGTTTTTCCAGATAGCAGAGAGGCACTCCTAAAGGAGAATGTTTACTCAGGGTACGTCTTCACTACCCACCGGATCGGTGGTCAGTGATCAATCTATCGGGGATCGATTTATCACATCTACAGTAGGACGTGATAAATCAATCCCCAAACATGTTCCCCATCAACTCTGGAACTCAATCTCCGCAAGAGGCGGAAGCGGAGTTGACAGAGAGCGGCAGTTGTCGACTCACCGCCTTGTGGACAGCCAGGTAAGTCGCCCTAAGATACGCCGTCATCAGCTACGCTATTTGCGTAGCTGAAGTTGGTATCTTAGGTTGATCCCCCCCTCAGTGTAGCCCAGGCCTCAGACACAGGATGGGAGGTGGAGACCCTTTCCAAAGAGCCAAGATATTAAAGATAACCATTAAGTCCTTAACAGTGGGGTTGTTTGCTTTTGACCATCATTTGTGTTTTCAACCATCCACTTACACAGATTTAGAAAAGTTCTCTGAAATGGGAGAACATAAAGTATACAAAAAGTATCAGTCAGGCACCCCAAAACTGTTAGATTGACTTAACTATAATCAGATTTTAAAAACCAATAATATAATATACTAGCAAAAAGACCCGGTGTTGCTCGGGGTATTTGTAATTGGAAACTGGGATGTAAAAAGAGGGGGGAGGGGCAGAGAGCTGAGCGAGTGCGGGGTCCGTTGGAGTGGGGTATTATTACATCATAACTATGTCACAGAGAACAGCAGGTGTTAACCTGCTGCCCAGCTGATGTTAATGGGCTTTAAAGAATTTCACCCCTGGGGGGCGTCAGAGGTGAGATTTGAAAAAGTTTCGATTCTTACTCTGATTAGGACCCTAAAGCCTATAACTGTACCAAATTTCAAGTCTCTAGCTCAAACGGTGTGGAAGGAGTAAGGGAACATACATACACGCACGCACGCATACACACACACACGCATACACCATTTGACTTTTATATATATAGATTAGGTTCCCTAGTTGTCTTTAGTTTTGAGCTTTGAGGGCTGGAAACTTAATATATTTAAAATAAAATCTGATATTCCCACAAAAGCACAGAATTCCAGGCACTCTGACTAAAAGAAAAACATCAAATATTAGGAGACTTCTGATGAAATCATGAAAGGTGGCAACAGTATGTACCAGTCCAATAAGAGGGAAGATGTTATGGTGTATGAACTCAATCAAATAGGTCACAACTTAGAAATTATTTTAGCTTTATATTGAAAGCTATTGTCACCTTGATCACCTAGCTGCCCACACTGGCACTCCAGCTTTGATTTTATTCTGCTAATTTTTAAATTGCTTTTTTGCTCTCTATTTTCAGTCCCATGGCAACTGAGCTTTGCACTGGATGTTTCGATGCTCCTGAGGCAAAGAACTGGATGTTCGGATGCGCTGGCCTTGGAGGAGTTTGAGTCAGGAGAGAAGTAACAGACTGACCATTTGGTCAAAGGTGAGAGAACTGAAGAGACCCTCCCCAAAGAAAGCTGGTATAGTCCTGGGTGTCCAGGGAAGTGTGCAGCATATCCCATTGTCTGACTCAGAGCTTGGCAAGGATTCTATTGACAACATTGGGTGGAAAGCATTATGTGAGTTGTGTTCAGCTAGGGAAGAAAATATTAATTCTTCATTGCTAAGATTTCAAACCTGTGCAATTAATTCTGGCAACACAAGAGGAAGTGAAGTGGTTAAGTGAAGGTGTTGCATGTGGTGTGACAGTTACAAGTGCAACCTCAAGCAGGTCTCTGCCAGCAGATCCTGTATTTCAGGTTGGGCTGGAATCCGGGGAGGCTGCTTCCTTTTTAAAGTACTTTAGATCTAGCTGCCCTCCCTCCAGAAGAGGCTCTTTTGGAAAACAAATGTGTGCATGAAAGAGAGTGAGCTTGATGGCGTTGCTGTGAAATAATTGAGGCCCAGTCTATACTTCAGGTTGGACCCATGCTGTAACTGGGTTAGGGAAAACTGTGGTGTAATCATGTTCCCTGATGTTATCGCACTTGTGCTGTGGACAGACCCAGAGCATTTACAATGGTACAAAGACTCTCATTGCCCTGTTTGGCTGCTATCCCACCTATGCTCTCTGTGCTGATGACCATACAAAGGTCTCTCTACATATTACCACTCCCACAGGGTTTTCTTCCAGAAGGATGAGGAGTACTAGACCTAATCCCTACTTAATACTTTGTATATTTCTACCTTTCCAGACCAGTCTTATAATACATATATATACTTCGTGAACCAGTCACCATGGTATCTAGGCACCAGAGTTCCTGGAGGAATCTCCTGCCTTGCAGATAGGAGAACAAACTGGTTTGCAAATCAGTATTCCAATCAGCTAAAATCCTGTCTGACATGCATAATGACACAGTGTAATCTAAAATATTGTTATTCAGGCTTTGGCACTTCCTTAGGTTACTTTCTCTCTCACCAATCAGCTTTCTCAACTCATCCTGCTTTGGAAACTTGTCCTTACCCAGCCATAACACTGCTTGTGTCAACTGCCCAGACTCCTGCAAAGCTTATAGGAGGAAAGGTGACAGTAAAATTAACTTTTTCTGAGTTGGGAAGGGCCTGGTAAGAACGCTACTGGCCTTTTCTGTGGTGTTGCTCACTGCAGCTGATTCAGACCCTTGCTTGAAAGATTCAGTAATGTTTTCAACTTAAGAAAGTCTGAAAGGCAAAGGCCCAGTCTGTAGCGAATGCACTGTAGGAGTGAGCTTCCCATAGTACAGAGAGTGTACTGATTGCAAAGCTGACAGTGGCTTGCACCCATTACATTATGTAAAAGAGCACATTACTCCTTCAACAGGATTGAGAGCTGGAGGACTGAATACTTGATGCAGCATTATCTGGCAGTCTGAGATCAGGATTGGGAGGACTATGGAATTCCTTTCCTATTTCACAGATACATTGTAAAGAACAGGTATTGCCTGTACTGATCTTTGAAGATGCAGTTCACTGAAGGTGATCTAAGTGGTGACATCAGTATAGAAAACTTCCTGCAGATTTGTGCTCCAGTGAGTTTCCTTACTGGATTATTAAACAAGATGGAACTTCTTATAATTTTGTGTTCTGTTTTGTTGGCACAATAAGGGGTAAAGGGGGCACAATTGGTCGTGACTCTCTATTTGTCACTTCTTTGCAGACAGACTGTCACCCAAATCTGTGCTAAGATGGCTGAGTGCTCACTCAGGGCTGTTGGGCTAGATGGATCCATGCTTTGGTTCAGAATCGCAATTCCTACATTTCATCTACCACGAATGAACTTTTATCTTCTGTCTGTGCCTTAGACAGTAACTGACATTTTTTAACATGCCTCTTATAGAACATTGATGCAGGTCTCTGCTGTATGTAGCTGAGTACATGCACGTCAGGGCTCTCAAAGTCCAACGAGAGTTCGCTTCGCTGCTTGCATTGATTATCACAGATAGTTGTGCTTTAATCTGCAAGTTTCTTCCCCACAGCTCAGTCTCTCTTTTCATTTGATCGTTGAGAATTGATGATGATGAAATTGTGACTAAAATAATTTCCATGGCTCCAGACTCTGGCTACACCATAAAAGAGGAAGCAGTTGCTCAAGGAGATGCCTTATAAGTAACAATCAGTAACACCCACAAAGAGAGACACTTCCAGTATGTTGCTTTCTGAATAGATACTTCTTTAATCTGCAGGAGCAAGAAAGTCCCTTAATGTGTCTGATTGCTTCTTTTTAGCATTAATTTCTGAGTAACTTTAGAACATACAGAATTTTGTTCTTCATCAAGAAAGCAATCTGCACTAGGCTAGAAAAGCAGAGCCCAAATCCAGTGGGATATGAAATGAGCTAATGGGATCAGAAGAAAATCGGAAGCATTTATTTAGCTATTCAAGGTACTTTGAACAATAATTTCCAGATCCTCTTAACATGCCAACAACCTCTATGGTGGGGGAACAATATCTTATGCAAGAAACAGACAGTGAGGCTGCTAAGTCCTTTGTTGCTTTATCAGAATTTAATGATGGTGAAGCACTGTACTAATGTCAGATTCCTCCAGATCCTCAGAATCTAAGAAGTGAAGGATTGTGAGAAAGTTTCTCCTGTGCATCTGCATCAAGAAAGGAATATACAAAGCCTAGAGACCAGACTGCATGGATTGAGCTGTAAAGTTGAACATCAATAGTTAACAAAATAATAAGTTAACAAAATGGGTCCCCAGGAAAAATAAGAACAAGTCTTTAAAGTCACCAGTGTGGAAAATAAATTGAGAGACTTGTAAAAGAGAAATATAAACCAAAGAAGAACAGACTCCAGGTGAAGGAGGAAGCCACAATCTTCACAGGGCCTCCTTTCTTTCCAGGGTAGGAGGTGATGGATGTAGTCCTTTGGATACTGATCAGAAGGGAATTCATTTCCCAGCTGTTTTCTATTCTCCCTTGTTAGTTTTTGCTCCCACGGTTCTGTAGCAAATACCGGATCTTAGCGCCTACAGTACTGTGCAGGAACTGCAGCTTTACTCATGTGTGACTCACAGGATACTGCAAACCACCTACTGTAACAGCTGCCCAGATGTTAGTTCAAAGAGCTACAGAGCATAAACTGGGTCTGAATGCCATTTAGATTTATTAAGAAGCATAACAAACTGCCTGCTGCCTTCATGAGCCTAGAGTTTGCATTTTAAACCCAGGAGGGATGGTTGTTCTTTGTTTTCTAAGATGCTTTCAGTTCACTGTACAAACATTAGAAAACCATCAGCACAAAACATAAGCCCTCACACAGGCAAACTCTCAACTACGTAATTAGTGATATACTAGCAGGGACCTTCTCTAAATGTCCATATCTCCACGTCACAAGCATCAGCATGTAGGATCAGACCTCTGGGAGAGCGTGATTTCACAGACCAATTCTGTGGGGCTAGGGAAAAGCACAGTTTGTGTCACACCTCTGCACTTGCCATTTTTTAGATAATAACTAAAAAAACAAGGAAGCAGGAATTTGGCTGATGCTGAGACTTTTATTTCCAGCCCTTTTCGAGGTGAACAGTTTATGTAGTGAGAACGTGCCTCACGTCAGCACCAACTCTACATTTCTATGTTTACTTCGCTGAGATGCTGGGATCTTTAGGTTTATATAGACAGGAGGAATCCTCTGTTACTCTCACCAGGTCCCTTTAAAGCTTAAGCAGCCCAGGTACAGGATTCCTTGCTTGTTCATGTAATGAGCTTCAGTTATATTCCATAGATGAGTTTTCCATCACCTTTGAAGCTGTACACAGGTTGGCCAAGGAACCCAAGCCATTTCCCAAATAATGGCACACTTAATGAAGGGAAAGACAGTAGTCACTCATTGTGAAGGGAATGTGGGACCTATTTGTCTTCCTTGCTGTTCACAAAATGGGACATATGGAGCTGTAGGTGCCGAAGCAGATTGTTCTCTGCTTCTTTAGACTGTAACCATGGTCTTGAGCAGCAAATGGTAATTCTTCAGTTCTGAGCACAGAATGCAAAGAGTGATTCACTAACACTATGGAGACTCTCAGTAACTATGTGCAGTTTGGGATAGAGACAGCATGGTAAAGACTGGGCAGAGTAGAGGGGGAGAGGGGAAGCATTTCTCTTCTAGCATCTCTGATCCTGAAGCTGTGAGGAGCCAGAGAGAACAAGGGAATGGGCAGAAGCAGATTCTGATTCCACTTCCCCAGAAGAGAGTGAAGTTCAGTGACCCTACATGTCCCATTGAGGCATTAGAAAGCTTATATTGATGTGTATGCCCATGCTTGGCCCACGGGAAGTGCCACTTAATTCCTTACAAACCCTGGAAAGGGATGGGAGGACAAGAAGCCACAGGACTTCAGCCCTGGTTTGCTTCTTTAGCCTCATGCATCTCCTTAGGTGAATGATTAGAAAAGTGTGTGTGAGAGAAGCAAATTATCACAACTGGAGTGAGATTATGATTGTTGGTATATGCTGATCACAATTCCCATGTGAGCTCTCAGAGGCACAGCTAAACCATCTGCCTAGGCATATTACTGCATTGCAAACAGTGTAACAGGAAATCTTCATTAAAGCCAGTCCTTAACTCTCCTCAGTTAAACTGGAATTTGAAGAGGAATTCAATTCAATTCAAAAAGAATCAGATGCATGCAATGAAGGTCACATGGCTGAGGGTTCTGTTTGTCCTTTTCCATTCTGCCTTATTTGTATGACCCTATTTGCACAGAGTTACCTTATACTAGAGTCTTTGTGGCAGGATGCACGTTGGAGAGACAGGACTGCTCCTATCTGCATGGGAATTTGCTGTAGGCTCACTTCTATTTCCTGATTGCCTCTGGTTTCACATGCTCATTATCTTAGGATCTAGTGCAGAGAGATGCAGCCCCAGTAAGACTGACAGAGCCATCTGATCCTTTCCCGTTATGGTTCTTGAGATGCAATTTTATTACTGAATTTATGTTCCATAGTTTCATACTCTTTTGGCATATCAAGTTACATATACATGTGCAGTGGGTTGGATATGCTAATTATAAACTGAATAGTGCTCAACTGGCAGAACTGCTCAGTGATTCTAGTTGGAGTAGTTTTCAACCCTGTGCTTGGTAAATACTTACTCTGTGTAAAACGGCTGTTTGCCTCAGAGACTGCACCGGAGGCATCAGGCCACCTATTCTTGGGAATTTAATTTCGTCATGCTCTCATCTGTGCAGTTCTATTTACCTCTGCCTTTCAGACTTATCAACCCTTATATAAGTATTGGCTGAAGCCATTTCTGTCTATAGAAAGATAAAACAGAAGACACCCCCCTGTACGTTTTTCAACGTCTTAAGCGTCAGTTACTTCTGACTGCACCAGATTGCCTGCAAATTGCACCAGGTCACGGGGTTTTGCTTCTGCTAGAGATTCTCTGACTGAGGAGTTTAAGCACAAAGTAAACAAAGCCAGACCAAAGTGAAAGTTGGATGTGGGGTTTGAACTTTGTATAGAACACTTTAGATATGTTGACAGTTAGCATTCATTTGTAGGAGACAGAAGGAAAAAAGGTGTGTGTGGTCCCCTAACACTGAAACCCTCCAATGAGTATAAAAACCAGGACTGATCTCACAACTAGCACTGTGTTTACACCCCATGTGCTTCCCCCCCCTCAGAAGAGGGAATCTGCAGCTTTCAGAATGATCATCCAGGATGCTGTTGTTAGAAGAGCTCTGTGTAAGATCGAAAGCTTGTCTATCTCATCAACAGAAGTTGGTCCAGCAAAAGATAACTCCTCATCCACATAGTCTCTCTAACATCTAGGTCCAGGATATATCAGTAGTATATGAATCTATCGGAGGCGCAGAACCTCTTCTGAGTCTACAAGGAGGCTGCATGCATTTCATTTCCCTCTTTCAGAGCAAACATGAAGGTTATTACTGTGCATTCAGACAGAACACCAGAGGTTACTAGTTCAGATTTATTACATATTACATCATTTTATTGTAGCAACTGACTCATTAGATCAGTTTATTTAGCAATTAAACTATATTAAATGAGGAAACTGTATCAGCTATACCAGCTCAGGCCCTGCTGACAGCACAGCCTACTCCCTCTTCTAATCAGAACCCTGATACATTTATCTCCACTCCCAGAGACCGGGAGAGAGCAACAGTACCTGGATATGGGCTAGCAGGGAATGTGATCGATAAGGAGAGAGAGAGAGGGTGAGACTTTAAAAGTCTGTAACCTTTATTACTATCATTATTATTTATTTGTATTATGGTAGTGCCTAGAAGCCCCCATCATGACTCAAGATGCCATTGTGCTCAGTGCCGTACATACAGACTGAAAGAGATGGTCCCTGCCCCAAAGACAATGTAGGTGACACCCACAAAGGGAAACACTTCCAGTATTGAATAGAAACTTCTTTAATCTGAAGGAGCAAGAAAGTCCCCAAAGACACATTTAGAATAGTGTTAAATATAAAAAAAGTGTTTTTAATTTCTAAGGGTGGGTGTGGCAGTCAGAGGCTTGCTGTGTGAAAGGGGTCACCACTACAAAAGTTTGAGAACCCCTGGTTATTTCATACCATGAGGTGTCAACACAGCTCAGTGGAAGCCAGATGCACTGGGTTATCAGAGAGAGGGATTGTGCATTTTACCTGAGCTCCCAGATGTAGGTGGAAAAGTCAGAATAAACATTTTCTCTTGACCCTTTGCCAGCCTTGTCTTTGGCAAGTTACTGACCTAGTGCATGATAATCTTTTGCAGTTCTCCCAGTAACTGGGTACTAAGTAATAATGAATAATATAATTGAATAAACCTGGACATGAAGACAGCAGGCTTTATATGAACTTTGCACTGGTCCTGAGCCTATCCACTCCTATCCCTAAACTCTGCTATTTCACCTTTCTCCTGACCTGCTGCAACTCCATTCCTGACCCTGATACCCCGTTCTGCCAAAGCACCTTATTGAACTTACTACACTCCTTTCATTTGTTGAGTTACCTCCTTACTTCACAGAATGCAGTGAGGTGCAGTGAACTCATGGGTCATTGATAAAGCTACAATTTTTTCATGGAGGTTGCTGTGTGTACGTGTGTACATTCACGTGAGTGTGCTGTGAGGACCATATTGTGAAGCCCTTACCTCAGTAAGGGTCTCTTGGAAGTGAATGGGAATTTTCTCTGAGTAAGAAGTTCAGCGTTTGACTCTGCATTTTTGGGCATGCACATAACTCACAGTACCTGGAGAGAGTGGTTATTTGTTACATTCATAGAAACCTGATTTTGCCAGGACTTTGTTCCTCATGTGTTATGTATGAGGCACTGACAAAGGAACATATGGGCTACAGTAGCTGGGCACAACAGAAAGGCATCAGAGTGGAGTTGCGGTCTTCCTTCTGAGTGTTCTTGAAAATGTTTTGGCTTCAGCTATAGTCTGACAGTTACTGTATTTAATATGCAGGCATTTGGGTCTGGATGTGAGACTTTAACTATTGTTATGATCAGCATTCTAAGTAGCTGTGTAATTTACCGGGATTATTTGTTGCTCTTCGATCTTTTCTCTCTCTCTTTCTCTGTTGGCTGAAGCATTTCTATCCCATTATCTGTTTTCTATTTCGCTGTCTGGGGGATTTTTGATAGTATCCCAAAGACCTAGCAGTCTCTCACTGGAGGAGGATTGGTCATTTCCTTTCTATAAAGGGTGGGTTCATTGGATCAAGTTACTATTAAGCACCCACACTGGCTGCCTGGAGAGTAGGAGGAAAATGAAGAAACTGGTTCCTGTTTGACTCTCAGTCTGAGCCTGTTTCCTAACCCAACTAATTAAAGGCCTGCTCCCAGAATTTCTAAGTCAAGCACAGCAGTGATATACATCTGGGTATGCTGCTTCTGCTGAATCCCAGAGGTGCTGCAAGTTTGTGATTTTGAGGGGAAAAAAAACATTTCTACTTTTAAACAAAATGAAAAATCTACACTAAATGTGGAGCATTCCTTAGCAATTTTGCATTACATTCTTGTAACACATGCAAAAGATATTTTCTAGCAGAGACGTTTAAGTCTTGAAACATCTATTCGCCAGGGCAGGATTTTTCCTTCTGGATTCACTGTGACCTACTTCACTATATAGGAGAACCTTGTTTGTAAACTTGTTTAAGTGCAATTCAAATCTAGTTCTCAGTAACTTCATCTGTAGTAGTTTAAAGGGCAGGGTTCAAAAATAGTTGACATGATGTATCTCTCTGCTGAACTGGCGCCTCTCTGAAACTACTATTTTCTTCTCCAGAATCTCAGATTTTATTTAAAAAGTAAGTCTCTAATTATTATTGTTGTAAAGAAAACCTAAAAAGTCAAGACAGAGCTGTCTGCCTGAGTCTGCAGTGAGCCTAGAATAATAGCTCAGACGGGTGTGAACTGCCCTATTCATCTCAGGGAGGAGTCAACATGTAAACATTTAAATTAGCATCACTGGGCATCTGGGTTTAACTATTTCATGCCTCATATGTGACAGGATTGCGAGGGTCAAAGATCTATACAATTTACTGCAAGTGATGTCTCATTTTGGTACCATAAGCAGGCAGCATTTGGGAGACACTACCAAGGAGAAAACAAGGCCAAAGAGCCTGCTAGAATGCCTGAGAATATTCAAGCTCAAGTAGCTTGTGTAGTCAAGTGGTAACACAATTATATTTTAAATAGCTGCACAAGCTGCTGTGATTGGCATTTGATTTTGGTGATTCACATGGGCAGAGCTTGGAAAAGTACAACTTGTTTAGCTCCAATCTATCCCCTGTGAAAGATCTAGTATGCATAAACTGCCGTCAGAAAAGGCTTTTAAAAATATTTTCTAAACAAAGCAGAAGACTCGCTTAGCCAATGTTGTCTGAGCCTGGTTAGGACAAAGATTGGCCCCAGCCCCTCTAGCCCAATCAATCCACATCAGAGCAGTTGTTGAGCAGATTTGTTTTCATAATGAAGACAGGGCTCCAGTCTTTTCAAAGCAAGGTGGAAGAGACATGGAAGCTGACTCTTAATAGGGATTAGAGGCCTCATTTTTTATTCTAATTCAGGGGTTCTCAAACTGGGGGTTGTGACCCCTCAGGGGGTCAGGAGGTTATTCTTCGGGGGGTCGCGAGCTGTCCACCTCCACCCCAAACCCCACTTCACCTCCAGCATTTATAATAGTGTTAAATATAAAAAAGCGTTTTTAATTTCTAAGGGTGGGTGTGGCAGTCAGAGGCTTGCTGTGTGAAAGGGGTCACCGCTACAAAAGTTTGAGAACCCCTGGTTTACTCCATACCATGAGGAGTCAGTGCAGCTCAGTGGAAGCCAGATGCACTGAGTTATCAGAGAGAGGGATTGTGCATTTTACCTGAGCTCCAGATGTAGGTGGAAAAGTCAGAATAGACATTTTCTCTTGACCCTTTGCCAGCCTTGTCTTTGGCAAGTTACTGGCCTAGTGCATGATAATATTTTTCAGTTCTCCCAGTAACTGGGCACTATCCACTACTATCTGTCTTACACAATAATTATACTCCAGGGTTAGAATGAAAAATTTCTCTGGACAAGGCCTGCTATTGCAGCAGAGTTGAGGTGCCTAGTCTATGAACATTCCAGCAGAGGCATACAAGCTGTTGACTGCAGTAACCTCTGACCTATTAAAAAAAAGCCAACACTACACTGCAAATTAAAATGGATCAGTCCTCAGCATGTAGCAACCACCCAGATTCTGATGGATGGGGGAAAATAACACTGCATTATTCGGGGAAATCAAATACTTCAGAGAGATTTCGAATTGCTTGTCCTATCCATTCAAAATCTGCTGCTCTGAAAAAAGACAGTATGAAGACATTTGATTATCTTAGAGAGAGAGAGAGAGAGAGAGAGAGAGAGAGAGAGAGAGAGAGAGACTACCATTGATGTTGTTAGGAGTAAAGTATATGATTCATTAAGGGGAGGCGTCATTCTACAAAGTGAAAGGTTACGGCTGCTGTCCTGTCAAATAAATTGACCATGTTTTGTTTACACCAGTGGTAAAATGTGAGTAAAAAGTGGCTTGAAAAAATTCCTTTCACAGCCTGATATAAGGAAAATGTAAATAAAAGGTGCTGTGTCCCTTATAGGTCCTGGCTGCAGGTATTGCTGATCTTCCACAAGGTAAATCTCAGACAGGGCGTGGGCTGTAGCACAGCACAGTGACATGCAGGCCTTGGTGTCTCCCTGTAGGACTGTCCAGAGACAGAAGGCCTCTGAGGCTTGTTAACATGCTGTGTTTTTTTCTATGTGAATCCTGCTCCTCCAGATTACTTGACAATGTGCCAAATCACAAATGCTGGGAAATACTATTTCAGCATCTGTTTTGTGTCTGGGGAACAGACTGACAAGATCATTGGTGGCATTTTCTGTGTCATAATATACATTTGTGCCTATATTGTTCAATTTCATTCCAGTTTGCCTTCAGCACCAAACATACCCATCAGAACAAGGAGGCCATCTCAAGAGCATTTCTCAGTATGTCAGCTGTGGCTACAATTGTAGCATATAATTGTCAAACACAAAGTTTTGAAAGGTGTGTCATATTACACCAATACTTCATTGTGATTACTAGATGCAAGATGAGTAAAAATATGCTAATTAGTGCCATACGTGAGTTAGTACTATAAGACTCTAGTCTAGATCCCAGAAACGTCAGAATTTAGGGCACTAAAGCTTTTCCTCCATGAGTCATAACTGTCTTTATCATTTGAAAAACAGTTTATGAATCATTCATGAATACTCCTGCTCTTATTTGGCTAGATGGAGGTTCGCTCCTATGTCAACTTCTGATGGGCTCTGACAGCTGCACCAGGCTCCTCCTTCCTGCTGGCAGGAAATAACACTATCTGAAAATTACTAAAGAAAGTCTATTTTACAGTCATACCCATGCTCATCCAGCTGCTTCCAGGCATGCATGAATGATTAAATGAATTGCACAACACACTGTGTCCCCATGACTAAGAGACTGCCTTTCCTGTCCAGATTCCACTCGTGTATTACGATGAACTATCAGACCAGTTATGGCCTCTGGAACAATTCTCTGACCGGACAATCAAACTCTCAGGGAGAAATGCAGTTTACATTGAATTTGTTTATTGATCATGAACTGTTTGTGTACTGTAAAGTACTAGCAAAGTATGGGATGATATTCAGCCTACTATTGCAATGCTCAACACAGAGAAAACAATCTAATACTGAATATTTCTTTATTAATACTCAGATCAATTATCAACAGTATAAAACAAACTGTAAGAACATGAGAAAACTTTTACAATATATTATTAATAGAGATTAAAATTATTTTACCAAGCACTTCTCAATTACTTATGAAACACTGGATACCTTCCATCCTTGTAATATACCATTTTGAGAGGATTTATGTCTACAAACATAAGCTGGAGCCTTCACTTAGTATAATGACACCAGTGAATTATT
This sequence comes from Sternotherus odoratus, assembly GCA_032164245.1. Classification (NCBI taxonomy): domain Eukaryota; kingdom Metazoa; phylum Chordata; order Testudines; family Kinosternidae; genus Sternotherus; species Sternotherus odoratus. Next base: position 176,934 of record JAVMKO010000018.1, on the reverse strand, counting down.
ACTTTAATTAAAAGAAATAAGCAATTAACACTTGGTATTTTACATAAATCTATAAAACCAAATATGGACATTTATGCAGCACATGTGTGAACAAGCCCCACCCCACCTTCTCTCATTACCGAACACATTTATCTCTATATATTCTTTCTTTTCCTTTCGTTTGCATTTTACAAAACAACAATCTTTTTAATTTAACAAAGAAATAAGGTATAGAAACAGCATTGGCCTTGGTATGACTCGATGATGTCCTGGAAAGTCCATATGGTTCGAGTCATCTGAGCAAGTCATTTCTCCAATCTTCTGACTGCCCATCTCCAGTAAATGAAACACTTTCCAATTTCTAACAGCTCTTTTTTAATCACATGAAGGAAAGGTGCCAACATCTTTTCTGCAACCGATGACTGGATGTTAGTGAATCATGAATGAGGGAAAGGTGCACTTACAAAATCATCTTTAGGAGCACATGGTGTTGAGGAAAGATACAGAGGGTGGAAGTATCATGGAAAGAGGAGCATGGAAGATCACAGGAAGGGTATTGGGGAGTCAAACAGGGATAGAGGATCATGGGACAAATGAAGAAACCTAGATCAGGACATAGGAGCATTGGAAAAGGGAGTATATGAAGGCGGTGTGGAAGAGCTTCAAAAAACTAGGCAACTGCAGAGAACACTTGATGATCTCCTGGAAGTCATTGGAGAATTTGGAATTTACTTTTCAATGGACTGAGCATCAAACCCCTGTGACTATGAAGTGTTTGCTACAGCAGAGGTTTTCCAACTGCTCCATGGAGAAAGCTGGCTGGTCACACGCTGCTTTCTCCTCCTCTTCATTTCTAAATGCACATTATCATCAAGACAAATCCAAAAGGGATGTAACCTCCTTGCAGATTGAGCATCACCTGAGTTGATCTCTAACTAGGTCCTTAAAATGGTCTGTCTGGATGTTCACTCTATCTCAGTCACTAGTGAGCTTAGCACACCTTCAGAACTTTTGGCAATAGTATGATTGTTTACTGCATAGCGGCTTTCTGTGGCAAATGCACTTCATAATTCATTAGTCTAGTAATATATCCATACCAAGAAAGTTGATAAAATTAAACCAGTGGTAACAGAGATGGTTGCTGGGTTTGGCTATGAATATCCTCATTGCTGATCTTGTCTTACCACTTAATAAGGAGCAGATGACAAAAACAATGCAAACTGAAAATGTCAGTACATTGTTCTTTAGTGTTTCTTAGCACCCATGTTTCACTGCCTTCCAATAGAATTAGTATAATGGTGGTTCTATATATCCACACCATTTTAGTAAACCTGATGTCCTCACATCTCCACAGAAGCTGCAGAAGCTCCCAGAATGTGGTGGGAGTAGCTGCTATATGAATATCCACAACTTTTGAAAATATCCCAGCCCTGTCTATGATGCTACTTAACAGCTGCTAGCTGTGTGATATCCTCTTCGGACAGGTTACTACTGAACAGGATGTAATCTAGAATTGGATGCTGCTTGGTGGTAATGGTCAGGGACTTAGTTTTATCCAGATTAATAACCTGACCAATGCATGCTGCTTCTTTTCTGACCAGATCGGTCATCAGCTACAGCAGTTACCCAACTGAGCCAACAAGGTAATGTCATTAATGCATTTCAGGACTCGGAGTAAAATGGTGTTCAGTTCATTGCCAGCAGCAGCTGCCTCCTCAAAGTTATTCATCAACCAATATATGTCAATATTGAACAACAGTGGTGCTGGAATGCAGCCTTGAGTAACTTCTGTGGGGACAGAAACCATGCCATGTACCATTGTCTTGAACACTGTGTTCTGTTCCATTAGAGAGGTCTTTTATCAATGACACTAGCTTTGCACGGATGCCAAGCTACCACATCAGATCCCATAAACTTGCTTCAAACAGTGACTCAAAGGCCTGAGGAAAGTCTATGATTGCTTTGCACGGCTTATTAAATTCACCCTTCTTCTCAGAAAGCTCTATCACTGAAAGGATTTGGTCAATAGTGGAACCACTGTGTCTAAAGTTGCAGTAAGCCAATTTTGCCATAAAGTGCAATACTGATTCTAGACATTACCTTGGAAATAAAGATTTTCCCTGGGACCAACAACAGTGCGATACCTGCCTATTCTGTCCCACGCAAAACTTTCTGAGCATATTTGCCCAGGTGGCATTATCCTTTCTTATCTGTGCATTTATGCTGCTCACTGTTTTGACAATGTCTTTTATCATGGCAATTGCTTATACAAATTATCTGCAGCTGCATCAGTGATCTTGGCATTGGTGGGACCATACACAGAGATGATGGTATGAACCCTGCAGCCAGTACAGAATCAGACACTGATAAATTGCTTGTTAATCATGTGCCAATCGTACAATTCTGCCATTGGGTGAGAGTACCACGATCTACACTTGCTCAAACAACTAGCAGGGTTGTCTGAGAACAAAAATATATAGTCCTCAATTTTGTTTTCTCCACTTCCTGGCCAGTGCACCTCAGATAAGGCACAGATATTGATGTTCAGGGTTTTCAACTGCCTGATGAGGAAGATTGCTTAAGCAATTTTGGACAATGTTTGGACATGCCAGGCACCAATTTTACATTTACCACTAACATACAGAATATAGAGATGGCCTTTTCACAAGTTTTCACTGGTCATTTCTCCCTCAGTTGCAGAAACAAACTCTTGGCCATTTTGACTTCAAGAGCAATTAACCAGATTGTCACAGGTGATTGTCTTAATTAGAAACACTCTCATGAGATAAACCCATTGATCCTGGAGGACATTTCCAGATGCTAAGTTTCATTAAAAGCTAAAAATAGATTACAGGCGAGTTGCATCTTAGGCGCATTTAACTTGTGCGAATTCAGCTTTACGTGGTCGGCAAAAACAGGAAGAAAAAAAAAAGAAAAACAACAATTAAAAAAAACTCCATCTGTAGTGTGGGCGATTACAGCCGCCATTCAACTCCATGAACGATTCACTATACACGGTTTTCACTTTATGTGCTAACCGAGGAACGGAACACCCGTGTACAATGAGACTCGCCTGTATATGCGTCCCGAATGTGAGTTTTCCATGAAAGCAATTGATGCAGGTGCTACAGTGATAACTATCACTGGGAGGGTAGTTGAGTCTGTGATGTCCGAAATGGGAGGGGTTGTTACGCCATGACAATCTCACAGTTAGGATGTGGTCCATATCTCAAATGAGTTTGAGAATTCCTGTGCTAGATGGCTTTGGCGTTTCTATAGATCCTTCTCAAAGTCAAATTGATACTTGTTCTATTCTACTACAGATGACTCTGTAGAGAATATTATTCCCAAATCCCCTTTCTTGTCTTGTCCAGAAGATCAGGAACAATTTCCCGATGGGGAAGAGCTCATCTGAGTCACTGATGCTGCCTTTTGCAATAACATCTACCTGCCAATCCATATTAGGCAACGTGACCAGCCTGAGAAGCATTCCTTTTTCATTCCGTGTCCCTGAGCTGTAAGTGACTCAGTTCTGATATATTATTTACACTGCACTGTTATACATACAGCCAGTCATACTGAACATACCCTGTACATAAAGCAGAGGGTTTGGCCATTTAATTTTCGCACAAACTATTGGGAGCATATTTTAAAGAGCAATATGGAGATTTCCATTTAAATTTTGTACTAGCTGAAAGGCTGTGTCCCTTCCAAATCTCGTGATTGGTCTAGTAAAATATAATAGTGTATCATTAGTTAGGACTGGCTGGCTGAGAATTTAACTGTGTAACAGGCAGGTGGATTTTTGAGTCAGCTGGAGGAAAAGCCCACATGAAGGGGGAACCCAGGGGCTGGCCTGCTGGCTCCACCAGGGAAGCCCTGTTGCCTGCACTTCCCCACCAGGCTGGCAGCTCCAGGTGGTATCACCAGCCCCCCACTTTGCTGGCCAGGTACTCAAGCCCTAAACTCGCTTGCATTCACAGGCCCACCAGCTTGCGGCACTCAATGCCCCCCCCCCCATCCCTCCCGACCATGGTGCTCTGAGCAGTCACACACATCACCTACCCGTAAAGTCAGCCCTGCCCCAGTTAATACCGAGCTTCAGCGAGACACACGTGGCCCCGTGAAGAAGAGTGCAAATGGGGGCACTAATACATTCTAGTTATAATAGATTATAGCAGTGAGGCAGTACCCCACTCAGGCTATAATCAAGGAATTAGTCCAGGTTTCACCAGAGCTGAACTCCCTACTGAGAGCATCACAGAGCAAAGAACAAATTTCTTGTCCTACCTCACACAGAAGGTTTGGGATCCTCAAGCTAAAATCAGTTCCTGCTTCTGTTTACCGCTCCAGACAGATGGCTCAGTTGAGATTTTTAATAGCCCCCCAAAAGTATAATGCATAACTTAATGATTACAGATAGTGAAGACTGGGACTGGTGCCTCTACTTTGCTGCCTCTTTGTGATTTGGGACATTCCACACACTGGCAAAATCTGAAAGTTGTCTCCTGCACTTCAGCTAAACTAAGTTAACTGAAGGTGAATGGAAGGTTCCTTTTGGTGTCTGTAGAGCTGCAAGTTAATCATCACATTTGAAGTTTTACTTATATTCTCTTTGGTACAAATGATAAATTAGATTTTTCTTCCTTCTGAAAATACCTGTCTACCCCATACAATCATTCGCAGCCACACTATACATTCTGGGTTCTCACCACCACACTGAATCATGTGTTTTCAAATTGCTGGAGAATCACTACGAGAAATTACACAGTCCTAGTCAGTCTAATAACTACATACTGTATACTTTTGGCACCTTAGAGACTAACCAGTTTATTTCAGCATAAAATTATGCTAGTCGTCTCTAAGGTGCCACAAGTATTCCTTGTTTTCTTTATGGATACAGACTAACACAGCTGCTAATCTTATACATATGGTATATCCTCCCTCAGAAGAACAGCTTACCAACTATGCTAGGAGGTCATAATTAAATTAAATTATTTTCTCTTTTATCTGAGTTCAGTTGAGACAGGGAGAGAGACACACAGAGAGAGGGAGAGAGAGAGAGAGCAGCCTTTCTGATTCATGTGAATAGACTAGTTGTCCAAGCGGTTTGGCTTTGCTCACGTGACTGCTCAAACAAATGGGCAGCTTGATGAATGTTTCAAGTTCTGCAGGAGCAAAAAGCAATTAATTATCTCATAACCAGTGGGTATGCCATAGAGTCCCATTCCCATTGAGCCTCTATTGCTGATCTCACTTGCACTTGGTAGATAAAGTTTGTAAATTCCACTGGGAAGGAATCTGAATTTCTGTGGGTAGAATTTTAACCATTGTGACTGGCCAGGGGAAAGTTTTATCTTGGGTTGTGGAAAGCTTTGCATGTTAATAGCTTTTATTTTTGCTAAAAAGTTTTTTCAAGTGTGGCCAAAAGGTCGTCCCTGAGGGACAATTTCAAGAGGTCAGAGTTTCTTCATAAATAAGCCCTGAGGCCCAGCTAGAAAGGGGCAGGATTGAAAAAATATCCCCATAATTCCTCTTTATATAATCTTGTCAAAACAGTTTCAGATTTCTGATATTTCTGCAGGAGTGCAGAACTAGGCTAGAAGAACTGTCTCAGTGTTAATTTACTACCTGATGTCTCAGACTCCTGGAAAAGACTGGAAAGCAATGGTCTCCTGCTGGAGTCTTGGCCAGAGGTGAATAGCTGAATGAAAAAGCCTTTGCTCTGCATTTGAGTCTCTCTGACCTTTCACTTCCTGTTCAGTTGTGAAACAAAAAAGTAAACATTTAACTGAATGTGGTAGCCTGGGACAATCATCCTTATTGTGGGATGAATGCCAGTCTCGTCTCTCCCCGCATAAATCCTCTTCACTGGCAATGCTAATGGATCTGCTGCAGAAGAAAGCTATGCCCTGTATAGGGCAAGACCTGCATCTAGTTAGAAAACACAAGTGCTGTGTTGTTGGGTCTCTGGTAATGTCTTGTATTAAGTAGCATTGTTACGTGGGATGTGCAGATCTCTCAAAGTCAGAGAGCAGAAGGGCTCTCAAGTTTTTACTTAATTTTCAGTATAGAGTTTTATGAGGGAGTTTTTAAGTCACCAACATTACCATGAGATTTGACTCCAGAGTAAACTGTGGAAGCAGTTAGACTTCAGCCCCAAAAATGTGCTGTCACAGTTACTGGTATAGTGTGCCTGTACCTAGCTCCTCCCGATGTTTCAATTGAGAGCACTACCTTATGACTCAAACCATCAGTTGGCTCAGCATGGAATCATGTGATTCGCTCCTTTTTAGACTGGCTTGCCTGGCACTCCCCTGGTACTAATCATGAAAGTCTCAGTATTTTGACTTTTAGACACAGATGCTGCAGGTCTGTTCCCTTTGGGAGCAATGACAGTAGTAATCAAAGTACCATTTATTTAGGACAAAAGCATTTAAAACAAAATATATCAAATACAATAAAACAGGTTGTATGAGTATTTAGTTTTATCCTAAGGCTTATCATTCTCTGGGAAGGCCCAATTTCTTTAGACTCCCTCTGCAGAGTCTCCCTCTGTGTCAGTGGTTCTCAAACTTTTTGTAGTAGTGACCCCTTTCCCACACCGGGCCTCTAAGCGCGACCCCCCCAGGGGTCAGGCGGGGTGTGTGTGTGCCTGCAGCCCACTGCTGCAAGTGCTGAGATGGGGGGGTTTCAGCAGCCCCCCCAGGACAGGGATTGGGATTGGGGGGGGTTTCAGCAGCCCCCCAGGACAGGGATTGGGATTGAGGGGGGTTTCAGCAGCTCCCCGAGGCCAGTGGGGGGGGGGGTTCAGCAGCCCCACGGAGGCGCCAGCAGCCCACTGCAGCAGGGGCCGGGCTCACGGAGGCGCCAGAAGCCCACCTCAGCAGGGGCCGGGGTGGGCACGTGGCAGTGCCTGCAGCCTGCCGCCTGCCACGGCGGGAGCTGGGACCGGGCTCACGGGGCCACCAGCATCCTGCCGCAGCAGGAGCTGCGGCCGGGACCGGCCTTATGGGGGCGCCGGCAGCGGCATTGTTCAGGGCCGGCTGCTGGCAGGAGGGGCTCGCGATCCCCACAGAATTGGTTTGTGACCCCCAGAGGGGTCCCGACCCCCACTCTGAGAACCAATGCACTAGACAGCTTTGGATATGTAACTCTCCATCCTCAGAGGGCTTTGAATTCTTTAGTCTCCTGGCAAAACAAGCTTGCTGCTTCCTTGTGGACAGGAGGTAAGATGCTTGAAACTGATAGTTTTGTCCATGGTCTTTCAAGTGCATACTGGGATGTTCTTATCTGGGAAGCCATGGTGGTGCTCCTGTTTGTTCTTCCCACAGACCCCAGTATAAGTTAGATCAGTATAGTCATGCAGGAAATTCTTAGAACCCAATATACAATAACTTGCCCTCACTGATCTGGTCATATACAGGGTTCAGAAAATTGTCACATATCAGTATTCCTACCATTATTACATATCAGCTCTGCTTCTGTCACATGTATATTTCTGGATTGTCTTAAAGACACCTGGCATAGCCTTTCAAGCTTCCACTACACCTGACCTGACAGGACACTCTTACATCATATATATTTGAGGGGAGGGATAGCTTAGTGGTTTGAGCATTAGCCTGCTAAACCCCCCGGATTGTGAGTTCAGCCCTTGAGGGGGCTATTTAGAGATATGGGACAAAAATGGGATTGGTCCTGCTTTGAGCAGGGGGTTGGACTAGATGATCTCCTGAGGTCCCTTCCAACTCTGAGATTCTATGATTTATTGCTGGGCTCTATTGGAACATAAAAAGCTATAATTCAAACAACTATTCTAAATGATAACTTTGCTTTCAATAAGTCTCACCATTATTTCAAGATTCATGGCTTAGCTCACGAGCTCTACAAAAATCAGTACGACATCAAGAAACATTATTTACAATTACCCAGTGATTTCTGGAAATACATCTTTCAGAGGAGTTAGCTGGATTGTTGATATGCAGTAACCATTGTTATATATATTGGAAACATATGCTTCACAATGCCATACTATATGCACATCCTTATATCTGATACTTTTGCTTCGTTGGTTAAATGTACTATTATATTGTTTAAAAAGAAAGAGGATAAATAGTTTCATTATTCATGCCTTCTGAATCGGAACGTAGAAACATTATAGCTAAAAGCAAGTCTTGTCAAACATTGGAAGTCTGGAGGACAATGCTAACCTCTTGAATATTTTGTTTATTGTAGAAAGTTGCATAATTCCTGGGGTTGGATTTGTAAAGCATGTTCATCAGTGCTGGCTGAGTACTAAGATTCTAGTGCTGAGGATAGGCAATGAGTTGGTGTATGTGTGTTTCCAGTGAACATCAAGAAATTAGTCCTTGCAGCCTCTGGTCTCATGACTGAAAGGATCCTTCTAAGATTATGGACATTGGATCCCTTTCTTCCTCAGTCTGACTGACTTAAAGAGTTATCTACAGTAGCACAGATGGAGAAACTACCTTTAACAGGAGAATCTGGGAAAAGTACAATCATATTTGGTCCCACATAGAAGAGCAACATACTCAATTACTTCCAGTGTCCCATTTGTGAACGTTCATGCATCAGGTATAAAGCCCTTTTTCCATAACTATACATCTACATCTTTACTTAAGTCTCAGCCCCTTATCCATATATAGCTTTCCAAGTACCCTTAACTGAGATTCCAATTGCTGACATAAACTAGTTGTCTCAATCCCGCGTTAATACATTTCCCAATGTTTCCAGTACATGGTTAGACATACTAAAAATTCCGTCCGCCCCCCCCCCCATTGGTTATTTTGTGATTCTGTGGTGTAATTCTTTATCACAAGCTACATATTACAAAATACTGCTAAATTTTATAACCTTAAGTTAAGCAGTTTGCTATTTAGGTTAACTATTAAACCTGCCACTAGGCCTCAGCTTATTGTCAAGCCTATCTTAGTTATTATACAAATTCTTATATTTCCCTACTTCCTTTACAGCTTTAATAGAGTCTGTTTTGCTATCTTAAAGCATTTTAGTATGCTTTGTCGCATAATATGTAATTTAATCTTGTACCCTAAAATCAGGTCAGGGGTTACAGGTCGAGAGTTTGGTCTCTCAGCACCTTGTGTTGCTTTGTAGACTGAATGCAGACTGAATCAACTAGTTTCAACATTGTCAACAGCTTCATCATTGTTAACACAAAATATTTATTTGTAGCCTTTTCGCTTAGAAAAGGGAAAAAGGATTTGGTGAAATTCAAGAAAAGTAGGTTCCTATTAAGTTTACATCACATGTAATGATGAGCCAGCTAACATTTCTCTAAGTACACTGAAATGCTCCTAGATGCTATACTGACTCTGTGCCAAATGCCAGAAATGTCAGCTGTAAGTAGGCTGACCATACGTCCCGTTTTGAACGGGACAGTCCCGTTTTTTACATATTTTCCGACCGTCCCGTCTTTTTAACATAATTATCAAATTTGTCCCGTTTTTGCTTTTTGCAGGGACCCACCGCCGGGTCCCGCCTCCTCCCACCCCCTCCCGCAGCCCTTCAGTCCCTTCCCCTCACGGCCTCGGGCCCCCCTCCCCGGCCTGCTCCCCCCTCCCCTCCGCCGCCGCAGAGCCCGCGCGGCGCGACTGGCTGGGCCGCCCCCACGTGGGGCGGAGTGGAGCTGCTGGCCGGGCAGGGGCTGCCTGGTGCCTCGCTCCCCTGCCCCCCCCATGTGGAGGAAACGCCACGTGCGGCCCAATGACGGGGCAGCGTGGGAGGCGTGAGCGCAGGGATTGCGAGCTCAGGGAGCCAGGGGGTGAGGCCGGCAGCTGGGGCGGGCGCCGAGCGGAGCCGGAGGCAGTGCGAGCCCAGGCGGGGAGGAGGCAGCGCCGCCCCGGGCCCCATGGAGCTGGAGAACATCGTCCCCAACAACACCATGCTGCTCAAGGCGCACGAAGGTGGGGGAGAGGGGGGGACCGGGCGGGGGGGCATGGGGTGAAGGGGGGAGGGAGTATGGGGTGGGGGGCCATGGCTGCGTGTGAGGGGGGCAGGGGGAAAGAGGGGTGCATAGGGGCCGTGTGTGAAAGTGGGTGGAAGTGGGGGGCACAGGGTTGTGTGTGAAGGGAGGTACTGGCTGGGGCTGCATGTGAAGAGGGGCACAGGGGAAGTGGGGGGGCATGGCTGCTTGTGAAGGGGTGGTAGGTGGTGGGCACAAGGCTGTGTGTGAAGGGGTACTGGGGGAGTGGGGGGCACGGAATGGGGGGCACAGGGTTGTGTGTGAAGGAGAGTACTGGGGGGGTTCAGGGCTGTGAGTGAAGGGGGTGGCGGGGCATGGGGCCATGTGTGAAGGTGTGGGGAGGAAGTGGGGGGCACAGGGTTGTCTGTGAAGGGAGGTACTGGGGGGTCCAGGGCTGTGAGTGAAGGCGGTGTGGGGGAAGTGGGGGGCACAGGGTTGTCTGTGAAGGGAGGTACTGGGGAGTCCAGGGCTGTGAGTGAAGGCGGTGTGGGGGAAGTGGGGGGGCACAGGGTTGTCTGTGAAGGGAGGTACTGGGGAGTCCAGGGCTGGATGTGAAGAGGGGCAGGGGGTGGGTAGGGGAGATGGCAGGTGGGTAGGGGTACCATGGTTAACCCCCTCCCTGAACACATGGATGCGGGGTTTGGGCCAAGCCTCAGAGCCCATTCGGGGCGTCAGTCTTCAAGGCACAGCTAAGGCCTGGGCAGGTGGCTGTGGCATGTGTGGGCGATGCGGTGGGGTTGGTGAGAAGCCGTGTTTCTGCTGCAGGAGATGTAGGGAGAGGACTTGGTCAGTCAGAAGGGTTACTGATAGTGGAGGCGGTTGGGGGCCTGCCTGGAGGAGGAAGGCAGAGTGGCTGGCCTGGGGGAAGCTCTTGTTGCACAAGCTTCTGCCTGTGAGATGCTACGCAGGAAACTGAGCCATAGCCACAAGCTGATGTGGTTGGGGGAGGGAAATAGGGGGTCATTTGAGGTGTCTGAAGAGAATCATGGAGTGTGAGAAGTTTTATGATAAGGTATTGAAAGACCGAAATTTGCTGCGTAAGATTACTTCATCGGAGAAATATTCATGGTGCGATCGTGGTGAAATACAGTCCCCCTTTACGTCTACCTAAATTTTTGTATGAGTTCTGTCACTGAAGAATAATTGTTAGCTCAAGTCAATACAGTAGACTCCCGATTATCTGGGCGCGGGTTAACCGGGCTGCAGATTAACCGGGATGTCTAAACGGGTCAGTAGGGGAAGCCCCAAAGCGGCGGCGGGCTCAGCCTTAGCCTGCCGCTGCTTTGGGGCTTCTCCCACTGGCCCCTTACGAGCTGGGGTCTCAGCCTGCTTCCAGCCTGGGTGTAGGAAGCCCAGGCTGGCAGCGGGAGCTGAGACCCCAGCTAGCAGGAGCCTGCGGGGAAAGCCCAAAGCAGCAGCAGGCTGGGTGCTGAGCCTGCCGCCACTTTGGGCTGTCTCCCCAGGCTCTTGCCACCTGCCCCACTCAGCTCCTGCTGACAGCCTGGGTGCAGGGAACCCAGGCTGACAGCGGGAGCAGACTGGGGCAGGAGGCAGGACCCCGGCTGGCATGGGGCCAGTGGGGGAAAACCCCAAAGTGGCGGGGGGGCTGAGTGCTCAGCCTGTCGCTGCTTTGGGGTTTCCCCCGCTGGCCCCTTGCCAGCTGGGGTCTCAGCCTGCAGCCAGCCTGGGTGTAGGAAGCCTAGGCTGGCAGTGGGAGCTGAGACCCCAGCTAGCAGGAGCCTGCGGGGAAACTCTAAAGCAGCAGCGGGTTGAGAGCTTGGCCGCTGCCGCCGCTTCTCAGCTCTCTGCTGCTTTAGACTTTCCCCGCAGGCTCCTGTCAGCGGGGGTCTCAGCTCCCGCTGCCAGCCTGGGCTTCCTACACCCAGGCTGGCAGCGGGAGCTGACTGGGGGAGGCAGCAGGACCCCGGTTGGCAGGAGCCTGGGGAGAGAGCCCAAAGCGGCAGCGGTCTGAGCAATCAGCCTGCCGCCGCTTTGGGGTTTCCCCCGGTGGATCCCTTGCCAGCCAGGGTCTCAACTTGCTGCCAGCCTGGCTGTAGGAAGCCCAGGCTGGCAGCGGGCTGAGACCCTGGCTGGCAGGAGCCTGGGGGGAATCCCAAGGCGGCGGCAGGTTGAGTGCTCAGACCACCGCCTCTTTGGGCTCTCTCCCCAGGCTCCTGCTGCCTGCCCCAGTCAACTCCCGCTGCCAGCCTGGGTGTAGGGAACCCAGGCTGGCAGCGGGAGCTGAGACCCCGGCTGGCAGGAGCCTGGGGGGAAAACCCCAAAGCGGCGGCAGGTTGAGCGCTCAGCCGGCTGCCGCTTTAGAGTTTCCCCGCAGGCTCCTGCTAGCCGGGGTCTGAGCTACCGCTGCCAACCTGGGTTCCCTACACTCAGGCTGGCAGCGGGACCTGACTGGGGCAGGTGGTGGGACCACCACCTACCCCTCCCCCCCGCGCCCCAGGGCGGCAGTGAACACCCTCCCCGCCCCCCAGTAGATGCTTGATTATCCGGGATTTTATTAACCGGGATTAAGGTTTTCCGGATCATCCCAGATAATCGAGAGTCTACTGTATGTTCATGTAATAAAACTTTTTTTATCATCTTACTTTTTCATGAATACAGAATATTACATAACCCCGTCCCGTTTTTGCTATCCCAATGTCCCGTTTTTGTCTCAAGTAAATATGGTCAGCCTAGCTGTAAGCATTATATAAGTAAGCTTGATTCCATAAACCTGAAGTCACAATCATTGCTGGTTTCATTTCACACTTTCATGGCACTGTTCTATGCAATATAGACAAATCTTGATTTTACTAAAATTTCAGCTGACACCAGAATATTTGTAATATCTACAGAACATGTGATTGCTGGTTATCGGGCAAGGTGACAGAGGCATTTAAAAAAATTATGATTGTTTGTAAAATTGGAGTTTTCAAAATCAGAGTTGGGGTGAGATTCTCAACCCCACGGTGTTATCTGTGCTGGATAGGACAGCTGGAGCAATGTAAAGGGGGTAGAAAAGCCTTTGATACAACCAGGAAATAATTCCCCCAGCATAGGGACTGAGAAGACAGCTGCAGGATGTCTTTCGAGGACCCCACCTTTCCCCAGCCAGCCCTGGCAGAAGTGGTACGCAGGGAATATGTCTGAGGAGAGAGGGTTATATCTGGGGGAGGGTCAGCAGATAGTAATGCACAGTCTCCATAGGAATATCTCCCATAGGCAACCAGGAACATGCTGGATAACTTTGGCAGCCCTAAGTTTTGCTAGGGGCTGTGTGAATCCCCAGAGCAGCCAAGAACTGGGAGGAAGGTTACAAAGGTGATTTAAAGCTACTTCAAATGCACTCCTCCCCTCCTCCTGGACTGTGAGTTCTGTGCTAAGCCTTTTACAAGTGCAGCACAGAATCTCAGTGGTAATCTCTGAAAGAGCCCCTGGGTTCTGTGAAGTGCCCTTTAATGTCATGCTGCCAACTGAAATAACTTTAGCACTGAACACCTCTACGGAGATCCTGGAGAGGCTGCACAATGAGACTTCACAAGACTTCACAATGGAAATTGGAACCAGATTTTCTTAGACCATTAACAGAATTGCGACTGCTCAGAAATCTTAACTGCCAAATGTTGTTAACATCTTTAGAATTCCTGGTAACGAGCCTTTTTAGTTTTTTTTAAATCTAACTAGTTTAACATTGTAACTTTTGAGTTCTTGGGGAATCATGAGTTCTGGCTGAGATTTGGAATCTAGAGGAAATTTGGTATCATATATGCAGGTACACATTTTTATGACTTATCTATGGACTACACGGGTTATGAGGAAAAAATGTTAATTTGATGGGTTCAATTCCAGTCTTTGTGATACACTCCTTCTGTACTAATGTGTCTTATTTAATTATGATGCTAAGGAATTTTTGGATGTAAAAATCAAAGAAAGGTAATGACCAAGATGAATAATGATCTACAGTAGTTTGTGAAAACATGAATGAACTGGAGGAGAATACATAGGTGATTCTATATTATTCTGAACACTCCCTTCTCTCATTGCAGTAGCGTATAATGTGTACAATGACCTGATGTAGGTGTATGGATAATAAGGACTATAACTGAAGAGTCAGTTACCAGTTTATTTGGCACCATTATCTTATGCTAGCCATCTGCAACATTAGTAAATCGGCGTTAATTTTTCTCATAATATGTCCCACCCCTCACAAATATTGTGTATTTTAAATCTGAGAGGTTTGGAACAATTTTTAGTAGCCAGAAATACCCCCAAAACACACATTCTTGGTGTATAATTCAAGTTATTCCACCCAATGGTCTATTTAACATAAATTTTGGGGGTGAAATATTATTGCAATGAAAACGATATTGAGAATACAGTAAATAAAAGTTAAAATGCACTATACCAACCAGTTTAGAACTAACATTCAATTTCCAAACCAAAACATACAATATATCTCTGGATTGAGTCCGAAATACCTTCTCCTCCAAACTGGTTTAGGCCTGACAGACTCGATATTCTATAGAGCAACAGATCATGTGATTAAAGAGAGTGAACAAACATATGGTGTATCATTAACAAAATGCCAGACTGCATTTCACAGTGCTCTTTTGTGATTAGTGAGCCATGCAATTTGCTCAAAAAAAACAACAACAACAAAGGGACAAAGGTTAATTCTGTTAAAAATATACCCAATAATCAAAAAAGAACAAATGAAACCATTTTTGTATAGCAATGCCAGAAATCTACCCATCACTGAAATATAAGTGCAAAGAACCTAGTGTAAACCTCTACACATTGTAATATACTTTGATAAAGAGTTTAGACAAGTATTCTGCCTGATTTTCCCACCCTCCAGTTTTTTTGATGTCCTTCAATCCTGACTCTCAGCCTCCACAGACACAGACAAAAGGGGCAGCATGCTCAAATGGAACATAGCTTCAATATCTCAATCCAGAAGGATAGAAAGTGGATGAGGAGCCCAGAAACATATAGGAGCCTAAACAACGAGGAGTCCTTGTGGCACCTTAGAGACTAACAAATTTTTTTCGGCATAAGTTTTTGAGGGCTACAACTCACTTCATCAGATGCACGGAGTGAAAAATACAGTAGGAGGATAACTATTACATCACATGAAAAGATGGGAGTTGCCTTCCCATGTGGGGGGTCAGTGCTAATGAGGCCAATTAAATTAAGGTGGTAGTGGCCTATTCTCAACAGTTGACAAGAAGGGGGGAATATCAAGAGAGGGAAAAGTACTGTGGTAGTGGTAACAAGGCCAATACAATTAAGGTGGAATTCACCCATTTCCAAGAGTTGACAAGAAGGTGAGAGTATCATCCGAGGGAGCCTGATTCTCATTTAAAGTCGGGTCATTTGCCAACACCTCTGCCAGTATAAATGAGAATCAGAACTATTTAACTTTGGTCTGTACAGGATTTTGCTTTTTTTAATAACTGTAAATAAAGATTCCCCAAAACATATTTATTCTGGATTTTCCTCTTCAAGGGACTTTACAAACATAATCTAATTTCCCTGCCAGTGTAACTTCCCCTTTTAGCGAAGTGCAGACTGTACTCAGAGTTGTTCTAGCACAGAAAGAAGCATTCGTTGTTCCAGTCACATTGAGGTGTCAGAAGATCTGAGGATATGTCTACACTGGCAAGTTTCTGCGCCACTAGCTAGTGTACATGTCTGCAGTTTGAGTACAAAAAGCTGATTTACTTTTATTAAAATGCTGGAATTAAACTGCTGTTGTGTGTCAACACTATGCTCCTCCTTGTGATGCTGGAACGCATCCACATTAGTAGCTCTTGCAACAGCAAAAAGAGCAGTGCATTGTGGTAGTATCCCACTGTGCAACTGGTCACAGGGTGCTTTGGGAAGGATTTGCAATGCCTCATGGGGCAGGCACAGTATCACATGATGCAGATTTCCCAATCCCATTGTTCCATGGGCATTCAATTGCATTGCCAGCTGCTTTCCAACTGAAGAGGAGGGGAGGGAAAAGAGTATGTGACAGGGAGTGTGTGTGTATGAAGGGGGAGAGAGACAGCATGCTCTCTTGTAAGTTCAGACAGTGGCAGGAAGCAACCAGTCCTGTGGCAGGGGGAGAGGGAAACCCCTGACATCTGCTCCTACCTGTCTCCCTGGGCTCTCTGCACAGCAATCTCTCTCTCCCTCCCTCCCTGTCTCTGTGTTCAATAGCACAAGCATTCCACATTACAGTGAAACCTCGATTTAACGGACTAATTCGGGCGAGGGGGTTTCTGTTAAAGCCGAAAGTCCGTTATTTAATAATTTTTTAAAATTATTAAATATCAGGACTTTCGGATTTAACGGACACCCCCTCGCCCGAATTAGTCAGTTATATCGAGGTTTTACCGTCAACCCGCCCGCCCGGGTCCCGGCTGCTGGGACCCGGGCGGCAGTTAGCAGCCCGCCCGCCGGGGTCCCCGGCTGCTGGGACCCGGGCGGGAGCTGTCAGCCCACCCGCCCACCCGGGTCCCAGTTGCTGGGACCTGGGCGGCAGCCAGCAGCCCGCCCGCCCCCGGCTCAAACCGCGGCGGCCGCTGCGAGTGGGCAGAGAGCCCGCAGGGTCCCGGGGAGCGTGAATGGTGCTGGGGGCCGGGCGGCAGCCCGCCCCCGGCTCAAACCGCGGCGGCTGCTGCGTGCGGGCAGAGAGCCCGCAGGGTCCCGGCTCCCGGGACCCTCCAAGGAGCCTGCATGGTGTCGGGGGCTGGGCGGCAACCCGCCCCCGGCTCAAACCGCGGCGGCTGCTGCGCGCGGGCAGAGAGCCCGCAGGGTCCCGGGGAGCATGAATGGTGCTGGGGGCCAGGTGGTAGCCCGCCCCCGGCTCAAACTGCGGCGGCCGCTGCGAGCAGAGAGCCCGCAGGGTCCCGGGGAGCGTGAATGGTGCTGGGGGCCGGGCGGCAGCCCGCCCCCGGCTCAAACCGCGGTGGCTGCTGCGCGCGGGCAGAGAGCCTGCAAGGTCCTGGCTCCCAGGACCCTCCAAGGAGCCTGCATGGTGTTGGGGGCCGGGCGGCAGCCCGCCCCCGGCTCAAACCCCGGTGGAACCCTCCACAAACGGATTTCAGATGCATCAGACTTTCTGAAAAAATGTGTCCGTTGCATCCGAAGTCCGTTAAATGGAGGTCCGTTAAATCGAGGTTTCACTGTAATGGTTTGCTTCGTGTCCCGGAGCAGATCAGCGCAGAAACAGTGCTTTGAAAGGGGACGGGCGCATGTCCCCAGGGCAGCTGAGTTCAAAACCATGAGCAGAGCAGTCACTTGGGACAGTGTGAGACATCTCCAGAGGCCAATTACAGCACAGAAAGCAATCAAGTGTCTACACTGGCACTAGAGTGCTGGAGCCTCTGCGCAAATTGCCTTACGACTCTCGTCGAGGTGGTGGTTTTTGCAGCACTGCAACTGATGATTTTCTGTGCACTAAATGGCTTGGCAGCGTGTACACGGCTGCAGTCTTAGTGGAAAAAGCTGCTTTACTGCACAGAAGCTTGCCAGTGTAGACAAGACCTGAATAGCAGAGGTGCTGCTATTTGAGACTGCAGCTTGCTGCCAATGCCAGTCTTCTCCCTCACCACTAGTTGTCTTCCCTTCCCTTGCTGTTAGTTGACAGATAGCACCCTATTTCTTGCTGACTCCAAACCTGAAGATATTTTCCCATCCTTCCTCACTAACTAAAATATCTAACTACAGGAGCAGGGATTTTCTAAGGCACTTTGGGGATTGCATTGTTTTGGGTTAGAAGATATTTTCTATTGAGCAGCATGTATGAAAGTTCCAAATGAAGTGCCTCCTCCAGAAATATTGTGAGCAAGTTGACAGCATTAATCATAAGCTGCAGAACCAGGAAAGCAGGGGTGCCAACATGATTATTATTTGAATAACTTCCTACCCAGCAGCAGGTCAGCTTAGTGAGCTGCTGCAGCTCAGAGCAAAAGCTTGCTAACTTTCAAGCCAGCAAATAGCTCTGAAAGTAGAACATGTAATGAATGGCTTCAATTCATCAGCCTATTGTACTGTCTGTATGTGAAATCTGGTGTTCAATTTGAAGTAATTATTGTTTCAGTTTCCTGGAGCCTCCGGTTTACATATTTGTGTTAGGTCAGCTAACCTGTTTCATAAATACTAGAAATGCCTTATGAATTTCAAGAGTTTGCAACATTACAGCAGAGTTTAATCTCCTGAGGTCCCTTCTAACTCTGAGATTCTATGATCTATTAAATCTTAGGAACTGTGATGCTTTATAATAAACTTCAAATTTGTAACTTTATTATAGAGTAAAGATTCAACAATTCTCCCTTTCAGACTTAACAGACAAAAGAATTTGTGACCAGGTGTCAAATGTACAGTTCCCTTACAGACACCAGATTTCCTTCAACAGTGACAATTTAAAAAAAAAGTGATAACAGATGCTCCTAACTGTGGGAGGAGGAGGAAAGAGAGCCTGGTTCCTGTAGCATTTAAAGTCTCACATGAACTTGCAGTCTTATTAGCAAGGGGTCAGCAGTCATTACACAGGTCTGCAGATTTAAATGTTACTGAGTGGGTAACGGATCAGTTCTTGCTCTGCAGCTGCTTGCAGACAACAAAGACTGAAATCTAAGGGATCAGTTTGTTTATTCTGAGGTTGGAGAAGAACTAAATCATCAAATAAGTGAAATATTTAAATAAACAATGAATGGACTCCCTAAATAGAAAAATCAGCCCAGGAAGGGAACATGAAACACATTTCACAGGCCTTTCTTTGAGCCCAGAACACATATTTTTACACACTATGAGGAGAAAATTAGAGAATATAAAGATGTTTAAATATACAAAACAATTTTTCTTCTGCAGTATAATGGCTACCAAGTGATCTCCTTTACCACATTCACATACCTTCCTGAAACTGACTCCTAGAGCCTACCCAGTAATAAAGCATCAAGCCCAGAACAAAGAATTTACCTGTAAAAATAATTAATTGATACATGAATTTTACCCTTCCCCAGTGTCCCTTGCATGTATGATTGTATTGTCTGTGTTTTAGATTATGCTCCTTAGGGCCAGGACTCCGGATTTCTGTTTCATACAGCCCCAAGTAAACTATTAGTACTGAACAAAAATAAATAATGGCAACTCTCTGCTGCAATGCATGACAATGACAGACAGAACCTATACAACAGGGGTTGGCAACCTTTCAGAAGCGGTATGCCGAGTCTTCATTTATTCACTCTAATTTAAGGTTTTACGTGCCAGTAATACATTCTAACATTTTTAGAAGGTCTCTTTCTATAAGCCTATAATATATAATTAAATTATTGTTGGTGTGTAAAGTAAATAAGGTTTTTAAAATGTTTAAGAAGCTTAAAATGCAGAGCTTCCCAAACCGGTGGCCAGGACCCGGGCAGTGTGAGTGCCACTGAAAATCAGCTCGCGCACTGCCTTCGGCACTTGTGCCATGGGTTGCCTATCCCTGCTATACAACTAAGGTTTAGCTGTAAAGCAATTAAAAATGGCCAAAACATGATAGGGTTTGTGTGTCTGGGCAACATTTAGAACTGGAGCCAAAAATTAGAAATTCTTGTTCAGCTCCAGAAAAGTGATTATTGATTGAACTGGGTGAATTCTAATGAACAAAACAGAGAACAGCAAGTTGTTTAACAGCAGCTCTGAACTTTGAAAGGATGGAAGATTCTATACTGACCTGAAAAGAAACTGAACATCAATGCAATAGAAATTGGGGTGGGTTTATTTTTTATTTGTCTTGCTAGGACAATTTATTACTGCAGTTTCCCTTCCTCCCCCTCCCCCCCCCCCAAACTGTCAAAAGCACACATCAAAGGCAATTCATAGCAGACCCATAATAGGGAGGCAAATCATGATTCCATGGAGTCAATTGCCCTAGAAACTGTGCTGCATGTGACCTTTATGAGAAAATTCTCAGACATTTCACAATAAAACTGCAAATAGAAACTCTCTGTGACCTGTTTGCTAACTAGGGGCATAGAGTAGATGTGAACTGAGAGATGTCAGAATATTTGCGTAAGGAAATATGGCACAAGTTTTCTGCCCAAATTCAGTGTGGTTAATTCAGGTGACTTTAGCCTGCTGAAATATTACATCACTGTTACTTCTCCATTGCTCGCATGATGAAATCTCAAAGAATGAGGCAGGAGCTGTTTACATGGGAGGGCATGAAGAATTTTGCTATAGTTTCATAATACATATACAAGGACAGTGTCAACATTCATCCCTAGTGCAACTTCATGGACATCAATGATACCAGAATCTTCTCTTTGGTTCTGATATTGACTCCAGAGTTGAAGTAGAGAGAATCTGGTAGGGTGCCAAGGATTTAGTATGAGACGTGTACAGGGGGAAGATATCCTCACTCAAAACTGAGATATACAGGCCAGAGTTGAGGAATTTACTAAGACACTAACAGACAAAGTTTTGTAGACAATTCCTGTTTTAATTAGTGAGCTGCAAGAAACCAGACTTAGGCCTTGAGTAATGACCCTACAAATTAGGAAAGCAGCCACCTACAGAGAGACTCCTTTTTTCCATCTTTTTTATTCTAGGATACACACTCTTAGTCTTCTCCAAAAAACCCTCTCAAACAAGGAGATTTTGCAGCACACCTGAAAGGTCACCAAATTCAGGCTTCTTTGAACCAAGGGAGGGGAGCCGTTTCCAGAGTCTGAGCCCTTCTATAATGACGGGGTTACAGCTCAGGCATCTCTAATGACCACAGGTTGTAGCAATATGGCACAAGGATATGCAATCACTCAGGCAGACTAGGATCAGACCATTTAGGTTTGGATGGCCATTCATTTGCATATAAAGTTTAACATACTTTATAGGAAATGCCATTAGAGCCAATTATAATGTAACTGACCTTCATTGGATTTTAAATGCCTAGATAAAGTTGCTTTGTCCTCCATGTTGGAGATTTTGCTTTCTTGTTCATATCTGGGAAATTAATGGATCTGAATATCATCCTCATTCATCTAAAAATGTTCAAAATGTGTGTTTCCCAAGTCATTCCTTTAAATAGGATTCTAAATTTAGTAAAAGGAGATCTAGATATGGCCTGCTTAAGTTTTGTTGTGCTGCCTTGCAGTGCTAATGAACACATAGGACAACTGTGGGAGGGTTTGCCTTTTGGCACACAAAAAAAATCTCCTATTAAAGGAAGTGGTAGGCCTTTTCACATAGAGCCTATTGGGTGCAGACACAATAAAGACATCAATGCACACCACATCCTTATCCCATGGGAACACAAACAGTACCACTGCATTATTATACTTAAAGTGTACTAATGCTTTTCTGCTATTTTATTTTTGTATAGCTTCTCCCATATTACTCAGAAAATTAAAAGCCAGACTGAGGGATATCTAACTTTGCCCTGGCCTATAAGGTCATAATTTGACATTCTTAAGGCTGTGAAGCTCTACACTGATCTGTGCAAAGCTATTCACACACAAATATACTTTATCTTTTTGACATTTTGGGGATAAGCCAAACATTCTGGCTTTTACTTTTTTTGTTTTCACAAAACAATTAAGCATCACTCTCTTTCTCTTTGCAGTGAAAGCTACTTGATGAATTCTGCTGTGTGATACTGATTCCAATCCAGAGTAACTCCATTAAATCAAAAGACGATTACTCTGATCTAACCAGTGGAACTGAAAATATAATTTGTATGGAGCACAAAGCCATAGATTCAAAAATAAAACAAGGAAGACTTTGTAGCACCTTAGAGACTAACCAATTTATTTCAACATAAGCTTTCGTGGGCTATAGCCCACTTCATTGGGTGCATCCGATGAAGTGAGCTATAGCCCACAAAAGCTTATGCTGAAATAAACTGGTTAGTCTCTAAGGTGCTACAAAGCCTTCCTAGTTTTATTTACAGATACAGACTATGTATTTAGCGCAGTTATCCTGCTAGACAGCAAATTGTTTTCATTTTCTTTTTTAAAAAAGCCTAACACTGACAGTTCTAAACACAATAGACAGGACTTCATAGCAAGATTACGTGTTCTCTCTCGATCTTTGACCAGTTTTTCTTTATGTGAATGCCAAGGTGAATGCAAATTTTCTGGTTTGATCTCTCAGTCAGCTGCTTCTCCCTCCAAACCAAACTACACTGTCATGGATCAACTGGAAGTCAGTAGTATCATGAACCACCATGAACCACCCTTCAACCATGTACCACCCTTCAACCACCCTTCAACCACGTACCACCCTTCAACCACCCTTCAACCATGGTTGTGTGTTCCTTGGAGGTAATAATAATAAATACCCTTGTAAAACCCTAACCTAAAATAACTTTCTTCCTGATCCTGTTGCATCCCTTAGTGGGGACAGGACAGCATAGACTTACTTGAATGAGACACTATAGGAACAGAGCTCAGGATCACACTCACTCTGATGCAACCATAATTGTTTCCTCTCCTTATCTTGAAGGAACTTGCTGGGATGAAAGTCTTCAGATGACAAGGCACCAGCTGTGTCTGAAGCTGTTGCTGTTATACTCCAATAGGTCAGGTTATCAGTGATGTTATGTAAATGATACAATTAGCCCATGTCTATGCAGAGTGAAGTGACTTGTCTGAGGCGCACCTACTTTACAGCATACAAGCCTGAGGCAGGCAGTGACCTGTTCCATTATCCAGCCTGCCAATCTGTCTGACAGGGACATGAACTTGTGCTTTTCTAACCTATTCATTCTGAGTTAAGACAGACATATTGAACCAAACAAAAGTCACATGTGAAATCAAAATATTTTCCTAAGTCAGTCATCTGTTCTATTTACCAGTGATTTCTAAACCAAAAGAACCTTTTTTTCAGAGAACAAATCAGTAGTAAACAAGGAATCAGCCTTGTCAGGCAGCTTTTCTTGTTTATATACTGTCTGTTTTCCTCAAAACTTTAATTTATAAGCAAACCCCTTGTTACCAGAAGCGGATTTCTTCCCCCCTCTAAAATGTTTTTAGATGTATTTCTCAAAATCTGATACTTCTGTAGAAACTAATTTCCTAACACAGTTTCTGCACATGCTAGTTGATACACATGTGATTCTAAGAGTTAAAAGGCCTTCATATCCATATCACATACATATCTCCATAGATGAGCATTTTAGGGTGAGTATTTCATAGAAACTGGTCAGGCAGATGCAGTTCAAGAATTTTTAAAATCTCCAGTCAATATGGTTTTGACAGAAAACTCAATTCATTCAAGATGGTTTTGTAATTTCTGTGGCAAGAAATCAGGAAATCACTTTTGGAATACTCCTACAGCAATAGTGACCTACAGTAATGGCAATCTTGAATAAAATGCTTCTATGGGCTGATCTTCACTACCCGCTGGATCGGCGGATAGCAATCGATCTTTTGGTGATCGATTTGTCGTGATCGCCTGCGGCACCCCCGTAGACTCTGGAACTCCAGGTTGCCGGGAGGCGCAAGCTGGAGTTGACAGGGGAGCGCACTGCCGACTGCCACCGCCGTGAGGACGGCAGGTAAGTCGGCTGCAGATATGCAAACTTGAGCTATGTGATTCACGTAGCTGAAGTTGCATATCTGCAGTCGATCCCTCCACCCCCCCCCCCCCATAGTGAAGACCAGCCCTATGTGTCTGTTCCAGTGACAAGGTTAGCTGCACCTCTCTCACTCATCTGGGCTCTCTGAGTGCACCCCCTCGGTGGAATCTTACAATTCTTCCACTGTTAGGCCAGGTCCTGGGCCTGCAGTGCACTATGGATGCACCATGCTTACCCAGGTGGGAATGTGTTCAGCACCTGCAGTTCTTCCCTTTGGGAACCTGTGACCAGTGGTAAAGACAGTGACCCAAAACAATGTTCTTAAAGAAAGTATTGTCTAGTCTTTGACATTAGGAACAAAGCATTACATACTAGAATTTATGCATGAAAAATAATAATAAAAGGTCTATACAAATACCTACCTTGCCTAAGGCTTGTCACTCCCCTAGGCTGCTTGGGAAGGCCTAACTTTTTCAGGTCCTCAAGCATGTGTCAGGGCTTGGTTAGACTGGCACTTTAAAGCGTTAGAAAGCCTCCAGGAACACTATAAAGCTGCCCCCGAACACACTGGCAAGTCACATTTTGCGCTAAAAGTCTGATCTTATCACGCTATTTGTAAACCACCTTTTCGAAAGGAATAAAAGCTTTTGCGTATTCCCTGTAGCGTGTTATGGCAAGTGTAACCGGTCATTACGCTATAAGGGATCTCTGGCACGCCTCCGAGCCATTTAAGGCAATTAAGAAGCCATTTAAGGCAATCCACGTCTTTGGGCTTCTCTTCACTTGAGCCGGCAGGGATCGATCTTTTGGTGATCGATTTATTGCGTCTCATTAAGACGCGATAAATTGACCACCAGCGGCTCCCCTGTCGACTCCAGAAGTCCAGCTCATGAAGAGGCGCAAGCTGGAGTCGACGGGGGACCGCACCGCCGACCGCCACTGCCGTGAGGATGGGAGGTAAGTCAGTTGTAGAGACGTCGATTTCAGCTACGTTATTAAGTAGCTGAAATTGCGTATCTACAGTCAATTTCCCCCCCTAGTGGAGACCAGCCCTTTGTGTTGTTTTGCAAAGGGAATTAGGAATGCGGAAGTTCCTTTTCAGAACTCCGCTCTTAACTCAGCAATTAAAGTAGTGAAAGTGCTTACCAATGGAGCTGTGTGAGTGAAATTCAGAGCCTGAGACTTTTCTGTAGATAAAAATCACTGACACCATGGAGTGCTCTCCCTCCATACACGTTCCCCGTTACCCCTCACCCCCTCCTTTGGAAAGCACGTTGCACCCAGCTGAATGCCGGGATAGCTGCCCATAATGCACCACTCCCTGTGCCGCGGCAGTTGCAGCAAATGTGGCCACCCATCGCATCTTATAGCGCTATAGCTATTGCGGTATATGGGTACCGCTATAACCAAAAGCACTATAATCATGTAAGTGTAACCTAAGCCTCAGAGGCTGTGGTTAGACTACAGGGGGAAGCGCTATTGTTTATAGCGCTTCCCGATTTAGCGCTACAGCTGTTGCGCTAGAGGGTGTCCAGATTGAATCCCTCTAGCGGCAGAGAGCGAACAGATTTGTCCCGCTTTTGGCGGCAGAAGCAGTTGCAGGATAGGGCAGGTATCCCAGCATTCAGCTGGGTGCAGCCCTCTTTGCAAAGGAGTGGGGTGAGGGGGGACTGGGAAGGGAGGGAACTTCTGGCTGTCAGTTTCATTTCCGAAACTGACAGGCTCTGCACCTCCCTTCCTTAACCATTTACTTGGGGGGGGGGTTTCAGCGGTGGGGACTGGTGCAGGGGCTGGGAGCGCCTCCGGGCTGCCGGCCACAGCGGCAGGGGACCCCACAGCCCTGCCGCCCACAGCAGCAGGGGACCCGGCAGCCGTGCCCGCAGTAGCGGGCCGGCTTTCCAAATTTCAAAAGGACTGAGGGGGAGGGTCTGATGTGGGGTCACCGAGGACGGACAGAAGAGTTTTAAATGGTGGCCAGAGAGGATGGAATTTGGAATTCTGGGCCAGGATGCCGGAGGCTGGAGGCTCACTATAACGCAAGGGTAGTACACATTGCATCCCTTGCGTTAAAACAGCAGCGCTGAGAGCTTTATTCCTCTCGTTTTGAGGTATACCAGTACCGCTTTAAAAGGTCAGTAAAAGCGGAAAAAGTGCCTTGGGAGTGTGTACTGGCAGTGCTATTGTAGCGCTAAAGAGGGGTTTTAGCGCTAAAACAGCCCCAGTCTAACCTCAGCCAGAGTGTCAGACTGTTCTCTGCAAACAGCTTCCTGACAATTGCCTGACCTCTGGTCAGAGAGAGCCTAATTCTCCACTGTTCTTTTGATCTGTTCAGTTTCCAGCACTGGCAAAAACAAGCTTTAAATTGGAAGGCACCAAGGAAGCATGATCTTTACAGTTAACAAATGACTGCTTCTTGGAGCACCTAGTCCTGGAACCCACAAGCAGAGAGGCAATTCTAGATTTAGACCTAAGTGGATTTGGTCCAAGAGGTGAAGATAGCTGAAATGCTTGGCAATAATATATATAATATAATATAATGACCATAATATAATTATATTTAACATCCCTGTGGTGAGAAAAACACCATAGCCGCCCAACATGGCAGCATTTAAATTACAGAAAGGGGATCTATACAACAATGAGGAAGTTAGTAAAACAAATTAAAAAGGCACAGTGCCAAAAGTGAAATCCCTGCAACCATGGAAACTTTTTAAAGACACCATAATAGAAGCTTAACTTAAATGCATATCCCAACTTTTTTTAAAAAATGTACGAAAACCAAAAAAGTTCCACTGTGGTTAAACAAGGTAAAAGAATCAGTAAGAAGCAAAAAGGCATCCTTTTAAAAGTGGAAGTTAAATGCTATAGAGGAAAATAGAAAGGAGAAAATAGAAAGGAGAATAAACTCTGGAAACAAGGGTCTGTGCTGGGACCAGAACTATTCAACATATTCATAAATGATCTGGAAAAAGGGGTAAATAGTGAGGTGGCAAAATTTTCAGATGATAGAAAACTATTCAAGATAGTTAAGTCCTAAGCAGACCGCAAAGAGTTACAAAGGGATCTCATACAACTGGATGACTGAGCAACAAAATGGGAGATGAAATTCAGTGTTGATAAATGCACATTGGAAAACATAATCCCAACTATACATGTAAAATGATGGAGTCTAAATTAGCTGTTACCACTCAACAAAGATCTTGGAGTCTGTAGTGGGGTGGCTGCCCCACTCCGGGGGAAAGGGTTTAAACAGTCCTGCAAAAGGCTGTGGCCCCGATGGGCCAGTTTCTAGTCCACCTTAATTACACGGCCCGCCGGGGATATTTGTTGGCGGCTCCTTCACGGAGCCGTGAGCACGGGCGTGTACTTGGCGCGGTTCCTTCCCATGCCCGACGACTGTCCCTTCTGCGGCATGAGGGAGGACCTGGCGCACGCCTACCTAGAGTGCGCCAGGCTGCAGCCCCTATTCCGGCTCCTCCAGAACCTCTTATTGAGGTTCTGGTTGCACTTTTCCCCACGCCTATTTCTTTTGGGGCACCCCATCCGTGGCCCCACAAAGTTGCGAGACCAAAGTCACCATCTACAACACCAGGAGGAGGATGCTGGACGAGGGGGTACGGTGCGACTGTGGGGCATATTTCCGGTCACTCCTCATTTCACGCATCCGGGCAGAGTTCCACTGGGCAGTGTCCACTGGCTCCCTTGACAGCTTTGAGGAGCAGTGGGCGCTGTGCAGGGTTCTCTGTTCGGTATCCCCACCCTGTACCCTCGTTTTTAACCTGTGACCCTCACGCACTTCCCCGCCTTTATTCATTAGTTGTCCCACATATTTAGTTGGCCCCGGGTCCAGTGTCCCTCCCGCCAGGCTGGGGGAGGGACTTTAGTATCGGGCGGGATACCCAATAGGTGCAAAGGGCTGTGGCTGGGGGCAAGCACCCCCAAAGGCTGATTGGGCTGACCAGCCACAGCTGCGGCTGGTTCAATTAAGGCCCAGCTGGCCCTGATAAAAGGGCTCAGTCTGGTGGAGAGGAGAGTCTCCTCTGTTTCCAGAGGCAGACAGGCCTGGCTGCTGAGTGCTTGGGTAGGTACCTAGAGTGGTGTAGGGCTGGGGCAAGGCTAGAGGAGCTGGGGAAGCTCCAGCCTAGAAACCCCCAGGCTGCAGGGCCTAGGGGAAGGCCCAATAAAGGGGTACTGGAGTTGCAGGGGGCAGCCCATAGCGACAGGCAGCAGGCCAAACCCTTCTTGCCAGTGATGAGTGGCAATTATACTGCAGTCTGCCCCAGAGAATGGGGGCAAGTGGTGACTGGCAGTTGCCTAGACTGAGGCAAGGTGGGGATAGAGCGTGGGGGTTCCCTGTGAGGGGAGACCCTAAGATCTGAGGGGGTACTGCAGGGGTGCAGCACCCATGGGAAGAGGGCACCAGGGTCCGGGAGGGACTCTGGGCCAGAGCAGCAAGTGGGACATCGGCCTGCAGAGGGCGCTCCAGATGCTGGCGAGCTAATTCCCGGACGGACCAGCAGGAGGTGCCACAGGGATGAGTCATTGTGGATAGTTCTCTGAAAACATCCACTCACTGTGCAGTGGCCATCAAAAAAGTAAACAGAATGTTGGGAATCATTAAAAAGGGATTGATAATAAGACAGAAAATATTATATTGCCACTATCTAAACCTATGGTATGGCCACATCTTGAGTACTGCATGCAGAGATCTCAGGGTTAGGGTTAGGGTTGCCCCATCTCAAAAAAGATAAGTTAGAATTAGAGAAGGTACAGAAAAAAGCAACAAAAATGACTAGGGATCTGGAACAACTTCCATATGAGGAGAGATTAATAAACTTGGGACTTTACAGCTTGGAAAATAAATGACTAAGGAGATATGATAGGGGTTTATAAAATCATGACATGTGTGGAGAAAGTAAATAAGGAAGTGTTAGTTACTTCTCATAACCCAAGAATCACCAAATGAAATTGACAGACAGCAGATTTAAAAACAAAGAAAAGTAAATATTTCTTCACCCACTACACAGTCAACCTTTAGAACTCCTTGCCAGAGGATGTTGTGAAGGCCAAAATTAGATAAATTCATAGAGGATAGGTCCATCAATGGCTATCAGCCAAGATGGGCAGGAATGGTGTTCCTCATTTCTGTTTGCCAGAAGTTGGGAATAGGCAATGGGGATTGATCACTACTTAATTACCTGTTCTGTTCATTCCCTCTGAAGCACCTGGCATTGGCCATTGTCTGAAGATAGGGTACTGGACTAGATGGACCTTTGGGATGAACCAGTATGGCTGTTATGTTCTTAATATCCCAGGCATTGTCTGTTAGTTCTCTTGAAGTGTTTATCTGGAGGTGTTTTGTTTTCCAACAACCAATATATACATACAATAAACATCACAATAATCCAAGATAGCCATACATTAATTAGCCCAAAAACCATCTTACACACGGTTTTCAAGAATTATTACAGATCAGCCCCACAGACTTCAAAATGGCATCAAGCTGTGAAAAACTGAACGTTTTCAGTCCTGATTGCAAATTCAGAGTTACTTTAGACAGCACCTTGCAACCGGAAATGAAAAGTAAGGGGTTAGGGTCTCCCTTACAAATGCCCCAAATCATAGAACTGGAAGGGACCTTGAGAGGTCATCTAGTCCAGTCCCCTGAACTCATGGCAGGACTAAGTATTATAGACTATCCCTGACAGCTATTTGTCTAAACTGTTCTTAAAAAATCTCCAATGACAGAGATTCCACAACCTCTCTAGGCAGTTTATTCCAGTGCTTAACCACCCGGACATTTAGGAAGCTTTTCTTAATGTCCAACCTGAACCTCCCTTGCTGCAATTTAAGCCCATTGCTTCTTGTCCTATCCTCAGAGGTTAAGAACAATTTTTCTCCCTCCTCTTTGTAACATCCTTTTATGTTCTCTAAAACTCTGTCTTCTCTTTTCTACACTTACCAAACCCAATTTTTTTTTCAATCTTCCCTCATTGGTCATGTTTTTAGACCTTTAATAATTTTTGTTGTTCTTCTCCGGACTTTCTTCAATTTGTCCACATTTTTCCAGAAATGTGGTGCCCAGAACTTGACACAATACTCCAGATGAAGCCTAATCAGCGTGGAGTAGAATGGAAGAATTACTTCTGGTGTCTTGTTTACAACAGTCCCGTTGAGACATTCCAGAATGATGCTTGCATTTTTTGCAATGGTGTTACACTGTTGACTCATATTTAGCTTATGGTCCACTAGGACCCCCACATTTCTTTCCGTGGTACTCCTTCCCAGACAGTCATTTCCCATTTTGTATGTGTGCAACTGATTGTTCCTTCATAAGTGGAGTACTTTGCATTGTCCCTATTGAATTTCATCCTGTTTACTACAGACCATTTGTCCGGTCATTTTGAATTTTTATCCTATCCTCCAAAGCACTTGCAACCTCTCCCAGCTTGGTATAGTCTACAAACTTTATAAGTGTACTCTCTATGCCAGGGGTCGGCAACCTTTCAGAAGCGGTGTGCCGAGTCTTCATTTATCCACTCTAATTTAAGGTTTTGCGTGCCAGTAATACATTTTAACATTTTTAGAAGGTCTCTTTCTATAAGCCTATAATATATAATTAAACGATTGTTGTTTGTAAAGTAAATAAGGTTTTTAAAATGTTTAAGAAGCTTCATTTAAAATTAAATTAAAATGCAGAGCCCCCCAGACCACTGGCGAGGACCCGGGCAGTGTGAGTGCCACTGAAAATCAGCTTGCGTGCCGCCTTCGGCACTTATGCCATAGGTTGCCTATCCCTGCTCTATGCCACTATCACCAATGAATATATTGAACAGAACCAGAACGGATCACTGCAGGACCTCACTCGTTATGCCCTTCTGGCATGCCTGTGAACCACTCATAACTATTCTCTGGGAATGGTTTTCCAACCAGTTATGCATCCACTTTACTGTAGCTCCATCTAGGTTGCATTTCCCTAGTTTATTTATGAGACAGTCATGTTAGACAATATTGAAGGACTTACTAAAGTCAAGATATACCATGTTTACCACTTCCCTCCTATCAACAAGGCTTGTTACCGTGTCAAAAAAAGCTGTTAGGTTGGTTTGACATGATTTGTTCTTGACAAATCGATGCTGACTCTTATTCATCATCTTATTATTTCCTAGATGTTTGCAAATTGATTGGTTAATTATTTGCTCCATTATCTTTCCAGGTACAGAAGTTAAACTGTATTCTCCTTATTTCCCTTTTTATAGATGGACAAATATAGTGCCATTTTCTAGTCATCTGGAATCTCTCCAGTATTCCATGATTTTTCAAATATAATCACTAATGGTCAGATATCTCCTTAGTCAGCTCTATTTATACAGACCCCCTGCAGCTTAAGCCCCTGTTGACTGTAGGTTTTTTGGCTGAAAGTTCATTTTTCATTACAATCAATTTTAAAGTTTCTACATTTTAAAGTTTAAAGAGATTTGAATTTCTAAACACTATAATTAATATCTAGTCTCTTTACGGCTATGATAAGTATCCCATTAGTGCCTCTCACAGCACAGATCTCAAACATTTGGGCATCAACACAGCTTAATTAGAAAATTTAAATTGTAGTTTGAATTTTTATATTGTAGTTTTAAAGTTGAAACATTTACTGTGCTGTTTACGATTTTTAGGTCTTCCTTCTTCTGTAAAGGAAGGGGGGCCCCTTTGACCTGATCCTCTCCCCACTATCAGTGGTACGAAACCTATGGCTCCTGAAAGCCACTAAAGAATCAACCCACCCCAGATAATCAATAGTATTTTCTCAGCTGGCTATATGTTTTACGATAACTGGATGATGTATTGTAGAAGGACTCAGGAGAAAACAAATACTCCCTTCCTAAAGATTCAGAAGACCAAGTTCAGCTCTCATTTATACCACTTGAGATCTGGAGTTACTCCATTACAGTCAGAAACTACTCCAGATTTACAGTATTGTAACCAAATAGATTTCAGCCCAAAATGTTTGGTTACCTGATGTGATGATATAGGGACTATATTGCAGTCAACTGCAGGCATAGAGTCACAGCTTGTAATGTCTGATGTTTGTTTGTTGTGTTTTTAACTCATGGGTAATTAAAATGCTATAAGTGTTAATACATTGTAAATGGAGTTCAGAGCGTGGGGCTGAACAGTGACTGTGGTGAGAAGCATAACATAGGGGAAAATGGGTGTGGTGCTCAAAGGGCCATGTAGGTTCCCCTTCTCCTCTTTTTCTAGTGAACAGGGTCTTCTTTCTCATTATAGCACTGAATGACTCAGCACACCAATAAATGAATTATACACATGCCAAAGAGCACTTGTGCCTCACCACAAAAATGCAGAAAACCAGTAGCAGTGGAATGTATGGTGAATGCCTCCTTCATGTGCACTGCAGAAATATCCTAATGACATGTGCAGAGTCCAAATAAGTGGATTAACAAAATAAAGACAAAGATTGCAATGGATTAACTTTAACTAACACCTCTTTACTGCAAGGCAGCCATGACAGCAATGGAAGGCACTTCCTCTCAGAGTTTCCCCAACTTAATTTCCATATATCTCACAGGGATATTCTACCTAGTCACCTCACAAGAAATTGCCATCTGTTAGGACACAGCCTCCTCCTAAAGCAACTTTCTGGTGCCATTATAAGATGTCAGATTCACTCTGTCAGAAAGAAATTGCTAAACCAGTGGGGCCATCGAGTCCAGTATCCAGACTCCAACAATGATCAGCAGCAGCTGCTTCAGAGGAAGAAGCCCTACAGTAGGCAGCTAGGAAATGAGAAAATGCAGTAGCTTCTAACCCCCAATACTTAGAAGTTGGCTCATACTTTCAAGCAGGTGGTTTTAAAGCCTTTTCAAAAGTCTTAATTTTTAATATTCACAATTATAATTCTTGATATTCTTGTTATCCATTTAAATCATACACAGGTAGGACTGGAAAGGCCTTCAGTAGATCACTTAGTGCACTCATGGCAGGACTAAGTATTATCATTCTAGACCATAAAGAAAGCGAGGAATACTTGTTGCACCTTAGAGACTAACCAGTTTATTTCAGCATAAGCTTTCGTGGACTCCGATGAAGTGGGCTATAGTCCACGAAAGCTTATGCTGAAATAAACTGGTTAGTCGCTAAGGTGCTACAAGTATTCCTTGCTTTCTTTACGGATACAGACTAACACGGCTGCTATTCTTGAACCTATCTAGACCATAGAATCAGAGAATATTAGGGTTGGAAGGGACCTCTGGAGGTCATCTAGTCCAACCCCCTGCTTAAAGCAGGACCAATCCCCAACTAAATCATTCCAGCCAGGGCTTTGTCAAGCCTGACCTTAAAAACCTCTAAGGAAGGTGATTCTACCACCTCCCTAGGTAACCCATTCCAATGCTTCACCACCCTCCTAGTGAAAAAGTTTTCCCTAATATCCAATCTAAACCTTCCCAGCTGCAACTTGAGACCATTACTCCTTGTTCTGTCATCTGCTACCACTGAGAACAGTCTAGATCCATCCTCTTTAGAACCCCCTTTCAGGTAGTTGAAAGCAACTATCAATTCTCCCCTCAGTCTTCTCTTCTGTAGACTAAACAATCCCAGTTCTCTCAGCCTCTCCTCGTAAGCCATGCGCTCCAGGCCCCTAATAATTTTTGTTGCCCTTCTCTGGACTCTTTCCAGTTTTTCCACATCCTTCTTGTAGTGTGGGCCCCATCCCCGACAGGTGTTTGTCTAACCCAGCAGTCGGCAATGTCGGCACGTGGGACCGCAGGGTAAGTACCCTTAGCTGGCCCTGCTGCTTTATTTACCTGCCGGCTCGCCGTGTGCCACTTCCCATTGATCCCACTGGCCGCAGTTCACCATCCTGGTTCAATGGGAATGGGAAGTGGCGCGGGGCAAGCCAGCAACTCTTCCCCCCACTCTAAACACTAGAGTAACGAGGGGGGTCTCTTCTATGACCACTTAACTGTAAGCTGCTTTCCCAGCCTAAGTTAAATCTTTTCCCCCCCAAAACCCACACTCTACCAGTTGGGAAATGGGGACCACGCTGCCACCATTCATGTGAATCTCCAAGACCGTGGAGGGGGCACACAAACACCCCAAACTCCCCCTCCCTCTCCCTGAGAGATCTGGACACTCAGACACTGCTTCATCCCCCCCCCCCCCCCTTGTACCGGGAGAGATGAGATACAATCTCCGAGCAACAGCCCTTCCCCCCTGCTCTCAGGAGAGAGACTCAGATACACAGACTCCCCTACCGGGGAACTGGGTCAAATCCAAAGCTAGGACAACTTTAAGGGGATAACCAAACGCTTTTTATATATATAAAAAAAGGTTTAATAAAGAAAAGAGAACAACTTACAACTAATACAACTTCACCGATATAAAGCTTTCTAACCCCTCCCTCAAGATTTCTCCCCCTGAGAAGGTTAGTGACACTCTAAATCAGGCACAAAGCTTATGAAATCAATATGCTACTTACAGTTAGTCTAATCTTAGAAATAGAAGGGTGCTCCATCTCTCCCAAAGCTAGGAGAGGGGAGAAGAGACACAGGCACGAAGACAGCCCGGGACCGAAGTAAAACCAAAACACTCCCCCCTCCCCTAGAAGTGAGAGCTTCTGACGTCACTGTCCTCTCCTGTCCAGTTAACCCCTAACAGGTAAAACAGCACTCCAAGGCACTTCATACTCATGACACTCCTGCACCTCAACTCTCTGGCCCAGCCTGGTGAGAGTGAGGGAGGGTGAGGGAGAGCGAGCAATGGGGGAGGGGACAGGGTGAGCAGGGCCGGAGCCTCAGGGAAGGGAAGGAACGGGGAAGAGGGTGGGGCAAGGGTGTTTGGGTTTGTGCCATTAAACAGTTGGCAACCCTAAACCTGTTTTTAAAAACCTCTAGTGATGGAGATTCCACAACCTCCCTAGGTCATTTGTTCCAATACTTAACTATCATTCCAGTTAGGATAGTTTAGCATTGGAAAATGTCTAATCAATCATGTTTTCAATCCTGTTAAATAATGTCCTTTATCTATCAGCAATGAATTCCACAGTCTAATAGTCCACAGTGTGAGAAAGTATTCTATCAGTATTGAATTTGCCATCTTTCAAATAAATTTTAATTGAATGTTCATGCTCCTGTACTATAAGCAAATATAAGTTCCTTACCTATCCTCTCTTAGGAGCAAATTCCTAAAGCTGTGTTTGTAAGGCTATTAGTATTATGATTTATGATGTTTGTATGGAACCCATTTTGTTATCTAAAATGGAGGACTTGGTCATGTGATCAGGAAGGCACTTGCCGTGTTTTCCCAACCTTTCCAACAGTCAGCAGTGGACCAAGTAGTAAACAAGTTCCAGTTTTAACTGGATTTTCCTGGGGATTCTATGGGAATTCGCACTAGAAAGTCTATACAAGAGCGGCAGTTACCTCAGTTCGGGGCTGCCCGTCCAAGTGGCAGGTGTGCGTTGGTTTGCTTCCACAGGTGATTGAAATGCCAGACAAGTGCCATCTCCAGCTATTACTTACCATCTGCAGCAGTTAACATCCATTGTGGTCATTCGCCTGTGAACATCCAGCTGTCATCTCATGAGCCTGCTGCTGTGTTATCTGGAACCAGTGAAAAGGACGAGTCATTGAGGGATCTCCTCAGAGTTCCTCTCCTGAGGCTCTGTACGAGCCAAAGGATCAAGGTCCTGAGTGACCATCAAAAGGATGACATTGTATGTTTACTTACCTTTCGTACTCCATGGGGGTCTAGTTTGGGTCTTGGCTTCAGGACACAGATTTCTGAGCTACTGTACCTACAGAGAATAAGTTTCTGTTATTGTTTTATGGATATTTCCCATTCCCATTTATGTACCTCAGTTTCCACAAAAAACAAACACAATTTGTTTGGTTTATATACACCTGATTCCACTTGCTTCGTTCCAGGAGAGGGAGTGGGATGAAGGTTACATAAGGAGGACTAGCTTAGCTACAACCAGGTGATAGATACTGGAGCTTGCAGTAAAGGACTGTGGACCCATATTTTTGTTGGGGGAGGGGAGTGTCCCTGCAGCCTTTCCCTATTTTATTCCTTGACCTAACACCACCTATAAAGATTAAAACTCTCCAGATAAAAGATGGACCAGATCTGAATTGTCTGCTGCTTCTATATACCCACTATACACAGATGCCCCCAAATTCCTGTGAACCCTCCAGTTCCCCTATTTTTGAGCTACTGAGTCTGTAATTTTTACAGAGAAATTCAGTTGCATGCTAATCTTGAATAAATTATCCAATGGTCATTGTGTGATTAATAAGATTAAAAAATTATTTTCTAAGGGTACTTTAACTTTGTTTATGGCTCCACTCTAGAAATATTCATGCTGAGAGAGATTTAACCAGTTTTTCAATATATGATCAATAAAATAGTCATAATAAATGTACAAAAGTTTGTCCATTACCAACTGGAAAAGGTGATTTCAAGCATAGATTTCACTGGTCTTTCTCCACCACTGTGGTCTAGGGGCTGTGGAACAATTTCGGATGATTGCATTGGCGTGGCAAAGTGGGTTGATTTAAGATTTGGCACCACTGTATCACAGCAAAATTCCTGCAATACACAATTCGAGAAAACTGAGGTGTGTTATACAAGATTGTAGCAGAGAAACTCCCATCAGTGGGGATGATGGGGCTGCATGAGTTTTTGTATTGTGAAAATATCCATTTTGTTGTTGTGTTTGGATTCAATTGTTGTGTTAGGATTCAATTGTTGTGTTACTACATTGTCCTACATCTTATTTTGGGATCCTAATTTTGCAGTAAAAAGCTTAGTGAATTTAGAATAAGTGTATAGACATTTTTTTAAAAGCCTTGTTCAGATTATATATTTAATTTTGGATATGTAATGTCTTGAAAAGATTATTTATACTCATCCAACACCCCCCACAAAAAATCATTGATTACCTTGAAATGTAACACAATGTAGACACTCTCCAGTGACATGCACTGATTTTATAGTTTTACTATTTCCAGAAAAATCTGTGTAATCCTGAAACTTTGTAGATTTGACTCATACATTTTATAATCATATAGTAATACAGGGCTAAATCCTCCAACCGTTACTCATGTGAAGACCACTTGCTCACTCAGATAAACCATGTATTACTTACTACTTTAAGATGTGGAATCTGTTCCACACTTGGGAAATGTAAAGGACTATCTCCCTGTAGCATTTTAACCTCAGTAGTAAAAATAAAATACCTATATGTAGCTATAATACAGTAGGCCTTTTAGATTCTATGATTCTGGCAGCACCTTTCTTCTCAGGGAATCCCAGAATACTTTACTCTACGTACAGGATTAGCTTAATCTACAACTGAAATACAGCTACCTCTGGGAAGGAACATGACAACTCTCCAATACTGCACAATGACACCATACAACAACACTTTAAAAGAGGAGTACAGAAGAATCCTGCATTAAGCTGAAACTTCAGGGTAATGCAGAGGCAGAATGTATTTATCCCAATAAAAATTTGGCCAAGACAATAGGATTAGCATTCCTATTTTTGTTAAAAGTGTCATTGGATATATATTTATACTCTTCCCACTTTTAAATTTCACAAAAAACATCTTCCACTATGCTGCTGATAGTGACTTTTGGTCTATACAGAAAATTCCTTTTGTATTTTCCTTCAGACTGAATTCCATCTGTCTAGTTGGCTGGCAACGGAGCACCCTCGAGAGGACAATGATCCTGTCCTATACAATTATACAAACTACAGCTGTTAGGCTGCACAACTGGTGATTTATTCCTGTTGAATGTAGCTAAATTTTTTATAGTAAATATAGTACTATATTCTCCTGCAGCCGCCAAAAGTCTCTGGAATGTACCTGTATCCTCATTCACATATACTTATCCATGACAAGGACAGCTTGAAAGATTAATCTTCAGAGGCCATCTAGGAAATTCTGGTAGGGCCTTTGGGTGCAAAATGAGAAGTGTCAGCTTTTGTAAATTCAGCTCAACTGTTGGACACCAGGGACGTGTTTCAGATTATACCAACTAATTCTATTGGAATGAGCCATTGCCCTTTTAAGATATAGCAACATCAGTGAAGGAAATGGAGCGGAGTATTTGAATTAGTAGCATGTAGCAGTGGGTGTTAACTTCAGCCTTCCCCCCCTCCCCCCCCCCCCTCTTTGCTGACATTCAGAGCAAGCAAGGCAGTGAGAGCATGAATCAGTGGAAACAGTCACACAGACAGGAAGTGGATTCAGTAAAGCCTGTGGCATGGACTTTTCCTCAAGATCAGGTTTCCATTCCTTTCTGGTGATCTGGCCTTCAGCGTGCACTTAGGAATTGTATTTTTATGCATTTAGGGGTTGTTGTTTTTCAAGTGATCACTTGTGCTACTTGAGCATTTCCTCATGTCTGTCTTGCACTTTGGAGAACTCCAAATTTATAACCTGTATATATTTATTACTTCACTGAAATTCGTCTCTCTGCATGAAGTAATAGACAATGGCAAGTGTCCAAGCATAATATATCTCTTAGAGGGTTACTGCTTTTCTGAAGATGCTGAAATCTTTTGGCTCTGTTTGCATCTGGCTAAAAATAAATGCATATAATCATGTAACTAGTCACATGAACATATAATTAGAAGGATAGGAAATAATGTCTGAAGCTTTATAAGGAAACAGAGTGACAGACTTGTAAGAAGTTTATGCATAGACAGTAGCACAACTGAGAGATGACCAGACTTCCTGTGCCCAGTTGGTTGAGTCTGACTCAACAGGTGTTCTTGATGGCTCCTTTATCCTGTAGGGAGGTGAATTACTACAAGGGGATGGAGTTCTCTGTTAAGAAAAAAACTCAAAACAAAAGAAAACCAACTTATTTTGGGGCAACATTTTCTTCATTGCTAACGAGCTCTGATCTCCGGCTGAGTGAAGTCTGACCACATGGAGAAAGCCACAGGTACCAAAGTTAGCAAGCTCAATGCACACTAATGTTTGTAATATAAATAAATGTTCTAAATTTTATTTTAGAAGGAATACTACAAACTACCACAATTTCTGAACCTACACAAAATGACCAGAAAAACTTCAGTTAGTTTAAAATTGTTCTGTTCATGAGCGCAGCACAATTGTACATCCGTCAAAGTGTCCAGAGACAAGCCCATAATGGACATGTATCTTATTTTTAATTAAAAAGATGAATAATTTTCATTACTCAGTTTCTGTCAAGATGAATGTGCCATGTCACATGCAGGATTATATTGATCAGGATTCCTGACACAGGCTCCAATCCTTGACTGCTTCTGTATTCCCTTCCATTTTGACAATCACCATAAAGTTTCGTGAATATATATGTGACAGTTTATGGTGTTTTGAAAATTAGGGATTGTTAATGTCATGGATATGCATGCAGTCTGACTTTGGGAGAGGAGAGTGCATACAATTGCTTGTTTCAGTGAGACATTCAGACATATAATTGGTAACTGACAGAATATGTGAACATAAATGCAAAAGGTTCCAGAAAGGGGTAAGGGAAGGTATTGTGATGCTAACAGACCACTCTATCAGTAGTTCAGTGGGCAACTATAATGGCCTTTTGTCAAAGCACTGTTGCTAACATTTAACCTGCAGCAAAGTAGGAACACAGGTAAAGTACCAGCAGTAGGTTTCATGGTGGGTGACTGATTACAGGCTTAAAAGTTATATAAGCTGTATACCATGGCTGTGTCCTCATAACAGCCATGCAGGGGAAGGACAAGTCCTGTCCCTCTCCAGTCTGGCTAATTTTGGGGAGATCAGATTTCACAGCAAGGGCTTATTTCACAATCGGTGAAATTGGTAGGGCCCTACTCATGGGGACTGTAGAAGTGTGATGACTCACCCCTGCAGCACCTCCTGCTGGTCATCTGGGAATTTTTCCAGCTAGAGCACCCTCTGCAGGTCAGTGTCTCACTATCCACAGACCTCCAGGTCCCTCCCAGGACCCAATGCCCTCTTACTGGGGGTTCTGTCCCCTGGTAATACCCCCATACTCTTCCTCTGACTCTCCCCTCCCTGTGAAACCCCCAAACCCCTAATCTCCACCTTGCCTCAGTCCATAGCTACTGCCAGTCATCACCAGTCTATGACTACTGCCAGTCACTTTGGGACAGACTGCAGTATAAAAGCCAGTCATCATAGGCAAGAGAGGTTTTAGACCCACTGCCTCTGCCTAGCTCCAGTACCCTCCTTAAGCCTCCCTTCAGGGCTGGAGCCTGGAGAGTTGCTAGGCTGGGTCTGCCCAGCCTATTTCCCCAGCACTGTTCCACCTCAGGTACCCTGTCCCACAGGCAGCCAGGACCTGTTCCCTCCCAGCCTGGAGAGAGACTGCCCTGCTTCTGGCCCACAACCCTCTTATAAGGGCTAGCTGGGCCCTGATTGGGGCATGGCTCCAGCTGTGGCTGCTTCCCCAATCAGCCCAGGCTGCCTGCTTTCCCCAGCCACAACCCTCAGCAGGGCTGTTTCAACCCCTTCAGGGCTGGAGCGGGTGACCACCCCGCTACAGGGACACATACAACTTTCAGTGCTTGAGTTTTGGTCAGTTACTCTAAAGCCAGCACCTATTAGACCCATGGCCTTCCCAACTGGTTACAGCCAGTGGGGAGACATGGAAGCTATAAATGGTTGAGATTCTCAGTACCAGCATGTGGGAGGAGTAGGGCACCAGGGGTTCTGAAAGCAAGCACTGTCCTATGTTTAAATCCTTGTTGGATATTGATGATCTTGTAAACTGTTGACCTGTGTCAAACTTACTGTTTTAGGAAAAGCTAATGAGGTCCTAACAAGTAGATGGAGTTGCTTTAATACAGCTCTGCTCCTTTCTGACCAAGAACCGAGAAGATAATTATGGGCAATTGTCACAGTCTGTTCCCCCCCTTGTGCACAGTCTGCTCCCCAGTTACTGTATTTGACATCTAAGCAGAGTATCAGTATCCAATATCCGTGGCTCATTAGGCAGCATGTTGCACACACAAGATTTCATTCACTCAAGGCCAAGCAGAACACAGCTGTGGGGTAAACAGAGCCTGGCTTATCTGTGTTTGGCCAGAACATGCAGTTTTAATCTCTCTCATGAATCATGGTCTCTTGAATTTATTTTACGTGTTCTAGAACACCACAATTTTCCTCAACTCAGTCAACTGGACATGAAACCCAGGGTGGATGGAGGAACAGAACGTAACTACTTTTTTGTTTGTTTTTAAAGAAAATGAGTTTGTGGGTGGTGAGGGGCTTGATTACAGATGAACACTGCATCATTAAGAATCAGAGGGGTAGCCATGTTCATCTGGATCTGCAAAAGGGACAAAGAGTCCTGTGGCACCTTAAAGACTAACAAACATATTGGAGCATAAGCTTTCGTGGGCTAATACCCACTTCGTCAGATGCATCAAACTATGTCATTAAACTGTACAAGAGAACCTCAATTCTCCTCCTCCTCCTCCACATGGTCTCTGCAAGACACCTGGAGTGGGAGCATTATGGGTTTGGCTACTGCCAGTCTGACTGATGTTTTATTTGTAGGTTACCAGATGGAAGAATGACTATTTGTGTGTATGTGTGCAAGTATTGGGAGAGGGTGGGGAAACTGTGGGCATGGGGAATGTAATAATGATGCCTGCTCTTTTCTCTGAATTGATTCCCAAGGACTTCAGACTCTGAAGAACCTTAGCTTATTTTGATGTATTTTTCCTTATCGTTACTCATGTTGGTGTAGGCGAGTCAAAAATTTCAATACTGAGGGAAGATCAGTGGGAAGTTGAAGGATGGGCAGTGGTAGGTACTCAGATACTATGATGAGCATGGTATAGACCAGTGGTTTTCAAACCGTGGCTTGCGACCCATACCTGGGTTGTGGAATGGAATGGAAGGGACTGGGCCGTGACAGCTATGGTCAGCACCACCAACTGGGCTGTTAAAAGTCCTGTCAGCGGTGCTGCCCGGCTAAGGCGGGCTAGTCCCTACCTGTTCCGACACCACGCTGCGTCCCGGAAGTGGCCACCAACAGG
Source organism: Sternotherus odoratus (assembly GCA_032164245.1). Taxonomy (NCBI): domain Eukaryota; kingdom Metazoa; phylum Chordata; order Testudines; family Kinosternidae; genus Sternotherus; species Sternotherus odoratus. Next base: position 135,340 of record JAVMKO010000018.1, on the reverse strand, counting down.
TCTGGCCCTCAGAAGGGGGACGGGGCTCCAGGTGCTGTCCCCACCCTGAGCACCAGCTCCACACTCTCATTGGTCAGGATACTGGCCAATGGGAATGGGGGGGGGGAGGGCAGTGTCTGTGGGGGTGAGCTGTGTGGAGCTGCTTGCGTGCCTCCGCCTGGGAGCCAGACCCGCTGCTCACCGCTTCGGGGTGCAGCCTGGTCTGTGGTGTCAGGACAGGCATGAAGCCTGCCTCTGCACCCCCACTGACTGTGAACCACCCAAGGTAAGCCTGTGCCCCAACTCTGCACCCCAATCCCTTGCCCCAGCCCTGAGCCTCCAGAGTCCCCTCCTGCACCCCAAATCCAGAGTCCCTGGCCCCACCCCAGAGCCTGCACCCCTGCCCAGAGCCGTGACCCCATCCCATATCCCATCCCTCTGTCCTAGCCCTGAGCCCCCTCCCACACCTCAAACCCCTCATCCCCAGCTCCATTGGTCACAGGCATCAATAGTTTTCTTCAACTGGGTCACCAGAAAAAAGTTTAAAAACTACTGATATAGACTTCTGTGTGTATGGTGCCAGAAGAGGGGGGTTATGGTGCCATGGCCCCCCACTTTTCACTGGAGCTAAGGGTGAGTAACAGGCAGGAGGGGGCTGAGAGGAGCAAGTGGGGGGCAGGATCTAGGGTGAAGAGTCAATATGGGAGTGGGTCCTTAGCGGAAGAGATGGTGTGGGGGCTCAGGGAGAAGGGGCAGAGTGAGTGGGTAGACCCACGGTTCAGGTGCTTGTGCCCCTCTCCCCCACTTTTAGGGAGCTTCCATCACTCCTGTTCTATGTCATACATTTGTATAAAACTAGACCCTTTAACACATAGAATTGTTCACATAAAATGCAGTTTTCATTTTTATCCACATCTTCACTTTTCCTGAATACTCATTAGAAGCTTCTGTTTTTCTATCTGTACACAGCAGTAACATATCAATATTACAACATAATAAAGTAATCATATAAATAAAGAAGACTACAGACTGAGAAAAGTATGGCAAACAGTGACCAGACATGATCCAGATACATTTCTAATAAAATCCTCAGGGCTGCAATCTCTAGTAATACCTCTGCAATAGCACCAGAATCCCTAGCAACAAGGACACAATCCTGCTGATCCCTAAAAAAACAGATATATTACTGGGCTTCCAAAATACAAAGGTAATATATTATCTGAGCCTGGGTCAAATCTGCTAAGGAGACAGTGGGAATATACTTCCTGACACAACTCCTCTTTGACATTAAGATCTGACCATCAGTTTCGTGGTCTGTGTTTGGATGATGGCTGTTCCATCCCTGTAATGCCAGCCCAAGGGATCAAATCAATGCAGAATTAGAAAATGAATCTGAATGGCGTAAAATGCTCGTGGTTCTATATGGTTAGAAGGACAAGTCACATTGTTTACCCACCTCCTGTGTTTTCTGATTCACACTGACCTGCAAGGGAACATTCCTATACCATGGCCAGCCCACTGAGGTGTAGCTAATTGAGCAATTAAGTTATCAGGTGATATAAGTAAAAAAATTCTCATCACCACAGCTAAATGGATTTGGCTAGCCATTTCCTTTTTGTTTATTACTTGTTATTATGTTACATGTGTGTATAGCTCCATGGGTGCACATACTTTGACACAAAGATGTAATCAACCACTCTAAAGTAGACTCTAGCTGTCATCTGGGGTCAGGGGTTCAGTCAACTGACTGCTGAGGAAGGATAACAGGAATTTCTTATGCTATTCTCTGGATTTGGAAAGACAGTTTTTAAATATTAGGAAAATGTGAGTGTCTAGAGTTTTCTGTTCGGGGTTAACTTCTGAGGCTGTTGACATTTAGAAGGGACTATAGTGTCAGAGTCTTTTTTCAGTCAGTAGCATTTCACCTATATAAAGTTGCTCAGCATAAGGTTCAGGAAAATGAGGATGTATAAGGTGCTAGGGGATCCACACACATTTGGAAAGGGAAGGAAGAAGGGAGATCAAACCCCATTTCAATGGAGAATGACAAGTACTACCGTGTTTCCCCGAAAATAAGACAGTGTCTTATATTAATTTTTGCTCCCAAAATTACATTACATTATATTACAGCGAGAGGCAAAACTGGAAGTACGTCTTATTTTCGGGGGATGTCTTACTTTCGGGGAAACAGGGTATCTAGAACCACCAAACCTCAAGGCCCCCTCAGTACTTCAGATGGAGGAAATGCAAGGTAACAGTGCTTCTGGAGAGCCTTTAAGTTGTGCTGATGGGTCATCTTTTCATGTTCTCATATATAATCTTCCTACTGTATTTTCCACTCTATGCATCGATGAAGTGGGTTTTAGCCCATGAAAGCTTATGCCCAAATAGATGTTAGCCACATGTACTCCTCGTTCTTTTTGCTGATCCCGACTAACGCTGCTACCACTCTGAAACCTTCTGCAAGTCAGTAACTTGGAAACAATCATTCTTGGCCCCTTTGTCTGCCATGCACAGGGCTGCATGAACAGGAGTGCTGGAACAATTTTTATAGTGGAGGTGGTGAAAGCCATTGAACCAAACTATAAACTCGGTATATAATGGAAACCACTTGAAGCCAGGGGGTGTGGCAGCACCCCCCAGATCCCCGAGTTCTAACACCTATGAAGCTGGGATTTTTAAGAGGCCAATGCAGTGAGGGAAAAAAGGAGGGACTTTCTGGGTTAAAAATGTATGGTCTCTCTAATTTTGCATGAGTGGTGTACCTGAATATTTGGATGCTAATATCTAAACTATATTGTTACCGGTAAATGTATTAATCTAAATCTGGATTATTGCTGATTATGTACTATATTTATCATATGACTTTTAAACCAAACTTTGTACTTTTGGATAAGTTAAGCAGTATATCCAGATGTACAGACACTATTTCCTTAACCTGAATGTTATATACTTTTTACACTCGCTTTAATAATTTTTTTTAATCACACTACCCATCTGAAGCCATCACTGCTTTGCACCTTTGACATAGTTAAAATGCCCAAAGAGCTGGAGTGTGCACATTTCCTATCCAGCAATGTCATGACTGGAGGAAGTCAGATGGCTATGCATGTGTATCAAATTTGCATGATGCTCAGGCAAGATTTCTAAGAAAGGCCAATTTAGATGAAGTATTCTTTGTGGTGAGAATGGCAGGAAGGAGATGAAGGCACCAAGAAATTGGTCTTATTATCTGCAGCAGCTCAGCCTATTTTAACTTACTTGGTTTAGAAATCAGGCTGAGGAAGCTTTGCAGGACATCTCAGTTTCAATATTTGTCAAACCAAAGAGTGTCCAAAAAATCGTGAGTCAGACCCTCCAAATTCCAGAGATTGGCTCAAAAAATCATGACATTTAAAAATAATACATTGTGGGTTCTTTTCATTTACCAACTGGTTTTGGAACTGTGCACTGGGGTGATATTTTCAAACTTTTCTCCACAACCAGGGTGGTTAGAATTATTATTTTTTAAATGAAAGCTGACATATTTATGTATTCACACAATTCTTGGAGCTGGGACTTCAAGAAACATGACAAATATTGTGAGACTCAACAGAATCACAAGAGTTGGCAACACTGTGTAGGAAGATTGCTTGCCTTTTTGACTGGCTCAGAAAGGCCCATATGTATATTACTTGGGCTTCTTGAGATGCCAACATCAGTCCCCTACCTAACTGTGACCTGTCCTGTCACACCTGAATTAACAGTATTTTTCATTTGGAGGGGACGTAAAGGGGAGGCATGGATCAGTGTTCATGTCACACTTCCCGTAAGTATCTGGCCCACGCCGGGGAAGCTAATGATGCAACCAGTAGGACAAATTTGGTGATGACTCTTGGTCACATGCAACCTGAAGTATTTTGTTCATATGCTAAGATGTTGATTTAGAAGGGCCTCAAAGTGCTTTGTAAACTTACATTTTTTATATTAAGCTCACACACGAAAAACTTTACCCATTGCTGAAAAATTGCTTCATCTGGGGTAGAACAGGGTAGCCATTTAACATAATAACTAACTATCAAACAAGTTTAGGTCAGGGTTTAAAGAAACAATTTCTATCAGAAATAGTTGTGGGGCTTTAGGAAGGCAGAATGTAATTACCCAAGTGGGAACTTGGCCACCACACCAGGGCCTGGCTAAGACTCCTAATCTTGCTGAAAATGCCATGGAATTTTTAATAAGTGGCCAGATCCTTGGTTTTATGCCTGTCTGAAAGATGATCTCAAGAAGCATATGCTGGGACACCAGCTCAGTAAGGTCCTGTAGAGACTAACCAGTTTATTTCAGCATAAGCTTTCGTAGGCTATAGCCCACTTCATCGGAAGCATAGAATGGAACAGAAGTGGGCTATAGCCCACGAAAGCTTATGCTGAAATAAACTGGTTAGTCTCTAAAAAGCGTACAGGAGACAGATATGATCTTTGTCCTCCAGAATTTGCAATCTAAATAGTAGACATACCAAATCAAATAGAGGTGACAAATAGTATGGAGGGAATGTGGGGAGGAAGGACAAGGGTCACAGCCATACAATGACATGAACAGTACGGGCATGGACCTATCATTGTTATAGTTCTTTATTATTAATACAAAGAATAGGACTGTACAAATGTAAGGTAGTGGCTGTTAACTCGTCTGTCAGGGCATCTCAAAAGCATGAGTTCTTGGGAGAGCTTTTAATGAGGAGAGGTGGAGGATTGGAGCTGGTGATAATATTGCAAATGGTAGGAATTTAGCAACATCTAAAACAGCAGTGGTGGTAGATCCATAGAGGTTTTTTTCTAAGGCCAAAAGGGACTGCTATAATCATCTACTCCAGGGGTCGGCAACCTTTCAAAAGCTGTGTGCCAAGTCTTCATTTATTCAGTCTTAATTAAGGTTTCGTGTGCCAGTAATACATTGTAACATTTTTAGAAGATCTCTTTCAATATGTCTATAAAATATAATTAAACTATTGTTGTACATAAAGTAAATAAGGTTTTTAAAATGTTTAAGAAGCTTCATTTGAAATTAAATTAAAACACAGAGCCCTCCCTCCCCCTCCCCCCGACCGGTGGCCAGGATCCAGGCAGTGTGAGTGCCACTGAAAATCAGCTCGCATGCCGCCTTTGGCACTTGTGTCATAGGTTGCCTGCCCCTGATCTACTCTGATCTCCCATATAACACAGGCCAGATACTCTCACTCAGTGGTTCCTGCATCCAGCTCATTAACTTCAGGTTGTTCTTGAGCATATAGTTTTAGAAAGACCTTCAATCTTGATTTTAAAACTTAAAGAGTCAGAGACTCCATTGCACCCTTGATAAACTGTTCCAGATGTTAATTACCCTCATTGTTAAAGATGTATACCTTATTTTCAGTTTGAATTTGTCTAGTTTCCAGCCATTGGCTCTCATTGGCTAGATTAAAGAGATCACTGTTAGATGTCTTCTCCCCATATAGATACTTATACAATTGGCACAAGGAGGTGGTAGCCCATGTGGCTGGAGGCAAGGGAGGTGTGGTATGGCACAGGGAGCTGAGTTCACAGAACTAGTTTGTGAAGTGTGGCACGGAGCAGGGAAGTGGTACTGCAGATGGTAGTGGGTTTTCAAGGCGCAGTATGGTAGGTGGAGGAAAGGTGTAGTACTGCACAGGATGAAATCTGTCTGATTGAGGTGCTGACTGGCCACATTGGGTGTGACTATGTGTGGGAGCTCATGCAGTTTACTGTTTACCAGAACCCAAACACTTTTAAACAGAAGTGGAATCTCAATTAATAGCCTATTGACCAAAAAAATCCTATAGGAAGTGCTGTCCCTACCCCCATCTCTAACCTGGAAATAAGAAACCACCAGATTCCTGGGCCTAATTATCTCCTTCCAAACCCAGCATTCCCCTGTATTTCTGACTCAGTGCAATATGCATTTCTGCTCAGATTATCATCTATATCCTATTACAGGATGAGATGCAATAGCACTTGATTTAATTACAGGGCTCAGACTGCTCCCTCCTCTCCAATGCACCAGTCATCAGGAAAAACCTGAAAGTCCACTTCTCCTGTGTTTAACTGTGACTCGTCCATCAGTAAAGAGCGTCTTTCAGACAGATGAGGCGGGGGATGTTGGCCCCTCCCTGTCCCAAAGTGTGCAGTGACGAGAGAGTAGCCATAAAGCACAGAGATGTCTCTGTGCAATCTCTAACAATTATTTCTCTCTCAGACAGGCAGATGGACAGATGTGGCATTTGGCTGCTTTGTGAAGACAACATCGCTGTCATCTGGCCATAGGCCCAATGTAACTGTACACATGAGGATCATCACCTCAGTGCAGGTGCTCCCCAGGTGAGAGAGACAGCACAGTGGTTCCTATGCTACCCTTTCCCCTGCTTCTGGCACAGAGGGCCACAGATTAGGTAGAGGAGCTTGCATAGGATACCCTTATGCCCAGCTCATCATGGACTATGGTTTGGCCCCTAGGGTCCTTCAGCAGCTGGAGTCAGTCCGAGCAGAGGAGAAGACTGACACAGAGCTGATTCAGGTATGGGGAAGCACAAGTGAGCACTAAGCCACTTTCCCATCACTCCTGGATTGTGTTGTGTGCATTTTGGCTGTACCCAAGGATTTGGCTCAAACTCTTTAGTGAGAGAGATGCCTCACAGGAAAGCCTTCTACCAGGACAGTCAGTGGAAATCATGTCAGCAAATTCTCCTGAGAGGACTGTATCCATTACATTTGTTGGGTTCATCTTATTTAATGCTGAATACAGTAGGGAGAGTAAAATTGGAGATGCTTAACTTTCAGATTGTATGAAATCTGGACACTGAAGCCATTTGGCCTAATGAGGCAGTGTTAACTGCAGACTCCTAGGTTAATAAATAAACAGATAACATGGTTTCTGTTTTCATGCATCTCACCTTCCTCCTCCCAGCCACCTATCCAAGAGAGCAGGAAATCTCTCCCAGGCATCCCTAGGTTCTTCTGTGGAAGAGATTCTTCAGTAACTATGCCAGACTGAACTGCACACAGAGGGTTATTGTTGGGAAGAGACTGGACACATCGCTGCACATGATCAACCTTGCATGGTTCTGGTTTGTGACTGGCACCACATGACATCTGATACATTTTAGAATTAAGCTCATAACAATAACCTGACCAGTCGGTTTTCTTCTTTCCCATGGCTGGATATAAATTGAAGAGCCATCCTATTGATTATCTCTAGCTTCAGATCACATTAGGAAGCACATATGTGCAAAGTCTCCATAGTCTTTACCCCTATGAGACTACAGCTTTTAACCACTTAGGTTAATGCATCTTCACCCAACTACCCTACTTCTTAGGGCAGATTTGAACTACTCTCTTTCCAAAGTGTCTTCCATAGGAGCTGTTCTGAGGACTACTGACTTACCTGGCACGTGCTTTGTGTCTTTCTTTCCTCCTCTTTCAAAGAGCCCTTTGGCACCAATCTGGCTGCTGAGTGGCAGACAATGTCATTGGGTATCTAATCTTTGCCTCTAAGGAGAAAGGTCTGTACATCTGCTCAATGGATACAATGCTGTCAAAATAGGTGTATTTGGTTAGAGACTGTCATGAGACCCAGGAGCAAATGGGTTGCCAAAGGTGCAAATTCCACCCAATAGAGTAAAAATTGCTGATCCTGTGAGACTTATTTTCTTACAGATACAATTCTGCATTAGATAATGGTAGTTTATCTTGTGTGTCTAGCTGAATTGCTGCCCAGGCATGGAGAGAGCCATAAATAAGATGTCCATCCTCTCCTAACTTACTGAATAAATCAGCACAAGATCTAGGCCTTGTTAATTATATATGACTGAGCTGACAGGGTTCTGTCCCAGAACCTTCTGCAGGAAGAGCACTTTGTGATATTGTTTCTCTATTACTGACTTACCTACATTTTGATTATATTGAGTTAATAATCACTCTAAAGATCAAATAGACCGTTCCAACCCTCTTATGGTGACAATGTAGCCTGTGATCCTGCTTGGTACAACAGCAGCTTAAAACCTAGTGCTTAAATGAGCAGGAGCTCAATGCAAGCTCCTTCTGCAGGGAGAGGGGAGTAGGACCTTTATTTGGTTAGGTGGAAGAGTTGGAGCAAGGTGGGATTCCATTTGGGGGCAGACAGAGGAGGCGACGAGTGTACTTCTTGACTATGGGCCTGAACAACTGAACATGAACCTTGCCTTTTCCTTGTACAAGAGGATAATAATTTCCATTGCCTTGTTCATAATAGCTCTTCTTATGCAGCCTAGAATCCTTCTGGCTTTTACAACTACAACTGAACAGTGCATCTTTGTTACAGGTACCTGATTGCCTAGGTCTTAGTCAATAACAGTTTCCTTTTACTCACAAGTGCATATAATACCTTAAGATTTTTAAAGCCAAAATGCATCACTTTACTTTTCACTTATTTTAAAATCCAGCAGCCACTTCATAGGTTACTATCCTTCTTGAGGACACACTATGTCACTTACGGCATTAACAAACTTTGCTACTCAACCAGCATCACTTGCTCCAGGTCATAAATAAATAAATGGAATAACAGTACATACTTATGCAGTGTTTTATATCTTCAAAGATTTGTACAAACAGTGCCAAAACAATTTGCATTACAGAACATTGATTAATTCTGACACTGCACAGCCATGGCCCCAGCGCTGACCCACGGTACCAAAGAATGAATTCTTTCCACTGCAGTTTATTACTGTTCACAATGATTTCTTGCTTCTGCTATTCTGACCAAATTGGTGGCATCATGTACACACCTGTGGTCCATACTAAGGTGACCAATCTTAATGTTTAGGAAGTTGTTTTCAGGCTGCAATATACTCTACACACTGTTTCACAGAAGCTCGCAGGAGAATTTCAGCCACGAACAGAAATAAATGAAAGTGTTCAAACACATTTCCTTTCCCCAACTCCCTCGCTAAAAGGTCCCTATACCTAGGTCAGCATGAGATTGTTCTCGTGTCTGAGACACTTTCTGCTCTCCCCAGAAAAACTCTACTGTCTAGAAAACAGAGTGGAACATGTGAGATGATAGTCTTTCTCTTGGGATTGAGTGCATTTTCTTAGAAAAAAGTAATGGGACAGTATGTTCTGTCAAGTAAATATTTGCCAAAACTCTTGAGTAAGAGGAATGGAACAGATAACAAACAGTGAACTCATAACCCCCGGTAAACTGCTAGCTAATGTAAACAAACAATGTACAAATATCTTCTATCCATTGTTTGATAAACACGTGTGTGATGATTTTGATGCCTGAATGTACTAAGGTGCCACAAGTGTTCTTCGTCTTATTTACAGATACAGACTAACACAGCTGCTAATCTTAAACCTATACACTTTTTGGGCATCATAATAATTTGCCAGTCTCTACTTCAGAGCGCCACAGCCTGGCCTGTGCATTCCCACCTCTTTATGCATCAGCTCCTCAAGCCACCCACTCATGATGGCGCACTGCACCAAAGTGTCAAACATTAGATCTTTGGTTGGTTGATTTGTTCAGAGCTTCTCCCTCCAAAAGCTCACGGTGAAGATCAGGCTTGAAGACATGCTACTTCTAGAAAAAATTGTCTTTTTGTGTCCTTTTGTGTTAAAACAAAACAGACAGTAAATTAAGTTGGATTTCCCTTATGTGAGATCAAGTGGTTATGGGAGCTGGATATGAATTAACGAACATGCTTTCCTTGAACACTGTAAGACTTACATAAAACATTGTATGGCAGTATCCTCCCATCGCATTTACTGGATTCTATTAGTGCCCTCTAGTGACTAATTTTACATGCAGCAATTTTGTTTTCAATCCCCAAAATTTGCCTATGTAGTCAATATTTGTAGGGGCTGATCTGTTAATCCAAGTCTAGATCTTGTGTTTCAATTAGTCTGATGACCATATCAACTTCTCTCTCCGTGGGAAGTGAAGGGTGCTCACTCTCAAATGCTGAATGAAGCTAAACGGGGATCACTTAGTGGACATCAAGCAACTTCATGGAAGTCGAATGACTGCACTGAAGCAAAGCCAACTGGATATCAATCTAATGCAATGCAGAAGGCTCTTGCTGCCCAGAACCCAAGTGACTGCACAGGAGCCAGGATAAGGGTGGCAAGTTTTCCTGAACAATTGCTTTCTAGAGCTTGAGGAGAGGCTGACATTTTCATCTCAGATTGCTCTAGCCTGTGCTGACTGGTCATTAGTGTTTCATTTACTGCATACGGAGTAATAACACGAGGATTCCATATTTCTAAAACTAAACTGGCTGCTTACAGAGATAACTATTTAAAGAGAGGCTGCAGCTATGGCTGGCATTCATACCACGTGAAAACAGACTGACTTCTTGGTGCCTCTTACAAACTCTTCCCTCCTGCAACCTGTGCTCCTCCCTCCAAGTTCTATACAGGTTGCTATCTCTTTCCATTCAAGAATTGTTGTGTCTTTTGTGCAAGCGTTTAGGACTTGCTGAGGCCAGATGTTACTAGTATGTAAATCACCCTAGGCACACAGCCTTTACTGCCAGCAAATTGCAGCTGGTTATACCTCAGACCTTCAAACATACTGCTCTTCAAACAAGTCTCCCATTTTTGGTCTGTGTTATTGTGGTTGGTGGGGAACTTGCTTCTTGTCTGTTGTTGTTGGGTGGCATCCTATTGGTCCTCTGCACTGGTCATATGTAAGGATATGATTTTTTCAGAGATCATGGATTCCATGACTTTAGCGGACCTTCTTTGGCTTCTGCCCCTGCCAGAGCGGCGGGGCTGGAGCAGTGGCTGATAGTCAGCCCCTGGGCTGGAGCAGCAGTCAATGCCCCAAAACCATCAGTACACCCCCTTCTCATGTCTGTTCTGATCTTTTCTCAGGCTGAGGTTGGGATTTCAGGAGGCTGTAGTTTTCTTTTATTGTCACTGTATTCTTTACACACCTCACACTATTCCACGTATGATTTCAATTAGAAATTGATGCTTGGCCAGTAGATATACTCCCTGGCTCATCTCAGGTATGCCTCTATCCCCAAGCTTGATGCATGTATCCATTTCATGAGGTCGGCTCTTATATCTGCTGGAATAACTGTTGCGTCCTCTAAACAAATTCCCATCTTGCCCACTCAGTTCATCCCTCACCTCCAGTGGCACTTGCTCTTTGCACTCCAGCCCGCCCTGAAGCAGGAATAAGTTTACTGCCTGTCACACACAGAGATGAAAATGGGCCAATATGGTGTACCAGTAAGAAGTGGCTGCCGGTCCACGTTAAAGTGCTGTGCTGTGAACAAAGTCTGTTACTGCTTCTTGTCCAGAGCTCTCTGCCAGTGATGGTGAATAAGCACCTTGTTCCAATTTTTCCTCCCTCTTTTTCCTACATCGAATTATTTAAAAAAAAAAAAAAAACAAGGAAAGGACACCACACAGTGATGCTCCCATATCTGCCACCAGTGTCTCCTCTAAATCAAATTTATGTTGATCCTGAAATTTATAATAAGTTCCTGAGCCACTAAAAAGTACCATATTTCTAATCTGCTTTTTCCTAGAGAGTCAATGTGGCTATGAACATTTTCTACAGACCACAAACAGCAGAGGAATTCCACCTGATTCTATATTATTCATACTACATGGGCAGCAAATACTGGAACAGAGATTTACAATTATAGTGCAGCAACACAGGCATGTATACAGTTAAGGCAAATAAGTTGTCTGAAAGGACAGCTTTCAAGGGAACTTGTCAGCACCCCAGATTTCCTAATTCTCCATGGTATAGCTGTAGCCTGTGCTATGAGAGTAGAAAGGGCATCTTCCTCATAGTGACATAACCAAAACTGCAGCTGGCTCAAGTCAAGGGTGGAGAGCTGGTGGGATATACCGGCAAGAGCTTGGTTCAACTGAGTTTCAACAAAACAACAACAAAAATCTACTGAGTATTCCTTTGGATTATAAGAAATACAACATCTGGCAGAAGTACAGGCCTCATTAGCTAATACTTCTCAAATATATCCTTTTTCAAACATTAATAGCATAATATTATGACATGGCAATAGTTTTGACAAAAGCTCTGGTCCAATGTGTCAATGTTCTAATATCTGTTTAGACCACATTAACTGCAAAACTGTTATAGCAAGAATTTAGTGGATCAGTGCTATCAGGATACAAGGTCTTTCACTTCAAGGTCATCAGTTCATTTAGGCCCAAATTGAAAGCAACTGAAAGTTAACAGCATCTTAATGCTGTTTGGTGTGGAATGAATTGCTACATGTCAATCTAGTTTTTAAAGCACAGTTGTCCACATCATAAAAATACTATCACAGATAGTTAAGCAGTGAATGGTAAAGCCATGCTAATTGGCAAGAGTCTAAGGACCCCTTTCTCAGAATACCAATTCTAGTTTCAGGCTCTTTGGTAGATTAGAATGTAAGAAACCTGAGGGGCAACTCTTTTGTGAGCGAAGAGACAGTGAGCATGCATATTTTACCAGCAGTACATTTTAAAAAATTGATAAATTAGATTTTGTTTAGAAATTTGTGATTCTAAAGTGGTATAGGAACTATGAGCATGCATGCTTAAATTCAGGCTTGTCACACACGTTTACCAGAACACTGCCATACTTAATATAAAGTAAACTGCCATTTCCTAGCTTATTTGGCATAGAGACTCTCATAGAATGCTGGCAAGAAGATTTGGTAGGTGTGTAGCCGGGTGAATGACCTTTCAAAAGTAAGTTACTGATGCTGTGCCAGATACCTACCTGGATGGTTTCTATTTTATGGTATATGAGTTTCACAAAGAGAGAAAATGCAAGTGAGTAATCATGAGGATACATTTATTGTAGGACCGTATTTTCATGTGTACCGTATTCCATTTTTATACTCAATCTCTTATTTTGAGACTGGAGCAAATCCAGATAGTTCTGGATTTTTCCAGTCAAAAGAGGGAATCCCTCCGGTAAACATTCAGGACAAACATCAGGAAGTTAGTTCCCTTATTTAAGTGCCCTCATACACAATCTTAACTCGCCTGTATATCTCCTAGGCTGTAGGGGAAGTCCATGCACATTCCCAGACCTGTAAATATAAATTGAAAAAATCCTTTCAATAGATGTTTAAGGACCATACATGCACTATAAAGTAGAGTGAAATTTCAGGTTTAATAGGTAGAAGATTGTGGGACATGCTCTGTAAAAATATGTTGTGGAAGAAGGCAGAACTCAAACGGAGCAATAAGTATAACAATAGTAAAGAATAAAATTGTCAGACACATAGAAGAACCTAAATTGTTGGGCAAAAGTCAACATGGTTTCTGGGAAGGGAAATCATGTCTTACTAATCTATGAGAGTTTCTTGAAGGGGTCAAACAAACATGTGGACAAAGGGATCCTGTGAACATAATGTACTTAGATTTCCAGAAAGGCTTTAACAAGGTCCCTCATCAAAGTCTCACGTAAATTAAGTTCTCATGGGATAAGAGGGAAGATCCTTTTATGGATTGAAAACTGGTTAAAGACAGGGAACAAAGGATAGGAATAAATGGTAAATTTTCAGAATGGAGAGGGGTAACTAGTGGTGTTCCCCAAGGGTCAGTCCTAAAACCAATCCCATTCAATTTATTCATAAATGATCTGGAGAAAGGTGTAAGCAGTGATGTGGCAAAGTTTGCAGATGATACTAAATTGCTCAAGATAGTTAAGACCAAAGCAGACTGTGAAGAACTTCAAAAAGATCTCACACAACTAAATGACTGGGCAACAAAATGGAAAATTAAATTTAATGTGGATAAATGAGAAGTAACGCACATGGGAAAAAATAACCCCAGATATACATACAATATGATGGGGGCTAATTTAGCTATAACTAATCAGGAAAAAGATCTTGGAGTCATTGTGGATAGTTCTCTGAAGACATTCACGCAGTGTGCGCGGCAGTCAAAAAAGCAAACAGGATCTTAGGAATCATTCAAAAAGGGATAGAGAATAAGATGGAAAATATCTTATTGCCTTTATGTAAATCCATGGTGTTCCCACATCTTGAATACTGCGTACAGTTGTGGTCTCCTCATCTCAAAAAAGATACTAGCATTAGAAAAGTTTCAGAGAAGAGCAACTAAACTGATTAGTGGTTTGGAAGAGATCCCATTTGAGGAGAGATTAAAGAGGCTAGGACTTTTCAGATTGGAAAAGAGGAGACTAAGTGGGGATATGCTGGAGGTATATAAAATCATGAGTGGTGTGGAGAAAGTGAATAAGGAAAAGTTGTTTACTTTTTCCCATAATACAAAAACTAGGGGCCACCAAATTAAATTAATGGGCAGAAGGTTTAAAACAAATAAAAGGAAATTCTTCTTCACACAGAGCACAGTCAACCTGTGGAACTCCTTGCCTGAGGAGGTTGTTAAGTCTAGGACTATAACAGGGTTTAAAAGAGAACTGGATAAATTCCTGGAGGTTAAGTCCATTAATAGCCATTAGCCAGAATGGGTAAGGAATGGTGGCCCTAACCTCTGTTTGTCAGAGGGTGGAGATGGATGGAAGGAGAGAGATCACTTGATCATTACGTGTTAGGGTCACTCTCTCCAGGGCACCTAGCATTGGTTACTGTTGGCCGACAGGATACTGGGCTGGATGAACCTTTGGTCTGACCTAGTACAGCCATTCTTATGTAATAAGGAGGCAAGTAAGAATATCAGTAGCAGTAGTCTTATCCTGACAGCTGTTAAGCCCTTCGGCATGATTTGAGACAACCACGCTGAGCTGGTGACTGATGCTTCTAACATGGTGCATGTTACCTCTCCCCTTCAGCACAGGCAGCAATCTTCACTCTACATTTCTTGGCTCGCCTTCCCTCTCCCTCCAAAAAAAAAAAAAATCACTGAAGAAAGTCTTCCTTTGATGCATAAAAGTTTGCTTGATGCCAGTTGCAAGAGTCCCAAAGAGTCCATGCTTGGACGTCTCCACAATTTGTGGCCTCTTTGAATCAGATATGTTAGTGCAATCATTCCATATTTTGACAGACCCATCTCAGATATGCATGTTACACTGGAACATACGTCATAGGCAGAAAACTCTTGCAAGAGCTCTCATTTTCAATGTTTCAAAAATGAATTTAAAACTGTAGTGTTTCCCCTGATCACTTAGCACTCTTATCACCAATTGTTGTCTCATGCTTTAAATTAAGTCTTGTGGATTTTCTGTAACTTGAAGTCTCTAAACCAGGGGTCAGCAACCGTTCAGAAGTGGTGTGCTGAGTCTTCATTTATTCACTCTAATTTAAGGTTTTGCATACCAGTAATACATTTTAATGTTTTTAGAAGGTCTCTTTCTATAAGTCTATAATATAGAACTAAACTATTGTTGTATGTAAAGTAAATAAGGTTTTTTAAATGTTTAAGAAGCTTCATTTAAAATTAAATTAAAATGCAGAGCCTCCCAGACCGATGGCCAGGACCCAGGCAGTGTGAGTGCCACTGAAAATCAGCCGCTTTTGGCACCCGTGCTATAGGTTGTCTAACCCTGCTCTAAACCATGATTTGAGGACTTCAGTAACTGAACCAGAGATTAGGGGTCTATTGCAGAAGTGGGTGGCTGAGGTTCTGTGGCCTGCAATGTAAAGGAGATCAGACTAGACGATCATAATAGTCCCTTCTGACCTTAAAGTGAGTCTATGAAATTAATCCACCACCTGGGGAAGAATTCAGCATCAAAATCCCCAAAAAAACCATTTAGTCACGAATGTCTTGTTTTAATTGGAAAGTACCTTTACTCATGATAACTTCAGAATAATATTAACCAAACTAGTTCCATTCATCAGTGTAAATTAATGTTTCTATCTGTATGAAGCTTTGTGCTCAGGATATTGGTCATTCTGTATATATATTGCACACGTTTAAACTTTAGTAATTTTAAGTAGTAACCAACTAAGGCACACATTCAGAGGTTAGTGTAGCTATTAACCAGTAAGTGGACACTGCATAATGAGAGACATACAGAGTAAGACAACTGAATGAATGTAGATATTAAATTAGAATCTAAAACTGGAAGAGATGAGCCACTATGGCCTAAAATCTTTCATTTCTATAAACAGTTAATTGACGAGGGTGACAGTTACTCATTTTCATGTTACCCACCTGCTCTTTTGCACATATAGCACTCTGAGTTATTGCAGCATATACCTTAGCACTTGTAAACATCTTTAACCTTGGGGGAAAGGTTTTGTCATGTAGTTTCCTAGCACCCTGGAATGACGGAATGTTTTCAGTAATAATTAACAGCTCTCTGGAGGTTAATGAACTGCACAGAGCAGACAGCCTTTTTATAAGCAAATAGGTGTTTTATAACTTTTCTTAAAAATCACAGAACTGATACAAAGGGGGTGGAGAAATTCTCAAGTCAAGTTTGGTAAAATATAGCCATGTTGTCTCTTTATAGGCCTCAATCCTGAAAAGCCCTGCATGCTCTAGCCCTGGACCAGCAAAGCATTTAGGCACATGATTAATTTTAAGCACATGCAGTTCCACTATAGTGCTCAGAAACTTCAGGATTGAGCCCTAAGGAGTAAGAACTGATACAGAGTCATAGAAATATAGAACTGGAAGGGACCTCAAGAAGTCATCTAGTCCAGCCCCACCTGCACTGAGGCAGGACCAAGTACACCTACACTAAGCATGCTGAATAAGTTTTACAAAAATTCTGTCTTCCCCTGGTATCTTCAGCTGATCCTTGGCACTCTTCCTTTTGCAGAAAGGTAAACTCAATTGCTTCTACAATTATACACAACTGTTGCTTTGCAGGCACCAGGGAATGCATTGCACAAGGAAGCTGTAGCTCCACGTACAGACATTAGTCATTCTGCAACAATCTGAACCTCTGCTAGCTTGTGTCATTGAATCCAGATTCATCTTTGCACAAGGGTCTTTTGCTTGGCCTTTAAGTATTCTAATAGCTGCAGTAGCTGACTATTAGACAATTTTTTCAGTGCATTGAGCTGGCAGTACAAACATTTGGTCTTGCAGTAAAGAATCTAATTATGCTTGAAAGAGAAACTGCTGCTTCTAGGTGGCTCATGAATGGAGGTCTCAGATCCATTGATCTTAATTGAAAAACATGTTAAATTAAGATTTTAAAAAAACTTAGAGAACAGTAAATTCTGTGTCATTGCCTGAAGCAGAATTTTGCTCAGCTGGAGCTAACATTTTCCTCAGAGAAAGGATTATGGAGATCCTGAGAGAGGTTTCCAAGAAACAGAGAAATAGTCCCGATGAGGCAAATAATGTGGTGTCTGTTTACTGGCAAGTGAAACACTGAGCCTAAAATGAAGCTGTAAATGAGGGAGGAGATGAATATGCTGTCAGGGGTTGTTTCACAGAAGGACCAAACAAAGGGATTTAAATGAATACAGAACATCTTTCTCCCAGAGAAAACATAATGGCAGGAGGGAACAATGGAGATTCACATCAATATATATTCATCACCAAAACTCACCCTTTTGAGCTCTTAACAATTTATGTGTATATTTACAGCAAAGAAAGTAGAAGAGATTTATAACTTCTGTCTAGACCCAAAAAGAATGCATAGCAGGAATCAGATTCTTTTTCACTAACATTATTACCCTGGAAAGGAATATAGGGTCCTATTCCACAATCCCAAATAAATAAGCTACATTAAATGACACAAAACTCTTTCGGGCACCTCTTGGGTCGATAATTTTATCTACTTTGGCTAATGTTCTGAATCTCTCTGAAGTTGGTAATACTCACACAGCAGTCATCCCATTTTCTTGGGAAGAGTATTTTAACACTTGACAGACAGCTGTATTAAGGGCCAGGTGGAACATACTATCAGTAAAGGAAAACAAATTACAAGTGGCATCTAAACATCTTCGTTCTCTGCCTTATCTTCATAGTTCCCCATTGAGATGGTTGCAAGGCTGACCAGCTTCTCCTGTGTCATTATGGACCGTAGCTGTGTTTTTTATTAACTTTAGTTTAGAGAAGCTGCATTCTCCACTGGCAACTGCTACAGGAAGTGCTAGAAGTATGCACTGAGCAACAAAAGCATTTGGAAAGAGGGTGATCATCTTATTTGTGCACATATATTCTGGTACAGCCTTTGGAGTTGATCCTGCAGAAATGTATCTTGAAAGGGTTTTCAGTTCATCACCTAAATCACTCACCTCAATATCGTGCATGTCATCATGTGTCAACACTGTCTCTAGTGCCCTGTATTGCTGGTGTAGATCTTCTTCCAGTATAGTGAGGAGTTTTGGAATATCATACAACATCCCAAATATACTTCTGTGTTCCATGAACTGCATGAAATGTTCTTCATCTGACTGTATTGCACAATCTAGCACCTGGTTAAAGAATTCAACTTTGAATTGTTGTTTGGGGTTTCTTATGGGATTATCCCATGCCTCGTAATCTTCTTTGGTGACTCCTGTATTCTTGAATGGGTGAGAAAATAGCTTCAGTGTGAAGTTCCTCTGCCAACTTCTGTGCACTCTTCAGAACGATTTGAAATCCCTCATCTTACCAGTAAGACTGTAGGTATGACTCTCCTTTGTCCAGTTGTTCCATTGCTCCAGATATATCAAGCACAACACTTTGGAGTCTCTTTCTTACAACATTTATTTCAAACAGTAGGTCATGTCACAACACTAAGCCACGTGGAAATTTGAAGTTATGCATGTTTCTGGAGATTCCATTTCCCTCTGCCACTGTTCTCACACGAACAGTTCCCGTCATAGCATTACAGTAGACTCTTGATTATCCAGGATTGGGTTAACCAGGATGTGGATTAACCAGGATGTCAAAAAAAAATCTGCGTAATTCACAGGGCCAGCTCTAGCTTTGTTGATGCCCCAAGCACACACTCAAAAAAACCCCACCAGGGCACAGGGCAGCCAGTGAACCAACACACCCTTCCCCTGGCACAGGGTGGCTGGTGAACCAACCCCTTCCCCCATATTTCCTATGGATGGTGATTATCTGGGATTTTATTAACCAGGATTAATTTTTTCCCTATCATTCTGGATAATCGAGAGTCTACTGTATCCTCCATAATGGCAACTATGGCATCCTCTGTCTTCCCAATTTGGTGTTTATTGGCTTTATCGCCTCTACTCGACTTTTCCATTGTGTGGCACTCACTGGTTTCAGTGTCAGAGAGGATGTTCCCAGATGTTGCTTCAAAATTTGCCATCGATGAGTTGATGCAGAGAAAAATACATAGATGCTTTGAATTACATTTAAAAATTCAGCAGCCTCAATAGAAGCTAGTGCTGCATCACTGACCACCAAGTTCAATGAATGAGAACTGCATGGGACAAAAAAAGCTCAAGGGTTTAACTCTCAGAACTGTGTCTGTACTCCTCTGTTCTTTCCTCTCTTGTTGGCACCATTATCGTAGCCCTGACCTCTCATGTCAGCTATCACAATTCACGTATCTTCCAGCTTTTTAAGAAGCACATTTGTCATACCAGCTCCTGTAGTGTCATCAATGTCAATAAATTATAGAAAATACTCTCTAACAGTAACCATTGAAGGGATATTTTCACTAGGTTCTGTTTTTCTTACAAAACACACCATTAAAGTCATTTGTTCTGTATGGCTAATGATAGGTGTGCAGTCCAGAATAAGAGAGTAATATCTTGCTGACTTCAGATCTGCCACAATCTTCTGTTTGACTTTTGTTGCCAGTAACTGTATGATCTAATTTTGAAGTATTTTTCCAAGGTAGTGGTGTGTGCACATTTCTTGGGTGGTGACTCTTCTTAGATCCTCCTGGAGTACAGCATCAAACTCAACCATCATCTCCACAATTTAAAGGAAGTTTCCATTGTTTGGCACATACATCTGATCTGACGTGTCATGCAGTGCTAGGTTTTGGGTAGCAAGCATTCTTACAATGGCAATGAGCCTTTTCAGAACATTTTGCCAGTAAAGAGACTTTGATGCAATCTTCTCTTGATGCTGATCATCTGTGGTGGCCTTTAATCTTAATCTCATCTCAAACTCTTTCCAGCTATGGAATGCTCTCTGGTGATTTGCTGCCTTCTCATGGCATGCTAGATTTCTAGACAGATGTTTCCAGTTCTTTATTCCTATAGAATCCAATGTGTCTGGAACATTAGACTGGAAGAGTTTGCAATAAAAACAGTATTCAGCACTCTGGGTTTTTGAGTACATAAACCATGGCCTCTCCACTTTGTCACCATTGGGGATTTCATGCCAGTAATGTGTTGGATGGAAACTTCTATTTTCATTGTCTTTGGGGAGCATGAAGTTTTTCACTTGCTGTGGCCCATGCCATACAAGGGAGTCCCTCAGGCTACTGCTCAAGTGGATCCACAGTCCTGGATCATCTAGACTTAAGGAACTAAACTCAGCAGCAACTGTTTCTTGTGCCTCCACCACACTCTTCTGTGACCTATACTTCTCTTCATGAATGTGCATGGTTACATCCATTTGACATGGAGATATGGATGCTGCAGTAGCTACCAGGTCTATTAACTAACTGGAAAGGTCTGGCATCTCCTCACCACTCACATCCTCACTGGGGCTGGAAGGCTCGCTGTGAACATTTGTGTCTATGCATCGGAGCTCCTTCCTGCTTAGATAGAAGAGCTTCCTTTGCTTGCTTGCTTTTTCTGAATGCTGCCTCAGAGGGGCATTTTCTTCTTCATTTTCTTCTTAGGAACTTTTGAGAGGGTAGCCACTGGTGCTGGATGGGAGAGGGTGACCTGGGCCCTATGACTCGCCCCCTATTTGACTGGTGAGTCCCAAGCTGCCTATATAGCCTTGGGGAAGGACCAAGCCCAGAATTATGAAGCTGTATGGGCTGCCATTTTGGACCGGGTAGGCCTATCAGCAGAGCACTACCGGCAGAAGTTCCGGGTGGCCCGCTGGACATCGGCAGTGTGGCCCAGGGTGTTTACCCAAAGACTGAGGGACTAGGCCACGCACTGGCTGAGGCCGGAGGCATGTACCCTGGAGGAGATAATGGACTCCCTAATCTTGGAGCAATTTTTACAAAGTCTTCTGGAAACAGTGAAAACATGGGTGCGAAGGCACCAACCGGACTCCATGGAAGAGGCTGTCAGGGTGATCGAAGAATATGTAGAAGCTGAGGGACCCCAGGGGGAGGACCGACAGGGCCGGCGACCGAAATTTGGGGGCCCCCTGCTCTGATCGTTTGGGGGCCCCCCAGCCCAGCCAGCGCTCCCCCCCCAGCTGACAGCGGCTGGGTGGGGGAAGCCCAGCTGGTGCTCCCCCCCCCCAGCTGACAGCAGCTGGCGGCAGCGCGAGCCACCCTTTCTTTCTCTCCCCCCCCTCGCACCCTTTCTTTCTCTCCCCCCGCACCCTTTCTTTCTCTCCCCCCCGCGCCCTTTCTTTCTCTCCCCCCCCCGCGCCCTTTCTTTCTCTCCCCCCCGCGCCCTTTCTTTCTCTCCCCCCCTGTGCCCTTTCTCTCCCCCCCGCGCCCTTTCTTTCTCTCCCCCCCGCGCCCTTTCTTTCTCTCCCCCCCGCGCCCTTTCTTTCTCTCCCCCCCGCGCCCTTTCTTTCTCTCCCCCCGTGCCCTTTCTTTCTCTCCCCCCGCGCCCTTTCGTTCTCTCTCCTCCCCGCGCCCTTTCTTTCTCTCCCCTCCCCGCGCCCTTTCTTTCTCTCCCCTCCCTGCGCCCTTTCTTTCTCTCCCCCCCGCGCCCTTTCTTTCTCTCCCCCCCTGTGCCCTTTCTTTCTCTCCCCCCCGCACCCTTTCTTTCTCTCCCCCCGCGCCCTTTCTTTCTCTCCCCCCGCGCCCTTTCGTTCTCTCCCCTCCCTGCGCCCTTTCGTTCTCTCCCCTCCCTGCGCCCTTTCTTTCTCTCCCCCCCGCGCCCTTTCGTTCTCTCCCCCCCGCGCCCTTTCTTTCTCTCCCCCCGCGCCCTTTCGTTCTCTCCCCTCCCTGCGCCCTTTCGTTCTCTCCCCTCCCTGCGCCCTTTCTTTCTCTCCCCCCGCGCCCTTTCTTTCTCTCCCCCCCCGCGCCCTTTCTTTCTCTCCCCCCGCGCCCTTTCGTTCTCTCCCCTCCCCGCGCCCTTTCTTCCTCTCCCCTCCCCACGCCCTTTCTTTCTCTCCCCTCCCTGCGCCCTTTCTTTCTCTTCCCCCCCGCGCCCTTTCTTTCTCTCCCCCCCACGCCCTTTCTTTCTCTCCCCCCCGCGCCCTTTCTTTCTTTCTCTCCCCCCCCCGCGCCCTTTCTTTCTCTCCCCCCCCCGCGCCCTTTCTTTCTCTCCCCCCGCGCCCTTTCGTTCTCTCCCCTCCCCGCGCCCTTTCTTCCTCTCCCCTCCCCACGCCCTTTCTTTCTCTCCCCTCCCTGCGCCCTTTCTTTCTCTTCCCCCCCGCGCCCTTTCTTTCTCTCCCCCCCACGCCCTTTCTTTCTCTCCCCCTCGCGCCCTTTCTTTCTTTCTCTCCCCCCCCCCGCGCCCTTTCTTTCTCTCCCCCCCCCCCCGGCCCTTTCTCCCCCGGACCCGGCGGGGGAAGCCCTACCATGCTGCGGAGCCTCCCCCCCACACACACACTTTCTCCCCCGGACTGCGCCGCTGCCGCCGGCCGGGCTCACCGCTCCTGCCGGAGACACGCGCGCTCGTCCAGGGGAGAGCCGCGCTGCCTCCACGCCCCTTCCCCGCTCTCCAGGCCCGGCGACAAGGGGGGACGACTACGGGTACAGCTGTGTACCGGGGCCCCCCTAAAGTCCGGGGCCCGGTACACCTGTACCCGTAGTACCCCCCTGTCGCCGGCCCTGAGGACCGACCTCGGAAGGGCAGAGACCTGGGACGGAGACCCACGGACCCTTTTTCAGGAAAAGGGAAAGAGATGAAGGGGGAGCCCCGAGGAGCACCCGAAAGGCCTGCCCGGCTGGGGTGCTGGCAGTGTGGGAAGCCAGGGCATGTAAAACGGGACTGCCCAGATATGGAATGTGGGTTGGTGGACTTTTGCGGGTGGACTCAGGTGAAGGGGTGAAAGCTGGTGGGGGGAGGATTGTCCACTGTGCCCGTGAAGGTGGGGAGAAAACCCCATACGGGTGTGGTTGACACCGCCTCAAGCTGTACACTGGTGCGGAAGGCACTGATGAGGCCATATTGGCTAATTGCGGGGGCTAGGATGACCCTTGGATACATCCATGGAGACAAGAGGTCCTGTCCGGGAGCCCAGGTACCCCTGGAAGCTAAAGGTTGCTTCCAGTGGAAGCGGGTGGGGGAGCTGGAGAGGCTACCCTATCCAGTAATATTAGGCTGGGACTGGGGCTCAGTACATGGCTTGAAGCTATGGGGCATACCCTTAGGCTGAGACCCCAAGGTGCGGGGAAGGGCGTAGTCCCGGAGATCTGAATAAAACTCCTAGACAACAAAGCCCAGAGCGGGTGGGCCCGCAGGAAATATATATGGGGGAGCTGGTCAGCCTGAGTCCCTCAGGAGAAGGGGTGGATGCAGGGGAGTACCCCGTAATCCCGCTCCCAGAGGAAGAGGCCCCAGACCCACAGAGAGGTACAGGGGAAACCGAGGCATGGAAGGTCCTGCTCGGAGGTGGGATGAATGCCAACCCCCAGCCACAGAGATGTGCAGCCCCAGAAGCACAGGAAGATGCAGGGGCCACTGAGGCACAGGAGGTCCCACTTGAAGGTGGGACAAATCCTGAGCCCCGATCAGAAACCCCAGAGGAGCTGGGGGCAGGGTGCCTACCGCAGTGTGACTGGTGTGACGACCTACAGGCAGAGGCAGAGTTAGGGGGACCACCGCTCCCCAAGCAGTGCTCCTTTTGTGGGAGAGGGATGGAGAAACCATCCGTAGTGGTGGCCGGAGAGTGCCTGGCCAAGAGCGGGGAGTTGTCCCCAGAAGAGCCTCTCTCAGCGGGACGGCAGAATGGCTGAGGGGCAAAAGGGCCAAAGGCGGCCCGGCGTCGCCGTTCTTAAGTGACGAGGCGTGTAACAGGGTGCTGGCCAAGAAGCTCTGAGCCAGCCCCTGTTAGCTCAGCTCCTGCTAGCTCAGCCCCCAGCCAGGGGAGTTAATTGGAGCTGGCAGGGTGTGGCACTTAGCAAGAAGGGCTTAAGGCAAAGCACCTGTGCACTTTCCAGGCCAGAGGGATAAAGCTGGCAGGAAGGAAGTGCACAGGGGGGAATAGGAAAGGGAGGAGCTAGCTGTCCCCCCAAGCAGCTAAGCAAGAGTACTTATATATAGTGGATAGTGTAAATAACTGTATATGGGGGGGAGGGGGCTTGCACCAGGAAATGAAAGGGCACTGGTGTTGGCAAGTGCGTGGTCTCAGCTCATTTCTGCAACAAGCGGTGAAGGGCTTGTCTACAGGCACCTAATGAATATAGCAATATCTGCCAAAGGGCTTAGCAGCTTATAAAGAAGCTTATCAGTATTACTGTAAATGAACAGCACTTCTGAAAATCTTATTGCATGCAAGTTGAAATTGCCAGTCATTTGTTTTTAGGACACTTTAAAACCAGTTGATCAGCAAGGTGGTAAATCGAAGTAGAGGCACGGGCAGCAAGTTATGTCGTGCCTGTGCTCCACAAATATTTAGGAACATGGGCGTGGCTCCACCAATGTTTGGGCCTACTCTGCTTTGAGGGGCCTCATGGTTCGGGGGACGCAGGATCCAGGGCAGCCTGAGGGGTTAGTGCAGGGCCTAATGTCAACAGCAGTGAGAGACTCGGCCCTAGCCTGCCATGCTCTGCTTCGCCATACTGGATCCCAGCATCGCTCGGGGAAGAAGTGGGAGCCAGAAAGAGGTGGGGCAGGACTTGGGAGAATCGGTGGAGTGGGCATGGGGACGGTGGGTGAAGCAGGGAGTCCAGGTTACTCACTGCTGCAGGTGCCAGGCCCCCTGCTAATCCCTCAGGCTGTTCTGGATCCCACGTTCACCTGAAGCACGGGTCCATCCTATGGATGAAACAGCTCTGCTTGGACCTGTTCTGGGCACCACCAAAAATTATACAAACCTGGAGACCATAAGTAGAGGGTAACTTCAAAGTGGCACTTAAAAAGCCATGTGACTAATGCAGTGAGTGACTTTGTTTATATAGATTTCTTATCAAATATACAACTCTTACTTTAGAAGTCTTTAAAATAACTTAAACTATTAAACTGAAACAGCAGCTAACACACCAGCAGCCTCCTAGTAAAAACAATCATACTTGATTACAAACCCTCTGTGGAGTCAAAAAGATTTCTCTTATAAAGGCTGGAAATATTTAACAATAAGAGAACACAGGTATTTCTCCTGTTAGTTTGTCCTATTGTTATGCAATGCAGGCAGCTTGTTCTGGTAGCCTGCTGCTTTAAAAGACAATAGCTGACATACAGAGAAAAGCTGATGCTTTCTGCAGAGCCCTAGCAGGCTGTGGAGAAAGGAGAGCAAGAGTAGTCATGACATCACCATTCTCCCCAGCCAGAAGGCAGGCTCCTTACACAGGGAGGGAGGATTCAGCCACAGCAGCAGTGAAGAGGAACCTGTACCTCGGATAATCCAGGCCTAGATAAGCATTTGAAAAAGGATGCTCCTCCATCTGTAATTACAGGTAACTATTTCATACTGAACAAATACAATGCTTTCTGGGATCCAATCCATTCTCTCTTAGTGCTCTGGGCATTTGCTTCAGGGCCCTTTCACAGGAAGGTTTACAAATAGTGTATATGGGGTGGCATTTTAGAGGAGGATGGGAAGGAGAGGATGATATCTTTTGTTCTTAGCTGCATCTCTTTCTGCAGATCACTCTGCAGTTTCTTGAATAATACTTCTGTTGTGGGAAGCCCAGGGAGAATGAACCTTCAGAAGAAAGAATGTCCTGTCTTACATTTTATAAAAATGAAAGAGACGGTCGTCGGTATAAATGGAGGATGGCCATTACTGTGAAAATGTCATAAGGATTGATATGATTTGTGGTATTCTGCTTCAAATGCTTCATGTTGTTGAATAGGTCACCTGGGCTCTAAATTGCCTTCCTGACAATAGAAAGAGTGACAGAATGGATTTTACTAGTAATCTGTTTGTTCATTCATATTTTTTGATCAACAAACCTTGTATTTCAGAACATATGGTGAAAGCTTCAAGAACCCTTGTATATCTTATACAAGGTGCTGGGAAATATTGTGTATATTTTTATTTGCAATTCAAAGCTTGTCTCACACTGAACAAAAAAATTAATGAACCCTACAGTCCAGGCAAATCTGCTGTTAGATTCATTTGCCTTTCTCTCCTCCACTAGAGTGATGGTTTCTCTGCATTTCCATTGCTATAACACTGATAGTAGATTTAATTCTCGGCTGAAACTAGAAGCATAGGATAATTTTCAGCCCATTGCACAGAGTTCTAGATTGACATTTTCATGTGAAATTAATATTAGATTCACATTCAGTGCTTTGAAAATTAATCTCAATGTCTTGGCCCAAGAGAAGTTTTTTTCCAATATTTTTTTTTAAAATCCCTTTTTGGTTAAATGAGGGTACTAAGAGCTTATGTATATAATGTACATGCATGCATCCTTCTGGCAATTCATGAGCCTTGTTGACAGGACAATGGAATGGTTCTGAAAGGTAGGACACTTATTACATTTGTAACACTAAAAAATTTCCAGTAAAAAAAAATCTTAAAAATTAAAAGTGAAATATAACTAAGAGTTATATACTGGTTGCTTTAGATCAGGGCTTCCCAAAGTTGTTCCGCGGCTTGGCCAGGGTAAACCCCTGGCTGGCCGCAAGATGTTCCGTTTACCGGAGCGGCCATAGGTTCGGCCGCTCGCAGCTCCCACTGGCTGCGGTACACCATTCCTGGCCAATGGGAGCTGCGGGAAGCAACACAGGCCAGACCACTGCTTCCCACAGTTCCCATTGGCCAGGAATGGTGAATTGCGGCCAGTGGGAGCTGCGAGCGGCCAGCCCTGGATATCTTGCGGCCAGCCAGGGGCTTACCCTGGCCAAGCCACGGAACAACTTTGGGAACCTCTGCTTTAGATCATGGGTGTCCAATCTTTTGGCTTTCCTGGGCCACACTGGAAGAAGACAAGTTGTCTTGGGCCACACAAGTTGTCTTGGGCCATGTGTTATGCCTAGTACACACAAATTCTTTGTCACAATTCATTTTATGCGACATTAGAGTCCTCTCGCTCTTTATTTTATTAGTCAATTTTATCAGTTTTTTGTTTTTTTGGTCGAACTGTTTGCAATTATAATGCAAATTACGAATAATACTCCGTTATTTGTGGACGTAATCTCATAACGTTGTACATTTACGATTTTGTGTTGGGCCGCATTCATAGCCGTCCTGGGCCGCATGCGGCTCGCAGGTTGGACAAGCCTGCTTTAGATACTGTAAGAGAGGTTTATCAGTCAAACTGCTTAACTCCCAGGGAGCTGTTACTAATTTGCTGCCTTAGGGAAGTTTGTAATTTACTGGAGGGCCCCTGTGCTAAGGAGGATGGGTTCTATTCCTTGTGAGGTGGAGCTGAGATGAAACTCTAGGGAAAAGCAATCTTACTATTAGTGTTTAGACTCAATCTCCCAAACCCCAAAACTAAAGGATACTCAAAATGAAAACTGCCCAATCCAATAATATCTCCTGTTTATGCAGAACCTCTCATTCCAAATGATATCAAAGTGCATTACATATTTTTGAGTTGTATACAGGAATCACTTCATAGAATCATAGGCATGGAAGGGCCCTTGTGTGGTCATCTAGTCTGTCCTGCCATGAGTGCCTGGGAACTAAAGTATTATTTAGACCAGGGATAGGCAACCTATGGCACGGGTGCCGAAGGCAGCACGCAAGCTGATTTTCAGTGGCACTCACAGTGCCCAGGTCCTGGCCACCAGTCTGGGGGGCTCTGCATTTTAATTTAATTTTTAAATGAAGCTTCTTTCAAAAAATGTAAAACCTTATTTACTTTACATACAACAATAGTTTAGTTCTATATCAAAGACTTAGAGAAAGAGACCTTCTAAAAATGTTAAAATGTATTACTGGCACGCAAAACCTTAAATTAGAGTGAATAAATGAAGACTCGGCACACCACTTCTGAAAAGGTTGCCGACCCCTGATCTAGACCATCCCTGATAGGTGTTTGTCCAACCTATTTTTAAAAATCTCCAATGATGGAGATTTCACAGCCTCCATAGGGAATTTATTCCAGTGCTTGACCATCCTGACAGGAAGTTTTTCCTAATGTCCATCCTAAACCTCCTTTGCTGCAATTTAAGCCCATTGCTTCTTGTTCTCCGAGGTTAAGAACAATTTTTCTCTCTCCTTGTAACGACCTTGTATGTACTTGAAAACTTGTCGTGTCACCTCTGAGTCTTCCCTTTCCAGATTAAACAAAGCCAATTTTTTCAATCTTCCCTCATGTTTTCTAGACTCTTAATAATTTTTGTTGCTCTTCTCTGGACTTTCTCCAATTTGCCCACATCTATCCTGAAATGTGGCACCCAGAACAGGACACAATACTCCAGCTGAGGCCTAATCATCATGGAATCGAGTGGAAGAATTACTTCTTGTCTCTTGCTTACAACACTCCTGCCAAAACGTCCCAGAATGATGTTTGCTTATTTTGCAGTAGTGTTACAGTGACTCATATCTGTGACCCCCAGATTCCTTTCTGTAGTACTCCTTCCTAGACAGTCATTTCCCTGTTTGTATGTGTGCAACTGATTGTTCCTTCATAAGTGGAGTACTTTTCATTTGTCCTTATTTAATTTCATCCTGTTTACTTCAGACCATGTCTCCAGGTTGTCCGGTCATTTTGAATTTTAATCCTATCCTCCAAAGTACTTGCACACTCTCCCAGCTTGGTATCATCTGCAAACTTTATAAGTGTCCTCTCTATGCCATTATCTAAATCATTGATGAATATATTGAACAGAACCAGACCAAGAAGTGATCCCTGTGGAACCCCACTCATTCTGCACTTTCAGCATGACTGTGAACCACTGATAACTACTTTCTGGGAATGGTTTTCCAACTAGTTATGCACACACACACACACACACACACCGCTTATAGTAGCTCCATCTACATTGCATTTCCCTAGTTTGTTTATGAGACTCATGCGAGACAGTATCAAAAGCTTTAATAGAATCAAGATCTACCCTGTCTACCACTTCCCCTCTAGCCATGAGGCTTGTTCTCCTTTGCTGTTTTTATTTAAATATTTGAAGGTGCTCTTTCAATGTAAATTAAATAGATTAATTACTGTATGATGTACAGCTCCTATAGCTCAATATTCTATGCTATATGGACTCTTCCAGAAGGGAAGTTTCTCATGGGCAAGACTGCAGCAGTGAGAGCATCATATGGTGCTAGGGGAAAAGTGAGCCCACCAACTTCTATTTTTACTCCTTCTGCCACTCCAACAGGGATAATGGCAGCAGCACAAGGGGCACTGTGTGCTTTGCAACTGTATCCAGAAACCGAGTCTTCTCCTGTTCTCCCTTCTCCCCCTTGTCACCATCCATACTAGCACACAGTCATGCAGCACACAGGTCTTCTGAGCCTAACCTGTTTCCTTCATTGATGGGACTGGCATAAAATGTGATGAAATGCATTTGGAGTCATTTAGACTCACTTCTGAATTAATTTATCTTGCCCTTCCAAATTTATCAACATTAACTAGCTCACTTCCTGCATTGGCTAAAAAACGTAGTATGGGCGATGAGGTGGCAAAAGTAAATTTAAGTATTTCCAATGCATTGGTGGTTTTTAATCCCTAATGTTAACATGTAATACCTGAACGGTCAGGGTGGGAGCAGTAATTTCTCATATAAGAAAAGTTTGGCACAAAGTACCCATAACATTTATTTCTGTAAGGTCATCAAAAACTAAGAAATTACAAATAGAGAAAGCAGCACTAAGCAACATTTTCCACATAATCATAAGACATAATTCACTTTTTCACTGGTGATAAGACCCTCTTAAAGATCCATATCCAAATGTAGGTATTCCACAGGCAGCAGCCAGAATGCAAATATAGGTTGTGAGCTTAGCTACATATCTGTAATAGATCAGTTACTGGGCAATGTTAATTATATGTTATTCCAAAAGCTTTGAAAACAAAGACATCATTGGCATTAAAATTAGTGCACAGATTTCCTTTCAGATGGCATCTTCCCATTAAAACCAAAGAGCTATGGATGCTCAAAGACCCTGGTTTGGTGAGATCCTGGTTTGCTATATTATGTTTTTTGCAGACGTTGAAACCACATAGCAGATGACACTTTGTCTTTATTCTCTAGCAAAATTGGGTTATACATAGAAAGTGTTTATTTGTTCATGGGATATGTAGATAGTGATACCAAAAAGATGACATGCAAGGATGCTGTTGACTTACAATAATATCACTAAGGCAGAGTGAAATAGAAAAGCTTGACAAGAAGTTATTTTTAGTTGTCTGCTTAGTCCAGGACATAGACAGTGAAATTAGTTATGTAGGAGCCACCAAAACATGCCAGAAACAGCCCCATGGCAAAGTAGGCAACTAAACACTGGCAAAGACTAAGGGCCAGATTCTCTAATGGGCTCAACAAAGCACAGAGTGAAAGAGGGGAATGTCAGGGAGCTAGTTATAGTTCCCTGATTCTTTGCCTCACTTCAGGTGCAGGTTAGAACAATCTGTGTACTTCTCTAACTTGTACCAGTTAGCTATAGTCCCCAAGGGACCATTGTTTAGCCGAGGATTGACAGAGCACATTATGCTCCTTCCAACACTGCTCCCTATCTCTAACATAGACCCTGCACCAAAGGCTGCAGTGAGAGGCACCTAAGAGCTGGATCTATTGGTTCTGCACCTGCTGGGGACTCCTGTGGCCAAGAATCCGCAGCAAGGGACTTGCAGCCAGTCTCTGCTCCCTTTGTACCCACTGAACAGAGCAGAGTTCTGCCTCTAAGCACTGAATGTGTAAGAAAACATAAGCAAATGTACTTATGTCCTACTTCCAGTTATCTGGAATGTCAGTATGACAAACTCTTCTGCTAATAAAGCTCCCAAGGCCCTGAACAATGTTTGCGACCTGAAGAAATCATATCAATAACAATCTTTGATCAATCTCTAAGGCATATTTGAAATTCTTTAGAAAAGAATCAGCACTCATACTTTTCACCCAGCATCAAATAAGTTAGCAAGGCACATGTACAGATATCTAAAATGGCATTAGGGGAAAGGAGGGTAGAATGTTGTATTGCAAATACAACTCAATGTATTGCAAATATTCTGTCCTCCTATAGATCTGCAGCAGAGTATATCACTCAGACACCTCCAACAGAGGTTGTTTCTAAAGCAGTTATGTATTACACTTAGACAAGATTTAGCACACACAAAACTAGATGGAAAACAACAAAGAATCCAAGAACCTTCTTGTTGTCAAGAAAGTATTGGAACCAGTGACATACAAAGGAGGAGAATGAAGAAATAAGGTAAAGGTTCAAAAAGAAGAAAAGGTGCTGAAACTGAAGCTGATTTCCAATTATTGTGTGAAAAAAAGATTATGGGCTTTCCTGGGTGGAAGAAGTAAATTAAAATGTTGTTATAGAAGGTGAGTCTCAAAGTGAAGTTGAGGAACTGGAAGAGGAGATATCAAACAAGTACATTCTATCATAATCGACACATAGTCTTGTCTCAAAATTAAATTTACATTAATAATCTGTGATCTATGTTTCTGCTATGATTTTATTTTCTCTGTACTGAAGCTGTATATCACACTATCAGTTTGTGAAGCAAAAGAGGTGCTAGACTCTGATGAATGTTACTTTTGTCCTGTCTTTTTGTTTTTCTTAATTTAAAATAAAAAGGTTTTTCAAACAGCATGTGTGTGTGAGAGAAAGAGATCTAAGGAAGGAAGCAGCCTGGGTCTGCCACCCTAGACTTCACAAAATGCCAGGGCAGAGAAAATGAACAACCTCTTAGCTTTCATGATAACCACAACAAATAGCTCTACTGCACCTGATCGGACTGGGAACTTATCCTTCATCACTGGCACTCTAGCTTTTTTTCACTCTCACAATATTGGTTCCACGTCATACAAGAACAGTAGTGACCTGTATGGGCATTATGAGGGGAAAGGCCCTCAGGGGCTAGTGTGTGTCCTCCTAGGTTATTAGCACAGAAAGTTCTTGAATTGACCAGCATTCATTTTCTACATTAAAATCTTATGTTCTCTGAAAGGCTGAGGCATTCAATGTGCTCCATGACCAGAAATGGGAGAACATCAGCAGCTAAAATCAGGTGACATTTCTCTTTCATACCAATACTGAATCTCAGCTTTTTTCCTCCCAGGAATATCCACGATGATCCCTTCAGCTGCAGCAACCCCTCCCAGTGATGTGCTTTTCCCCAGCTTGTCTTGTCAGGAATTCTGGAGGTCACAGATCTCAGGCTATTCTGGATCTGTCACTCGCCACATCAGTCATCGTGCCAACAACTTTAAAAGACACCCAAAGAGGAGAAAACACATCCGCCCCTCCCCTCCACCACCCCCAAATACACCATGTCCTATTGATCTGGTTGACTTTGGAGATCTCCACCCTCAGAGATCTTTCCTAGAACTGCTGTTTAATGGGTGTATTCTCTTTGGGATTGAGTTCAGTTATGCCATGGAAACAGCCTATGTGACTCCTGTGCTGCTTCAGATGGGGCTGCCGGATCAGTTGTATGGAATGGTGTGGTTTATCAGCCCAATACTAGGTAATTTTTTAATGCTATTTTTACCCTTCACTACTGCTTTTCCACTTCACAAGGGATTAATTTGACACGGAGTTCTTTCTTTTTTTGCTATCTAATTTGCTTTACAGGTTTCACACATGTGATGTGGAAGTTGGAACCACTACCCATAATTTTAGAGAACAAAATGGAGAATAAACCTCACTGGCCCTGGCTGAGGAGGGCAAGATGTGACCAAAGAGGGATTTCTCATAACTGATTTCTAAATTTATTTTTTATTTGTGACCAACATACTTCCAAAATTTTGGCTACTCCATTTGTATATTTAAAAATTAATTTAAAGGAAGTCAAGGAACTAACCTCTATTGACCCAACAGAAAAAAGAGGGAGAATATGGAGACTAAACCTCTCTGGGCCTGTCAGCAAGCTGGATGGGAAGGTGGAGATAGCTGAGTTAAACAAGGCATCCCAGGGATGAAATAAATCTACTTCTCAGTCCATAGTTTTGCTTTCTGTTGGGATTGTGGCCTATTCCTCTGCACAGACATGGGGTGGAAGGTGTATCCTTCTATACTGGAAGAGCAGCAGAAGGTATTATTCCACAACTTGGGTAACATCCTTCTGTTTCTTTATACTTTTAAAACTTATTTCAGAAGAAGAGAAGAAATAATTCCTTTCCTCAGTCACTGAATCTCTACCTGGCCCAGTATAATCCAGGCAGCATTCAGATTTACACGTTGATTTACTGCTACAGCCCAGGATAACCTTATAAGGAAGTTCTTAACCTTATAAGGAAGTTCTGGTTTAAGGCAGTAAAGTTGTTCATAAGGAAACAGAAAAATAACTTCCCATTCATTTTACACTTTTTTTCAAACTCCACTGTTATTTTGAAGTGAATTGGATTGAATTGGGTCAGGCTGGTTCCAGCTGAACATTACATACTGTATTACAGTTCCCAGCTTGCACTCCAGGTAATTCAAAGAAGTTAATAGTGCAAAAGCCTAGGGCCTAGATTTTTAAAGGTATTTA
Organism: Sternotherus odoratus; assembly: GCA_032164245.1. Classification (NCBI taxonomy): domain Eukaryota; kingdom Metazoa; phylum Chordata; order Testudines; family Kinosternidae; genus Sternotherus; species Sternotherus odoratus. The sequence continues at coordinate 101,650 of JAVMKO010000018.1, read as the reverse complement.
GGTCTTGCCACACTCAGCATTGCAACACTTAATGGATAAGGAGCCTAAATCTCATTTTAAAAGTTATTTAGGAGCCAAAATTTCAAGTGCCTATGTCCCTTTTGAAAATAAGATTTAGGTTCCTAAATCAATTAGGCACAGCAATATCAAGCATAGCGATGCCTAATACCTTTCAGAATCTGGGCACAGATGACTGCCTTACATTCTGGGTCACATTCTGCCTTAATGATGCATTTCCTGCCTTTTAAACTTCCCATTATAAAGTCTTGGTGAAACAGGATGGTAAAAGAAATGTCCATTACTTGTGAGTCATTTTTGTTCCAGGATTCCTGCTGCAGCCTTTTCTGGGGGCCTGGAGTGACAGATGCACATCAAGATTTGGCAGGAGACGGCCCTTCATTCTGGTTCTGGCAATAGGTGTGTTTTTTTTAAATATAAAAGGAAAATAACTTTAAATCTCAAAAAAATGTTAGACAGTGAAAACCTCTTCTTCCCTTCCTGCTCCTTCCAAACCCTCCCCCCACAAGGCCGCATTCTCCGTGACAGGCCTTGTTCCCCTCTCCTCCCAAACCCTCACTGGTGCAGTGCTCTGACTTGAAAAGCCCCATTTCCCTTCTCCTCAGCTGTGCAGGGTTGTGAGTGCCACTGCTGGTGGACAAAGCATAGGACTGGGCTCCAGGATCTTGACTTCTGATTCCAGCCCTGACTCTTGTCATGTAGAATCTCTGGCCTTCACTATACCAGTTTCCTTTTCTGCATCAGAGAGATGCAGTGCGCTTTAGCTGGTTAGTGTTTGAAAATGAGGTGTGGGCAGTGCTGTTTGGGTTGAATTTTACACTTAATCCCATTTGCTGACCTCAGCTTTTTGTTTCCTTAAAAGCAAAAGGGATTTATAATTGGTCAGAAAAATACATAGACTGTTGCCCATATGGCATTTCCCAGAGTGAAACCCCCAACATGCGGTGGCCAGAGAGCTTCCCTGCTCCGGGGAGAGTTATGGGGTTCTCTAGAGCAGTGGTCTTCAAAGTGGGTTGCACACCCCCCCGGGGCTACAGAAGACCCCCAGCGCCACTGCTGACCCTGCCCGGGAGACCACCGAACTCAGCAGCGGTCTATTTTTGTCCCACTAAAATGCTGCCGCAAAAAGAGGAAGCTTTCTGTTTGGCGGCATTTCGGCAGACATACCCTGGGGGGTCGCGAGCAGACGCTGCACCACAGAAAGGGGCCGCAGCCAAAAAACTTTGAGGACCACTGCACTAGAGTTTGCTGGGACTGACAGATCCAGAGAAGCAGGAGCCTTCCAGTTTTCCACTGGCTGGGTCTCCCTACTGTTGTGCAGTAGCAGGCAGGAAGGGGAAGCAAAGGCAGTTAGTGCATCAAGCAGCATTCTCTCCTGTATCTGCAGCACTTGCAGTAGATGGTGCTGCTGAGTGTGGACAGTCCCCTACCATTCCCCACACCCTACCATAAAGCTCCTTCTATGTGGAGCTCCCATAGAGGGGTATCTATAGGGTTCCAAGGAGGGTGGAACATCTAAAGTTTGAGCTATGTGTGTGATTCCCAACTCATGTACGCACACTCGCACCTGTTTCATTGAGCTAGCACAAGTAAATAGTAGTGTAGCCATTATAGCATGGGCAACAGCAACAAAGGCACGGCTTAGCTGTACTAAGTACAAACCTGTGGGAAATTGGTGGGTATGATTCAGTACAACTAAGCCATGCTGTTACTGCCGGTGCTATTGTGGCTAGATTATGATTTATAATTGCAATAGCTTGAGGAGAGTTTGTGTGAGTATATGTATGTTAGCTGGGAACTACACCCCTAGCTTCTAGTGTTGACATTAGCCTCAGAAGGCACTCTCCCACTGCCTCCTGTTTGGGCAACTAGAGATGTATATATGGAAGCATCCTGTTTGCTCAAAGATCTGGAGAGATCTAGGCCTATGTGAAGGGCTGTCAGCAGAAAGGAAATGCTACAAACAAACAAATTATGGAAAGTGCTCATTAAATTTTGAGGTTGGATCTAAGAAGAGCAAATAATTCAGTTAGTTTGGACATTGTTGGAAACAGAGATCCAAAATCTTTCCATAAACCACACAGAACCTTCAGTCTGTGGTGATCTGACTGTGAATGATGCTACCTGCTGTACTGAGTTTGATGTAGAATAACAATTGGAGAGCAAGGAAGGATGGGCCTTCATAATTTTTTCCTCCCAGTTGATCGAATTTGATTCCTTGTTCCTAGGAGCATTATTGGGGCTCTCACTTATGCTGAATGGAAGGGACATTGGCAGTGCTATGGCTGACACTGTGAATAACCATAAGTGGGGGATCATTCTCACAATCTGTGGGGTTATCCTAATGGACTTTAGTGCAGATTCAGCAGACAATCCCAGTCATGCCTACATGATGGATGTGTGTAGCCCAGTGGATCAAGACAGGGGGCTTAACATTCATGCTTTGTTAGCAGGTAAGCAGTTTTATTTATTCTTGCATGGTATATAGGCATTTAACTATGAGCAGGCAAGTTCCAATATAGAACAGCATGTCATGAATGTGTGTCTATACCATAGGTTTTTGAACTGTAATGATACATACCGCTTTGGGTTGAGAAACTGTCTCTTTTCCTCCACTATAAGCATCATTCAGTAGGTAACTTCAGTATTTAAAAAATAAACAGTGTATAAATTAGAGTCAATTTGTGATATTTTGCCCTTTATCAGTTTGGGTTTTATTGTCAAAGAGTTTCACAACAAATGCAAAATTAGAAATAAACCAGATTCTTGAGCAGCTCTTCATGAGACCCTCCTGAAACAGACATGGTAGCAGTAATATTCACAGAGAGAGGAGAGGAACATACTGTATTCAGGAGAAAATACCATTTTTATTGGCTTTATTGGAGGAGGCAAATCCTACAGGGTGCCCTAAACCTGCTGACCCTTATTTTCATGGTTAGCTCTCGAACTCTGCCGTCTAGTTTTCCTCTTTTACCAGATTTATAAAACAAACTTCAGTGTTGTCCTTTATATGTGTGTGATGAAAGAAAGGACATTGGCCTACGGCTGCCACCGCATGAATGGAGCTTGTATAATTTATATATTTAATATAGTGTTTATTTTAAACAGTGTTGCCACTTCAAATGTGTAGCCAGCTCATTATTCAGTAAATTGAGCTAATCTGACTCTGAATACACACAGAGAAGAGCTTCCTATTGAGTATGAAGGATCAGTTTTAACTTCTCCACTTTTCAGAGGAGAAATGCACTTTAATCCTATTCCATGAGGCAGGTAAGCATCACTGTTGTCATTTTACAGGTGGGGACTCTGACAAGTTTAAGTGACTTGTCCTAAAGTGATCTGGCAAATCTGGGACTAGAGCTGTCTTCAAGTTCTTTATATCAATTACTTGTGCAGCATCAACTCCCTTCCCGTCTCATCATTCATGTGCTTTCGGTGCAGGCTATTGTATTGTATTTAAGAGATATAAATCCTTGGAGTGATTAGCTAGGAATTGGGAATCTAGCTCAGAACTCATGATTCAAATGATGCTGTGCTTCATTGCCTTTTTTCTTTAGGGATTGGCTGGGGAAGGTAATCTTAATCTATTTTCCCCACCAGGTCTTGGAGGTGGCTTTGGTTATGTTGTTGGAGGAATAAATTGGGATAAAACCAGTTTTGGAAGAGCTGTGGGAGGGCAGCTCCGTGTCATCTATGTCTTCACAGCAATAATATTGACTATCACTACTGTCTTGACTCTAATTAGCATTCCAGAAAGACCACTGCAGTCTTTTAGCAAGAAGAAAAAAGTGATGAAGAGTCCAAGTCTTCCTCTTCCTCCTTCTCCACCTCTTTTGTTTGAGGAAGGTGTCAATGAAAACCTCAGTTCTCGTAACTCACATGATTTTTATGCAAGTTTTACAAGTCCAGTTTCCCCTCTCAGCCCACTCACACCTAAATATGGCAGTTTTAACAGCAGAGACAACTCCTTGACCGGAATCAATGAATTTGCATCATCATTTGGGACTTCAAATATTGACAGTGTACTCATAGACTGCTTCACAGGAGGGTATGATGGCTATTTAGCAATCCCAGCTAGCTTGCCCAGACAGGCAATCAGTGTCAGCTTTCCCAGGGTGCCAGAGGGCTTTTACTGTCAAGAAAATGGAATCCTGGGCCAAGGGGAGAATTCTGTAAATCCAGGGCCAGATGGAGATGCACTAAGGGTGGGTTCATTGGATGCAATAAAGCCACGATCAATAGGGATTCTGAAAAGGCCTCAGACCTTGGCCATTCCAGATGTTGTAACAGGATATTGTCCAGAAAGTAGCAGGAGAAGAAATGTAACCTTCAGCCAACAGGTAAGGGGAGAAAATATCTCCAGAAACAATTTGAACATTAATTTATTCTCTTTAGATCGTTTTATCCTTTATTTTAAAATGCTTAAATATATACTTTTATCATAATGACTGACTTTTTTGTTTTTCTATACATACTTGTGATTAAGAGCTTTCTGTAATAGCTTGTTTATGAAAGATGCTAGTGTAAAAGCCCGTGGACACGGGCCAATGGTAATGGCTTGCGGCCCCCCTACTCGCTCAGCCCTCGCCCCCCTCCCCCTCCAAGGCCCCCCCACTCGCTCAGCCCTCCTTCCCCGGGCCCCCCCCGCTCACCCCCTCCCCTTCCCCCGCTCACCCCCTTCTCTCCCCCCACTCCAAGGGCGGCCGCCCCCGCTCGCTCAGCCTTCCCTCCCCTCCCCCCCACTCCAGGGCTCCCCCCGCTCACTCAGCTCTCTCCCCCTCCCCCACTCCAACGGCCCCTCAACCCCTCGTCATGTGCCCAACAGCCCAGCCTGCTCCCTCCCATCCCCCCAGCAGCATGGGGAAGGCGGCCCTCTCCGGCTAGGCTGGGCGCAGCTGGCCGTGCCGTGCCCGGGCGCCTCCGACCCAGCGCCCCCTTCCCGCGCCCCGCCCAGCCAGAGCCCTGCCTGCGCTTCCTGCACCCAGCCACCCTCCTGCCCGAGCCCCCTGATCCAGACCCTGCTTCCCTCTTGGCGGCGTACGTGTGGCGGCCATGTTGTGCTGCCGAACTACACCTCCCAGCATGCCGTTCGTCCGGGCCCTCTCTACTGCGCATGACGGCTTCACACAAACTTCCTTAGCCTTTTATTATATAGGATGAGTCTATTAATAAGAGAGAGAGGATTTAGGGAACAAAAATTAGTAAGAAATTGCAGGAAATTATTTATGATTCAGACTCTCTGCCAGGGAATAATGTGGGCCATTTCCCACCCCCCAGACAATATAACTCAAGGTGCAGAGGCAAATTATCTGCATCAGCTGATGTTATCCATCATTAAACCATCATTCTGAGGTTAATAATGTTAGTCACAATTGTTTCACAGCCCATGAAATGATAACCAAAGTAATGGTGGGTGTTTTGCTGTGAGCATCCCCTCATGAAGATTACTATCCATGTTCTCATCAGGAAAAGTGAGATTTTCCAGCTTCTGGGAAAAGGCAATATGGAGCTTGTCCCCAGACCTCATGGTTTCCTGGGAATCTGCCAGTGGCCAGGGATCTCTGTGTGCTGGTACATAACGAGAGCAGAAATGAGGCAACTGTCCTGTTATGTATGTTTCTTTTGCTATCTTTTGACCCAGTTATACATTTTGTGTTGTGAAACATGTTTAACAGAGATATTTTTTGCCATCATATTACTGTTTTCAGGTTTGTGAATGGGCTCATTTTGTATAGGGAACGCATTTGGCAGCCCTTTGTATACATTAGCCAACGATAGCCTGATATTAACAGGTGCAACACCCATGTCAATCTTTTGTCAAAATTCTGGAGTGACATAAATGGTGATGTACATTACATGATAGTGCAAGTTGGTCTTAAAAGGTGCAGGTGGGAATAGGAAGTACTTTAACATGCACCAACTAGACATTCAGTAGCTGTGCAAAATGAGTGTAATTTATCACTATGAGTAAAATCCTGACTTCTCTGACTTCAGTGAGTCCAGGATTTCACCCCATGTGTGTGGAGAATAGCAGAAAAAGCAACTAACATGAGTGTGTAAATTAAAGGAGGTCCTTTGTCTGCACCTCTCCTAGTATTTCTGCCGCCAAATACAGCCCTGTTATGAGTACAGCTCCTATTCATTTCAATGGGATTCATGTCCACTTATGCCAGTACTAAATATGGTTCCCAAAGAAATCCAGAAGAGTGTAAGATACTTGTTTCAAATCCACTGAAAGCCAGAACAGTGCACAGAACACTACTTTGCCTTTTTTTTTTATTAACTTATTTACTCCATTGCTTGCATCCCCACTGAATCTAGACTCAACTTTATTCTCAATGTTTACTTTTTATGGCAACACTTTCAGTGACCACAAAGAAATGTAATATTACACAGCTTTGTTTTTATGTTGTTTTCTGATTTTGAGTTCTTATGGTGCAGGTTGCTAATATTTTGCTGAATGGTGTGAAGTATGAGAGTGACTTGAATGGATCAGGTGAGATTTCTGAGCAATCACTTTCCATGAAACTTCTGTGTTCAACCATCTGCCACATGCCCAAGACTCTGCGTAACCTCTGCATCAACCACTTCCTAGGTAAATCTGCACAGTGTCATGTTGTTTTCACCATGAAAGTCATGATATTTTCCTTCAGAAGAAAATGGTTTAAGAATCAGTTTAGATTAATATTTTAAAGTGTTTGATCTATTGTGGTTGTCCCTTGCTGAGGACTTCTGATTAACTGGGTCCTAATTTTCTCCACAAAGGTGACAGATAGTATTCCAAACTCCAGAAAGTCTCTTATGTTTCTTCTATAACTAGATTATTTTCTGCCAGAAATGAAGAATACATATTGATTTTTAGCAAGAAAATAATTCCTTGTTTATATTGGCACTAAGGAAATCTACCTCTGGTTAGGTTGAGTATATGTACTGGGACACACAAGAAACTAAAACTAGGGGCAGAATTTATAAATTGAAAATTCTATCATTAAAATTATTTTACAAATCAGCCTCCTTTGACATTGTCCTCTGGTATTTGGACTTATTACTGAATGAATGTTTATCTGCTCTTTAAGGGCATTTCTAGATGAAACTCACTGCGCAGTAAATGGGGGTGTAAATCTTCAGAGCTCCGGTGTGCTATCCACTATCTCTCTGTTCTCTAGGGAACTCTTCATGTGGACCCTGCGCTCAGATTGTTAGTGTGCATTATGTACATGAGGTTACCTAAGAAAGATTGTAAGAGACATGAGCTGTGGTGTTTTCAGTATACTGATGGCAATCAGCTCTACACCTCCATCACCTTCCATCTATTAATGCAGTGGCCAAGTGACGGTAGAAGGCTTCATGAGTCAGGCTCAGTCTAGAGAAGACTGAGTTAATATTAATAAATTGGCAGAAGGAATCCGATGAACTGTTGCAGCAGCGTCCTTGAGTGAGGGAGTACAGCCACCATTTGCAACATGCATTGCTGGCATGGAATTTTATTGAACCAGAGGATGCTGCTCGAGTCCCAGATAGTCGCCATAACTAAAAGTACTTTCCCCCTCTGATTTTGGAAAGATCAGTGCAGCCATTCATCTCAGACCTTCTTACGCTAATCCATGCCTTTGGCATCTCAAGACTAGACCACTATGATGTGCCCTGTGTGAAAGCTACATCTTGAATCCGCTCAGAAACTGAAGCTAGTTCAGAATTCTATATTCCATTTGTAGTTTGTCATGCTCTGATCAGTACTCTGACCAGTGCAGTCTGCTTTTGGGGATTCCAGGTGGTGTTTAAGGGGTAGGTTCTAACCTTTAAAATGCTGATTGACTTTGATGCAGATTACAGCATAGTATAGAGAGAGAGACAGTGTCTCAGGTAACTCCCATGATGATAAGAGCAAGCTGTGGAGTGTATTATAGAATGTTAGATAGTTTGTTTACTGTGGGGCATATAAAATATGCAAGAGCATCCAGAGCTTGGAATGGGAACTTAAAGATGCCATTCAAATTTAAATAAATAAATATTGTTTCTGGTTTCTTCTAGGGTGGCTCTCATTTGAGGGAATGTTGCTGTTCTACACAGACTTCATGGGAGAAGTGGTGTTTCAAGGCAATCCTAAAGCCCCTCACAACTCCGATGAATATCAAAAATACAATGCTGGGGTCACCATGGGGTGTTGGGGAATGTGTATCTATGCATTCAGTGCTGCATTATATTCAGGTACTAACTAAGCAGAGCTTTCTCCCATACTGCTGAGAGAAGAATGAACTGCCTCTGAAAAGCTGCTTCTGCAGTATAGAATGTTGTTTTAGGCTTGGCATTTATATTGCAGATTAGCGTGCTACTTGAAGGCTTTTCTGCCCCCAAATATATATTTTTTAATTAGCTGTTCTTGTCTGTCTTTATACTATCTGTTAGTTAATACTTGTTGATACCCAACAGTCTAGTCACAATAAAAAAAAATTGCAATTGTATAGCATTGTTCATAAAGTAATCCACAGCTTCACAAGACTTGTGAATTAAGTGAACTGAGGTTTGGAGGAATTGCACACTTCATAGCTTGTGTAAGCCGAGCATTTTGCACGCACCAAGGGTTCCTTGCATCCCTCAGTTTTCCCACATAAGCTCCTTGTGTGCTGCCATCCCATCTGCCTCTATTGTAGGAACTTCTTGTAACTCCCCTGCGGCTGCTAAAGATTCTGTTGCCCTGCATTCACCCCCCCCCCCCCATGGACAGGGAGCATTCATCCCTCCCCCCTTATGCACATTACTGTAATGTGTGTGCACAACTGATTGAAAAACTGTACTCAGAGTAGTTATCAATAGTTTTCTGCCAAACTAGGGGGACATTCATAGTGTGGTTCCACAAAGGTCTGTCCTGAGTCCAGTACTATTCAATATTTTCATTAATGTCTTAGATAATGAAGTGGAGAGTATACTTATAAAATCTGCAGGTGACATCAAGCTGGGAGGGGCAAACATTTGGAGAACAAGATTAAAATTCAAAATTACTATGACAAATTGGGGAACTGACCTGAAATGAACAAGATGAAATTCAGTAAAACAAGTGCAACCTGCATTTAAGAAAGAAATATCAAATGCAAAAATATAAAATTGGGAATAACCATCTAGGCAGCAGTTCTGCAGAAAAGAACCAGGAGTTATAGTAGGTCACACGTTTAATATGAGCCAGTTCTGTGGTGCAGTTGTGAAATAGGCTAATATAATTCTGGGGTGCATTAACAGGAGTACCGGAAACCTAATAATAGTCTTCAAATACGTAAAGAGGATGGTGGTCAATTGTTCTCAACGTCCATTGAAGGTAGAACAAGAAATGTAATCAGTTAAATCTGAAGAAAGGAAGATTTAAGGTAGATATTAGTAAAACCTTTTTAACTATAAAGGATAGTCAAGTACTGAAATAAGTTACTAAGGAAGGTGTGGAATAACCATAATTGGAGGTTTTTAAGTTAGACAAACACCTCTCAGAGATGGTGTAGGTATGCTTGGTTCTGCTTCAGCGCAGGGGATGGACTAAATGACCTCTTGCAGTCCCTTCCGGCCCTACATAACCCTATGTATTGGTAGAAAAGATAGAGATGTCAGGACTATTGTTATGCTGGAAGACATTAATGGTACTATCAATCAGTTGTTTGATCTAAAACAGTTGCAGAGGGGCTTTAAATAAAAGAGCGGGTAGGGCTTCATGTGGCCCCCATTTCTCTTCTTTCAGCTTCCTGACTTTCCGAAAAACAAATAGGGTTCTGGCCATTGATGCCTTGAATATTCACTGAAATTTTGAAATTGAATAGTTGTAGCATTCAAAGGTTATTGTGTTACAGACTAGGGTGACCAGATATCAAGTGTGAAAAATTGGGACAGAGGTTGGAGGTAATTGGCACCTGTTGTGAGGTACTTTGGATTTTGCGAGACAAGGCACACACATGTGGTTGTAGAAAGTAGATGAGTTTATTGGAAGGCTTCGGTCTCTTAAATAGGCGCTGAGGGGCTTGATTCTGATCAGCGCGACTGCAGAAAGAGTTACCTAGCACTTCAAAGCTATTGCTAGGTCAGAAGAGCTCACAGACAACCCACAGGTGTGGGTTTAAGTACCGGTACACTCACACATTTGCATTTCATACATACTCATGTCTCATTTGCAAGCAACAAGCTGATTAGTTACACGCTGTTCTGCTTCAGTTCCTTTATTTGGTTTCTCACGCATTCATTCTCACACAGACGAAGTAAACACACACACAGCTGGGAACAGTTCCGTTCCCAAACACACAGATAGCAGAAGCTCAAAGCTGTTCTCACATCAATACTATCATTATGCACTCTTCTAGAGTTAACTCAGAAGCGTAACTACACTTCTTAGTAATAGCCAGTCACAATGTTTTCTAGTTTTAACAGCACCTATATAAGAAAAAGCTCCAAATATTGGGACTATCCCTATAAAATCAGGACATCTAGCCACTCTGGTTACAGACAGACAGACACAAATAGAAATGGTATCAAGTTAAGTGTAATGCCTTTGCAAGCTCAGACAACCTTAGAGCAATTCCTTCACTCACCACTGACAGGCAGCATCTTCTGGGAAGAATTCTGTTTTTTGGCAAATAGTAACACTGCACAAGTTATGCATAAGCACTGAGAAGAAAACATACCGTACCCCTAAAATATATTCCTTTTTTCCACGACAACTTATTTTGTTCTAGAAGTGGCAGTCCTTCAAGAAATGTGCAGTTCCAAACCTCTATGACTACAAAAGAAGAATTAGAAATTTGTAAACATTTGCCACTTCTGCATTACCACAGATATACAAGCAAGCAGGAATATAGACTGGTTTCTTTTAATACACTTATGTTTATTATCCTCTTGTCTTCAGTCTAAAAGTCACATATTACATGTTATCAATTCACCCATGAGAACACATACTTTTAGGGTAAGATTGACTAATAATGTCTAGTACTAATATGGTGTCTTACATGTGCAAAGTGCTACATTATTGCAAGACTTGGCAATACTGGCAGATCAGCAGGCTTGAATCAGCCAAGACAATTAATTTTCATACTGTCCATACTTGGGAGGCAGTGTGATCTAGCGATTTTGCACAAGACTGGAAGACAGGCAATTCTGTATTCCAGTCCTGGTTCTGCTGCTAAATTTACTCTGTAATCTTTGGGCCCATCATTTAATCTTGGTGTGTCTCTGTACCCCCTCTGTAAAATGGAGGTAATTATGCTATCCTACCTAAGAATGTTAGTGAATGATCATTCATATCTTCTATGGGATATGCTGGATAAACTTTTCTCACAATCAGCAGTATGCTACACCACATTGGCTAAGAAAGCATTATCTAAAAAGTTATATCATTTAAGTCAATGGGACTTTCTGGTGTAGGATACTAATTGATATGAATCACAGGTCACAGCTCTCTCACCACTCCTGATACAGTACTATGTCACAGTTTCCTTTCCTGTGCCCAGAACTATTCAGCCATTGAACAATAAGTGATTCAGTTAATGTTTCCCCTCTTGGGGTTCGCTTTGTTTAGCCAAAACAAACCTTTTTACTCCTCCACTCACAGCACAATCAGTCCTTCCCTAGCTAGCAGGGTTTCACAAATCAGTCCATCTGCCCTTCCCAAGGTTCCCACTGTCCTTCTAGCCCTCAGAAAATCTCCCAGTATTTCCTGTTCTTTCTAGGGTTCTCTCACAGACTTTCCACCTGGCTATGTGGAAACCCCTCCAGATCATATCCCGACCTTGAATCTCACCTAAACTAATAAGACTAAGCAAACCCTCCCCTCCCTGCCCCCTTTTTTTTAAAGCAGGTGAATTTCAATCTGTATTCATCTGATCCTAGGCCTGTGATCTCACCTTGTTTACATGCTCCCTATGGTCAAGGTTTCATCTACCATTTCTGTCCCATGCATCAGGAGAAAGCCAGGCACAGGTGGTGCTGTGTCCATACTTCCCTAAAGGGGTCTGCCCACCCTGTGACATTGAGTAAGGGTAATCTAGTCCTATAAATTACTTACCGTGTGAAATATATATACTTTTTGGTTACTCTCATGCTTGGAAAGCCAAACACACTTTGAGATAGTTTTCCTGTATGCTCAGTCCCATTGAATATGAGAATTGATGTGTATATCACTTATTACAAACGGAAATAGTCCAACATAAAACATTTCAAATTAAGTGCTATTCATTATACTAATTCCTCTCAAATAATCTCTTAAAGCCTAATTCTTCCAACCTTTTTCAAACTCAGGAGTGATAGCACCTTACCCCACAAGAAGTGCCACTAATTTCAACAGGACTACTTGCAAAGTAAGGCATTACTCAACATGAAGAAAGATGGAAGAAACTGGCCCTTATTTGTCAATCATTTCTCCACTAAAGATTTTACATTTCATTCATAGTCCTGTTGAAGTTGTATCCATAAACCACAGATTAATAATAGACAGGGTTCAGAAAACATGGGGATATACACCTTAATGTAGGTTAAGGAAGGATAAACAAGCGATTCTTCAGTTCATAATTACCTTCTTAACATGCTCTGCATGAAAGATCTTATTCTGTGTGACCTGAAAAGCTGACAGTACCAGGAGCTGATCACTCCAGCCTTACACAGTATCATATATGCTAACTTTACAAGTATTTGCATCAATGTAGACTTAAAACAATTGGCAAAAGTAAAAATTAGGACATCAGATTAAGAAAAAGAAATATAATATCTCACAAGTTCCCTTTATTGTTTGTGGAAAGTTATTTCCCATAATTAAATAAACCAATAATTCTAATGCTTTGAGAAGGCTAAAGACCAGGGCACCTGGAATGTAGCCACAGCAGAAAGTTAAAAAAAAAATCTGTTTATGTGTTTCTGTGCAATTTATTCTCTTAAATTCTATTTTACAGCTGCACTAGAAAAGCTGGAAGAATACTTCAGTATTCGCACCCTGTATTTCATAGCATACCTTGCTTTTGGACTTGGTACAGGCCTGGCTACACTCTCCAGAAATGTCTATGTGATTTTATCTCTATGCATAACTTATGGTATTTTGTTTTCAACACTCTGCACACTCCCTTATTCTCTGTTGTGTGATTACTACCAGAGTAAAAAGGTAAGTTTCCTACTTCTGCATGTTTTTAAACCATAAAGTGCAGAAAATTCTATACTACCCACAGCTAAGACAACCTTCTGCCAAGACAGATTATGTTAAACTAGAATTTGTTGCTCCTTTTCTTTTTCTGCTGCACATACAATTAGATCGAATTAACTTGATTAAAAAAATCTCTTTATACTATGTGGCCAGACATGGGTAGAAAGGAAACCAAATCTTCTTCATCTCTATTGATTTTCCTTTGCCCTTCTCCCCTTCCCAGCTTCTCTAATGCTTACTTATTTTTCCTTCTCCTTTGCCCTCTGCTGCATATTGCTGAGAAGCTGAAGATTTATTTTTAAGTTATTTTTTCATAGCTCAGTCTGTGCTGGCCAGGACACTGTTAATGCTCCTATACTGGTATTTGGCAGAATCTGATCAGGAAGCATAAGAACATAAGAATAGCCATACTGGATCAGACCAATGGTCCATCTAGCTCAGTATCCTATCTTCTGACAGTGGCCAATGCTAGATGCTGCTGAGAGAATGAACAGAACAGGGCAATCACTGAGTGATCCATCCCGTTGTCCAGTCCCAGTTTCTGGCAATCAGAGAATTTGGGACACCCAGAGCATGGGGGTGCATCCATGATCTTCTTGGCTATCAACCACTGATGGGCCTGTCCTCCCTGAACTTATCTAATGCTTTTTTAAACCCAGTTATACTTTTGGCTTTCAGAACAATTGTGTGAAGTACTTCCTTATGTTTGTTTTAAACCTGCTGCCTATTAATTTCATTGGGTAACCCTAGTTCTTGTGTTATGTGTAGGAGTAAATAACACTTCCTTATTCATTTTCTCCTCACCACTTATGATTTTATTGACCTCTATCATATCCACGCCTTAGTTGTCTCTTTTCTATGCTGAACAGTCCCAGACTTTTTAATCTCTCCTCTTCTGGAAGCTGTTCTATACCCCTAATAATTTGGTTGCCCTTCTCAATACTTTTTCCAGTTCTAATACATTTTTGGGGGTTGAGGGAACCAGAACTGCACACAGTAGTCAAGGTGTGGGCGTACCATGGATTTATATAGTGGCATTAAGATATTTTCTGTCTTATTATCTATCCCTTTCCTAATGGTTCCTAATATTGTTAGCTTTTTTTTTTACTGCTACTGCACATTGAGCAGATGTTTTCAGAGATCTATACAGGATGACATCAAGATCTTTCTCTTGAGTGGTAACAGCTAATTTAAATCCTGTCATTTTGTATGTATAGTTGAGATTATTTTTCTAATATGCATTCATTAGTTACCAACATTGAATTTCCAAAGTCACACTGAGCACAGCAGGATGGATGCACTAGAAATATCATAAGCAGTCAAGACTGAGCTGAGAACTAAAGGTGGGATCAACAAAGGTACATATCCACCTAAATCCTGGTTTTGGGTTCCTGAATCCTCTTTTTAGGCACAATTGCAATTGCAAAAAATAGCTCCTACTCAGCTGCCACCTAACTTTGTAGGTACCTAAACTTACTCGTTGCATAAGTTTTGACAGTAAGAGTTCCATAGGTGCTTATGTTTCTGCTACTGAGCATGCACACTGCAGCGTCACTCTTGGTGTCCAGGTGCATATCTCCTGCCTAAGCTCTGGAATGATTCACAAACTGAAGAAGATGGGTATTAAAGTACATAAGTCCTGTGCGGGGCCCAGTCAGGCAGATAGTCTCAGCATACCTACTGGATCAGGTCGGGCATGTGAGTTCACAGAAAACAGCTGGGGGGAGGAGAGGAGGACAATCTCCGTTCTGACTTTTAGCCTAGTGGTTAGTTTATTTACCCATGATGTGGAAGACTCATGCTTCAAATCTCTCTCTGTGTGTTGGAAAGAGATTTGAACAATGCGCTCTAGGATATTCTGATGTGGGGCTCCCTCTGTATCGTCTATTGACGTCAGCCCACTTTAATTAAATGACTGAATAATTAAATATTAATTGGACTGAGAAAAAGTTAGAATAACTCTATAGCTTAGTGGTTAGGACACTCACCTGGAATGTAGCAGCTTCCTGTTCAAGTCCATTCTCTCCTTCAGGTAGAATCATAGAAGTGTAGGACTGCAAAAGACCTTGAGAGGTAATCTAGTCCAGGCCTCTGCAGTCATGGTAGGACTACATATTAACTAGACCATACCTGACAGGTATTTGTCTAACATGCTCTTAAAAACCTACAGTGATGGAGATTCCACAGCCTCCCTAGGGAATTTATTCCAGTGCTTAACTACCTTAACAATTAGGAAGTTTTTCCTAATGTCCAACCTAAACCTCCCTTGCTGCAATTTAAGCCCATTATTTCTTGTCTTATCCTCAAAGGTTAACAAGAACAATTTCTCCCTTTCCTCCTTGTAACAACCTTTTATGTACCTGAATACTGTTATCATGTCCCCTCTCTCAGTCTTCTCTTTTCCAGACTAAACAAACCCATTTTTTTCAATCTTACCTCATAGGTCATGTTTTCTAGACCTTTCATCATTTTTGTTGTTGTTCTCTGGACTTTCCCCAATTTGTCCACATCTTTCCTGAAATGTGGTCCCCAGAACGGGACACAATACTTCAGTTGAGGCCTTATTTGCACGGAGTAAAGTGGAAGAATTACTTCTTGTGTCTTGCTTACAACATACCTACTAATACATCGTTGAATGATGTTCACTGTTTTTGCAAGTGTTATTTTTGACTCATATTTAGCTTACAAGCCACTATGACACCCCAGATCACTTTCTGCAGTACTCCTTCCTAGTGTGGCAGGGTGCTGGCCAGGAGTGCCTGAGCCAGCCCTGCGGGCCCTTTAAGAGGGAGCAGAAGCCTGCAAACCTCCCCTTGCAGAGAAGGCTAATCAGCCACCTGGGCTGCAGGGCAATTAGCCTGGAGGGATTGCACCTGGCGGCAGCCTCAGAGGGATAAAAGGCCTGCCAGGAAGCAAGCCCAGTGTGGTGGGGATGGTATAGAGTGAGGTGGTGGTTTGAGCTAGTCAGAGCTGTGTGTTTGGGTTGTAAACTGTAAGCTGGATTATATAGAGTCTGAAGAGCTGTAAGCTGAAGACTGGATTGTATAAAGTTGTATATATTGGTGGTGGGGTCCTGCACTGTGATTAAAGAGCTCTGTTTGAAGCAAAGAAGGGTTTTCCTGCCTGTTCCTGATGGGGGTGAGAAGGCGATCTGTCACACTAGGCAGTCATTTCCCATTTTGTATTTGTACAACTTATTGTTCTTTCCTAAATGGAGTACTTTGCATTTGTCCTCATTGAATCTCATCCTCCAGAGGATTAATTTTGTTAATCACTTGACAGCCCTAGTGCTAATATGATGAAGTACTTAACTCAGTACAATTTATGGATTCCCTCAAACCAGTGGTTTTCAACCTGTGGTTCTTAGAACTGTGAGGGTCTGCAGTCCCTAAAATTTCAAAAGGGGTTCACACCTCTATTTGAAAATTTGTAAGGGTCCTCAAATGAAAAAAGGTGAAAACCATTATTTCAAACCACTACTAAATTCTCAACAATACTAGTGTAAATTCAGCAGCTATTGGAGACAGTAATTCCTTACTCTGCTAGGTTTGGAAAATCAGTGTGTCCTCTGTTAAGAGTAGTGAATGCCGCATATGAATATTAATTACTGAAAGTCTCATCTTTCAGGTTTGCCTTTAGCACATTGTTTTACCGTGTTAACAATTTGCATATTTTGCTCTAGTTTGCTAAACTACTCTCTATTTCTCATATGGTTTTCTTTCCCTTTGAACAGTTCAGAGGATCAACTATCGATGGTACCAAGAGAGGGATGGGCATGGATATCTGTCTTCTGAGCTGCCAGTATTTCCTAGCTCAGCTTCTTGTTTCTATAGTGATGGGACCCATAACTTCAATGGTGGGCAGCGCTAATGGAGTGATGTATTTTGCCAGCCTCGTGTCTTTCATTGGATGCTTGTTTTCCTCTCTGTGTGTCATATATGAGATCCCAGTCAATGAGGAGCTGGTCGAGGAACAGCAGCCATTGGTGCTGAGTGTGTGAAGCCCTCCCCCTCCCCCCCCCCCCCCACAGTGTGGGATCTCTGCTATGGCTCGATCAGCCAGTAGAGAGGGGCTGGCACTGGGCAGCAAAGAGGCATTAATCATATGAGACCCACTGGACGCCACAATAAAAGCAACTCAAACAAACAGTGTTTGTGCCTCCGTATTACTCTGGATGACAGGTGCTGAGTGTCCCATGGGAAGGCTGCCCTGGTCCACCTGGAGCATCGCTGTGCACAGCTGGCAGGGCCACCAGCCAAAAAGCAGGCCCTGCAGAGGTGGGTATGGGTATGGGAGGGGCATCAGAGCACGGCTGTTTGGGATAGGATGTCCTGGGGTGGGGGGAACTAGGAGCCTATATAAGAAAAGACCCAAACATTGGGACGGTCCCTATTAAACGGGACATCTAGTGACCCTAGTCTGTGAGGCCGCCTGGTGTTGGGGGAATCCACCCCCTCCTTTCAGCCCCGTCCAACTCCATTTCACGTCACGTGGATGGGATCTTCCTCAAGGGGTTACTGGTGCTGGGGTCCCGGCCTCAGTGCCATAGGCCCTGTGCCCGGAAGTCCAATGCCCTTGTTTATTGTTAGGACAACGGCCCCGTATTCATCGGGCCACCGCCCGGATTACTCATCGGTAGCCAATGGCCTTCGAGATTGTTGTAATGTCACCTTGATTGGCTACTGAGATTGTGTGCTGTCCCTCCCAGGGGGCGGGGCGCTGTACTTGACTGACTAGTGCTCTATCTCCCCTCCCCTCAGTTGTCCTGTTCGGTAGCGGCTCCCCCACCCCCATCCGGGCTTGCAGGCACCAGGTCTGTGGGAGTGAGTCTCTATTTTAAATTGGGAACTCGTAAAATTAGATTTTTTCTAATATACTTTTTTTAAGAAATTAGCTAAATCTTGTTTTACTTGTATCCAAATTTTAAAAAGATTTCAGAGTAGCCAATTGTGACAGGAGGTGCCACGCTCAGCACTTCCCCTGGCCTAGGGGCAGCCATTTGTGACAACCAGCAATTCAGGCACCACTGAAATCCTATGATCATAAAGTATAGACTTCATAAAGTTTTTTTAATAATGTGTTTAAAATGATAAATGAAAGTCACAATGAAAACAGGAAATGTTACAACAGTAAGAAGACTAAGGTTTTTTGAAAAGTGGTGTGAAATGACATTTGCAGGAGATAACAGGAAAGGGTGGTCAATTCAGGCAATCAGACCAGAAGAGAAGACCACTTTGTGACCATCCCTATGCTGATGTGTCACTTGTACGTAAACATCTCCTGAATGAAGAAAAAGTGTTTAAGGATGGGAGTATGGAGGGGGGGGGGGGGGAGACTGGAAGTTCACTACATCTTTTCAGAGAGGGCAGAGCAGCCTTATCTAGACATTGACCCTTCCCCCTTGCCTTCCTTTCCCCCCCTTACTGCACATATTCAGCTCACTCCAGCACTCTCAACAGTAAAGTAACAGATTCTGATAGGGAGCATTTGCTAATACTACAGGAGCTGGGAGGAGGGCTCTTGTGAGGATCCAGGTATGATGTTAGGTGTAACACTCTGGTGCTGTCTTGATCAGGGTCCCCCTAGAGGGGGAGACACAAGGAAGCCCTGGGCTTCTCCCCAAGCCAGGCAGTCAAGGGGGAGCTGCAGGGCTGTGCCATGCAGCCTTGCTGGGACTGGACCCCAACCTGATGCCCTGTGTGTCGCCCCCTCCCCCCCCCCCCCCGCCATTGATACAACGATCCCTGGAGGCCAGGTGGGACAGTGTCCTGCATGTATTCCTCCCAGCCCCCTCCTGCAAAAGATAATAATAGCTAGTAAGTCCCTCATCCAGTGTACCCACATGGGGCAGTGTCCTGTGTATAACCACCCAGCCCCACACATGGTTGGGTGTGTGCAGGGGAAAGTGAGATCTGGCATCCACATGGGGCAGTAGCCTGTGTATAGCACAACTGCCACACTGTACCCTGCTGGCCAGTGGGGGGGGGGGGGGAAGAGTGTGTCCTGGCTAAGGGAGGCAGTCTCTCTCTCTCTCTCTGCCCGTCACCCCCCAGGCGGGGTATGGGCCACCAACCACACAGCACTTCAACTCTGTTGTTGGTGTTTCAGTAGCAAGTTGGTTCCTTACGGGGTGGAGTTGCTAGCCCCACACCCATGTTAAGTGTACAGCACCTGGTATTCCCAGGAGGTCTCCCATCCAAGTACTAGCCAGGCCTGACCCTGCTTAGCTTCCGAGATCAGACGGGGTCAGGCATGTTCAGGGTGGTTTAGCCATAAGGAAGGCAGTGCCCTGCCCGGCCCCCCCGCCCTCTTATTCCCCCGCAACAGAGGCAGTTACTCCTGGTGGCTAAGCAGGGCAGTGCCCCCGCTTCCCCCCCCCCCCCACGGAGGCAGTGACCCCGATGCCTGAGGCAGCACCCGCCCCCTCCCGTTATCCCCACCCACACACTGGGGCAGTGACCCCGGTGATCAGCTGAGATACTGGGGCCTAGGCAGCGGGGGCTGCGCTGTGGGAGGGGCAAAAGCCCCAGCCCTTCCCCCCCTCCGTGCTGGGGTTCTGCCCCCTCCATCACCCCTGACTTGGCCCCTCCCCTGTCCCCGCCTCCATCTGCTTGACCCCGCGCAGTCAGTGTCCGCCCCCTGCCCAGACTTCGCCCCCCCCCGCGATTGGCCCCTGGGTGCCCCCCGAGCAGGGGAGTTTAGGTCAAGTCAGGGCAGACTGAGGGCGCAGTGGCTGCAGCAGGCGCTACTGAACATGCGCCATCTGCGCGCCTGCGCAGTCCCACCCAAGGCAGTTCGCGCGCGCCTGCTCAGTACCACCGAAGCTGCCTCCTGGGTTTGACCCGGTGTCACCGCGTCTGCAGGGACAGGGACAGAGGCGGGGCGGGGTTCTATTCGGGCTGGGCCTGAGAGGAGGCAGCACCCCGGGGCAGGCTGGGAGTTGTAGTTCCAGACGCATCTCGGGCAGGAATCAGAGAGGTAGCCGTGTTAGTCTGGAATAGCAGAGGTAACAAAGTCCTGTGGCACCTTAAAGACAGGAAGTGACGTTAGCCCAAATGACGGGCGGAGGGGGGGAGCGGTGTGCGTGAGGGCCTTCCCTGCTCGCTGATTGGCGGATAGACCCCGTAGGCAGCCGCGCGCGCTGGGCCGGCAGCACAGAGACTCCCGGAGGCCGGGGTAGGGGAGGAGGCAACAGACGGTGTGAAATGGGGGGACGTCGGGGGGGGGGCAGACGGTGTGAAATGGGGGGACGTCGGGGGAGAGACGGTGTGAAATGGGGAGGACGTCGGGAGGGCCAGACGGTGTGAAATGGGGGGACGTCGGGGGGGCAGACGGTGTGAAATGGGGGGACGTCGGGGGGGCAGACGGTGTGAAATGGGGGGACGTCGGGGGGGCAGACGGTGTGAAATGGGGAGGACGTCGGGGGGGAGACGGTGTGAAATGGGGGGACGTCGGGGGGGGCAGACGGTGTGAAATGGAGGGACGTCGGGAGAGAGACGGTGTGAAATGGGGAGGACGTCGGGGGGGCAGACGGTGTGAAATGGGGAGGAGGTCGGGGGGGCAGACGGTGTGAAATGGGGAGGACGTCGGGGGGGAGACGGTGTGAAATGGGGAGGACGTCGGGGGAGAGACGGTGTGAAATGGAGGGACGTCGGGGGAGAGACGGTGTGAAATGGAGGGACGTCGGGGGAGAGACGGTGTGAAATGGAGGGACGTCGGGGGAGAGACGGTGTGAAATGGGGGGACGTCGGGGGAGAGACGGTGTGAAATGGGGGGACGTCGGGGGAGAGACGGTGTGAAATGGGGGGACGTCGGGGGAGAGACGGTGTGAAATGGGGGGACGTCGGGGGAGAGACGGTGTGAAATGGGGGGACGTCGGGGGAGAGACGGTGTGAAATGGGGAGGACGTCGGGGGGGGAGACGGTGTGAAATGGAGGGACGTCGGGGGAGAGACGGTGTGAAATGGGGAGGACGTCGGGGGAGAGACGGTGTGAAATGGGGAGGACGTCGGGGGAGAGACGGTGTGAAATGGAGGGACGTCGGGGGAGAGACGGTGTGAAATGGAGGGACGTCGGGGGAGAGACGGTGTGAAATGGAGGGACGTCGGGGGAGAGACGGTGTGAAATGGAGGGACGTCGGGGGAGAGACGGTGTGAAATGGAGGGACGTCGGGGGAGAGACGGTGTGAAATGGAGGGACGTCGGGGGAGAGACGGTGTGAAATGGAGGGACGTCGGGGGAGAGACGGTGTGAAATGGAGGGACGTCGGGGGAGAGACGGTGTGAAATGGAGGGACGTCGGGGGAGAGACGGTGTGAAATGGAGGGACGTCGGGGGAGAGACGGTGTGAAATGGAGGGACGTCGGGGGAGAGACGGTGTGAAATGGAGGGACGTCGGGGGGGCAGACGGTGTGAAATGGAGGGACGTCGGGGGGGCAGACGGTGTGAAATGGGGGGACGTCGGGGGGGCAGACGGTGTGAAATGGGGGGACGTCGGGGGGGCAGACGGTGTGAAATGGGGGGACGTCGGGGGGGCAGACGGTGTGAAATGGGGGGACGTCGGGGGGGCAGACGGTGTGAAATGGGGGGACGTCGGGGGGGCAGACGGTGTGAAATGGGGGGACGTCGGGGGGGCAGACGGTGTGAAATGGGGGGACGTCGGGGGGGCAGACGGTGTGAAATGGGGGGACGTCGGGGGAGAGACGGTGTGAAATGGGGGGACGTCGGGGGAGAGACGGTGTGAAATGGGGAGGACGTCGGGGGGGCAGACGGTGTGAAATGGGGAGGACGTCGGGGGGGGCAGACGGTGTGAAATGGGGGACGTCGGGGGGGGCAGACGGTGTGAAATGGGGAGGACGTCGGGGGGGCAGACGGTGTGAAATGGAGGGACGTCGGGGGGGGCAGACGGTGTGAAATGGAGGGACGTCGGGGGGGCAGACGGTGTGAAATGGGGAGACGTCGGGGGGGCAGACGGTGTGAAATGGAGGGACGTCGGGGGGGGCAGACGGTGTGAAATGGAGGGACGTCGGGGGGGGCAGACGGTGTGAAATGGAGGGACGTCGGGGGGGCAGACGGTGTGAAATGGAGGGACGTCGGGGGGGCAGACGGTGTGAAATGGAGGGACGTCGGGGGGGCAGACGGTGTGAAATGGGGAGACGTCGGGGGGGCAGACGGTGTGAAATGGGGAGGAGGTCGGGGGGGCAGACGGTGTGAAATGGGGAGACGTCGGGGGGGCAGACGGTGTGAAATGGGGAGGAGGTCGGGGGGGCAGACGGTGTGAAATGGGGGGACGTCGGGGGGGCAGACGGTGTGAAATGGGGAGGACGTCGGGGGGGCAGACGGTGTGAAATGGAGAGGATGTCGGGGGCTGACGGTGTGAAATGGGGAGCAGGCGGATGGGTTTGGAAAACTTGCTGCGAATCCCTCTCAGCATATGATGGGGGGTGGGGGGGGTAGGCGGGCAGGCGGAGGTTTGATCTTCCTGCTGCAAGGATCTGTTCAAAAGGAGTCTGTCATCCTCCTTCCTGAGTCATGTTTCTGGTCTCACTGAGACACGGGTTGATTCGGAGTCACTGTAAGGCAGAACAGGGAGTGACCCTGAATTAACGTGGGGGCAGATAGGATCAGGATATGTCTCTGTGGGGAGAGGGTTTCAGTTGTTGCTAAAGGGGGGAAAGTTACTCAGTTTCTCTCCGCCTCCAGATATTGGGGTTGAGCTTCCTTGGTCAGACACTGCTGTCCTCATGGTGATTTGGGAGTCCAGGCTGAGCAGCTGCTGCTCCCCGAGCGGGATCACTTGGGGCTGGGAGTGACCGTGAGTAAAGAATCTTCTGTGCCCAGCCAAGGTGAGGATTTTCTCCAGCTGGGATGGGGATTCACTCCAGCCCCTCAGGAGTGATTAGGTGGGCCAGTGCCTTTCTGGACCCACTTGTCTGGATGGGTCCAGCCAAGCCCCCTGCCCACATACACCGTTCCCTGCTGAGGACTGGCTTCTGCATCAGTCCCAGGTGGCTCAGTTCCAGGGAGACAGGTGGGGCCCCACAGGTGGTGGGAAAAGCAAAGACTGCCTGGAGCTGGAGGTGCACTGGAGTCCAGCCAGGAGGCAGAGAGAAGGCGGCAGGTGAGGCCAAGGGGTGGAGAGGAGTCCTCGGCTGGCCGGTGGGCAGGCCGAAAGGAGCAAGTGGTATGGGAATCAGTAGGCTGGTGCGGTCTCAGGGCTGCTTCTGAGCATGGGCTTGGCCCCATTGTGTCACTGTAAACCCAGCACTGAACAAGGGGAGGCGCAAGGGGAGGAAAAGCCAGTTCCTAACTCTCCCTGTACCCTCTGTGGTGGGAGTGTGCTGCCCTGGGGACAATGTGAGGGGGAATCCTGCAATGTCACTCCTTTTGTTCTGCTCTTCTCTCCCATTTGGTTCCCAGACTTTGTTACTGGGAGGGTTTCAAAATGTCTCAGTGGTTTAGTGCTAGTGGGAGGGGCCAGTCAGTGCTGTAATCAGTGACCAGACATTTCCCCGGCATACATAGAACTATATGGCTGGAATAAACATTGAGAGGGCATCTAGTCTAGCTCCCAGCACAGGTGTTTGTCCAACCTGTCCTTCAAAATCTCCGATGATGGGGATTCCACCACCTCTTTTGCTAATCTATTCCAGTGCTTAATTAGGTTTTTTGACAGTTGAGTCACATGGTTGACTCAGATTCAATTTGTGATCCACTATAACCCCCAATCATTTTCAGTAGTACTCCCTAATCAGCTATTCCCCACTTTATAGTTTTGCATTGGTTTTCCTTACCAGGGCTGCCCCCTGGGGATCCCATTGTATACATCCTCCCAGTTTAACAGTGAACCACTAATGATTACTGTCTGAATACAGCCTTTCAACAAGATTTTCACACATTTTATAGCACTTTCATGTACACCACATTTCTCTCGTTCACTATGAGAATGTCATGTGGGGACCTGTGTCAAAAGCCTGACTAAAATCAAGATATGTCTTGTCTACAGTGTCCAGTACCCCTGTGAAAGCAGGACATTAGATTGACTTGGCATTACTTAGCTTACTATTATTTCTGTCTTTCCTTCGCATTGTGAAAATTTGCTGTTGCTCATTTAGTACTGTCTCTGAGAAACGGTCAGCTCTCCTGAGCTTTATTCTCCTTAGAATCTTTTTCCCATGGGACTTTACTGTGACAGGTTTGGGTCCTTTAGGGTGTCACCTGATGTGCTGGGGTGCCACTGAGGCAGTCTGTTCTGCCAGCTTGTGGCTGTGTTAGGCTCACAAGCCTCTTCCAGCCAAGGACATGGCCAGGGCCACGCCCATCTTACTAGAGAGAGATCCGCTCTGGAAATTTACAGCCTTAGGGACTTGCCCCAACACTCTGGTGCCTGCTCCCTTTAAGCGGTACAGACCCAAGGCTTTTATGAAATCCCTCAGTGTGAAGGGATATATGCACAACTTCTCCCCCCCAGTTATAAATTGCATAAACTGGGTTATATTATAAACAATAAGTTTATTGGTAACAAAGTCCTGTGGCACCTTAAAGACTAACTATAAAGTTTTGAAGCATAAGCTTTCGTGGGCTAATACCCACTTCGTCGGATGCAAGCAGTGGAAGTGTCCAGAGGCAGGTATAGATAGTCAGGAATCAGGTAGGAGGTAACAAGGTTAATCCAATCAGGCTGAACCAGCTTGTTATCTCCAATCAGGGAGGGTGAGATATTCTTCTAGCAGCTGAATTGAAGGTGTGAACTCGGAGGGAGGAGAAGCTGTTTTTGTAATTAGCAAGCCACTCAAGGTCTTTGTTCAGTCCCAGATTGATTGTGTTAAATTTGCAAATGAATTGCAGCTCTGCAGTCTCTCTTTGCAGTCTGGTCTTGAAGTTTTTTTGCTGCAGTATGGTGACTTTTAAATCTGTAATTGTGTGTCCAGGCAGGTTGAAGTGTTCTCCTACAGGTTTTTGTATATTGCCATTCCTGATATCTGATTTGTGTCCATTTATCCTTTTTCGTAGGGACTGTCCAGTTTGGCCGATGTACATAGCAGAGGGACATTGGTGGCATATAATGGCATATATGACATTGGTAGATGTGCAGGTGAATGAACCAGTGATGGTATGACTGATCTGGTTAGGTCCTGTGATGGTGTTGCTGGTGTAGATATGTGGGCAGAGTTGGCATCGAGGTTTGTTGCATGGATTGGTTCCTGAGTTGGAGTTATTGTGGTGCAGTGTGCTGTTGCTGGTGAGAATCTGTTTAAGGTTGGCAGGTTGTCTGTGTGCCAGGACTGTAATTGATTTTTTTAAGTTTATTAAATAAGTTTATTAATTACAAAAAGTGAATTTTAAGTGAATATAAGAGAGAACACCCAGAACAAACCAGATTACTGACCAAATAAAGCAAAATATGTGTAAAATATAAGCTCAATATACTTAAAAAAACAGGTTACACAATGGTAACAAAGAGTCCTGTGGCACCTTAAAGACTAACTATAAAGTTACACAATGTAATTTCTTAGCCTCAATCTCATTTTAGGCAGGTTGCAAAGTTTCTGTGGTTCAGAGTTTCAATTATATTTCTTTTTAGACTGAACCCCATCTCAGTCTTGACACCCCCCCCCCCCCCCCCGCCGCCGCTGCCACTGCCACCACCACCGCCACTGCCTTGCCTTTAAGTAGCTTTAGCAGTCTTTCTTCTTGGGCAGACATGCCATGGAGAGGAGTGGTTTTATTTCTCCCCCCTCCCCCACCTTTAAATAGTATTTACATAAGGTGGGAATCCTTTGTTTTCCAAACTTGACACACACACCTCTTCCAGTGAAAAGTTACAAGAAGTCCCAGGTATTGTTGAGTCTCTGGTGACAGGACCACCTGACTCCATAGTATCATAGAGTCCAGGAGTCAGTGGCAGTATGGAGCCTTTTCACAGTCCATTGTCCTTGCTGATGGCCCATCTGCCCTGTCTGGCTTTTCCATTATTGTACCTGAAGTGTTAGCAGTGGGCGTCACCCAAAGTGGCTTAGCTGAACTACAGATACATAGTCAATATTCCCAACTTCAGATACAGAAATGATACGTGCACACAGATGGAGAATCACATTCAGTAAATTATAATCTTTCCAATGATATCTTATAAGACCCATCTTGCACAAAGTACATTTCAGTTATCTCATTCATTTCATAAGTATATTTTCATAAAGAATATGGAGGGAAACGCCACACTTGCATACCAGTTTTCAGAGTTCATTGAAGTCTGCCTTTTGGAAGTCCATTGTCCTTATTTTCCTGCTTCAATGCCTTCCTTCTCTTAGAATCACAAAATCATCATTTCATGAACACTTTTGTCCACATTGCTTTCCATCTTCAGTTTCCTAATTAACTCCCGCCTGTTCGTCATAATCAGCCCTAAAATGCCTGTCCCCCCCGGTTACTACTTCCATCTTCTGAAACAGACAGGTGTCCCCAACCCATTCCAAGAACTTATTGGACTCTGTGTTTTTTTGAATTCCTTTTCTAACAGATGTCTGGGTAGTTCAACCCCTTCGTCCCCATTACTAATTGTGTTTTGAATATTTCTGTTATTTGCATGGCAGAGTCAAGAACATCAGTCTGCGGGAAAAGAGCTCGGGGGGGGGGGGGGGGGATTGTGATGTGACGTTCCTGTGCTGCTCTGACACGTCCTCTTGCCCTGACAGGACCAAGGAAGGGAAATGGCTGCCATGGAGCCAGTTCAGGTAGGGATTATGAGGGAGTTGATGGTGGGCTCCTGTTGGCGGGAGAAGGGCAGTAAATACATAGGAGGTGGGTGCTTCTGGGGGTGGTCAGGAGGTGGGAGGAGGCAGGAAATACACAGGGTGGAAGAAGGGAAGGGGAGAGGGTGTGACAAACCTACTGGGATTTGTTTACGGTGGGCCTTAGGTTCTAGCAACAGGCCCATGGGGTTGGTGGGTGGAAATTCCCTAATTTGTCAGACAGGAAACAACCCCCCTGGACTGGGCTTGGGAAACGTACCAGACTCCAATTCTGGAGTCTGAACCTACTAGCCAGAGGGCAACCCCCAGTGAGGCCCAGGGAAGACACCCCATCCTTTCCCATCCAACTGCTGGCACTGGGAAGGGTGTTGGGATTCTGACCAGGGGGCTGTCCCTGGACCCTGCTGGGGGCTCCATTCCCTGTATCCACTTCTGGCTAGTAGTGAGTGTTGAATGTGCAGACCCCTCCCATCTCTGTCTGCTAGAAGGGGGTGAGGGGCTCTCTCTCTTTCTCCCCTCACCTTGATACCTCCTGGCTGCTCTGATGGGGAGGGGCTGGGATCCTGCCTGCCTGCCTGTCTCCCAGAGCTTCCGTGTGATTGGCCCTCCTCCCCTGTGAACGGTGGGGCTGTCACTGGGCAGCAGGTGTAGTGTGGGGGGCTTTTGCTCTTTCAGGGGCCGGTGACCTTTGAGGAGGTGGCTGTGTATTTCACCGAGGAAGAGTGGGCTCTGCTGGACCCCGCTCAGAAAGCCGTCTATAGAGACGTCATGCAGGAGAACTATGAGACTGTGACCTCGCTGGGTAAGGATTCCTGTCCCCTCGGTTCTTAGAAGGGGAAATGAAGAGTTAAAGTTCACAGTGCACCCTTTTTCAGCAACACCCTGACAGGCCAATGACCCATAGACTAGCACAAACGCTAACACCGTTTCTTTACTAAGGCAAAACTTGGGGTTAGGTCCGATGTAGGGAACAGAAGCTGCCTACCCCTGGCCTGCATTCAGACCCTGAGCCTACTGCACACAATCCATCTCAGACTTTCATAATGTCACCACCCCTTTACCCTTCCGATGAGGATTCCTTCTGAGTTGCTGCCTTCACTTACCCCTCCCTGAGCCCTGGACACCCTTAGCATGTATGGCACCAGCCTGCTGACAATTCTTGTGGCAAGAACACACCCTTGTGCACCTTTATTGATGCTACCTACACCACTCAGCGCTGAAATGAGGAATACTTGTTCCTTCCAGTTTCACATGCACCTCTCTTCGGGTCACAGCTCTGGCAGGCTGCTCCAACTAATTCCTCCACCATTCATTTAAAACTACAGCTGGCACAGTGCTGGAGTGCCTGCGGATAAATGCTGGTGTTCAGATCTGAGGAACATAAAACACACAGTGGCATGTTCTTAATCCTTCCTTCGGTCGATCAATAAATTTTAAGGCCAGGGAGACTATTAGGTCATCTAGTCTGACCTCCTGTGTAATACAGGCCATGGCATTTCATCCAGTTACCATTGTAGTGCGCTGAATACCTTGTGTTTGATAACAACGTCTTCCAGAAAGGCATCCTGTCCTGACTTGAAGACTTCAAGAAATGGAAAATTGGCCCCTTCCTTGGGTAGTTTGTTAACCTTTGCACCAACCTTACCGACCTATTCCCAGTGATATTTGCCAGCTCCAGGGTTAGGGGGTAAAGGCAGAGTTAAGTTTGTACTTTTTAATGAACTGTTTTGCCACTGTAACTGTCAACACCACAGTTTTTGCTGCAATTTACGTCAGGTAGGGATGTGATTTTTCACATTGCTAACTGACAGAGCTATGGGCTCAGAGGTAGTTCCAGCACATCAGGTGACAGTCTCAAGGATGTCTCTGTGACCCAACCCATCACAGGAGGGCCTGGTGGGGGTAGGAAGGGAAGGGTTCAGCGAGTCGGAGATTGTAGCACTTCACTGAGGCTGCTTTTGTTGAAGTCTCTAATGACCAGTCCCTAGGCAAAGCAGAACTAGCATTCCATCCTCCTCCTCCTTGACCTGTCAGCTGTCTAACACCACTGACTGTGGTCGTCCTCTTGAAATCTGATCTCCTGCTTAGGGTTAGGGTAGAGAGAAGTAGGTAGGAGAAGTAGTAACTGGCTTGTTCTGCAGCCAGCCATGGGATGTTTAGGTTGGATATTAGGAAAAACTGTCCAACTCTGAGTATAGCTAAGTACAAGAATACGTTACCAGGAACGACTGTGGAATGCTGGTCATTGGAGGTTTTTAGATGATGGTTAGACAGATGGTCTATGTCAGTGGTTCTCAAACTTACCATTTGAGCAACCCCTTTTGCACATCCAGCCTCCGATTGCAACCCTGATATGTCTCCCGAAATGCCATCGAAAGCGAAAACAGTCACTTCGGTGGTATTTTGGTGGACATGGTCACGCGCATGGGTATGTCCGCCGAAGTGCCGCTGAACGTGGAAAGGTTCAATTTGATGGCATTTCAGTGGTGTGGGGGCTTGCGAACCCCCTGGAACCGGACTCAACCCTCCGAGGGGTCGCAACCCCCAGTTTGAGAACCGTTGGTCTATGTATACTTGGTCCTGCCTAAGGGCTGGAGGATGGACTAGCTGACATCTTGACATCTTTTACCCTTGTGTTTTTATGATTCATTATCCTAGCCCTTCACTTTGACCTTGTCTCCCTCTGGAGAATGGGAGCTTTATTTAGTAGTTTTTTAATGAAAAATATGCCTGGGTCACCTTCCCTCTCAATTTGCTTTATTAGTCACTGGGTGTGAAGGAGTGAATTCCTCTTCTGGGATGGGGATGTAATTCCTGTTGAAGTAACATAGGTCTGTCTCCATTTACCTGGAAACACTGTCAAGGACTGTCCACCTATGTATGAAACACACTGAACAATGGAAGTCTCAAAGACTGGAGATTAATATGTAATGACTGGGTCCAAGGGAAGCAGAACACGAGAATACAACTGCACTGCACTTTGGGACACAGGAACTAGGGTACAAACAGACTGGGCTTAAGTTTGCTGCTCTTCAAGGCAAAAAGAGGGAGACAAGGCAACACAGAGAGAGAGAGAGAGATGAAATCAAGGAGGCTTTGAAAAAGGCAGGCAGATGAAACTGCTAAAATGAATTCAGTTTTGCTTTCCCAGACTGATCAAGGGATCTGAGAATCCTGTGTTCCAGTTGCCTAAGAAATACAGTCTGGTTCTGAAAAACCTCTCGTGTTGCTGCAAATACCTACTGACTGCAGCACCCCAGAAGAGATGGTGTTTATGAGGAGTCTGAAATGATTGGGACTCACTTTAGGTGCCATCATGACTCAAAAGGATGGTGCCTCCAGAATGGCCTGTCTCAGAGTGGTGGAGCTGTGGGGATCGCCCTTCCAAAAAGCAAAGCCTAGGAAGTAGCACGCAAGCGCTGCCTCTGGTAGAGACCCTCCCAGCTCGGGTTCCCAGACTGGCCTTGGCAGGCTATATGTTTATATATAGGTATGTTTAGCCCTGGGATATGCAGAGGTTTTCCAGAGTTGCTACGGAAAAATCATTAGCCAAGTCAGTACAAAGTACAATTTCATACAATGACTCATTTATGCCCATCTGTATACTCCTTTCTTCGTCTTAGCGTTATTCCCGCGCTATGGCAGGGTCCGCTTGTTGGCATATCCATCTCCATTTGGCTCGATCCAGGGCATTCTTCAGGGGTGGCGTTCATGCATTTCATGTCCTCCTTGATGTGATCCATCCAGCGTTTCTTAGGTCTACCATTGGGTCGCCGGCCATCAGGGTCCAGGCCCATGGCTGTCCTTGCCACCGAATCTTCATTGCCACGTACGACATGTCCATACCATCTAAGCCTTCCTTCCCGCAGCTTTGCCACGATTGGCGCAACTCCTAGTCGTCGCCGTACGTCGTCGTTCATGGCGTGGTCGAATCGTGTTAGTCCAATGCACCATCGGAGCATTCGCAATTCCATAACGTGCAAGGCCTGCTTGTGCTTTACTATCGCTGGCCAGCACTCCGATCCGTAGAGGGCGACTGAGCGTACGACCGTTCTGTAGACTTTTGACTTGAGGCGTACGGGCATCGGGTGATCACAGAGGACTTCACTCACCTGACGCCACTTCATCCAGGCGGCGTTGACATGGACGCCATTCTTCATCTTCTTCATCCTCGGTCTCCTTTATGGTAATTGGTGGCACAGGTCCAGAGACAGGATGGGTACTTTGGATTGGGGGGTGGTCAAATTCCTCATTGCTAATTTTGGAGAAGTAATCACTCCATCGACGGAGGATGACATCTGGATCTCGAAGGAGTCGATGGTCTTCGTCCTTTATGTGCTTGACTTGACCGATGTCCTGAGTGGCTTGATGATGTGCGTTGGCCAAGCAGTAGATTTTATTTTCTCCTTCGGGTGTGTCCAGTTCATCGTATACGTCAGGGGTGGGGAAACTTTTTTGTGCCAAGGGCCATTTGGACATTTATAATGTCCTTCGCGGGCTGCTCTCCCTCCCCCCCCCCCCCCCCCCCCCCCCCGGAAGCCCAGGCTGGCAACGGGAGCTGAGATCCCAGCTGGCAAGGGGCCAGTGGGGGAACCCCAAAGCAGTGGCAAGCGGAGTGCTTAGCCCTGCACTGCTTTGGGGTTTCCCCCACTGACCCCTTGCCAACCGGGGGGGGATCCTGCCACCTGCCCCAGTCAGCTCCCGCTGTCAGCCTGGGTGTAGGGGGTGATCTTGCTTTACCCCCGCCCAGCCTCCCCCCAATCTAACTGCGTTCCCTCCCCCATCCCTGCCTGGCCCAGCCCATGCCACCAAACCTAACCTCCTCCCCACCCCTCCCCGTCCAGCCTGGCCTCCCCCCCCCTTCACCGGCCGCTCCCCCACCCCATGCAGCCTAGTCTCCTGTCCCCCTGCCCAGCCTGGCTCCCCCTTCACTGGCGGCTCCCTCTGGCGCTTCCCAGCCCCTTCGCTCAGAGCGGAGCCGCGCGCGTACCTGGCCAGCGGCTGCGGCGCGTCTTCTGCCCGCGCCTGCTCACTTGCGGCGCGCAGGCCATGGCCCTCCCTCCGCCCGCAGCCCACTGGCTCCCCGCGCCCGGCCTGCTGCGAGGGGAAGGTGCCGCCGCCGCCTTCCCCTCAGCCACGCCCGCTGCCGCCGCCGTGCCCGGCCTGCTGCGAGGGGAGAGACGCCGCCGCCTTCCCCTCAGCCGCGCCCGGCTTGCTGCGAGGGGGAAGGCGCTGCCGCCGCTTTCCCCTCAGCCGCGCCCGCTGCCGCCGCCTCACCGCTCCCGCCACGCCGTTCTGTCTGCAGGCCCGGCGACAAGGGGGACTATGGCCTGTCGCCGGTTTGCTCCCACTGCCACGTTGGTCCGGCCATCTCTACGGCAGAGATTTGGAGACCCGCCTGCGGGCCGGACCAAATGACATGGCGGGCCGTATACGGCCCGGAGGCCGGAGGTTCCCCACCCCTGGTATACGTGGTTATAATAAGCAGCCTTGGCTGCCACTACTGCTCTCTTAGCAGCCGATTTTTGCACCTTATAATGCTGGAGATCTTCATCGGTGCGGGAATGGAACCATGCTTTTAATGCCTTCTTCTTCTCCTTCACAGCTATTTGCACTTCTTCATTCCACCACCAAACTTGCTTATCAATGACCCGTTTCCCTGGCTTTGTCTTTCCAAGGACGGCAGTCGCCGCAGCGTGGACTTCTCTGACCAAGTTGTCCCACATGGTCGATGCTGGTTGGTTCATGTCGACGCTGATGGAACCAAGGGCAGCCGCAAGCCGAGTTTTGCACTTCGGTAAGCGCCACCATTTTATCCGCTCCACTCCTGTGGTTCGGGGTCGCTTTCGTCCTGATATGTCCAGCTGGAGGTCCATGACGAGGGGCCGGTGCTGAGGGGCGATTGATTCCGAAGGAATCACTTTTACATTGGTCACCAGTTTCAGATTGCGTCGTCTCATGAGCAGATAGTCGATTTGAGTTCTGCGCCCGCCGCTGGTATAGGTGATGAGATGTGTAGGCCTCTTCTTGAAGAATGTATTCACCACCACCAGCTCGTGTGCTTCGGCACAGTCCAAGATCCGGATCCCATCGTCGCTATGAGTGCCAAACCCGTTCCCACCATGACATTGGCTGTAACCATCTCTTACCGATCCAACATGACCATTAAGATCGCCTCCTAGTACCAGATGTTCTTCAGGGCCAACAGTTCACAAGTGGACATCCAATCCTTCCCAAAATTCGTCCTTCTTGCCATTGGAACATCCAGGTTGTGGGGCGTAGCACGTGATGATTCGGAGAGTGTTTGTACCGAACTCGATTTTGATGGTCATGATTCGATCGGATATTCGGTGGACATCGACGATGTTGTCCTGATACTTCTTGCTGATCACAATGCCAACGCCATTCTGAGTGCAGCTTTCTCCATTATAATATAGTTTATATCCTTCGCCAATCTCCCGAGCTTTCGCTCCTTTCCACTTAGTCTCTTGGATACATGCGATATCAATGCGGCGGCCTTCAAAGGTTCGGCCAATTCTCGGCTTCTCCCGGTCATCGTTCCAATATTTATGGTCTCAATGCGTAGACGGACTAGCTTCTTTAGCCCTCCCCGTCCAAAGGCAGATAGCCCTCGCAGATTTTTCACGCTGCTTGGGCGAGGATGACGTGCGTCGCTTCTGAGGGACGCCCTAGCATTCAGATCCAAAATTTGATTGGACATAACCATTGATACGACTGAGATATACTCCAACCGATGCGTCGTTCCATCTGTCGTTGAAGGCATTTTATACCTACTGCCAAGTGTTAATAAAAGGCCGCTCCTCTGGAGAACAGACACCTTTTGCAGCCGCTTCACTGAAGTACAGACGCTGCTGCCCATCTATATACTATGCACTGAAATGTAAATACAATATTTATATTCCAGTTATTTTATAATTATATGGTAAAAATGAGCAAGTCAGAAATTCAGCGTGTAGTGACACTTTTGTATTTTTGTGTCTCATTTTATAAGCAAGTATTTTTTAAATGAGGTGTAACTTGGAGGTACACAAGACAAATCAGACTCCAGAAAGTAGTGTGGAAAGTCACTGGTCTACACAGCTGTTTTTAATGTGCTAGCACCTATAGGGAGGCACATCTTAAAAAAACATAGTTAATGCACAAGTTGAGTGACTTCTTTTTTTGCTGTTACCTGATCTCACTGGTCTTCTTTCCCCTGAGCAGGGTTCCCAGTTTCCAAACCTGATGTCATCTCCCAGCTGGAACGAGGGGAAGAGCCGTGGGCCCCAGATCTCCAGATCTCAGAGGAAAGAGAGATCCTGAGAGGCAGATGCGTGGGTGAGGGATCATTAAACCTACTCAGTGCTTGAAGGAAACATCTGGGATTCCCAACAAAGACCTTGTGAGGTCTCTGGGTTCAGGATGATGCCCATCAGGTGTCATATCCTCAGGGCAGATACTGTTTGTGGCTTCCTACCCATCCTAACTGCTGGTAGTATTTCCCTCCCCAAACTCCCTTCTTCCTGGGGAGTGTTTGAATGGGACCTTGATGCAGAATTGATCCCCTCCGCTCACCCCTTTGGGGAAGAGTTTGGGGAAATTCTGTCCCTGGTTTTTTTCCCCATCTCCAGCTATTCTCTTGGTTTGTTCTCCCGTTTTCCCTTCCGGTTTCTGAGGTTTTTCTTTCTGTCCCACCAGGTGATGGGATAGTAAAAGGGGCCATGGAACAGAATCCTCAACAGGAAGATGAGCAAGTTGAACCGCAGGGGACGTTATTGCAAAGATGCACTGGGAGTGTGTCCAGGACTTGTGAGCAGGGAAAAAGCTCCCAGGAGCAGCACAGGCCAGAGAAGTGGCAGGGAAACCAGCCAGCACACAAAATTGGAATATCTGTTAATTATCGGGGAACTCACAAAGGCCTCAAGGGAACCAAGGCCCAGCAGAGAATCCTGACGGGAGAGAGAAAGAACATGGACTTTGAGTGTGGGAAAAAGTTCAGGAGGCGCCCACACCTTATTAGCCATCAGAGAATCCACACTGGAGTGAGACCCTTTGAGTGCTGTGAGTGCAGGAAAACCTTCGCTCAGAGCTCACACCTTATTACACATCAAAGGAGCCACACAGGAGAGAAACCTTATGAATGTCGTGAGTGCGGGAAAACCTTCACTGAGCGCTCAACCCTTGTTCACCATCAGCGCATCCACACAGGAGAGAAACCCTATGAATGCTGTGAGTGCGGGAAAACCTTCACTCGGAGGTCAGGCCTTATTACACATCAGAGGAGCCACACAGGGGAGAAACCATATGAATGCTGCGAGTGCGGGAAAACCTTCACTGAGCGCTCAACCCTTGTTCGCCATCAGAGAATCCACACTGGGGAGAAACCTTATGAATGCAGTGAGTGCGGGAAAACCTTCGCTCGGAGCTCAGGCCTTATTACACATCAGAGGAGCCACACAGGAGAGAAACCCTATGAATGCAGTGAGTGCGGGAAAACCTTCACTCGGACCTCAGGCCTTATTACGCATCAGAGGAGCCATACAGGAGAGAAACCCTATGAATGCTGTGAGTGCGGGAAAACCTTTGCTCGGAGCTCAGGCCTTATTACACATCAAAGAAGTCACACAGGAGAAAAACCCTATAAATGCTGTGAGTGCGGGAAAACCTTCGCTCGGAGCTCAGACCTTATTGTACATCAGAGGAGTCACACAGGAGAGAAACCCTATGCATGCTGCGAGTGCGGGAAAACCTTTGCTCGGAGGTCAGGCCTTATTACACATCAGAGGATCCACACAGGGGAGAAACCCTATGAATGCTGTGAGTGCGGAAAAACCTTCACTGAGCGTTCAACCCTTACTTGCCATCAGAGAATCCATCGAGGCCAGCGCCCCTATGAGTGCTGTGAATGTGGGAAAACGTTCACTGAGCATTTAAACCTTATTAGCCATCAGGGAATCCACACCGGACTGAGACCCTATGAATGCTGTGAGTGCGGGAAAACCTTCACTGAGCGCTCACACCTTATTCGCCATCAGAGGATCCACACTGGGGAGAAACCCTATGGATGCTGTGAGTGTGAGAAAACGTTCACTGAGCACTCAGACCTTATTCGCCATCAGAGAATCCACACAGGGGAGAAACCCTATGAATGCTGTGAGTGTGGGAAAACCTTTGCTCGGAGCTCACATCTTATTACGCATCAGAGGAGCCACACAGGTGAGAAACCCTATAAATGCTGTGAGTGCGGGAAAACCTTCACTTGGAGGTCAAGCCTTATTATACATCAGAGAAGCCACGCAGGAAAGAAACCCTATGAATGCTGTGACTAAGGAAGATAAACACCATGAAAATCTTGTGTAGGGATCAGAAAAGATTGTTGTTTCTTTTTCTTAATTCCCAAGTAGTGAACTTTAATGCAGCATTTGTGGCGTCTCAGCTCATTCAGGTGAGTTGTCTGCTTTTCCCTTTTGCACTTCACCTTCCTCGGAGTGAAGCCCACAGTGTTTTTCATCAACTCCTTTGTCCTGTGTCATGGAAGCATGCATCCTTCCAACAGGAATGTCCATCAGTCCCGGGTGGGGGAACCAGGAGTGGCTTTTACTAGGTACATGAAGGTTAAATGTATCTGGGCTTTGACTCCACTAGGGTTTTCCATGGAGTTAGCTAGACTGAGTTAACGATCCTCATATAAAAACACAACTATTTTTTTCCATAAAAAAAGTAGTCCATATAGTGGCCAGGATACAATAGCAAATTTCCTCACCACTGGACACAACCTCCATCACTTTTCCTAGTCTAACCAAATTTGGAGCATCCGATTTATTCTTTTCCTCCCACTGAAAGTGATTGTTGGTCACCAGATTCCCACACTAGGGACAGATCGGCTTATTCCCAGTTGTTCCCACGTTGCATTACATTCTGCTGAATAGCAGCTGGGTTTTGTACCATTTTTCTCATAAGAACATAAGACTGGCCATACTGGGTCAGACCAAAGGTCCATCCGGCCCAGTATCCTGTCTGCCGACAGCGGCCAATGCCAGGTGCCCCAGAGTGAGTGAATCGGCAGGTAATGATCAAGTGATCTCTCTCCTGCCATCCATCATAACCTCCAGGAATTTATCCAGTTCTCTTTGAAACTCTATTATAGTTCCAGCCTTCACAACTTCCTCAGACAAGGAGTTCCACAGGTTGACTGTGCATTGTGTGAAGAAGAACTTCCTTTTATTTGTTTTAAACCTGCTGCCCATTAATTTCATTTGATGGCCCCCTAGTTCTTATATTATGGAAACAAGTAAATAACTTTTCCTTCTTTACTTTCTCCACACCACTCATGATTTTATATCTCTCTATCATATCTCCCCTTAGTCTCCTCTTTTTCAAGCTGAAAAGTCCCTAGCCTCTTTAATCTCTCCTCATATGGGACCCGTTCCAAACCTGTGACAGTGCAGTTCCTGGTGGGATCCAACTGTGAGTGTCAGATCACCAGTGGGGCGAAACCAAAGTATTTTCTGTTTGGCTGGTTTGGTTTGCCTTAGTGTGGAAAAACCCCAGCTTTGGACTGTAGTTGCCCCTTTGGAAGCAATCCGTCCTGATCTGACACTCACAGTTGGATCCCACCAGGAACAGCACCGTCACACACACACACACACCCTCCAGCAGAGCCCAATATTCGGAAAGACAGACAGTTCAGAGCCAATAGTCATAACTTCAACTATAAAATTGATACACACATATCAATGGCATATTCATAATCAGCAATCCATAACCTGGTCATAGACACCCATTATGACCCCCTGTACATAAGATTTGGTGCCACTATAGGACTTTGGTTGCACCAATGATCTATAGGATCCCAAATTATTTCAGTAATGTGACAAAACCCTTAATTGTTTTAGTTGCACTTCTCTGAACTTTTTCTTATGTCAGTATATCTTTTTTGAGATGAGGAGACCACATCTCTACTCAGTATTCAAGATGTGGGTGTACCATGGATGTATATGAGGGCAATAAGATATTCTTTGTCTTATTCTTTGTTCCTTTTTTAATGATTCCTAACATTGTTTGCTTTTTTGACTGCTGCTGGACATTGCATGGACACAGTCAGAGAACTCTCCACGATGATTCTAAGATCTCTTTCCTGATTAGTTGTAGCTAAATTAGCCCCCATCATATTGTATGTATATTTGGGGTTATTTTTTCCAGTGTGCGTTACTTTACATTTATTGACACTAAATTTCATTTGCCATTTTGCTGCCCAATCACTTAGTTTTGTGAGATCTTTTTGA
The DNA here is from genome assembly GCA_032164245.1 of Sternotherus odoratus. NCBI lineage: Eukaryota > Metazoa > Chordata > Testudines > Kinosternidae > Sternotherus > Sternotherus odoratus. The sequence goes on along the minus strand of JAVMKO010000018.1, from coordinate 63,446 downwards.
AGTTCTTCACAGTCTGCTTTGGTCTTAACTATCTTGAGCAATTTAGTATCGTCTGCAAACTTTGCCACCTCACTGTTTACCCCTTTCTCCAGATCATTTATGAATAAGTTGAACAGGATTGATCCCAGGACTGACCCTTGGGAACACTACTAGTTATCCCTCTCCATTTAGAAAATATACCAGTTATTCCTACCCTTTTCCCCCTGTCTTTACCAGTTCTCAATCCATGAAAGGATCTTCCCTCTTATCCCACAAGAACTTAATTTATGTAAGAGCCTTTGGTAAGGAACCTTGTTAAAAGCTTTCTGGAAATCTAAGTACACTGTGTCCACTGGATCCCCCTTGTCCACATGTTTGTTGACCCCTTCAAAGAACTCTAATAGATTAGTACAGGGGTGGTCAACCTGTGGCTCCGGAGCCACATGTGGCTCTTCAGAAGTTAATATGCGGTTCCTTGTGTAGGCACCGAATCTGGGGCTGGAGCTACAGGCGCCAACTTTCCAGTGTCCGTGGGGGGGGGGGGGGGGGGTTCACTGATCAACACCTGACTCTGCCCCCACTCCACCCCTTCCCTTGATTCTGCTATCCCCTTGCTCCTCCACTTCTCCCTCTGAACCTCCTGCATGCCACAAAACAGCTGATCAGGAGATGTGGGGAGGGATGGGGAGGCGCTGATGGGCGGAGCAGGCGGGTGGGAGCAGACGGGAGCTGATGGGGGGGCTGCTGACATATTTCTGGGGCTCTTTGGCAATGAACATTGGTAAATTCTGTCTCCTTCTCAGGCTCAGGTTAGCCACCCCTAGATTAGTAAGACATAATTTCCCTTTACAGAAACCATGTTGACTTTTGCCCAACAATTTATGTCCTTTTATGTGTCTGATAGTTTTATTCTTTTTTTATTGTTTCAACTAATTTGCTTGGTACTGACATTAGACTTACCAGTCTATAATTGCTGGGATCATCTCTAGGGCCCTTTTTAAATATTGGCATTACATTAGCTATGTTCTCAGTGTAAATGTAACAGAGAAGGAGCAGGGATAGAGGGTGTGACGAAGTGGGGATTTTCCCCTGTTATGTTGTATGTGAGTCTTACTGTTGAGTCTATGTGAATTTTACTGTTTTGCATTGTGGCGGGGTGACCACCCGCCCCCTACCGGAAGGGGCTTGGAAAAGCCCCAAAAGGGGTTTGAAATAGCCTGGGAGGCTAGCCTGCAAACTCCCAGGTTGATTGGGAGTTTGGGCTCAGCTGTGTGACCACGCCCCAAACACTGCCCAGCCAGGATATAAGGGCTGGGAGGCAGGGAAGCAGGGAGTCTCCTCTGCATTCAGAGGGAGACAGGCCTAGCTGCAGGAGCTGAAGCCGGGTACCTGGGTGAGGGCAGAGCTGGGGCAGGGCAGAGGCAGCTGGGCAGGCTCTAGCCAAGAGCCCCAGGCCTCCGGGCCTGATACAAGGTCTGACCCAGAACTACCAGAGTTGCAGGGGGCAGCCTAGGGCTGGAGATAGCAGCAGCAGGCCAAACCTCCTTGCCTGGGATGAGAAGCCATGATACTGCAGTCCGCCCCAGTGAGCGGGGGCAAGTAGTGACTGACAGTGGCACACTCTGAGGCGAGTTGGGGATAGTGGGTGGTGGGTTCCCGGGAGGGGGACCCTAAGACCAAGGGGGGTACTGCAGGGGTGCAGCACCCTCAGCAAGGGGCTCCGGGGTCCGGGAAGGGCACGGAGCCAGAGTGGAGAAGCGGACGTCGGCCAACAGAGGGCGCTCCAGGGGTCAAAGAGCTAATTCCCGTGACGACCAGACGGGGGCGCCGCTGGGTGAGTGACCGACCCCGTCACATGCATGAATACTGCATGTGCCTCAATTTCCCTGTGTGCTGCACCTGTACCTCACTGGTGGGAATTGGGGTATGTGACTTTGCTGAGACCTCAGAGGGAGGTGAGGATGCACCAGCTGCCTGCACATATGACCAGTGTGTGACATTGCACTCCATATGCTTATGAATATGATAACTGGAATATGCTTTACGCTAATAACCCTTGCATGGTGTCATTAGAAACCTTATAATCTACTGTGTTCATCCTATTTGTTTACATATATTATTTCTATATCTAGTGTAAGGAGAATAAGCTATAAAATTGTACAGCTGATGTAAACATATTAAATAGAGACCATTAAGGGTGTTCCAGAAGCAATAAATTGTAAATGGCCTTAGGTACTTGAAAGCCTTCCTGCGTACGTGTGGGCTAGCCCATGGGGAATGGAGACTAAGGGTCTTACAGTGACATGTGACCAGGAGGAGGGGTGGGGACCCAGAGAGACAAAATATTCCTGCCTTGTGCAAAAGCTATAAGAGGGGGTGGAGCAGGACAAAGGGGGCCAGTCGTGAGAAATCCCCTGATTACCACATGAGATGTCTGCTGGAACTAACACTACCTGGGGAAAGGATTGGGCCCAGACTAGGAAGGAGTCTAATCTGTGAAAGAAGTTTATTGGAACATCTCTGAGGGTGAAATATTACCTGTAATCAGAGGTAACAAAGTCCTGTGGCACCTTAAAGACTAACTATAAAGTTCTGAAGCATAAGCTTTCGTGGACTAATACCCACTTCGTCAGATGCAAGCAGTGGAAGTGTCCAGAGGCAGGTATAGAAAAGTAGGCAAGAACCTTACCTTCTACCTGGTTCTTGCCTACTTTTCTATACCTGCCTCTGGACACTTCCACTGCTTGCATCCGACGAAGTGGGTATTAGCCCATGAAAGCTTATGCTTCAAAACTTTATAGTTAGTCTTTAAGGTGCCACAGGACTTTGTTACCTCTGCTATTCCAGACTAACACGGCTACCTCTCTATACCTGTAATCAGTTTCTTAGGCCAGGTCTACATGGGAGGTGGGGGGGGGGGGGGGGGAAGTGGGATCAATCTAAGAATACGGGAATAGCAACTGCTGCCACTCCCCCATAGACTCCACTTGTGTCTCTTGCGGCGCTGAAGTACCAGAGTCGATGGGAGAGCGCTTGGGGATCGATTTATCACGTCTAGACATTTGAGAAAATTACTATTTACTGAAATAGTCATTTCTTATTTTATTTTATGCCTTTTCTCTGCTCCCTCCATGATGACATGGAGAAACTTAGTTCAGTCAACAGGAGAGACTGTTCCAAGCTATTAGTCATGCTACCAACTGTTTTTAAGTCTCTAGTCTGAAATGGTGAACTGGACCACACCGCAACTTGTACAGCTAACTGAAGTCACTGCACACAATCACACGGCTGATCACTTGCTTTAGGTCAATGTCTCTGATGATCCAGGGAGAGAATTCCACAGTAACAAAGAACTGGGCAAAAGGCCCATGTATTTGTTTCCCAAGGTGGTTGAGAAAGAGGCTCTTGTGACAGACTAACTCCCATGTTCACACCCTACATCAGGGGTCTCAACCTTTTTTCCCCTGAGCTTCTCCCCCTATGCTATAAAAACTCCAAGGCCCAGCTGGGGGGGGGGGGGGCACCTTGGGTCTCTGAGCTACAGTTGCTGGGGGGGGGGGAAGTTTTGGGCTACAGCTGCTGGGTCATGGAGGCTCGAGGCTTCTACCCTGTGGAGTGGGGAGCACTGGGGCTCTGGGTTTCAGCCACCGGGCCTCACAGACCCCCTGAAACCAGCTTATAGATCACCAGGTATCACACTGCCCTACATAGTAGTTCAGTAATGTTTGTACAAGGTGTGACGCTGGAAGAGCAGGTTATGTCAGGTATATTCAGGCCAATTGATGTGTGTGTATTAGTATAGATCAAAGGATTCTTAAATGTATAAGTGTATTGGGTGTTTAAATGTCCTGAAAACTAGTGGAATGTTGTTTGCTCTATTTTCACTTATCTGTATCCTGTTACAGTGTAATAGCAAACAGTTACATTGTGTGTACCCCTGTCACTAAATAACCCATCCAAGGCTAATGAAGGTTTGTGGAATGCAAATGCAGAAAAGGTTCATTTCAAAATTAGTGGTCCTAAGAAGCAGGATTCTTGGTGCATTTGCACTGTTGTTGCACAGGGTGGGAGTGGGGAACTGGGCTCTGGCTTAAACCAATGTCAGGTTTAGAGGAACTGGGTTCAGAACTAGAGATTAGGGTGGGGGTGAGGATTGGGCTATGGTTTTGGTTAAGGGGGTTAGCATTGGGGACCAGGTTATATGGTAAGTGGTTCAAGTTGGGTTCCGGGTAGGGATTGGGGTTTATATTTTGGGGGAGGGTTTGGCCAGCAACAGCATAGATGTGTGGGTAGCAATGGGGTGCCAACCAATAGTGAATTATAAGTAGGATTTTTTAGATTGTTTTAGTGTCAGTAGCACCCTAGGGTGGAATAGGGTCATGTTTGCTACAGGGGACTAAAGTGTTGGGGAAGGGAGTTGCAAGTTGACCCGTTATTGTTAAACTAAGATTTTTGTCATGATTATTTTAATAAAAGTCATAGGTCATGAGCACTGAATACCTGTAATAAGATATAGAATGATTTGCTTCTCCATTTGAACTGTCACAGCGGGTTTTTTTTACATCACAAACTACTAAACATGTGGGAAGAGGGGGCAGGCTATACCCCTTTCCCTTCACTCTGGACCACATGTACCATGCTGGAGGGGGGATAGCCCAGGAATTTTGCAGTTAGACTTTTGCTCCATCTCTGTATTCAGATGTCAAAGCAGGGGCAAGGCACTGAGCAGGGGGTTGGAGTGAGGAGAAAAAAATATGGAGGTGTTCTGGGAGAGGGAGTAAGAAGCCAGAAATTTCTAGCAGCCAAGGGACGGTGAGAAGCACAAGCTGCTATGAGATGTGCCTTCTATATGTGCACCAGCGAGTCACAGAGGGAGAGTCCCTCAGCTGTGTTGCCAGTGGAAGCAGCCAACCTCACAGTGAAGTGGATAGGTGACCCCTCATGAGAGGGAACAGTAGGTTACACTGGAGCATCCGTAGAATCAGAGAGGTAGCCGTGTTAGTCTGGAATAGCAGAGGTAACAGAGAGTCCTGTGGCACCTTAAATAACCAAAGTATTGAAACATAAGCTTTCGTGGGTAATACCCACTTCGTTGGATGCAAGCAGTGGACACTTCTACTGCATGCATCCGGCGAAGTGGGTATAAGCCCACGAAAGCTTATGTTTCAATACTTTAGTTAGTCTTTAAATTGCCCCAGGACTCTTTATTACCTGGGGCATCCTTAGCCACTTTCTCCCATCAACTTTGCTATCCCTTCTTTGTTGCCTTCTCTGAAACTACTTCATCTCTTTCTCCTACCCCCCCCCAGGCATTTACCCCTTCTCTATTCACCTAAATCAAGCCCCCTAACTCCTCTCATTCCCTGCACCCCAAACCTCCTCATCCAAAATCTTCTAATCTCCCCTATCCCCCGCAGCCTTCCTGCTCCTGCCCATTCCCATGTCCCCTGAGCGGATCCTAAAGCAACGACCTATCCCCACTTTAACCCAGACGGGCCTGGCCACTACCTAACATCCCAAAACTGCCAGCAGCCCCAATCCCTCCGTCTCCCACGTGCCCCCCAGGCTCAATCCTCAGGACCCCCCCGCGGTAAACCAGCGACCTTCGGCGCGCATCCACAGCCCCCGCTCGTGCCACGTGCTCAGCTGAGACCCGCTGGGGAGGAGGGGCCAAGGGAAGGGATGGTGCAGGGGCTTGTGGGAGATGTAGTTTGCCCCGGTCTACAGCTCCCATCAGCCACCGCAGATCCAGCGGAACCATGGGAGAGGGCGTGTCCGGCGCCCGCTTCTCGCAGCGGGCAGGGCCCGGCGCTTTTGGCATTGGCGCTTCCGTTCGCAGAGCGGGGCCAGAACGGGAAGTGACGTCAGCGGTCAGGACACCCGGGGACTCGGCCTCGCTCTGCGCGAGTCGCTTCCGTACTGAGTGACGCATCCTGGGAGTTGTAGTTGGTAAAGTCTGGCTTCCTTGGGCAGGTACCGGCGCGTCTCAGAGCCCCCCGTGACCTTCCCCGCCCCCCCGCGACCTTCCTCACCCCCCGTGAAACCTTCCTCACCGCCCCACAAACCCGCTTCTCCCACGACCTTCCTCACCCCCGTGAAACCTTCCCCGCCCCCCCAACCCGCTCACCCCCGTGACCTTCCTCACCCCCGTGAAACCTTCCTCGCCTCCCCCACAAACCTGCTCCTCCCGCGACCATCCTCACCCCCCCGTGAAACCATCCTCACCCCCCCACCTGCAACCTTCCCCCCACAAACCCACCCCCCGCGACCTTCCTCATCCCCGTGAAACCTTCCCCACCCCCTCGACCTTCCTCATCCCACCCCCACAAACCCGCTCCCCTCACACTCCGCAACCTTCCTCACCCCCCCCATCTGTAACCTTCCCCCCCACAAACCCACTCCCCATGCCCAACGTGATCTTCCTCATCCCACCCACAAACCCGCTCCCCCCAAACAAACCGGCTCCCCTGTGACCTTCCTCATCCCCCGTGAAACCTTCCCCGCCTCCGACCTTCCTCAACCCCCCGACTGCAAACTTTCCCCCCAAACCTCCTCCCCTGCCCCCCGGTGACCTTCCTCACCCCCCCACAAACCCGCTGTCCCTGCCCCCGTGACCTTCCTCATCCCCCGTGAAACCTTCCCCACCCCTGACCTTCCTCATCCCCCCCCACAAACCCGCTCCACCCGCCCCCCCCCCCGTGACCTTCCTCACCCCCCTGTCTGCATCCAGGGGTTCCTAAAGAGACTCACTTCCAGTCTGGGAGCTCTGGGAGGTGCCCAAGGGTGTCACTTCTGGTCTGGGAGCTCTGGGAGGTGCCCAGGGGTGTCACTTCCTGTCTGTGGTAACACAGTCCTGTGGCACCTTAAAGACTAACTATAAAGTTTTGAAGCATGAGCTTTCGTGGGCTAATACCCACTTCGTCGGATGCAAGCAGTGGAAAAGGTGCCCCAGGGGGTCACTTCCGGTATTGGAGCTCCAGGAGGTTCCCAAGGGTGTCACGTCCTGTCAGCAAGCTCCAGGAGGTGCCCAAGGTTGTCACTTCTGGTCTGGCTGCTCCAGGAGGTGCCCAAGGGTGTCACTTCCAGTCTGGGAGCTGCAGGGGTTCCTAAACAGACTCACTTTTGGTCTGGGAGCTCCAGGAGGTGGCCAAGGGTGTCACTTCCGGTCTGGGAGCTCCAGGAGGTGCCCAAGGGTGTCACTTGAAAGTAAATAGCCCATCTAGTGGCCTGGGCAACCAAATTACATTTATACTTTTCCTCCCACCGCAAGGTGAGTTTTTGTCACCAGGTTCCCCCATTAGGGACAGATTGCCTCATTCCCAGTTGTTCCCACATTGCACCAGGTTCCGCTGAACAGCAGTTGGGTTTTGTACCATTTTTCTCACTGTAAATCTAACAGAGAAGGTGCAGGGCTAGAAGGTGTGATGAAACGGGGATTTTTCCATTGTTATGTTGTATGTGAGTCTTACTATTGAGCCTATGTGAGTTTTACTGTTTTAGAATCATAGACGATCCAGATTGGGACAGTTTATGAATTTACTCCATCTAAGCTTTTTCCAGAGTAAAATGGATTCATTTGAGGGTTTGGATCCCATTGGGAACTGGGTGTCTGGGTGCTGGAGACAGGTAAGCTTCTGAGCTGTTTTCACTTAAAGCCTGCAGCTTTGGGGTCATGGTTCAGGCTCTGGGTCTGTGTTGCAGTAGGCTAGCATGTCTGGCTGAACAAGAGAGAGTTCTGGAAGTCCCAAGCTGGCAGGGAAAAGGGGCTCAGAGGTAATTACAGCCCATCAGGTGACAGTCCGAAGGGTGTGGCTCTGTCTGAACCTGTCACACGGTGCCCTTTGTAACCTGAGACTCATGAATGGGATGCAACCAGGTGTCTCTTTGCCCCAGAAGAGAGAGGCATGGAGGAGAAACAATGGAGGTATCTGACTTTAGGTCACTGGAAACTGGCAAGCTGCTTGGGGGGGACTGGAAGAGGGGGGAGTCCATCTGGTCCCCAACTCCACAAGATGGACTTGGCTGAAAGTCACTGATTTCTGTGCTAACAAGTTCTGTTCTATGCCATGTTCCTGTAGAATAACAAACCTTCTGTTTTCCTGGCTGGCTGAGAGTCACGTCTGACTGTGGAGCTGGCTTTCCCGGGAGCCCCGTCTGGGTGGACTTGCTGGGGGAAGTGCACGGTGGGGGCAGGGGATGCTGAATGCTTCAAAGTCAGACCAGGAAGGTCGAAGTTGTGTAAGCTTCTTGTCCTGGTGACAGTGTGCTGCAAGAGAGGAGACCTGCTCCCCCAGAGTCCTGACTGGCTTCATATGGAGTAGTTCCAGAGCATCGCCTGGTGACTCTGTGACTGGGGGTGGGGGGTGTGTGTGTGACAGGAGAATGCCAGAGAGTGGCTCCAACTGAAAAAAGTAAGAGAAGAATGTCAAAAATTGTTTCCTCTTGAAAGTCCATCTTATAACTATATTGGAATGCTGTATTACCCTGTGCAGTTTTCCGTGTTTAGCCCATTATGCTATGACCAGGGGGAGGGGGATTCTCACATGGGTGGAAATAGCAGTTTGCCTGGGGAGGGTTTCTCCAAGTGTTTGTCTGGGCAAGAAAGCTGTTTGCCTGTGAATGAAGTTTCTGAATGTCTGTCTGATGTCTCAGAAGTGAATCTGGAATTAGATACAGTGCAGGAAGAACTTATTGGTCAGGAAAAGATTTCTCTGGAACAGATTACAATGAATGGTCAGGCTGAAACCATAACTGAGGAAGGAAAGGGTGAAATAGTGTTGGCTGGTACAGCTTGTAAAAGTGAACCTGAAAAAAGCAGCAGTGTATCTATTGGGTGTGGCCATGCACCTGGTGAGAAAAGTTTGGATAAACCTAGGCAGCTTTGTGAGCTGATGGCTTTATCTAGTCAGCAGTTTGGAAAGGCGAGGACAGTGGAAGGGAAGTGTCCCTGTACCTTACCTGTGTCGTGTGTGGAGAAGTGTGACACTGAAGGCGATGTGCCTGTGTCTGTCAGGGGTAATGACTTGCCTATGGAGGAAGTGTCACATTACTGAAATAATTTGGGATCCTATAGATCATTGGTGCAACCAGAGTCGTATAGTGGCACCAAATCTTATGTACAGGGGGTGACAATGGGTGTCTATGACCAGGTTATGGATTGCTGATTATGAATATGCCATTGGTATGTGTGTATCAATTTGGTAGTTGAAGTTATGAATATTGGCTCCGGACTGTCTGTCTTTCTAAATATTGTGCTCTGCTGGGGGGACATTCCAGAATACTGGGCGTAGCTTTGCTTGGGCTGCTTGATGCGCCATTAAGGACAATCAGCGACACAGTGGACTCTGGGAGCTTGGAATGCCCCAACCCAGACAAGAAGTCTACCAGAGAACATGCAAGGTGGCCTGTGCATAATGGCCGCTGCCTGCAAATAACGAGTCATGCTGTGACTGTGCTGTTCCTGGTGGGGTCCAACTGTGAGTGTCAGATCAGGACAGATTGCTTCCAAAGGGGCAACTACAGCCCAAAGCTGGGGTTTTTCCACACTAAGGCAAACCCAACCAGCCAAACAGAGAAGACTTTTGTTTCGCCCCACTGGCTAACCACAAGTCACACAAGCAATCCCCTTAGACCCTCCAGATTCCCTGTATCACCACCAGCAGCCACCTGTCCTGGGGATCAATGGTTATGAAAACCAATCCCCCAAATAAAGAAAACGGTTCTCCCCAATTCCAAAGAATCAGGCCCCAGACCCAGGTCAATATATAAACCAGATCTTCCCACAAATCACGCTGTTGCCAATCCTTTAGAATCTAAAATCTAAAGGTTTATTGTATAAGGAAAAAGGTATAGGTGAGGGTTAGGAAAGGTTAAAAGAAATCAATTACATACAGTAATGGCACATCTCTTGGTTCAGGCTTGCAGCAAAGGTAGAATAAACTGCAGGTTCAAATCAAAGTCTTTAGAAAGCATCCCATTTAGGGATGGGTCAGCACCTTAGTTCAGAGTTCACCTGTGTAGCAAAGTCCATTCAGAGCTGGAAGCAAGACAGGCTGCAGGCTGAAGGTAGAAGACAAAAATGGAGGACGTTCTTCCAGGCTTTATAGACTTCCTCCTGTGGGTGAAGACCCTCCTCCTCCTTATGCAGAGTCTGGTTGCAAACTGCAGGTCCACAGCCACATGGTCCAATTCCCAGACTTTCAATGATTGTTTTTGCCCAGGCATGTCCCATGCCTGGGGAGGCTCCTCGGGTGTGGACAGAGTTAATTGTGCAGTTAATGGCTGTTGCAGGGGGCTTATCTCGTTGCTGGGAGAAACGAGGCCTCACACAGGTGGCTAGTTGGAAAGTGGTGAGTTTATTGATTGGGCAGCATTTCGTGCTGGGGGGCTTATCTGCCAGCACGGCCGCAATACAAGATGACTGACACGCTCGGGTGGTGTTCAGAATGCCCAAAGAGGAAGCCCAACCCAAAGAGGTGTGTCAGCACAGATATACCCATGCTCATTTATAGCAAGCAACAAACTGATTGGTTACACACTTGTTGGTTACGCAGTCCTGCCTTAGTTTCCCCATTTGGTTTCCCACGCATTCATTCTCACACAGACGGGGTAAACACTCATGCAGCTGGGAACTGGTACCCAAACACACAAGGTCATTCTCAGATAATACCATCATTATGCACTCTCCTGGAGTTGACTTAGAAACGCAACTGCACTTCCTAGAGATTGCCCGTCACAATATCTTCTGGTCCTAACAATGGCCCCTTAATGGGCCATCAGGCAGGCCATTCAAGTTAACACCAGCTTGCCTGAGATTCCACCCAGAAACCCAGCATAAGCTTGAAGTTCAAAGATACACACACATCAATGCCATATTCATAATCCGCCCTCCATAACCTGGTCATAGACACCTGTTATGACCCCCTTGACATAATATTTGGTACCCCAATGATCTATATGGTATCCAATTATTCCAGTAACGTGACACATGCATGGTCATGTAATCTGCCCATGTGACTCCAGAACTCCATGGGGCTGGACTTTTCACAGCAGGAACAAAGAGGTTCTTGCACCTGGAAAAAACTATAAATGAAGCTGCTACAGCCCCTCAATCTTTGTCTTCTGCCGCCAGTCTTCAGCCTGCCTTGTTTCCAGCTCTGGATGGAACTTTGCTGCACAGGACAACTGGCCAAAGGGTGCTGACCCATCCCTGGAGGGGATGCTTTCCAGAGACTGTGATTTGAACCTGCAGTTATTCTACCTTTGCTGCAAGCCTGAACCAAGATATTTGCCATTACTGCATGTAATTGATTTCTCTTAACCATTCCTAACCCTCACCTATACCTTTTTCCTTGTATAATAAACCTTTAGATTTTAGATGCTACAGGATTGGCAACAGCGTGATTTGTGGTAAGATCTGATTTGTATATTGACCTGGGTCTGGGGCCTGATTCTTTGGAATTGGGGAGAACCGTTTTCTTTATTTGGGGTATTGGTTTTCATAACCACTGGTCCCCAGGACAGGTGGCTGCTGGTGGTGATACTGGGAAGCTGGAGTGTCTAAGGGAATTGCTTGTGTGAATTGTGGTTAGCCAGTGGGGCAAAACCCAAGTCTTTTCTGTTTGGCTGGTTTGGTTTACCTTATTGTGGAAAAACCCCAGCTTTGGGCTGTAGTTGCCCCTTTGAAAGCAATCTGTCCTGATCTGACACTCACAGTTAGATCCAACCAGAAACAGCACCATCACAGGAAGCTACCTCAGCCTCCAAGCAGTTGTCTGTGAACAGCCCTGTGCACTGGGACAAGGGAAGTGAGATCCCAAGCAGTGTGTCTGGTGAAGGAGAATGTGTCTCTGAATCTTCATTGTCTGTGGAGCAGACAGAAGGTGCTTTTCAGCCTGTGATGGTTGAGAATAGTGCAGTTGTCTGAGTTGATTTTGGATTCAGCTAAAACCCAAAAAGGGAATGGTCCTAAGCGTGTGTCTGCTGGGGAGAGAGGCTCTATAACTAGGTTACATCCAGTTAATGTCTTAGCAAGATCCCAGAGACCAGACAATTCTGGTGCTTATATTTTGCCTGTTGCTAGTATGTTGCTGGAAAAGGGTGTAGCAACTCTGTCTAATCAGTGACACCCTAACTAGGGCACAAAGAGAGCAGAAAGGTGATTTGGTTGTGTTACCTACCAACAGATTGACAACAGGTAGAAAGAAGGAAGAAATTCCTGGACTGGTGTCTGGCAAAGGGAAGAAGAATGACTCTAACCTCTTGTCCAGTGTGTCTGTGAGTTTGCCTGAAAGGGGATTTTGTAGGAATCCGTCTGCTGGCTCAAAGGTGATCATGGATGTGAGTGAAGCCCAGAAAGAGTCTGTTGTTGCTCAGGAAGGTGTTCCTTTTGGAGCAATCCCTAGGTGAAGAGGGTAAGGTCAGGATTTCTGTGAGGGGTAAATTGTGGCCTAAAGAAGTTCCTAAGGGAAAAGATCCTTCTGGTATTGTGTGCAGGCAGTTTGCTGCAGTGGAGGAATGTGAGAGTGATTTGATCAAGGAAGTTTCAGTTCCTAACAGCCAGAAGTTTTCTGTAGTGAATGGATCTACGGATTTTCCTATGGAAAAGTTCAGTGGGGATATCTTTGAGAAGGAATTGGGACAGCCCTATGACCAAGTGACTGTCTTTGACCAGCTTGTTGAGGAGACAAGGTTGTTCAGAGAGAGGTGTCTCCATGCTGATTCTGCAAGTGAAAAGTATGTGTCCCAGGTTCAAAGAGATGGTGGAATAGCTAAGCCTGTGAAACAGAACAGCTGTGCAATTAGTCTCATAAGAATGCAGGGGATGATATGTATAATCTCATCTCTAGACACTGTGGATGTGACTTGTAGTCCCTTGGTGAACCTAACATCTGAGTCCACGTGGAAGCAGAAGTGGGTAAAGCAAGGACAACAGAACTTTGAGACTAGCTTGTTAGTGAAAATGGATGGTATCTCTTTAAGACATGGTCTAGCCTCGAAACTTGCTTCTGTCTGTGGTGATGCAGATTACTTGACTGAATGGGGGAAGAAGGACTTGCTAATGGCTGTTAGCACAGGGGACCCTTCAGATCCGCCAGGGAATTCTGTTGAGCAAGAGAGAGCAGGGTTTGACCCTTCAGGGCAACGAGGGTGAATAGAATTTGATTTTGCAAAGGGAAACCACAAAGTAACCCTAGAAGGCCGAAACTCCAATGGTATTGAGCCAGAAGTGTGGCCTGAAAAACATGATTGTAAATGGACACTTGCAATGAACTTGTTGTTGTTGCTAATGGTAATTTGTGTAACTATTGTGTTGTTAACAAAGACTGTAAAAATGTACCATGTGCCTAATCTTTTGGAAAATCCCTTGAACATGTTGAGAGGAATACATGAGAACACACTTTGTGTTAAAAGGCCTTGTTCTACTGATGTTCTTCAGTTAATGCCTGTAAACAGTATTAAGACTTTTCACGGGGGAAAAACATTCCAGACCTGATGTGCTGTATGAAAAGGGAAACTGAGGCACACTACCATATTGTTTCCGTGGCTGAATGCCAAGATTTCTGCACTATAGACTATGTAAATATATTTACGTGATGTTAATTGGGTTCCAAGCATTTGCCAGAGCTTGTATGGATAAAGTAGCTGTTTTCTTTAGCTCTTAGCAAGAGCACATGAGACATACGGGAATATGCTGCAAGGGCAGATCCTGTCCACTACTGTTCTACCAAAGTGGTACCTTGAATGTGTAAAGAGATTCTATGATGTTATTGAACATGATTTTGATGAACTAGCTGTGGTAAAACAGACCCAAGGATGGGGAGCTGTTGGGATGCAGTCAGTGCTGTTTTGTCATCCCTTCCTGCATCAATTTTGTGTTGGGGGTGTCATGTTACTGAAATTATATGGGATTATATTATTGTAAACATCTTTACCCTATGCTGTAATAAGCAAATGTATGTAAGACATACACAGGCTTAGTTAGCTAACTGCAGTCAAGCACTCTGGGTAATCTCAGACTGCTAACTGAAAATAGCTAATAAGCCTCAAATGTAAGAAATGCCAATTCATGAGACAATAAAGGGTGTGTTGTACTCAAAACACTCTTATGCTAACTGAGATAAGACACCTGGTGTTGTTGTGTGCAAATTAGAATAACTTCCAAAAGTAAGACCTTAATAATGTTACTAATATAGGCTAAAAGTGAGAAATCTCCTGCGCAGGCTCAGCACTGCGGCAAATTAGAACCAATTAATATGTTTCTGATGTAACCTTCCGGTTTCCACATAGTTTTAACCATGTACGGGTATAAATGAATAATCAATGAGCCACATGAATATGTATATCTGTATGTTATAAAAGCTTCCAATTTCTAATATTGAGGGTTGTTCTATTTTCTAATGAGCAACCTTCAGCGCGCTGAATAAAAAGCTTAAGATAACCTTATCCCTGTCCAGTGAAATAAATCAGAGCATGCAGCTGGACAGAATCTTTTTTTTTTTCTTCTAAGGGAGGCCCTGTTAAGTCCTCTTACCACAATATAGATCATTGGTGCAACCAAGGTCCTATAGTGGCACTAAATCTTATGTAAAGGGGGTCACATAAGATGTCTATGACCAGGTTATGGTGTGATGATTATGATTAATCTATCTGTATGTGTGTATCTTTTTTGTAGCTAAATTATGAATATTGGCCATATGATGTCTGTATTTCAAACTTATGCTTTGCTTCTGGGTGAAATTCCAGATAAGCTGCTGTTAGCTTGGCTGGCCTGGTTGATGGCCCATTATGGACCATCAGCTACACAATGGACTCATTGAGAGAGGGAAGACACACCCTGTGTCTTAGCGAGGGGGCAGGAATTGCCCATGTGACTCAATACTCCATTTTTTGCTGTAAATTTCCACAGCAAGGGACAAAGAAAATTCCTGCACCTGGAAGGGATAAAAGGGTGGTACCCCACCTCCGTCTTGGTCGTCAGTTTCCAGTCTCCAGCCTAGCATGTATCTCTGGTTGGGACTTTGCTATACATGGAAGCTCTGGACAAAGGACTGAACGACCCATCCCCGGACGGGATGCTTTCCAGAGACTTTGATTTGAACCTGCAGTTTATTCTACCTTTGCTGCAACCCTGAACCAAGAGATTTGCCATTATTGCATGTAACTGATTTCTTTTAACCATTCCTAACCCTCACCTATATCTTTTTTTCCTTGTATAATAAACCTTTAGATTGTAGATTCTTAAGGATTGGCAACAGCGTGATTTGTGGGTAAGATCTGATTTGTATATTGACGGGTCTGGGGCCTGATTCTTTGGAATTGGGGAGAACCGTTTTCTTTGGGGTATTGGTTTTCATAATCATTGGTTCCCAGGACAGGTGGCTGCTGGTGGTGATACTGGGAAGCTGGAGTGTCCAAGAGAATTGCTTGTGTGACTTGTGGCTAGCGAGTGGGGCGAAACCAAAGTCTTCTCTGTTTGGCTGGTTTGGTGTGCCTTAGAGTGGAAAAACCCCAGCTTTGGGTTCTAGTTGCCCATTTGGAAGCAATTTGTCCTGATTTGGCACTCACAGTTGGTCCCACCAGGAACAGCACCGTCACACACCCCACACACCTTTTCCCCGAATCTCCTTTCTCCGGCCGCAGCACTGGGCTATGCGGCGCGAGGGAGGGGCATGGGCAGCCTCCCTGGACTGTATGGGATGGTCCCGCTGGCCAGATATGGCCGGCGGGCCGTAGTTTGCCCACCCTTGTTTCAAGGGGACTAGGCTAACATTGGTTCCCTAAGCTTTTATTCTTAGTTTTGTTTATTAGGTTTTAATTTTAAGTTTGTTAGTCAAATAAACCCTAAATTTGCTCTTAGCATTAGTTTTTCTAAGCTCTGCATCAAGAATTGAGAAACCTGAACTGCAAGACTGGTCATGTGCCTCTTACCCCCAGGTTATCAAGAAAGGGTGTAAGTTTATTAACCAAAGCTTTGTTGCATATAATACTATATTATCACATGTATCTTTTAAATAGCAGTAATGCAATTGTAGCTTTGTAACTGGGTATTTTACCAATTGCTTACTTTTTATTCAAATTAATAATAGTATTTAAGGCTATGTCTGTCTCTCAGTGAGCTTCCTGTCATACCCTCGAGAGTTCTTTGTAAATTCTGTGAAGCCTAATTAGAAAAAAAAACTTTTATCTTCTAATCCAGGGGTCTCCAAACTTTTCAGCCCGAGGGCCGCATTAACTATCAAATAGCAGTTCGGGGGCCGACAACACACTCGAGGTCCAAATAAAAAAGAATCAAAACATGGATGTTGTTTTTAATTATTTATTTAATATTATTTTATTCAGTTATTATTTAATAACACATTGATACACTACACATGAACACCTGTTCACTACACATGAACACTACACATGAACACCTGTTCACTACACATGAACACTACACATGAACACCTGTTCACTACACATGAACACTACACATGAACACTACACATGAACACTACACATGAACACTACACATGAACACTACACATGAACACTACACATGAACACTACACATGAACACTACACATGAACACTACACATGAACACCTGTTCACTACACATGAACACTACACATCAACCCCCCAAATGACCCACCCAGCCAGGTCTCTCCCCCCCAAAGCTCCTTTCCTCCAACCCCCAACTGACCCACCCAGCCAGGTCTCTCCCCCCCAAACCTCCTTTCCTCCAACCCCCCCCCCCCAACTGACCCACCCAGCCAGGTCTCTCCCCCCAAAACCTCCTTTCCTCCAAACCCCCCCCCCCAACTGACCCACCCAGCCAGGTCTCTCCCCCCCAAACCTCCTTTCCTCCAACCCCCAACTGACCCACCCAGCCAGGTCTCTCCCCCCAAAACCTCCTTTCCTCCAACCCCCCCCCCCAACTGACCCACCCAGCCAGGTCTCTCCCCCAAAAACCTCCTTTCCTCCAACCTCCCCCCCCCCCCACTGACCCGCTCAACCCGGTCTCTTCCCCCCCCCCCCCCGACCCGCTCAACCCGGTCTCTCCCCACAGACCGTTTCGCCGCCTGGCAGTGGGTGGCTCCTTGTTTCGCCGCCTGTAACTGGGTGGCGGTGCGGCGCGTCCCGGCCCCAGCTCTGAGCCGTCCCTGGCCGGCAGCGGCAGCGGAGCACGCGGCGCGTCCCGGCCGGCGGCGGCAGCGGAGCACGCGGCGCGTCCCGGTCCCGCGGCCGGCGGCGGCAGCGGAGCACGCGGCGCGTCCCGGCCCTGCGGCTGGCGGCGGCAGCGGAGCACGCGGCGCGTCCCGGCCCTGTGGCTGGTTCCCGACCCCTGCCGCGGGCCGGATGAGAGGGCCTCGCGGGCCGCATCTGGCCCGCGGGCCGTAGTTTGGAGACCCCTGTTCTAATCAAACAAATTGGCAAGCCTAAAACCACACCCTAAATCAGGCTACAGTCGTCATATTTAACCTACTCTGGAATATCTAGTAAAGTGATAGGAAACTGTATGTATCTTGTGTGATGTGGGTTTTTTCTCTTGAGGGACATTTGGTCACATAATCAGATATTAATTTTATTTGCCAGACTGTAGCTCAGATTTACTGGAGACTTTGAGAAAATGACTGTTTACTGAAATAGTCATTTCTAATTTATTTTTGCCTTTTCTCTGCTCCCTCCATGATGACACGGAGAAACTTCAAGTACAGTTCAGTCAACAGGAGAGACTACTCCAAGCTATTGGACTTGCTACGAACTGTTTTTAAATCACCAGTCTGAAATGAACTAGACCCCACCCCAAGTTGTGCAGGTCACTGAAGTGACTGCACACAATCACTCGGCTGCTCAACTGTTTTAGGTCAATATTGTCTCTGATGATCCGGGGAGAGAATTCCACAGTAAGTAACAAAGAATTGCGCCAAAGGTCCATGTGTTTGTTTCTCAAGGTAGTTGTGAAAGAGGCTCTTGTGACAGACTAACACCCATGTTCACACCCTACACCATGGGTCTCAACCTTTTTCTTTCTGAGCCCCCTCTGCAAACATCCTATAAAAACTCCAAGGCCCAGCTGGGGTAGGGGAGCAGTTTGGGTCTCTGGGCTACAGTGGCTAGGTGGGGGGCAGCTCTGGGCTACACCTGCTGGGTTGTGGAGGCTCGGGACTTCTGATCTGTGGAGTGGGGAGCATTGGGGCTCCGGGCTTCAGTCACAAGCCTTGCAGACCCCTGAAACCAGCTCTCACGGAGCCCTGGGGGGGCACGCTGCCTTACACACTATTGCAGTAATATTTGTACAAGAAGGGACGGAGGTTATGTCAGAGTATATTCAAGCCAATTGATGTGTGTATTACTACAGATCAAAGCAATCGTTAAAGGTAGAAGTATATAAGGTGTTTAAATGTCCTGAAAATGAGTGGAATGTAGTTTGCCCTGGTTTCACTTACCTGTATCCTGATACAGTGTAATAGCAAACAGTTACATTGTGTAAACCAGCGGTTCTCAAACTGGGGGTTGCGACCCCTCAGGGGGTCATGGGGCAATTCCCAGGGGGTCGCAAGCTCCCTGTGCCACTGAAGTGCTGCCAAATGGAATGCTTCCAGTGTCGGCATTTCAGTGGACAGGCTCTGCACTTCAGTGTGTCCTGCGAAAAGCCGCCAAAGTGAATGTTTCGGGTTTCGGCGGCTTATCGGCAGACACTCGGCGCACAGCAAGTCTGCCGAAATGCTGCCGAAATCGGAAGCGTTCCATTTGTCAGCATTTCGGTGGACATACATGGGGCGCGGCGGCCCAAGTGGAAAAGAAAAAGGGGCGCGGCGGCCCATGTGGAAAAGAAAAAGGGCTGCCAACCCAACAAGTTTGAGAACCACCGATATAAACCCCTGTCACTAAATCACCCATCCAATGCCAATGAAGGTTTGTGGAATGCAAAGAAAAGATTAATTTCCAAACCAGTGGTGGTAAGAAGCAGGATTTCTGGGGCATTTGCACTGGTGTTGCACAGGATGGGAGTGGGGAACTGGGTTCTGGCTTAAAGTGGTGTCAGGCTTAGAGGGGCTGGGTACAGAGCTAGCATTTAAGATGGGGGTGAGGATTGGGCTACAGTTTCAGTTAAGGTTTAAGAATCGCAGCCATGTTAGTCTGTATCTGTAAAGAAAACGAGGAGTACCTGGAGCACCTTAGAGACTAACCAGTTTATTTCAGCATAAGCTTTTGTGGGCTATAGCCCACTTCGTCGGATGTATAGAACAGAACAAACAGAAGTAAGAAGCATTTATACACACAGAAAGAAAGAAAAAAAAAAGTTGTAAACTCCCATACTAATGCTAAGCGGCTGTTAAATTTGGATGGGCCATTATCAACAGGAGAAAAAAACCTTTTGTAGTGAAAATTTTTACACTGTTTCTTATCTATGTCAGTTGATAAGAATCTGTAAAAGACTAAACTAGGAAAATGCAATTAATTAGTATAATGACAGCGCCACTCATAGTCTGTTTAATCCTTGGTTGACAGTGTCCAATTTGCAATTCATCAGCTTCTCGTTGGAGTGTTTTGGAAGTTTTTCTGTTTTAAAATTAATTTCAGTTAAGGGTTTTAGGGTTGGGGAGCAGGTTATAGGGAAAGGGTTCCAGTTTGGTTCAAGGGGGGTTGCTGATGGGGATTGTGGGTGGGGTTTTTGTTTTGGGGGAGGGTTTGGCCAGCAGCAGCAGCATAGTGGTGATTTATAAGTAGGGTGTTTTTAGGTTATTTTAGTGTCAGTAGTATCCTAGGGAGGGGGAAGGGTCATGTTTACTAGAGGGGACTTAAGTGTTGGGGAAGGGGGTGGGAAGTTGACCCATCATTGTTAAAATGAGAATGTTGTCATTATTATCTTAATAAAAGACATGGACAGGTCATGGGCACTGCATCTCAGTTATAAGGTATAGAAAAAGCTTTCTCTCCATGTGTACTGTCACAGCAGAAGTAACGAAGAGTCCTGTGGCACCTTAAAGACTAACTAAAGTATTGAAGCATAAGCTTTCGTGGGCTAATACCCACTTTGTTGGATGCAAGCAGTGCAAATTGCATCCGATGAAGTGGGTATTAGCCTGCGAAAGCTTATGCTTCAATACTTTAGTTAGTCTTTAAGGTGCCCCCGGACTCTTCGTTACTTCTGCTATTCCAGACTACCACGGCTACCTCTCTGATTCTTGTCACAGCAGGTTTTTTTACATCACAAACTACCCAACGTGGGTGAAGAGGGGGGCAGGTTCCTTCCTTTTCCCTTCAATCTGAGCCCCCTGTACCGTACATGGTGGACCGAGGACAATCAATGGGACACAATCATTCCAGGGTATAAAATATATCGGAAGGACAGAATAGGTCGTGGGGGCGGGGGAGTGGCACTTTATGTAAAAGATAGTGTAGAATCAAATGAAGTAAAAATCTTAAATGAATCCACATGTTCCATAGAATCACTATGGATAGTAATTTCATGCTCTAATAAGAACATAACAATAGGGCTCTATTATCAACCACCTGATCAGGACAGTGATAGGGATGACGAAATGCTAAGGGAGATTAGAGAGGCTGTCAAAATAAAGAACCCAATAATAGTGGGAGACTTCAATTATCCCAACATTGACTGGGTACATGTCACCTCAGGCCGAAATGCAGAGATGAAATTTCTTGATACTTTAAATGACTGCTTCTTGGAGCAGCTGGTACAGGAACCCACAAGGGGAGAGGCAACTCTAGATTTAGTCCTGAGTGGAGCGCAGGATCTGGTTCAAGAAGTAACTATAAAAGGACCGCTGGGAAATAGTGACCATAATATAATAACATTTAACATTCCTATGGTGGGAATAACACCTCAGAAGCCCAACACTGGGGCATTTAATTTCAAAAAGGGGAACTATGCAAGAATGAGGGGGTTACTTAAACGGAAATTAAAAGGTAAAGTGACTAAAGTGAAATCCCTGCAAGCTGCATGGACTCTCTTCAAAGATACCATAATAAAGGCCCAACTCAAATGTATAGCCCAAATTAAAAAACGCCAGAAAACTAAAAAAGAGCCACCGTGGCTTAACAGCCAAGTAAAAGAAGCAGTGAGAGAGAAAAAGGCATCTTTTAAAAAGTGGAAGTCTAATCCTAGTGAGGTAAATAGAAAGGAGCATAAGCACTGCCAAATAAAGTGTAAGAATGTAATAAGAAAAGCTAAAATGGAGTTTGAAGAACAGCTAGCCAAAAACTCAAAAGGTAATAACAAAATGTTTTTTAAATATGTCAGAAGCAGGAAGCCTGCTAAACAACCAGTGGGGCCCCTGGATGACAGAGATATAAAAGGAGCACATAAAGATGACCGAGTCATTGCAGAGAAACTAAATGAATTCTTTGCTTCAGTCTTCACGGCTGAGGACGTTAGGGAGATTCCTAAACCTGAGCTGTCTTTTGTAGGTGACAACTCTGAGGTATTGTCACAAATTGAAGTATCAGTAGAGGAGGTTCTGGAACTCATTGATAAACTTAACTGTAACAAGTCACCGGGACCAGATGGCATTCACCCAAGAGTTCTGAAAGAACTCAAATGTGAAATTGTGGCACTATTAACGAGGGTTTGTAACCTATCCTTTAAATCGGCTACTGTGCCCAGTGACTGGAAGATAGCTAATGTAACGCCAATATTTAAAAAGGGCTCTAGAGGTGATCCTGGCAATTACAGACCAGTCAGTCTAACGTCCGTACCGGGAAAATTAGTTGAAACAATAGTAAAGAATAAAATTGTCAGACACATAGAAGAGCATAAATTGTTGGGCAAAAGTCAACATGGTTTCTGCAAAGGGAAATCGTGTCTTACTAATCTATTAGAGTTCTTTGAAGGGGTCAGCAAACATGTGGACAAGGGGGATCCGGTGGACATAGTGTACTTAGATTTCCAGAAAGCCTTTGACAAGGTCCCTCACCAAAGGCTCTTACGTAAATTAAGCTGCCATGGGATAAGAGGGAAGATCTTCTCATGGATTGAAAACTGGTTAAAAGACAGGGAACAAAGGATAGGAATAAATGGAACTTTTTCAGAATGGAGAGGGGTAACTAGTGGTGTTCCCCAAGGGTCAGTCCTGGGACCGATCCTATTCAACTTATTTATAAATGATTTGGAGGAAGGGGTAAACAGTGATGTGGCAAAGTTTGCAGATGATACTAAACTGCTCAAAGTAGTAAGGACCAAAGCAGACTGTGAAGAACTTCAAAAAGATCTCACTAAACTAAGTGATTGGGCAACAAAATGGCAAATGAAATTTAATGTGGATAAATGTAAAGTAATGCACATTGGAAAAAATAACCCCAACTATACATACAATATGATGGGGGCTAATTTAGCTACAACCAATCAGGAAAAAGACCTGGGAGTCATTGTGGATAGTTCTCTGAAGGCATCCACGCAGTGTGCAGCGGCAGTCAAAAAAGCAAACAGGATGTTAGGAATCATTAAAAAAGGGATAGAGAATAAGTCTGAGAATATCTTATTGCCCTTATACAAATCCATGGTGCGCCCACATCTTGAATACTGCGTACAAATGTGGTCTCCTCATCTCAAAAAGGATATACTGGCACTAGAAAAGGTTCAGAGAAGGGCAACTAAAATGATTAGGGGTTTGGAACGGGTCCCATATGAAGAGAGATTAAAGAGGCTGGGACTTTTTAGCTTGGAAAAGAGGAGACTAAGGGGGGATATGATAGAGGTATATAAAATTATGAGTGGTGTGGAGGAAGTAAATAAGGAAAAGTTATTTACTTGTTCCCAAAATAGAACAACTAGGGGCCACTCAATGAAATTGGCGTGCAGCAGGTTTAAAACAAATAAAAGGAAGTTCTTCTTCACACAGCGCACAGTCAACGTGTGGAACTCCTTACCTGAGGAGGCTGTGAAGGCTAGGACTATAACAGGGTTTAAAAGAGAGCTGGATAAATTCATGGAGGCTAAGTCCATAAATGGCTATTAGCCAGGATGGGTAATGAATGGTGTCCCTAGCCTCTGTCTGTCAGAAGGGGGTGATGGATGGCAGGAGAGAGATCGCTCGATCATACCTGTTAGGTTCACTCACTCCGGGGCAGCTGGCATTGGCCACTGTCGGTAGACAGGATGCTGGGCTAGATGGACCTTTGGTCTGACCCAGTATGGCCGTTCTTATGTTCTGGAGGAGAGATGTCAAAGGATTTCCGCAGGTCCCCTTGTGCCCCAGCTCTGTAGTGTGATGTCACAGCTGGGGCAAGGCCCTGAGCAGGGGGGTGGAGGAAGAGGAGAGGGGGGCACTTTGAGAGATGTAGGAGGTCTTCACCTACATCACTTATTGGACTTTGGAGGTGGAAGGGGAGAGGGAGCGTTTTGTGCTGTCGCCTGCTGTGGAGTGAGGAGCCAGTGTGGAGGGGCCCAGGGGCACAGCCAACCTCTCAGTGAGGGGGAATGGGGGATGCCCCTCCCCCCCCCCGCCCATGGCTGGGGACAGTAGGTTTCAGGGGGGCACCCTTAGGCCTTCTTCCCTGTCTTTGGCTTACGGGCCTCCGTTTCCTCCTCTGAAACCACTTCACCCCCTGCTCCAACCCCCGCCAGGCACTCCCCCTTCCCCTAGATAAAGACCCCTGACCCCTCTCATTCCCTTCCCTGGGGCCCCTTCCCCCCCATCCTCATCCCAAATCCCCTCATCTCCCCTCCCCCACATCCCTCCTGCCCCTGCCCCCCTTCACCCCAGCTGGGCCTCACCCCAACCCCCTCCAGCACTGCCGGCAGGCCCAGTTCCTCTGCTCCCCCACATGGACCCCTGAGCCCTGCCCCGAGGGCTCACCCGCCACAGCACCCCCCTCCCATGGCCCCGGCCCCAGCGGGGGAGGGGAGAGGAGAGGGAAGGAGTCGCGCCGCAGGGGCTTGTGGGAGATGTAGTGTGCCCTGGACTACATTTCCCATCAGCCACCGGGGGCCAGCGGCACCGGAGGTGGGGCGGGGCCAGGCGGGACCGGAAAGGGAAGTGGTTGGAAGAGGAAGTGACGTCAGTGGGGAGGTGGCCAACCCTCCCCTGGGAGCCCGTCAGCTCGCCTTCCCCTGCTCCTCATCAGTGTCCGTCCCCCCTCATGGGACCCCCCTCAGCCCCCCTCCCCCTGATCCCCATCAGTGCCCCTCCCCATGGGACCCCCTCAGCCCCCCTCCCCCTGATCCCCATCAGTGCCCCTCCCCCCATGGGACCCCCTCAGCCCCTCTCACCCCACTCACTATCTGTTCTTCCCCCCAGCCCATCCCCCCATGTGACTCCATGACTGCCCCAATCTCTTTCCACACCCCCAACCCCTGACTGCCTCTCCAGAACCTCTGCCCCATCCAACCTCTCTCCACAGCCCCACCCCCTTAAGTGACTCCCCCCCAGAACCCCTGACCCATCTAACCCCCCTACTCCCTGTCTCCTGACCCCTGTCCACATGCCCCCCAACAGGCTTCCCCCCAAACCCTCCACCCATCCATCCCCCCACTCCGTGACTGCCCTGACCCCTCTCCACATCCCCACCCCTTGATTGCCCCCCATGACCCCCAACCCATCCAACCCCCCCGTCACCTGATTGCTCCAACTCCTCTCCAACCCCTCGTTCTGGCCCCCTAGAACTGCCAACCTATCCAACCCCCCTGCTCCCTTTCCATGGACTGCCCTGACCCCTGTCCACAGCCCTGTCCCCTGACTGCCCCCCCCAAGAACTTCTATCCAGTCCAACACCCCCCCACCCCCTGATTGACTCCCCCCAGAACCCCTGACCCCTCTACACCTCCTGCTCTTTGTCCCTTGACTGTTTCCCAGGACCTCATGCCCCTTCTCCAACCCTTTATCACCCCATGCTCTGCATGGGGAGAGAAATCCCCAAACTTTTCAGATATTTACAAATTCCTCCCAAACAGCTATTTAGAAACCCAAAAAGCTGGACATGTCTGGGAAAATCTGGACGTATGGTAAACCTATTTCTTCTTCCTCCGCACCCCCAAGCCACCCTGCCCCGCCATCCATACCCTTCCCCCGTCCATTGCTCCTGTGGGGCCCCCTCAGCCCCATCTCTCTCCAACACTCTCCCAACCTGACCCTCCATCTGTACCTTTCTCCCGTTCATTCCTCCACCCTTGGGGACTTCTCAGTCCCCCTCTTCCTCCACAACAGTCCCCCCATCTTTTGAGCCCCTCAACCCCCCTTTCTCCTCCCTCCAACTCCCCCAACCCAACCGGCATCCAAGTCTGTCCCGCAATGTGGGCGCATCCCTAGTGCCCCTTTCTCCTTCCAACACTCCCCAGTGTGTACCTTCATCCCTCCCCTCCCCCCCCAGTCCCTCCCTCCCTCCACCCACCCTTCACCCCATCTCTCCTTCCCCCCACTGCCTCCCCAATTCATTTCAAACATCTCCCTCAAGGCTGGCATCCCCATCATCTCCTTCAGTGCATTGCAGCCTGCCCCCCACCGGGACCCATTCAACATCTTCCAACCTGCTCCCCCGTCCGCAGGCTCGCCAACCCTCTGCTCAGCCCTCCACAACCTGCCCCCTGGAGCTGGACTTTCCCTTGGCCCTCCCGATCCACCCCATCTGCTTCCCAATCTCGGGCACCCCAACATCCTATGAAACACCCCATCCCTACACGCCAAACCCAATTGGCTCTAACCTATTTCTCCATTGCTGGGCCCCATTTTCCCAGCACTGCACTCCCCCCACACCATCCACAGCCTGCCAGGTTTCCCTCTCCAATTCCTGTTACCCTTGAACCTGCCGGGTTCCCCTTCCCAGTCACGCTGGGGCCCTCCAACCTACTTCCACCCAGCCCTTACTCCCCAGGGCTTCTGAATCCCACATTGCCTCAGTACAACTTGAGACCCTCGGACGGGGCTAAGCGGCCCCACAATGGTACTGCGGGGGTTAACCCTTCCCTCTTAGCAGAGGAAGCCCCGCCCTGGAGGCTCTGCTGGGCATGCTCCAACTGGAGACCTAGTATAAAAGCCTGCAGAGCAACTCAGTTGGGGCTGACTGCAGGAGGGGAAGGAGGCTCCCTGGGACCGCAGGCTCCAGAGGTCAGCCAAGCCAGGACATGACCCAAGGCCCTGTTGGAAGATGGCCCTGAAGGGGAACAGACTGGAGGACTCCCGGGACTGGAAGACAGCTTGGTACAGGTAGGAAGAGACTCGGGAATTTTAAAGACATACTGACGCTCGGCATGTTGCGGGCAGATCCCCGACGAGCTAGGGGCAGGGGAAGCCCCACATCAGGTGAACCCTGGGTCGGGACCCGGTGGAGAGGGCAGGCCCAGGTCCCCCTACCTCTGCCGCCACTAGGCCGCACTACCCTGCCTGCAAGGGAAATGTATGGATTCTGGCAGTTAGCCCATGCTACCCCAAGGCTTGGGGAAATCCTATGGACTCTGGCCGTTAGGCCACGTTACCCTGTTCAGGAGCCCTGGGGGAAGTTCTAGGGACTCTGGCTGCCAGGCCACGGTACCGTGAGACTAAGAGAAACTGTATAGACTCTGGCCATTGGGCCACACTGCCCCGAGACTTCATGAACTCCACCCCTTAGGCCATACTGTCCCGTGATTGGGGGATTAGAGAGTGGCTGAGGTCCACCGCCACACCCCGCCCCTGCCAGAAAAGGGTGCTGCGGAGCAGGACCCACCACAGACCCCTACGCCCCTCTACCGTACAATGCAGGCCCACCCCCCTGTTTCTCAGACAGTCATTCATACAACCCACCCATTGATGCATGTACCCCAAATATACTACTGAACATGTCCATCCATCAGCCTCCTAGATGTCCTCTCTCCTTTCCTCTCCTTGTGCCGTCTTCCTTCGCATGTGCCTCATGCTTGGCTTTTGCAGCAGTGCTGGCAGAGGAATTGTCCAGAAGCAGCAGCCGGAGGAGAAAGTGGCCCAGATGGACCTGAGCAGCCTGGACATCCTTCTAAGCAGATGTGAACAGTCCTCAGCTTTCTGCCTCCCACATAACTGGCTGTGAGTGAACGCTCAGTGCTTGGAATTCTTCATCTGTCATCACTGTAGTTTTCTACACAGGCTACAAGCCCAACAAGTTACAAGCCAAAAACTAGCCAACGAGCATCTCAAGCCAATTAAGGCAAAAACAAGTCCAATTTCTGTGTTTTCCTTAGTGGCTTGCCATGACTGACCAAAGTCTGCTGTGCAGAGTGACTGTGTCAGGGTGTCATTATCAGGGGTGCTTTCTACTTGTAGCCCTAACAGTGCGATGGGAGGGAGGTTGAGGGCAGAACCCTGGGGTGTGTTAGATGCGAGAAGAAGAACTTGTGTGACATTCCTGACCGAGATGAGAACTTATTTCTTTTTCCCCTTGTGCTGGGTTTAGTACCAAGGGAAAAGAAGTCACGCGTCAGAGTCTACTGCCCTCCTATGAAGGAAAGCGAACCAGAGCAGTGAGAGTGCGAGGAGTGGGGATGCCACGCCAAAGCCGTCCATCTGAGAGCGGAACAGCCACCACTGTCAGTGAGATAAGTGTCTGGTTTGGGGATTGCTCTGCTTACGGCCCACTCTGACTCCTGGTAGGGACGCCCCATTAGCTAGGGCTGGGTTTGTATGAAAAGGTCCCTGGCTAGCTGTGGTTACAAGGGACAGAAGGTCCCAAACTTCAGGGGGTGGTGTGTCCTCCTCAGCGGAGGATGAGTCCAGGAGGCGAGTTTCTTGCCTTCCTCACGTTTCTCTCTCTCTCTCCCCTATTGTGTTGGCCAACACTCACTCACTCTCTCTCCCTCCCCTTGCCTCCTCTTGTGCTGCCTCCCTTCGTAGGACACGGGCAGGCGTGCTAGGTGTGCATCCCCCCAGGCTAGGTTTTGGGAGCGATGAACAAGGAGCAGGGGGCGAAAATCATTCAGGGCAGTGGGCGATAGAGTAGAGACGTCACTGTGGGTGTTGACTGTCTCTGTTCAAGTGGAGCCGATGTAGATGTGTAGTGACGGCTCATGCTTGGATTTTGCAGCTGCGCTGGCAGAGGAATTGTCCAGGAACCACAGCCAGAGGTGGCAGACGTGGACCTGAACAGCTTGGACGTCCTTCTGAGCAGACATGAACAGTCCTCAGCTTCCTGCCTCCTGCATAACTGGCTGTGAGTAAGCGATCAGTGCTTGGAATTCTTCATCTGTACTTGCTGTGATATTGTTCACAGGTCATGCGCTTTCTCTGTGGGATTAAGATGAGGAAAAGGCACAAGTCTCCTGTGCAGAGTGACTATTTTATGTGTAGGTACAATGTGCTGCTTTCTAGTTGTAGTGCTAAAGCTGTGAAGGGAGGAGGGTTGAGGATGGAGCCCTGAGGTGCGGTAGATGTGAGAAGAACCACCTCTGGAACACTGCCGAGAGATGGTAACGGATTTGTTTTTCCCCCTTGTGTTGGGTTTAGTACCAAGGGAACAGAAGTGGAAGGTCAGAGTCCGCTCCGCTCCCCTCATGCGATGGAAAGTGAGCGAGAGCAGAGAGACCGCAAGCATCACTGATGCCAGGCAAGAGACATCGAGCTGGGAGTGGAGCAGCGGTCACCATCAGTGAGAGAAGTGTCTCGTTAGCTGAGGGCTCTGCTCGCTGTCCACTTGGCTGTAGGTTTTTTGGGTTTTTTTGAGTAGGTGTGGTTACGAGGGAGAGAAGGTGCCCATTTTCAGGGGCTGCTCATTTCTCGGGCCAGGAGCGATGTGTCCTCTGCAGTAGAAGGTTAAATTGAGGAGGTTGACTCCACGTTGTGAGTTTCTTGCCTTCCTCCTATGTTTTTCTCTCTGTCTCTTCTCTAGTGTGTTGGCCAACTCTCTCCCTCCCTCTCTCTCTCCTCAGCTCTCCTTGTGCCGTCTGCCTACATAGGACACGGGCAGGCTTGCTAGGTGTGCATCGCCACAGGCCAGGTCTCGGGAGCCATGGGGAAGTAGGAGGGGATGAAAATAATGACTGGCAGTGGGTGCAAGAGTGGAGCGGTGACTGTCGGTGTTGACTTGGTCTCTGTTCATCGAGTGGGGCCGATGTAGACGGGATGGGAGAGGGAGCCAGGGATGAGGTCAAAATTACCTGCACCAATAGAGCTGTGTCTAATGCTGCTTCTTGTTTGGCTTTATTAGTTTGCAGAGGAATTGTTTGGGAGTTCTAGATGGATGACAATATGGCAGAAGTGGACCTGAGCAGCCTGGACATCCTACTAAGGAGACCTGAGTAGTGCTCAAGTTCCTGCCTTCTGCATAACTGGCTGTGAGTAAGCGGTGAGTGCTTTCAATTCCTCATCTGTACTTGTAGTTTTCTTCACAGGCCGTGTGCTTCCTTGTTGGGTGCGAGGCTCTGTGGGGTTTAAGGCTGGGGAAGGGATAAGAGTCTCCTGATCACAGTGACTATTTTGGGTGCCGTTACAATGGGTGCCTTCTAGTTGGAGGCGTCAGGTGGAAAAGGGTTGAGAATGGAACCCGGGAGATGTGAATTGAAGAGACTATGTGACATTGCAGACGGAGATGCTAATTTTTTGTGTGTTTTTTCCCTCAGCTGGGTTGAGTACCAAGGAAAAAGAAGACAAGTGTCCGAGTCTACTGCCCTCCTGCAATGGAAAGTGATCGAGAGCAGCGAGCCTGTGAGCAGTGTTGATGCCAGGTAGGAGCTGTCCATCTGGGAGCCGAGCAGACGGCTGGTTTGGGGAGGGCTCTGCTCACGCCCCACCTGGTTCCAGGTAGTGACGATCTGTAAGGTAGGGCTGGGTTTGTAAGGAAAGGATCCTGACTAGCTGTGGTTGCGAGGGAGAGAAGATCCCTGTTATCAGAGGTTGCTCATTTCTCTGGTTAGAAATGGTGCCTCCTCTGCAGCAGAAGGTCGGATTCAGGAGGATGATGCCAGGTGGTGAATTGTTTGCCTTCCTCCCATGTTTCTCTGTCTTCTGTACTGTGTTGGCCAACACACTCTCTCTCACTCACTGTCCTTGCCTCTCCTTGTGCCATCTCTCTACGCTGGACATGGGCAGGCGTGCTAGGTGTTCATCCCCACAGGCTTGGTATCGGGAGCCCTGGTGAAGTAGGAGGGGATGAAAACCATGCAGAGCAGTGGGTGTGAGAGTGGACCGGTCAGTGTTAACAAGGTCTCTGTTCATCAGGTGGGGCCGATGTGGATGGGAGGAAGAGGCAGGGATGAGGGTGAGATTTCATGCACCAATAGAGCTTTGTGTAGTGACGGCTCATGCTTGGCTTTTGCAGCTGCACTGACAGAGGAATTTTTCAGGTGTTCCAGCTGGAGGAGAAGGTGGTAGGAGTGGACCTGAGCAGCTTGGACGTCCTTCTGAGCAGACGTCAACAGTCCTCAGCTTCCTGCCTCCCACTAAACTGGTTGTGAGTAAGCGGTCAGTGCTTTGAATACCTCATCTCTACTCGCTGTAGTTTTCTTCCCAGGCCATGAGCCTCCTCGTTGGATATGGGGCTCGGTGGGATTAAGGCTGGGGAGAGACCAAAGTCTGCTGTACAGAGGGACTGTGTCGGGTGCTGTTATCGGGAGTGATTTTTGGTTGTAATACTAAAGGTGTAACGTGAAGAGAGTTGAGGGTGGAGCCCCGCCTTGTGGGAGGGGGGAAAAGAAGAGCCTATGTGACATTGCCGACTGAGATGGTAACTGATTTGTTTTTTCCCCCTTGTGCTGAGTTGAGTACCAAGGGAAAAGAAATAGCGTGTCAGAGTCTACTGCCCTCGTCCGATGGAAAGGGAGCCAGAGTGGTGAGACCACGAGCGTTGTTGATGCCACGCAAAGGCCGTCAATCTGGGAGTGGAACAGCCGATACTTTCAGTGAGATAAGTGTCTGGTTTGGTGATTGCTCTGCTCACGGCCCACCTGGCTATGCCCCATTAGCTGAGGTAGGGTTTGTAAAGAAAAGGTTCCTTATTATTTGTGGTTATGAGGGAGACAAGGTCTCCATTTTCAGGGGCGTCTCATTGCTCTGGCCATGGGCCATGTCTCCTCTGCAGCAGAAGGTTGGATCCAGGGGGATGACTCCACCTGGTTATGTTCTTGCCTCCCTCCCATGTTCCTCTCTCTCTCTTCTCTAGTGTGTTGGCCAACACATTCTGTCTGTCTTTTTCTTGCTGTCTTTGCTTTTCCTTGTGTTTCTCTTTGTTTTTGTGTTCATTTGCTCTTGGGACTAAGAGAAACCAGACATCAATCCATGTCCTCTAAAGCAGTTTGAACCAGTCTCTCATATTACAGAAATTGTAAGTACAGCCAGGCAAGACGTGTAAGTTTATCTTTGGGTTTCTCAACCTGTGAATTTTCCCTTTGCTGGAGGGAGGTTTATCCCTGTTTCTTGTTTGTAATTTTGAAACTAAGGCTAGTGGGGGGCTCCTCTGTTCTTTGAATCTTTTGTTTACTTTGTAAGGTTATCTACCATCCTGATTGATTGTTTTGTTTTTTTTTCCTTTCTTTTAAAATCCTAATTGACTTTTCCTTTGTTCCTAAGAGCCAAGGCTTTGGGTCTGTTACCTGTAGCAGTTGGTGAGGATGTATTCTCAAGCCTTTCCCAGGAAAGGGGGTGTAAGAGTTTGGGGGGGATATTTTGGGCGAATAGGAACTCCATGTGGTCCTTTCCCTGATTCTTTGTTTTAATCACTTGGTGGTGGCAGCGAGGTCAAGGAATTTGTGTCTTGGGGAAGTTTTAACTTAAGCTGGTAGAAATAAGATTAGGGCGTCTTTCATGC
The DNA here is from genome assembly GCA_032164245.1 of Sternotherus odoratus. NCBI lineage: Eukaryota > Metazoa > Chordata > Testudines > Kinosternidae > Sternotherus > Sternotherus odoratus. The sequence goes on along the minus strand of JAVMKO010000018.1, from coordinate 31,773 downwards.
AGGTCTCCACGTCTGTACCCCAGAGCTCAGAGTGGGGAGGGGGAACCCTGACAATTAAGAAATAGGAGGAGACAAAAATAATGCAGGGCAGCGGGTGCTAGAGTGGGGCGGTGACTGTTGGAGTTAACTCGGTTTCTGTTCATGGAGTGGGGACGATGTAGCTGGGATGGAAGGAGGAGTCAAGGATGAGGGGAAGATTAAAGCAATCAATAGAGCTTTGTGTAGTGACGGCTCATGCTTGGCTTTTTGCAGCTGCTCTGGAAGAGGAATTGTCCAGGAGCCCTACCCAGAGGAGAAGGTGTCAGAAATGGACCTGAGCCGCCTGGACAGCCTTCCAAGGAGACATGAACAGTCATCAGCTTTCTGCCTCCCACTTTACTGGCTGTGAGTAAGCGATCAGTGCTTGGAATTCCTCATCTGTACTTGCTCTAATTTTCTTCACAGGCCATGTGCTTCCTCGTTGGGTGCGGGATGCTGTGGGATCAAGGCTGGGGAAGGGACTAGAGTCACAGGGGCCAATTTTAACTGGGTAAATAAGCACCCAACTTTCCCTATAAGCCAAACATCAAGCTAATCCCATTTCAAACCCAGGCCAAACAAGCCAATCCCTAAGAACCGCAACACTCTGACTTGATTCCCCCGGCGTGCAGTCTGGGACTGTGGTGGGACCGCTATGCACCCCTGACTCTCTCCCCTCTTTGCCCCTCCGTTCCCCGATTGACAAGAGTCGATCAAAAAAGAAGCCAGAAGCTACAACAAGCAGCAACCTACAAACAAAAAACTCACCAACAGGCAACTCTCAACCAATTAAGCCAAAATAAAGCCCAATTTCTGCCTTTTTTTTCCCTATGGGTTTGGCATGTTTGACCAGAGTCTGCCGTGCAGAGTGGCTATTTTGGGTATCGTTGCAAATGGTGCTTTCTACGTTTGGTCCTAGAGGTGTAATGGGAGGAGGGTTGAGGGCAGAGTCCCACTGTGTGGGACAGGCAAAAAGAGGAGTCTACCCAATGTTGCTGAGTGGAAGGGTAAGTTATTTGTTTTTCCCCTTGTGCTTGCTTCAGTATCACAGGAAGAGAAGTCAAGCATCAGAGTCTACTGTCCTCATGCAATGGAAACCACAAGCACTGTTGATGTCCAAAAGCCGTCCAACTGAGAACGGAACAGCCACCATTGTCAGTGAGAGAAGTGTCTGGTTTGGTGGTTGCTCTGCTCACGGCCCGCCTTGTTCCTGGTAGGGACACCCGATAGCTCTGGCTGGGTTTGTAAGGACACCCGCTGTCACTGCTGCTCCATGAAGGAAATGTTTTGTGTAATTACCCCACGTGGCCACTCTAGCGTCACGGTTGCGCTGTTAGGGAAATGTTCTGTGTAATTACCCCGCATGTCGACCCGCCGTCTCTGTTGCATGAGGGAAATGTTCTGTGTAATTAGCCCGTGTGGCCACCCATCGTCACAGTTGCGCCGTGAGGGAAATGTTCTGTGTAATTACCCCGCATGTCGACCTGCAGTCACTTTTGAATGAGGGAAATGTTCTGTGTAATTACCCTGCATAGCTGCCCAGCATCACTGATGCTCACTGAGGGAAATGTTGTGTGTAATTACCCCACGTGGCCACCCATCGTCAGGGTTGCGCTGTGAGGGAAATGTTCTGTGTAATTACCCTGCATGTCGACCCGCTCTCACTGTTACATGAGGAATATGTTCTGTGTAATTACCCCGCATGTCGACCCGCCGTCACTGTTACATGAGGAATATGTTCTGTGTAATTACCCCGTGTGGCCACCCAGCATCACAGTTGCGCTGTGAGGGAAATGTTCTGTGTAATTACTCCTAATGCCCATCCAGCATCACTGTTGCATTATGAGGGAAATGCTGTGCTGAATCCTCCAAATGGTCACTGTTACTGCACCAAGGAAATTCTTTGTGGATTATCCCAAGTGGGTGTCTGGTTTCACTTTTCCATGAGGGAAAAGCTCTGGACTTTCTCCTGATGGGTCACTGGTCACTTTGACACTGCTACCCCCACAAGGGAAATGCTCTGTGCATTCCCCAAGTGGCTGATCAGTTGCAGGTTTCTTAGGATATAGCCTAGGAAAAAGGTGTTGTAAAGATGGAGTACAGACGGCTGCTTCCCTTTAGGTGGGGCTTGGCTTCTAATACAAGTTTTCCTCCTTGTTCTGGGTGTGGGATGAGAATTTCCCTAGCTTGGGAGCAGCTGATCTTCCAGGGCAGGGAGGAGTCTGTTCACCTGAGCAGTGGCCTGGAACCAGTAAGGCAAGTACAGCTGCTGAGTTTGTCCATCTGCCTATGGGTGTATCTGCCTCTCTCTGATCTCATATGTGCCTGTGTGCTCTCTGTCTTTCTATCTCTCCTTGAACAGAACATGGGCACTGGTTCATCCCACAGGCTTGGTCTGGGAGGAGGGTTGAGGGCAGAGCCCCGCCGGGTGGGAGAGGTGAAAAGAAGAGCCTACTAGACATTGCTAACTGAGATGGTAAATTTTTCTTCCCCCCCCCCCCCCCCCAGCTGGGTTTAGTACCAAGGGAAACTAAGTCGTGTGCCGGAATCTACCGCCCTCATGCGATGGAAGGCGAGCGAGAGCAGAGAGATTGCAAGCATTATTGATGCCAGGCAAGTGCCGTCCAGCTGGCAGTGGAGCAGCTGTTACCATCAGTCAGATAAGTGATGGGGGGGAGGGATAGCTCAGTGGTTTGAGCATTGGCCTGCTAAACCCAGGGTTGTGAGTTCAATCCTTGAGGGGGCCATTTAGGGATCTGGGGCAAAAAATCTGTCAGGGGACAGTACTCGATCCTGCTAGTGTAGGCAGGGGACTGGACTCGATGACCTTCAAGGTCTTTCCAGTTCTAGGAGATTGATATATCTCCATTTATAAAAAAAAAGTGTCTGATTTGGTGTGGACTTTGGTAACTGCCCATCTGCCTCTAGCCCAGGACTTGTCATTAGCTGGGAGCTCATTTTGTAGGTAAAGATTCGTGACTAGCTGTGGTTATGAGGGAGACAAGGTTTCCATTTTCAGTTGCTGCTCATTTCTCTGTCCACAAGTGGTGTGTTGTCCACAGCAGAAGATGGAATCCAGGGGGATGACTCCAAGTGGTGAGTTTCTTTCCTTTTGCCAGTGTTCCCCTTTCTCTTCTGTAATGTGTTGGCCAACACTCTGTCCATCTGTCTCTCTCGCTGTCCTTGCCTTTCCTTGTGCTGTCTCCCTTCGTAGCACACAGGCAGGCGTGCTAGGTGTGCAGCCCCACAGCCTGTATCTTGGGAACTATGAAGAAGTAGGAGGGGACGAAAATCATGCAGGGCAGTGGGTGCTAGAGTGGAGCGGCGATTGTGCGTCTTGACTGTCTCTGTTGGAGTGGGGCTGATGAAGATGGGATTGGAGAGGGAGGCAGGGATGAGGGCAAGATTACCTGCACCAACTGAATTCTGTGGAGTGATGGCTCTTGTTTGTCTTATTTGGTGAGCTTGCAGAAGAATCGTCCAAGACTAGCAGCCAAAGGAGAAGTAGGAAGAGGTGGACCTGAGCAACCTGGACATCCCTCTAAGCAGAGATGAACAGTCCTCCGCTTTCTTCCTCCTGATTAACTGGTTAGTGCCTGAATTCCTCATCCGTACTTGCCCCAGTTGTGTTCAGAGGCTCTGAACTTCCTCATTGAACATGGTCCTCTATGGGATTAAGATGAGGGAGAGGCACAAGTCTCCTGTGCCAAGTGACTATTTTCCTTGTAGGTGCAATGGACTGCCTTCTAATTGTAGTGCTAAAGCTGTAAAGGGAGGAGGGTTGAGGATGGAGCCCTGAGGTGTGGTAGCTGTGAGACGAACCCATGGGACGTTGCCGACTGAGATGGTAACTGATTATTTTTTTCCCCTTGTGTTGGGTTGCGTACCAAGGGAACAGAAGTGAGAGGTCAGAGTCCGCTCCCCTCATGCAAAGCGAGAAAGAGCAGGGAGACTGCAAACATTATAGATGGCAGGCAAGAGACAGCCAGCTGGGAGTGGAGCAGCGGTCACCATCCGTGAGAGAAGTGTCTTGTTAGCTGAGGGCTCTGCTCACGGCCGTTTGGCTCCAGATACGGGTGCCCCATTAGAGAGGGCTGGGTTCCTAACCAAATGTTCCTGAGTAGCTGTGGTTACGAGGGAGACAAGGTCTCCATTTTGAGGGGCTGCTCATTTCTCTGTCCAGAAGGTTGGATCCAGGTGGCTAGTTCCTTGCCTTCCTTCCATGTTTCTCTCTCTTTTCTCTAGTATGTTGGCCAACACACTTTGACCAGAGTCTGCCGTGCAGAGTGGCTGTTTTTGGGTGTCGTTGGAAATGGTGTTTTCTATGCTTGGACCTAAAGGTGTAATGGGAGGAGGGTTAAGGGCAGAGTCCCACTGTTTGGGACAGGCAAAAAGAAGAATCTACCCAATGTTGCTGAGTGGAAGGGTAAGTTATTTGTTTTTCCCCTTGTGCTGGCTTTAGTATCACAGGAAAAGAAGTCAAGCGTCAGACTCTGCTTTCGTCATGCGATGGAAAGGGAGCCTGAGCAATGAGACTGCAAGCACTGTTGATGTCATGCAAAAGCCATCCAACTGAGAGTGGAACAGCCCCCACTGTCAGTGAGATAAATGTGTGGTTTGGTGATTGCTCTGTTCTGTTCATGGCCCACCTTGTTCCTGGTAGGGACATCCTGATACCTGGGGCTGGGTTTGTAAGGCTACCTAGTGTTGCGCCATGAGGGAAATGTTCTGATTACCTCGCGTGGCCACCCAGCATCACTGTTGCTTCATGAGGGAAATGTTCTGTGTAACTACCCCGCGTGGCCACCCACCGATGTCACTGTTCCTCCCTATGGGAAATGTTTTGTGTAATTACCCCGCATGGCCACCCAGCGCCATTGTTGCACCGTGAGGGAAATGTTCTGTATAATCACCCCGCTTGGCCACCAAGCCTCTCACTTGTTCCGTGATTAGGGAAATGTTCAGTGTAATTACCACGACTGGCCACCCAGCGTTGCTGCTGCTCCCTGAGGGAAATGTTCTGTGTAATTACCCCAGGTGGCCATCAAGCATCACACTTATTCCATTACGTTAGGGAAATGTTCTGTGTAATTACTGCACATGGCCACCCAGCATCACTATTGCTCTGAGGGAAATGTTTGGTGTAATTACCCCAGGTAGGCACCCAGTCTCATCACTGTGGCATTGTGAGGGAAATGTTCTGTGTCATTACCCCGCATGGCCACCTATCGTCGCTGTTGGTCTGTATGGGAAACGTTCAGTGCAATTAGGCTGCATGGTAATCCAGTGCTATTGTTGCTCCATGACTGTTGGTCCATGGGGGAATCGTTCTGTGAAATTACTCTGAGTGGCATGCCAGCGTCACTGTTGCTCAGTGAGGGAAATGTTCTGTGTAATTACCCCAGGTGGCCACCAAGCCTCACACTTGTTCCATGATTAGGGAAATGTTCAGTGTAATTACCCCAGGTGGCCACCCGGTGTCGTCACTGTTGCTCCCTGAGGGAAATGGTTGGTGTAATTACCCCATGTGGCCACCCAGCTCACTGTTGTTGCGTGAGGGAAATGTTCTGTGTAATTAACCTGAGTGGCCACCCAGTGTCCCAGTTGCTCTCTGTGGGAAATGTTCTGTGTAATTAACCTGAGTGGCCACGCATTGTCCCAGTTGCTCTCTGTGGGAAATGTTCTGTGTAATTACCCCGCATGGCAATCCAGTGTCACAGTTGCTCTCTGAGGAAAATGTTCAGTGTAGTTACCCCTCATAGCCACCCAGTGTTGTCACAGCTGCCCATGGTGCAGTCATCGCCTGCTCTGCTCTCAGTGCCTGCAGAGCCAAGAGAGCTCCCACTGCAGCTGGCACCACCTTTGGCAATGGAACCGGCTAAGGCTCCCCATGAGGGCAAGCCTGCTGGTGAGGCCCCGCATAAAATGAGTGAGCACCAATGGACTCTGGAGCCAAGGCAGAGCTACAGGTTGCCATGCTCTTTGTCCCTGTGCCCCAGGTCTCTGGCCCGTTGTTATGGGTCATAAGCATCAGGTTCCCGATCCCTGTCTTCACACCGAAGTTCTCCCAGGTGTACAAGATCTCCTCAGCACCAGTCCGTGTCACATTGTAGATCGACGAGGCCGAGATCTCGAGGCTGCTCCCCCACATGATGCTTCTCTCCCTAGGCCTGGCCCTGATTGGAATGTTCCTGGCAACAGTGGTGGTGGTTAGCTGCCAGACCGAGGCCTTGATGACGCCACTGGCACAGTTCAGTCCCTTGTCCAGGCAGCAAAGGGACTGGGCTCCAGTGAGAGTGTCTGTGGTGTTGGGACCAGCCCAGCAACGGCGGGGTCCTTTGATACCATTTCCCCACTCTTACCAACCCTGGGTCCCTGCATTGGACTGGCTGAAGTTGGCACACAACCCAACACCTCCCTCACACTCAGCCAAAGGCTTCCCCCAGGGTCCAATCACCAGTGGAGGTGGGGGCGGGCCTCTCCAGAGATCGCTCACCAGACTATGTCAAGGAGGGTCAGGTGCTGCTCCATATTTGTATCTGGTGTGTCCCCTCTAGAAACAAGAAGTGTGTCATGAATACTGTCCCTTCTCAAAACAAGTGGTGTGTCATTAATAGTACTCTTAGAAACAAGTGGGGTGTTGTGAATACTGTTCCCTCTGGATACAAAGGGTGTGTCGTCAATCCCGTCACCTCTGGGAACAAGGGGTGTGTCCTTAATACTGTCCCCTCTGGAAACAAGGGGTGTCTCATTAATGGTGCTTCTAGAAACAAGCAGTGTGTGTTTAATACTGTCCCTTCTGGCAACAAGTGGTTGTGTCATGAATAGCATTCCTCCTAGAAAAAAAGTGGTGTGTTGTGAATACTGTCCCCTCGGGAAACAAGCACTGTGTCAATAATTATTATCCTGGAAACAAGTGGTGTGTCCTCAATACTGTCCCCTCTGGAAACAAGCAGTGTGTCCATAATACTGTCCCCTCTGGAAACAAGTGATGTGTCATTAATAGTACTCCTCCTGGAAACAAGTGGTGTGTGGTGAATACAGTCCCCTCTCAAAAAAAAAAAAAGTGGTGTATCCTCAATCCTGTCCCCTCTGGAAACAAGTCTTGTGTCGTTAAAAGAATTCCTCCTAGAAACAAGCAGTATGTCCTCAATAGTGTCCCCTCTGGAAACAACTGGTTGTGTCCTGAATACTGTCCCCTATGAAAACAAGTGGTGTGTCATGAGTAGAATTCCTCCTGGAAACAATTGGTGTGTTGTGAATACTGTCCCCTCTGGAAACAAGCACTCTGTCATTAATAATTATTATCCTGGAAACAAGTGGTGTGTTGTGAATACTGTCCCCTCTCAAAAAAAAAAAAAAGTGGTGTGTCCTCAATCCTGTCCCCTCTGGAAACAAGTGGTGTGTCCTCAATAGTGTCCCCTCTGGAAACAACTGGTTGTGTCCTGAATACTGTCCCTTCTGGAAACAAGTGGTGTGTCATGAGTAGAATTCCTCCTAGAAACAAGCGGTGTGTCCTGAATACTGTCACCTCTAGAAACAAGCACTGTATCGTTAATTATCCTGGAAATAATTGGTGTGTCCTCAATCGTGTCCCCTCTGGAAACAAGCAGTGTGGCCTCAATAGTGTCCCCTCTGGAAACAAGTGGTTGTGTCATGAATACTGTCCCCTCTGGAAACAAGCTGTGTGCCCTGAATACTGTCTCCGCAGGAAACAAGTGGTGTGTCATTAATGGTACTTCTAGAAACAAGCAGTATGTCCTCAATAGTGTCCCCTCTGGAAACAAGTGGTGTGTCATGAGTAGAATTCCTCCTAGAAACAAGCGGTGTGTTGTGAATACTGTCCCCTCTGGAAACAAGCACTGTGTCATTAATAATTATTATCCTGGAAACAAGTGGTGCGTCCTCAATACTGTCCCCTCTGGAAACAAGTGGTGTGTTCTCAATACTGTCCCCTCTGGAATTGTAGGAATGGGTGGGTAAAATTCTGTGCCCTGCGTTGTGCAGAAGGTCAGACTAGATTATCATAATGGTCCCTTCTGACCTTAAAGTCTAAAGTCTATGAGGTGTAAGGATGGCAATACACTATGTGCCCCTTATGTCTGTGATGCTGCTGAGGGGGGCCGTGTTGCCTTAAGAGCTTGGTGCCTACCCCTGGCTGACCATACAGTGCTTAATGTGTGCCAGGGCTGAGCTCTGTGAAGTTTGTCTATGTAAATTAAGCACTTGGAGGAGGCAGTGGGGCATGCAGGGGCTGGGGGGCAAAGTACAAGTTTGTACAGGTTGCCATTTTCCCTAAAGTTCATCATGAGGATGGTGGAGTTTCTCTGGCCTTTGGTAGCTGCCTGGGCAGCGTGACAGGGAGTGACACTGCCCTCCATTTTGAGTGTGAGGCTGTAGATATGCTCTCAAACACCAGTGAAGTAATCTTTACATTCCTGCACCCCCCAAATACCCTCTCACAGTACAAAGACAACCCTCAGCACTGTTGAGGTATCTCTTTCAGCAGGCTCCAACTGCACCTACTGTGGAGTCCCCTCTTCCTTTTTAGGAACCTCAAATAGTGTAATTACCTGTTGATAGCATTTGAGTCTTGTGAAATTTTGCATTGTAAGACAGAAGGCTGATTAATACATCAAGAGGAACAGTGCTTGCTGCTGTAAAAGTAGAAATGAACTAAAGGGTTTCTGGGTCACTGGAGTCTGTCTTTATAGCTGCCTTTGGCTCCCAAGGCATGCTGGGAAATGGAGGGCGGAGCTTAGGCAGTATATAAGCTGGGCTCTTGTCAGAGGAAGTCATTCAGCTTTGTGGTGCTGCAAAGAGATGTGTATAGGCACTTGTATGGGTGTTTAGAGTCATGGTGAGTATTGATATGGGGTAACAATGACATGTATTTGTGGCTAATATACTGTTTATCTTTCCTTCTTTCTATATAACGTGCTTTTCTTTCATTTTGGGTTCAGAGTGTGTTTGATTTATGTGTTATCATTAGTATTTTAATTGGGAGTGAGACACTGGGGGGGGTAGCTTCTGTTAAACACACATGCAGTAGATTTCCAATTATCCAGGATGATCGGGGAAAAATAATTCTGGTTAATAAAATCCTGGATAATCATCATCCATAGGAAATATGGGGAGAGGGGGTTTGGTTCACCAGCCACCCTGTGCCGGGGGGAGGGGGTATTTGGTTCACTGGCTGCCCTGTGCCCTTGTAGGGTTTTTTGTGTGTGTGGTTGGGGTGGCAGCAGAGACAGAGACAGCCCTACGAGTTGCATGCATTTTTTTTTTGTTGACATCCTGGTTAATCCACATTCTGGTTAATCCAATCCTGGATAATCAAGAGTCTACTGTATTTAGTACTGGTAGCATGTCTATGGTGTTGGATGTTGTAGAAGCATAGCAATTTTCTGTCTGGGTTAGGTGGGGACTGGTCTAAGGAAACTAATATTTAGTAAGCGTTTATTCTTTTAATCTCATCCGTATGCCCCTTTTGTATTTTTTTCTCCAATTGTCTGGAGCCCCCTGAGTAGGGTTAATAAACCATGTTTACAGTCAAACTTTCTTTGTATTTGCAGCTGTGTCCAGATCCGGTACTGAGTTGCACTGTGACCTGAGGGTTGTGAATATTTTTCTTCTCTGTCACACCATCGCTATATGTTTAAGAATAACTTCAACATCTGGGCATGAAGGCCTGTCTATCAAGGTGAAGAGGCTCTTGAGGGGGAGCTCCTGTCCAATTTCCAAAGATAAGTATATGCCAAAGGGTTTGATGGTCAGAAGGATTTGTGATCTTGAGGCTCTTTCTTTACTTATGGGAGTTCTCTAAATTCTACTCCTTCTTAATGGGCACGTGAGGGGTGGATGGGAGCTCATTACTGGGGGGAGTGTGCTTTATTTCCTGGAAGAAGGTCGACTGCTGGCAGTGACCTGTCTGTAACTAAAGAGGCTCTGTTCTCAGTTCTTCTCTCTTACACACCATTTTGCATCACTGGTCACCACTTCATTCTTGTGTTCTCCTCTACATGGTTGTGGTTTTCTGAGGAGGATGTGCCAATTCTAGTTAGCGATGGGCCTCTGTGGTGTAGGGAAAGGGGGAGGGCCATCAGTATGTAGAAATTTAGCCATTTTCCATGTGTATGAGAGTTTGGGGTGGGGTTATGTGAGGGGGATTTAATGTGTAGTAGACATTCCCTGTCAAGCAAGTCCTATGTAGGTTAGGTGAGTAGGGTGTATAACTGAGGTTTACAGTCAAGCTTTTTTTTTTATTATTTTTATTTTTTATTTGCAGATGAGTCCAGGTCATGACTACTATTCTTTGACCATCACCGCATTGTTGTACAGATGCCGATGGATGAAAGCGAAGGCCCACATATGAAGGCAAAGAAGATCTTGAGAGCGGGAATGGCTGTCAAAGTTAAGTATCTACTGGAGGGTTTGATGGTCCGAAGTATTTGTGCTGTTGAGCCTTCTTGTTTAGGGGTGGGAGTCTTCTAAATTCTTCGTGTTCTTAATAGGCTTTTGAAGCGTGGTTGGGAGCTTGTTGTACAGAGGGAGTGTGTGTGTGTCCCCTGAGGGAGGGCTAATTGCTGGGAGAGCAACCTGTCTGTAACTCGAGATGCTCCATTCTCAGTTCTTCTCTCACAGACAGCACTGGGTTTGCATGACAGGTCACCACTGCATTCTTTGTCCATCTTCTATGTGGTTGTGGTTTTCCAAGGAGAATGTGAGCATCCTAGTTAGCGACTGTCTCCTGCTGTGGTGGGCAGCAATATGTGGATGAGTGTTTGGAGTGGGTGTTGCTTGTCTGAGGGGTGTGTGTGTGTGTGTGTGTGTGTTTAGTATGCAGGTGAGGTCTTTGTTCATGTTGTCTAGTTGGGTGCTTTGTTTGTAGTTGCAGATGGATCCAGTACTGCATCGAGGTGCTCTGTGGATGGTTGTGACTACTTCTCTTTGACTGTCATGGCATCGCTGTACAGATGTTGATGTATGGGCGAGAAGGCCTGCGTACAAAGGAAAAGAAGATCTTGAGAGCAGGAGCAGCGGTCAATGTTAAGTGTCTGCGGAAGGGTTTGAGGGGCAGAAGAATTTGTGCTGTTGAGGCTTCTTGTTTAGGGGTGGGAGTCCTCTAAAGTCTTTGTGTTTTAATGGGCATGTGAGGGGTGGGCGGTAGCTTGTATAGGGGGTGTGTGAGGTTTCCCCTGAGGGAGGGTTGATTGCTGGGAGAGTGACCTGTCTAACTAGAGATGCTCCATTCTCAGTTCTTCTTTCAACCACAACGGTGGTTTTGCATGACTGGTCACTACTTCATCCTTTGTCCATCTTATACGTGGTTGTGGTTTCACAAGGAGAATGTGAGCATCCTAGTTAGCGATGGTCCCCTGCTGTGGTGAGCATGTGGGCGGGGGCAGCAATATGTGGATGAGTGTTTTGGGGTGGGGAGGTGCTTCTCTGAGGGGTGTGTGTGTAATGGATAGTAGTGTTCCTTCTGTTTAGTATGCAGATGAGGTCATTTTTCATGTTGTGGATGTTAGGGTTGATGGGTTGTTATGTGAGTAGATTTGTTTGTACTTGCAGATGCATCTGGATGAGATACTGTGTTGTCATTCTGTGGAGGGTGCTGACTACTGCTCTTTGACTGTCATGGCATTGCTGTGTGGATGTTGACATCCGGGTGAGAAGTCTAGTGTACAAAAGAAAAGAAGATCTTGGGAGTGGCTGTCAAAGTTAAGTATCTGCTGAAGGGTATGATGGTGAGAAGTATTTGTATTGTCGAGGTTTATTGTTTAGGGTCGGGAGTCTGGTAAACTCTGCCTGTTCTTAGTGGGCACAAGAGGGAGCTCATTGTATGGAGGGAGTATGGATGTTTTCCTTGGAGGAAGGTTGATTGGTGGGAGAGTGACCTATCTAACTAGAGATGCTCCATTCTCAGTTCTTCTGTCACACAGCACTGGGTTTGCATGATGGGTCACTGCTTTGTCCTTCTTTTCTCCTCTATTGGATGTTGGCTTTCTGAGGGGGATGTGAGCGTCCCAGTTAGCGATGGTCTCCTGTGCTGGAGGGAACGTGGGAGGGCTGCCAGTTTGTGGATGTCCATTGTGGGGTGGGGAGGCTTCTCTGGGGGGGTAGAGTGTAGTAGACGTTCAGTCTCTTTAGGAAGCAGTATGCTCGTGAGGTGATCTTTCCTATTGCATAATTGGGAGCTTTATGAATAGGTTTGCAGTCAAGCTTGTTTTTATTTTCAGATGCATCTGGTACTGCACTGCGTTGTTCCGTGGAGGGGTGTGGGAGTGGCTGTCAAAGTTAAGTATCTGTGAAGGGTTTGATGGTGAGAAATATTTGTGCTGTTGAGGCTTCTTGTTTGGGGATGGAGTCCTCTAAAATGTGTCCATTCTTAATGGGCATGTGGTGGGTGGGAGGTGGTGGTGGTTATATTGAGGGAGCTTGAGTTTCCCCTGAGGGAAGGTTGATTGATTGATGGTAGAGTGACCTGTGTGTAACTAGAGATGCTCCATTCTCCCTTTTCTCACGCACAGCACTGGGTTTGCATGTTGGGTCACCTCTTTGTCCTTCTTTTCTCTTCTGCTGGGTGTTGGTTTTCCGAGGAGGATGTGAGCATCCTAGTTAATGATGGACCCCTGTGGTGTAGGGAAAGGGGGAGGGCCACCAGTATGTGGATGAGTGTTTGGGGGTCTCGGGGGGGGGGGGGGGGTTAGTATGCAGTTGTGGTTATCTTTCATATCATGTAGTTGGGTGCTTTGTGAGTAGGTATGCAGTCAAAGTGTATTTGTGTTTGCAGATGCGTCCAGATCTGGTACCGTGGCGTGGTGTTCTGCGGAGTGTCATGACTACCTCTCTCTGACTATAACAGCATCGCTGTATTCCTGCCAGTGTATGGGAGTGAAGGCCCATATATAAGGGGAAGAAGATCTTAAGAGCTGGTGTAGCCGTATAAGTTAAGTATCTGCCAAAGGGTTTGATGGTCAGAAGAACATGTGATGTTGAGAAACCTTGTTTAGGGATTGGGGGTCCTGTAAGAAACATCACAGTTTAGAGGAAATGAGAGGTGTGGGAGCATGAATTTCCCCTGGAGGAAGGTTGATTGCTGGGAGAGTGCCCTTTCTATAACTAGAGATGCTCCGTTCTCAGTTCTTCTCTCTCACACAGCACTGGGGTTGCACGACAGGTCACCACTTCATCCTTTGTCCATCTTCTACATGGTTGTGGTTTTCCAAGGAGAATGTGAGCATCCTAGTTTTTATTTGTTTTAAACCTGCGTGCAGCAGGTTTAAAACAAATAAAAGGAAGTTAAGAACATAAGAACGGCCATACTGGGTCAGACCAAAGGTCCATCTAGCCCAGCATCCTGTCTACCGACAGTGGCCAATGCCAGGTGCCCCGGAGTGAGTGAACCTAACAGGTATGATCGAGCGATCTCTCTCCTGCCATCCATCACCCCCCTCTGACAGACAGAGGCTAGGGACACCATTCATTACCCATCCCGGCTAATAGCCATTTATGGACTTAGCCTCCTCTTCACACAGCGCACAGTCAACCTGTGGAACTCCTTACCTGAGGAGGCTGTGAAGGCTAGGACTATAACAGGGTTTAAAAGAGAGCTGGATAAATTCATGGAGGCTAAGTCCATAAATGGCTATTAGCCGGGATGGGTAATGAATGGTGTCCCTAGCCTCTGTCTGTCAGAGGGGGGTGATGGATGGCAGGAGAGAGATCGCTCGATCATACCTGTTAGGTTCACTCACTCCGGGGCACCTGGCATTGGCCACTGTCGGTAGACGGGATACTGGGCTAGATGGACCTTTGGTCTGACCCAGTATGGCCGTTCTTATGTTCTTAGTTAGCGATGGGCTCCTGCTGTGGTGGGATATGGAGGGAGGGCAGCAGAATGTGGTTGAGAGTGTTTTGGGGTGGGTGGGTGCATCTATGTGGGAAGCGTAATGGGTATTAAGTGTTTGTTTTGGTTAGTATGTAGGTGAGATCATGTAGTTGGGTGCTGTGTGAGTAGGTGTGCAGTCACACTTTCTTTGTATTTGCAGATGCATCCAGGTCTGGTATTGTGTCGTGGTGTTCTGTGGAGTGTCATGACTACTTCTCTCTGACTGTCACGACATCGCGGAGAAGAAGATCTTAAGAGCGGGAGTAGCCGTCTGAGTTAAGTATCTGCCGAAGGGTTTGGTCAGAAGAATGTGTGTTTGTGAGGCTCTTTGTTCAGAGGTGGAAGTCCTCTAAACTGGGTCGTTTCTTACTGGGCATGTGAGGGGTGGGTGGAAGCTCGTTGTATGGAGGGAGCATGAATTTCCCCTGAGGGAGGGCTAATTGCTGGGACAGTGCCCTCTCTGTAACTAGAGATGCTCCGTTCTCAGTTCTTCTCTCTTACACAGCACTGGGTTGGCATCACTGGTCTCTGCTTTAGTCTTGTGTTCTCCTGTACATGGTTGTGGTTTTCTAAGGAGGATGTGAGCATCCTAGTTAGCGATGGGCCGCCATGGTGTAGGAAAACGGGGAGGGCCAATGGGTATGTAGTAGCGTGGCCATTTTCCATGTGGATGAGAGTGTTTTGTGTGGGGTTCTGTGAGGGTGTGTGTATAATGTGCAGTAGGTGTTCCCTCTCAGTATGTAGGTGAGGTCATCTTTCATATTGTGGTTTTGGGAGTTTTGTGATTAGTTTATAACTGAGGTTTGCAGTCAAGCTCTGTTTTTATTTGCAGATGTGTCCAGATTTAATATTGAGTGCTCCATGAAATGAGATTAATGTGACTACTTCTCTTTGACTATCACGGCATTGCTGTATGGATGCCAATGTATGGGAGTGAAGGCTCATGTACCAAGGGAAAGAAGATTTTGAGAGCGGCTGTCTAAGTTAAGTATCTGCCAAAGGGTTTGACGGTCAGAAGTGTTTGTGCTGTTGAGACTACTTGTTTAGGTTCAGGAGTCCTCTAAACTCTACCCTTTCTTAATGGGCATGTGAGGGAGCTCATTGTATGGAGAGAGCACGAATGTCCCCTGGAGAAATGTTGATTGCTGGGAGAGTGACTTGTCTGTAACTAGACATACTCTGTTCTTCTCTTACACAGCACTGGTTTTTCATGAGAGGTCACTGCTTAATCCTCCTTTTCTCCTCTGCTGGGTGTTGGTTTGCTGAAGAGGATGTGAGCATCTTAGTTAATGATGGGCCCTAGTGGAGGAAAAGTGGGAGGGCTGCCAGTATGTGGATGAGAGTGTTTGGGGTGGATGGGTGCTTCTCTGCGGGGGGCTGAGACTGTAGTAGATCTTCCTTCTCCTCAGGAAGCAGTATGCAGGTGAGGTCGTCTTTTATGTGGTTGGGGATCCTTGTGAGTAAGTTTTCAGTCAAGCTTTGTTTTTATTTGCAGATTCCTCTGGATCCAATACCGAGTAGTCTCCTTCTGTGGAGGGTTGTGACTACTTCTTTTGACCGTCACAGCATTGTCATATGGATGCCGACATATGAGAGTGAAGGTCTACGTACAAAGGGGAAGAAGATCTTGAGAGCAGGAGCGGCCGTCAAAGTTAAGTATCTGCTGAAGGGTTTGATGGTCAGAAGTATTTGTACTGTTGAGGCTCCTTGTTTACGGACGGGAGTTCTCTAAGTTCTGTTTATTCTTAATGGACATGTGAGGGAGCTCATTGTACAGATGGAGTGCATGTTTTCCCTGGAGGAAGGTTGATTGCTGGGAGAGTGACCTGTCTGTAACTAGAGATGCTCTGTTCTCAGTTCTTCTCTCTTACACAGCACTGGGTTGGCATCACTGGTCTCCACTTTAGTCTTGTGTTCTCCTGTACATGGTTGTGGTTTTCTAAGGAGGATGTGAGCATCCTAGTTAGCAATAGGTCTCCGTGGTGTAGGAAAACTGGGAGGGCCAATCGGTATGTAGTAGCGTAGCCATTTTCCATGTGGATGAGAGTGTTTGGGGTGGGGTTCTGTGAGGGTGTGTGTGTAATGTGTAGTAGGTGTTCCCTCTCAGTATGTAGGTGAGGTCATCTTTCATATTGTGGTTTTGGGAGTTTTGTGATTAGTTTATAACTGAGGTTTGCAGTCAAGCTCTGTTTTTATTTGCAGATGTGTCCAGATTTAATATTGAGTGCTCCATGAAATGAGATTAATGTGACTACTTCTCTTTGACTATCACGGCATTGCTGTATGGATGCCAATGTATGGGAGTGAAGGCTCATGTACCAAGGGAAAGAAGATTTTGAGAGCGGCTGTCTAAGTTAAGTATCTGCCAAAGGGTTTGACGGTCAGAAGTGTTTGTGCTGTTGAGACTACTTGTTTAGGTTCAGGAGTCCTCTAAACTCTACCCTTTCTTAATGGGCATGTGAGGGAGCTCATTGTATGGAGAGAGCACGAATGTCCCCTGGAGAAATGTTGATTGCTGGGAGAGTGACTTGTCTGTAACTAGACATACTCTGTTCTTCTCTTACACAGCACTGGTTTTTCATGAGAGGTCACTGCTTAATCCTCCTTTTCTCCTCTGCTGGGTGTTGGTTTGCTGAAGAGGATGTGAGCATCTTAGTTAATGATGGGCCCTAGTGGAGGAAAAGTGGGAGGGCTGCCAGTATGTGGATGAGAGTGTTTGGGGTGGATGGGTGCTTCTCTGCGGGGGGCTGAGACTGTAGTAGATCTTCCTTCTCCTCAGGAAGCAGTATGCAGGTGAGGTCATCTTTTATGTGGTTGGGGATCCTTGTGAGTAAGTTTTCAGTCAAGCTTTGTTTTTATTTGCAGATTCCTCTGGATCCAATACCGAGTAGTCTCCTTCTGTGGAGGGTTGTGACTACTTCTTTTGACCGTCACAGCATTGTCATATGGATGCCGACATATGAGAGTGAAGGTCTACGTACAAAGGGGAAGAAGATCTTGAGAGCAGGAGCGGCCGTCAAAGTTAAGTATCTGCTGAAGGGTTTGATGGTCAGAAGTATTTGTACTGTTGAGGCTCCTTGTTTACGGACGGGAGTTCTCTAAGTTCTGTTTATTCTTAATGGACATGTGAGGGAGCTCATTGTACAGATGGAGTGCATGTTTTCCCTGGAGGAAGGTTGATTGCTGGGAGAGTGACCTGTCTGTAACTAGAGATGCTCTGTTCTCAGTTCTTCTCTCTTACACAGCACTGGGTTGGCATCACTGGTCTCCACTTTAGTCTTGTGTTCTCCTGTACATGGTTGTGGTTTTCTAAGGAGGATGTGAGCATCCTAGTTAGCAATAGGTCTCCGTGGTGTAGGAAAACTGGGAGGGCCAATCGGTATGTAGTAGCGTAGCCATTTTCCATGTGGATGAGAGTGTTTGGGGTGGGGTTCTGTGAGGGGGTGTGTGTAATGTGTAGTAGGTGTTCCCTCTCAGTATGTAGGTGAGGTCATCTTTCATATTGTGGTTTTGGGAGTTTTGTGATTAGTTTATAACTGAGGGTTGCAGTCAAGCTTTGTTTTACTTTGCAGATGTGTGAGAATCTGGTACCGAGTAGTCTCATTCCATAGAGGGTCGTGACTACTTTTCGTTGACAGTTACTGCATTGTCATATGGATGCTGATGTATATGAGAGCAAAGGCCCACATACAAAGGGAAAAAAGATCTTCGGAGCAGCTGTCAAAGTTACGTAATGCCAAAAGGTTTGGTCAGCAGTATTTGTGCTGTTGAGGCTTCTTGTTTAGGGACAGGAGTCTAAACTCAAAACTCTGCCTGTTCTTAATGGGCAAGTGAGGGGTGGGTGGAAGCTGGTTGTACAGAGGGAGCGTGAGTTTCCCCTGAGGGAAGGTTGATTGCTGGGAGAGTGACCTGTCTGTAGCTAGAGATGCTCCGTTCTCAGTTGTCCCTTCTTATACAGCACTGGGTTTGCATGACAGGTCACCACTTCATCCTTTGTCCATCTTCTACATGGTTTTGGTTTTCCAAGGAGAATGTGAGCATCCTAGTTACCAATGGGCCCGTGCTGTGGTGGGACATGCTGGGGGGAAGTAATAATGGATGAGTGTTTGGGGTGGGTGCCCACTTCTCTGAGGCGGGGTGTAATGGGTAGTAGCATGTTTAGTATGCAAGTGTGGTCATCTTTCATGTTGTGTAGTTGGGTGCTTTGTCAGTAGGTTTGCAGTGAAGCTTTGTTTGTATTTGCAGATGCATCTGGATCCAGTCCTGCATTGTGTCTTCCCATGGAGTGCTCGTGACTACTTTTCTTTGACAGTCACAGCATCTCGGTATGGATGTCGACGTATGGGAGAGAAGGCCAGTGTACAAAGGAAAAGAAGATTTTGAGAGCCGGAGCCAAAGCCGCTGTCAAAGTTAAGTATCTGCTGAAGGGTTTGATGGTCAGAAGTATTTGTGCTGTTAAGCCTCCTTGTTTAGTTCTTTAAATTCTGTCTTTAAACTCTGCCCATTCTTAATGGGCATGTGAAGGTTGGATGGGAGCTCTTTGTACAGAGGGAGCCTGAGTTTCCCCTGACAGAAGGTTGATTGCTGGGAGAGTGACCTGTCTGTAACTAGAGATGCTCCTTTCTCAGTTTGTCTTCTTACCTAGCACTGGGTTTGCATGACACGTCACCACTTCTTCCTTTGTCCCTCTTCCATTGGTTGTGGTTTTCTGAGGAGAATGTGAGCATCCTAGTTAGTGATGGGCTTGTGCAGTGGTGGGACATGTAGGAGGAAGCAATAATGGATGAGTGTTTGGGGTGGGTGGGTGCTTCTCTGAGGAAGGGCGTAAGGGGTAGTAGCATGTTTAGTATGCAGGTGAGGTCTTCTTTCATGTTGTGTAGTTGGGCGCTTTCTGAGTAGCGTACAGTGAAGCTTTGTTTGTATTTGCAGATGCATCCTGGTCTGGTACTGTTGCGTTGTTTTGGTCTTCACGGCATCGCTGTGTGGATGTTGAGGCATGGGTGAGAAGGTCCGTGTGCACAGGAAAAGAAGATCTTGAGACTGGGAACATCTGTCAAAGTGAAGTATCTGCCGAAGGGTTTGATGATCAGAAGTATTTGTGCTGTTGAGGTTTCTTGTTTGGGATGGTAGTCCTCTAAACATTGACCATTCTTAATAGGAACTTGAGGGTTAGGTGGGAGCTTGTTGTAAGGCCGTAGCATGAGTTTCCTCTGAGGGAAGGTTGATTGCTGGGAGAGTGACCTGTCTATACCTAGAGATGCTCCGTTCTCTGTTCTGTCACACCCAACACTGGTTTTGCATGATGGGTCACCGCTTCATCCTTCTTTTCTCCTGTACTGGGTGTTGGTTTTCCAAGGAGGATGTGAGCATCCAAGTTAGCGATGGGCCCCTGTGGTGGAGGGAAATGGGGAGGACCACCAGTATGTGGATGACTGTGTTTGGGGTGTGTGGGGCTTCTCTGAGGGGGTGTAGAATGTAATAGATGTTCCTTCTCTTCAGGAAGCCATATGCAGGTGAGGTCATCTTTCACAGCATGTAGTTGAGAGCTTTGTGAGGTCGGTTTGCAGTCAATTTTGTTTTTATTTGCAAATGCGTCCAGATCCAATTTGGCAAAGAACCAGTGAAGTTGAAGTATGACTGCGGGGGATATGAAGTACTTGTTTCCCAAAATGGAAGTTGATTTGAGATTAGGTTTGCAGGTTAAATATGGTTATCGATCGTGTTTTGGTGGTGGGGTGTTCTGTGTCAAGATGGCAGCTGTTTCACTGGGTACATGTCAAGTGTGTGTGTGTGTGTGTGTGTGTGTGTGTGTGTGTGTGTTTTTTAGATGTTAAGTATTTGTTCTACAGCTGTTGAATGTGTGACTTTCTTTTTTCTTTCTCCTAGGAAGCTATTTCCATTCATGTAGTTGGAAGGCATCACACGAGCTGATTTCAGTGGAACTCATACTGCCTGCGTCCTGGCCACGGGCCCAGGGGGCTCTGCCTTTAATATATAAGAAGCTTCACTTAAAATTAAATTAAAAGTAAATGTTTTAAAAATGTTTAACTAAACTATTGTACATAAAGACTTATAGAAAGAGACCTTCTAAAAACATTAATATAAGTTTTGAGTGGCAGTAATACATTTTAGAGTGAATAAATGAAGATTCTGCACCCCTCTTCTGAAAGGTTGCCAACCCCTGTCCTAGGGTGTATATACCTCCCATCTGCCACTCTGCTGCTCCTCTCTGGCTCTGCTGTATCACAACACCCAGTGTCACTGTGGCTCCTTAAGGAAATGCTCTGTGTAATTTACACTAAGTGGCCAGCTACTGTCACTGTTGCTCCATGAGGGAACTGCTTTGTGCATTAGCCCGACTGGGTAACTGATATCACTGTTGCTCCATGAGATAAATGATCACTGAGTCTCTCTTCATAGAGGGGGGTGGGGGGATTACAGTTACAATGTGTCCATTTTTTCCTAGACATGTCCGGCATTTGGGGGTTTAAAGTGCTGTCCGGGACGACTTTTTAAATAGTTGCAAATGGCCGTGATTTTTTTCTCTATCCTGGTGAGTTTGGGGAATCCAGTAGTTTTAAAGTTAATAGGTCTGGCAAGCTGGATGTTTAAATGTTATGTTAACAAAAAGTGTTAGAGCCATTCAAATATTAATGAAGCTATTTAACAGGCATTTGCCAACCCCAAGGTCTATATTGTCAGTTTCTGAATTTAATGACAAACAGTTGTGCATTACTGTAATATTTACTCAGAACCTATCCGTCTACAGCAGGGGTGGGCAAAGCTTTTGGCCCGAGGGCCACATGGGGGCTCAAAATTCTGTGGAGGGCCAGGTAGGGAAGGCTGTGCCTCCCTGAAGAGCCTGGCCCCCACCCACTTCCCACCCCTGACTGGCCCCTTCAGAAACCAGACCCATCCAACCCCCCCACCCCCTTGCCCCTTGATTGTCCTTTCCGGAGACCCCCCTACTGTGCCCCCACCCCCGGAACCTACCCCCATCTAGACCCCCCCCTGCTCTTTTTTCCCTGACCGACCCCTCCCTAGACCCCTGCCCCTAACCACCCCCACCCCACCAACTAAGCCCCCCCCCATCCCTATTGCTTACCTTGTTTAGTGGACACTCCAGCTGGCGCGGGGCCCATAGCTGGTCACACTTTGCCGGGCACCCTGCCTGGGGGCACAGGGCCCCACGGCTCTCAGCGCTCCGGGGGGGGGGGGGTGTCTTGCGGCTCACAGTGCTCCACCTTGGGGGCCCTGCGGCGAGTGGCACTCTGCCCTGGCTGGGGGGGAGGGGTGTCCCCGGGTCCCTGGGAGTGGTGCTCTGCCCGGCGCCCTGGTGTAGGGTCCCTGCAGTGAGCGGCGCTCCGCCCGGGGACCCTGTGGTGATTGGGCACTTTGCCTAGCGCCCCAGTGCAGGGCCCCGCTGGGGAGCCACACTGCATTCAGCCCGGGGCTGTGCTCTGCTCAGTTTGCCCCCCAGCCCAGGCCCTCATGGGCGAGCCACGCTCGGCCTGTCCCCAAAGCGCGGGGTTCCGCAGCTCCCTGTGCTCGGCTGGCCCGGTAACGCGGGGCCATGCACCACCTGGCACTCCGTCTGGGGAGCACAGGATCACCAGCACCACGCCCCCGTGGGCTGGATAAAAATGGCTGGCAGGCCACATGTGGCCCACAGGCCTCAGTTTGCCCAAGGTCTACAGGACCTTAGTTTAACATTTGCTTTAAAAATATTTAATTAGTGGGTTGGTGAAGATTATAAAATCACATCTCTAAAAAAAATCCTTATGCATCTAAAAAGGTCTGCAATCTTTGTTTGAACATTGAAGCATTTAAGGCTATAGTTTGTAAAATAAATCTTCCAAAAGACCACCCTTATCTAAAATACACATTTTAATTACTCTAGTTAAAAAAAAAAAACTTGCTTCCAAAGTCTTCCTGTCCTTTCTGTCCATTCCTTTCTTCTTCCAGATAGCAGTAAAGAAGGGAAAACTCTATTTGTCCAGCTATCTGATAAAACTAGTTTTAAGAGAACCTCCAGCAAAATCAGTACTGTAGTAAGATATAAAAGCCTAAATCTCTATGAAATGTTACCAGCTTTGGAAACATTTTTTTAAACATGTCTATTGTCATACAGATCACATAAAGTAAATTAGTGTTCCCTTTTTCTAAAAGCAATAAACATTTTTTATGAACACACTAAACCTCTGTGAGTGATTGATGTAAAACCTGTTTTTTGGGGGAGGGGGTGTTCTGAGTCCAAGAGGGGCAGTTAGGGTGGGGGGGAATCTCAGGAGGGGGCAGTCAGGGCAAGGAGCATGGGGGTTGGGGATTCTGAGGGGGGCAGGAAGTGGGAGGGAGAAGATAGGGGCAGGCTGTTTGGGGAGGGAAGCCAATATCCATTCTCCCCCCCCCCTGTCCTTTTTTTTTAATGTTGAAATATGGTAATTCTAGACAAAAGGGGTGTGTCATACACACCCTTGTATCTGAAAGGCACAGTCGTTATCAAGACTTGTAGTCCCCCTTGAAACAAGAGGTGTGTTCTGATAATTGTCCCCCCTCCCGAAAAATTGTGTGTCCTGAATACTGTCCCCTCTGAACTCAAGGGATGTGTAATGAAGACTGTCCTCTCCAGAAACAAGGGAGGGTGCCGCTGCAACCATGAGATGTTGTGTGAATACTGTTCCCTGAAGAATCATGGTGTTTCATGAATACTACCCCCGCTGGAAACAAGGGGTGTGTCATGAATACCGTTCCCTTCAGAAACAAGGGAGTGTGTCATGAATTGTAGCCCCCCTTAAAACAAGATGTGTTGTCTGAATACTGTCCCTTGGCAGAAACATGGTGTGTTCTAAATACTGTCCCCTCTGGAAACAAAAGATGTGTTCTGAATAGTGTCCCCTCTGCGACCAAGAGCTGGGGTTGAATAGTGTCCCCTCCAAGAAGACGGGGTGTATAATTAATAGTGCTCCTACTGCGAACAGGGGATGTGTCCTGATTACTGTCCCTTGTGGCACCAAGCGATGGTTTATGAAAACAGTGTCCTCTGGAAAAGAGAGTGTGTCCTAAATACTAACACACTCCTTGCTGGGAGGGGGATATCAGTAATGCTCCCCTGGGAACAAAGGTGTGTACTGAATAGTGTCCTGAGTGTGAACAAGAAGTGAGTCTTGAAAATTATCCTCTCTGGAAAAGAGTGGTGTCACAAATAATGTCCTTCCAGAGAAACAAGGGCTGTTTATCAATAATACTTCTCCTGGAGCATGAGGTGTGTCACAAATATTATCCCCAGTAGCGAGGAGAGAGGTATTCTGATTACAGACCCCTCTGGGAACAAGAGGCATTGGCTGAATACTGTTCCCTCCCTTCCCCGAAACATGGTGTGTCATTAATATTGTCCCTTCTGGAAACAAGCAGTGTGTTTAAACCCTGTCCCCTCCAGACAAACAGGGTGTTTCATCAATAGTACTCCTCCTGACACTTAATTGTAGTCCCCCTGGAAACAAGTGGTGTGTCCTGAATACTATTTCCCCCCCCCCCAAAAAAAAACAAGAGGTGTGTTCTCACGAGTACTCCTCCTAGGACCAAGGCGTGTGTGTGTGTGTGTGTGTGTGTCCCAAATACTGTACGCATCTACAGCCGAAGGAGGGCCCTGGCCAGTGATCTGAAGTGGTTGGGGAGTGGCTTTCACTGCCAGAGGCCCCATTCAAGCAGCTGAATCTGGCCAGCAGACCTGTAAGCGGTGCTGCACACTGCATGGGGGGGAATTCAAGGCATCTCTATATATAAAAGTCAAATGGTGTATGCATGCATGCGTGTATGTACGTACACTTACTCCTTCCACACCGTTTGAGCTGGAAACTTGAAATTTGGTAGAGTTATAGGTTTTAGGGTCCTAATCAGGGTAAGAGTAGAAAATTTTTCAAATCTCACCTCTGACGCCCCCCAGGGGTGAAATTATTTAAAGGCCAATCACATCAGCTGGGCAGCTGCTGTTCTCTGTGACATAGCTATGATGTCATAATACCCCCTCCAACGGACCCTGCATTCGCTCAGCTCTCTTCCCCCTCCCTCCAACGGACCCCGCACTCGCTCAGCTCTCTGCCCCCTCCCCACCTCCGATGGACCCGAGTTGGGTTTGGTCGGAGGGTAAGTGAGGTAGGGGTGTCGGGTTTGGTCAGGGGGTGAGGTGGGCATGTCGGGTTAGATCGGGGGCTAAGTGAGCCGGGGGTGTCGGGTTTGGTCTGGGGGGGGTGGGAAGGTGTCGGGGTGGGTGAGGGGTGAGGTGTGGGTGTTGGGGTTGGTCAGGGGATGTTGGGTTTGGTTGGGGGGGTGAGGAGGAGGGTTGGGGTTGGTTGAGGGGTAGGTGAGGTGTGGGTGTTGGGTTTGTGGTGGTAGGTAGGAGTGTCGGGTTTGGTTGGGAGGGGGGGGAAGTGCGGTGGGTGTGTCAGGTTTGGTCTATGGGGGTGAGGTGTTGGGGTTGGTGGGGGGGTGACGTGGGGGTGTTGGGTTTGGTTGGGGGGGTGAAAATGTGAGTCGGGGTTGGTCGAGGGGTAAGTGAGGTGGGGGTGTTGGGTTTGGTCGGGGGGGGTGGTGGTGAGGTGGGGGTGTCAGGTTTGCTCTCTGCCCCCTCCCCACCTCCAACGGACCCGAGCAATGCTGGGTATTTTCGCTAGTTTTATATATTTACAAATTCCCCCATGCTATTTTTAATCCAAAAAGCCAGACATGTCTGAGAGAATATGGATGAATGGGTACAGAAGATGTATCCTGATTACTGTCCTGCTGAGAAAGAAGGGTGTTTCTTGCTATTATGGCTTGTAGAAAGTAATATTAGAAGCAATAGGACCATGGCTCCCTGGTGCCCTCTGTTCGCGTGCACCTACTCTTTCCCCCTCCCCACACTTGGAGCAGCCCCCTGGTAAAGCTGGTCCTGGGAACCTCTTGTCTGTTGCACAGGGGGCAGAGACTACTGTTGGGGGTGTCACAAGCCCCCTGTCTTTGTACATGGTTTCTGCTGAGCTGGGGTGGGGGTGACAGGAGTCTGTAATGTTGTGTCTGGGTCATGAGTGGGAGATGCTGAGTGTGCTGCTGGACTGAACAGCCTCTAGATTAAAGTGAGAGTGTGCTGTCTCTCACTCACCGAACACACATAAAATTGCACATAATTTTAAAATTGCACCGAACACACATAACATTGCAGAGACTATGTGTGCATGGTTCATTTAAAAGTTTAAGGATTAGAGTTCTGTTAGTTTATTTTTTTCTGTGGTCTGTGCAGCTCATAAATTTAATTCTTTTAGTAGTAAAATTAAGTAGAAATTAGTTATAAAATGACTAACCTGTCCTGGCTGGCATAATTGTCATTCATTATTTAACATAACAATGACAAAGCACAATATGATGATAAAAGTCAGACAATCAAATAATAGTATCGTGCTAGAAAATTAAATTCTGCTTCTAGCTGAAGGTTGCTTATTTTCAAATTGTCTTTTTAGTGATATTTGTAAAATAACTTACTTAACATTTGTTTGAAAATAAATATGGTTCCATGTATGATACAAATAGCCATGATGGAATCAAATGTTAGAGTCATGTACATGATTTTGATTGGTAACCATAAATGCAAAAATATTTAGAAAAATTAATTTCCTTACATAATAAAAGAGAAAACAACACATTAATCATGTTTGTTTGTTTATTTTAGTGAATGTTTTTGTACTGCACTAAAAATGCATTTACTTCATTTTGACTACCTAATGGCAGTAACATAGTGTGTGTTAAGTAAACTCTGCTTATTTTTTTCAGTTTAGTACAGATATATACAAAGATAGAGTACAAAATATCAAACTTGTGTTTCTGATATCTGTGTTAACGCTCCAGAACTGACACCTTCAAGCCTGGGAGGGGGAAATGTCTTGCTGAATTAGCTCCTGACTCTTCTAAACTTACATATATATATACAAATTCCAATTAAAGCCACATTTTAAATTTATGTTTTTTTAAATATAAGAATTAGGATTTAGCTGACAGGAATACTGTATCCAAGTTATTATGTGCAATAAACCTGGCATTTTGAGATCCTCAAATAGGCCCCTGGGCTCATGCTTAAAATTGCCTTCCCCCGAAATATGAAATGTTGCCTCTGGCGAGCCACGAGCGGCCAGAGGGCTGTGAGCTCTGGCAAGATACAGTCCCCTGTGTGACAGCATGAAGTCCCCCTTGAGCTGCATGCTGCGTGCCCGGTACCACAAGCTGCAGCAGCAGCAGTGGCGTAAGGGTGGCAATACTCTATGCAACCCTTATGGCTGTGATGCTGCAGGGGGTGTTGGTGTTGTTGCCTTAAGAGCTTGGTGCGAACCCCTGGCTGCCTATACAATGATTAGTGTGTGCTGGGGCTGAGCTCTGTGACCTTTGTCTATGTAAATTAAACACTTGGAGGAGGCAGTGGGGTGTGCAGGTGATGGAGGTGGGGGGGGGGGGGTAGTCTGGGGGAAAGTATAAATTTGCACAGGTTGCGATTTGCCCTAAAGTTGGTCATGGGGATGGTGCAGTATCTCTGGACTGTGGCAGCTACCTGGGCAGCGTGACAGGGAGTGACACTGCCCTCCATTTTGAGTGTGAGGCTGTAGATATGCCCTCAACCACCAGTGAAGTAATCTTTACATTCCTGCAGCCCCCCCCCAAATACCCTCTCACAGTACAAAGACAACCCTCAGCACCGTTGAGGTATCTCTTTCAGCAGCCTCCAACTGCACCTACTGTGGATTCCTGTCTTCTGTCTAGGTAGCATTTCCTTTTTAGGAACCTCAAATAGCGTAATTACCTGTTGATAGCATTTGAGTCTTCTGAAATTTTGCATTGTAAGACAAGGCTGATTAATACATCAAGAGGAACAGTGCTTGCTGCTGCTAAAGTAGAAATGAACTAAAGGGTTTCTGGGTCACTGGAGTCTGTCTTTATAGCTGCCTTTGGCTTCCAAGGCATGCTGGGAAATAGAGGGCGGAGCTTAGGCAGTATATAAGCTGGGCTCTTGTCAGAGGAAGTCATTCAGCTTTGTGGTGCTGCAAAGAGATGTGCATAGGCACTTGTATGGGTGTTTAGAGTCATGGTGAGTATTGATATGAGGTAACAATGATATATTTGTGGTTAATATACTGTTTTTCTTTCCTTCTTTCTGTATAATATCTTTTCTTTCATTTCAGGCTGTTCAGAGTGTGTTTGATTTATGTGTTACTAGTGAAAATACCCGGCGTTGTTTGGGTTAGTTGGAGGTGGGGAGGGGGCAGACAGCTGAGTGAGTGTGGGGTCTGTTGGATGGGGGAGAGAGCAAACCTGACACCCCCCACCTCACCCCCCTGACCAAACCTGACACACCCACCTCACTTCCCCCCCCAATCAAACCCGACATCCCTACCTACCACCACAAACAATCCTGACACCCCCACCTTACTTACCCCTTGACCAAACCCAACACCCCCACCTTACCCCCCCACCAAACCCAACACCCCCACCTTACCCCCCCACCAAACCCAACACCCCCACCTTACCCCCCCACCAAACCCAACACCCCCACCTTACCCCCCCCACCAAACCCAACACCCCCACCTTACCCCCCCCCACCAAACCCAACACCCCCACCTTACCCCCCCCACCAAACCCAACACCCCCACCTTACCCCCCCCACCAAACCCAACACCCCCACCTTACCCCCCCCCACCAAACCCAACACCCCCACCTTACCCCCCCCACCAAACCCAACACCCCCACCTTACCCCCCCCCACCAAACCCAACACCCCCACCTTACCCCCCCCACCAAACCCAACACCCCCACCTTACCCCCCCCCACCAAACCCAACACCCCCACCTTACCCCCCCCCACCAAACCCAACACCCCCACCTTACCCCCCCCCACCAAACCCAACACCCCCACCTTACCCCCCCCCACCAAACCCAACACCCCCACCTTACCCCCCCCCACCAAACCCAACACCCCCACCTTACCCCCCCCACCAAACCCAACACCCCCACCTTACCCCCCCCCCCAAACCCAACACCCCCACCTTACCCCCCCCCCACCAAACCCAACACCCCCACCTTACCCCCCCCCCACCAAACCCAACACCCCCACCTTACCCCCCCCCCACCAAACCCAACACCCCCACCTTACCCCCCCCCCACCAAACCCAACACCCCCACCTTACCCCCCCCCCACCAAACCCAACACCCCCACCTTACCCCCCCCCCCACCAAACCCAACACCCCCACCTTACCCCCCCCCCACCAAACCCAACACCCCCACCTTACCCCCCCCCCCCCACCAAACCCAACACCCCCACCTTACCCCCCCCCCACCAAACCCAACACCCCCACCTTACCCCCCCCCACCAAACCCAACACCCCCACCTTACCCCCCCCCACCAAACCCAACACCCCCACCTTACCCCCCCCCCCACCAAACCCAACACCCCCACCTTACCCCCCCCCCCACCAAACCCAACACCCCCACCTTACCCCCCCCACCAAACCCAACACCCCCACCTTACCCCCCCCACCAAACCCAACACCCCCACCTTACCCCCCCCACCAAACCCAACACCCCCACCTTACCCCCCCCCACCAAACCCAACACCCCCACCTTACCCCCCCCACCAAACCCAACACCCCCACCTTACCCCCCCCACCAAACCCAACACCCCCACCCAACCCCCCCCACCAAACCCAACACCCCCGACCAACCCCCCCCCACCCACCCAGACACCTTCCAACCCCCCCCAGACCAAACGCGACACCCCCCGGCTCACTTACCCCCCCCGACCAAACCCGAAACCCCCACCTCACCCCCTGACCGACCAAACCCAACTTGGGTCCGTCGCCGGTGGGGAGGGGGCACAGAGCCGAGGGAATCGGGGGTCCGTCGCAGGTGGGGAGGGGGCACAGAGCCGAGGGAATCGGGGGTCCGTCGCAGGTGGGGAGGGGGCACAGAGCTGAGGGAATCCGGGGTCCGTTGCTGGTGGGGAGGGGGCACAGGGCTGAGGGATTCTGGGGTCTGTCGCAGGTGGGGAGGGGGCACAGGGCTGAGGGATTCCGGGGTCCGTTGCAGGTGGGGAGGGGGCACAGGGCTGAGGGATTCCGAGGTTCCGTTGGAGGGGGCAGAGAGCTGAGGGATTCCGGGGTTCCGTTGGAGGAGGGAGGGGCAGAGAGCTGAGCGAGTGCGGTGTCTGTTGGAGGGGGTATTATGACATCAGAACTATGTCACAGAGAACAGCAGCTGCCCAGCTGATGTGATTGGCCTTTAAAGACTTTCACCCCTGAGGGGCGTCTGCCCCCTCCCCACCTCCCACTGACCCAAGCAACGCCGGGCACTTATGCTAGTTATATATAACTAGCATAAGTGCCCGGCGTTGCTTGGGTCAGTGGGAGGTGGGGAGGGGGCAGACAGTTGACACCCCCTGACCAGCCCCAACACCCACCCCGACACCTTCCCACCCCCCCAGACCAAACCCGACACCCCCTGGCTCACTTACCCCCCCGACTGAACCCGACCCCCCCCACCTCACCCCCCCACCAATCGCAACACCCCCAGACCAAACCCGACACCCCCCGGCTCACTTACCCCCCAAGCCAACCCGACACCCCCACCTCACCCCCTACCAACCGCAACACCCCCTGACCAACCCCAAAACCCACACCCCACCCCGACTCCTTCCCACCCCCCCCAGACCAAACCCGACACCCCCCCTGGCTCACTTACCCCCTGACCAAACCTGACACCCCCACCCCAACACCCCCTGACCAACCCCAACACCCCCTGACCAACCCCAACACCCCCTGACCAACCCCAACACCCACAGCTCACCCCTCACCCACCCCGACAACTTCCCACCCCCCCAGACCAAACCCAACACCCCCCCCCGGCTCACGGTGCACTGTGTAGCACACAGATTATTAAATACACTGTTCGGTTGGTGGGTGAGGTGGGGGTGTCGGGTTTGCTCAGGGGGTGAGGTGGGGGTTTCGGGTTCGGTCGGGGGGTAAGTGAGCTGGGGGGGTGTCGGCCGGGGGGCACCCACCCTGACACCTTCCCCCCCCAGACCAAACCCAACACCCACACCTCACCCCTCACCCACCCCGACACCTTCCCCCCCCCCCAGACCAACCCCAACACCCCCTGGCTCACTTACCCCTCAACCAAACCTGACACCCCGACCTGACCCCCCCAGCAAACCCGACACCCCCACCTCACCCCCTGACCGAACCCGACACCCCCACCTCACTTACCGTCCCACCAAACCCAACTCGGCAGAGCTGAGGGATTCCGGGGTTCCATTGGGAGGGGCAGAGAACTGAGGGATCTCCGGGGTTCTGTTGGAGGATGGAGGGGTGAGCTGAGCGAGTGAGGTGTCTGTTGGAGGGGGTATTATATCATCATCACCACCACCTAACCGCCCACCTGATGTGATTGGCCCTGAAAGACTTTCACCCTTGGGGATTGTCAGAGGTGAGATCCGAAAATTTTTCGACCCTTACCAGCATCTAGACCCCAAGACCCCTAACTGTACCAAATTTCAAGTCTCTGGCTCAAATGGTGTGGGAGGCGTTCACAGTCATACATACATACATACATACATCACTTGACTTTTATATATATATAAATATATATAAAAATCATTAGTATTTTCATTGGGAGTGAGACCCTGGGGGGATAGCTTCTGTCAAACACACATATTTAGTACTGATAGCATGTCCATGGTGTTGGATGTTGTAGAAGCATAGCAATTTTCTGTTTGGGTTAGGTGGGGACTGGTCTGAGGAAACTAATATTTAGTAAGCGTTTCATCTCTTAACCTCATCTGTATGCCCCTTTTGTATTTTTGCTTTTCAATTGTCTGGAGCCCCCTGAGTAGGGTTAATAAACCATGTTTACAGTCAAACTTTCTTTGTATCTGCAGCTGTGTCCAGATCCGGTACTGAGTTGCACTGTGACCTGAGGGTTGTGAATATTTTCCTTCTCTGTCACACCATCGCTATATGTTTAGGAATAACTTCAACATCTGGGCATGAAGGCCTGTCTATCAAGGTGAAGAGGCTCTTGAGGGGCAGCTCCTGTCCAATTTCGAAAGATAAGTATATGCCAAAGGGTTTGATGGTCAGAAGGATTTGTGATCTTGAGGCTCTTTATTTATGGGAGTTCTCTAAATTCTACTCCTTCTTAATGGGCACGTGAGGGGTGGATGGGAGCTCATTACTGGGGGGAGTGTGCTTTATTTCCTGGAAGAAGGTTGACTGCTGGCAGAGTGACCTGTCTGTAACTAGAGATGCTCCGTTCTCCGTTCTCCTCTCTTACACACCATTTTGCATCACTGGTCACCACTTCATTCTTGTGTTCTCCTCTACATGGTTGTGGTTTTCTGAGGAGGATGTGCCAATTCTAGTTAGCGATGGGCCTCTGTGGTGTAGGGAAAAGGGGAGGGCCATCAGTATGTAGAAATTTAGCCATTTTCCACGTGTATGAGAGCGTTTGGGGTGGGGTTATGTGAGGGGGATGTAATGTGTAGTAGGCATTCCCTGTCAAGCAAGTCCTATGTAGGTTAGGTGAGTAGAGTGTATAACTGAGGTTTACAGTCAAGCTTCTTTTTTTTTTTTTTTTTTTTTTACTTGCAGATGAGTCCAGGTCATGACGACGACTACTCTTTGACCGTCACCACATTGTTGTACACATGCCGATGGATGAAAGCGAAGGCCCACATATGAAGGCAAAGAAGATCTTGAGAGCGGGAATGGCTGTCAAAGTTAAGTATCTACTGGAGGGTTTGATGGGCCGAAGTATTTGTGCTGTTGAGCCTCTTGTTTAGGGGTGGGAGTC